>OZ018360.1:10855000-12055000 GCA_963969515.1 Yponomeuta evonymella | reverse complement strand
ACTGTCAAATTCCATACTAATTGCTATCGCAAACGTCAGGATTCCAACAGGATTAGGCATAATTAGACCTGCATTTAAATGAATTGTTATAGTCAACGGTCACCTATAAGACCATTTTGTTGACTATAACCATTTAAAGCAGGTCACGAAAACATATTTTAAAAATTGCTAATGCCGAATTGTTGTTATCGAGCGAATGTGGGTGGAGGGGCCGGTAAGGGACGACCCAGACGGACATACTCGACCAAACGGAGGATGTATTAGCAAAGGACGAGATAAAAAGTACCCGAAACCGGTGTGCGTGCATGCAACGACTAATGAATGTTGAGGAAGCGAAAGTGATCTGTCAGGATCGCAGCAAGTGGCAGTCCCTAGTCTCTACCTACTCCTCTGGGACACAGGCGTGAGTTTATGTATGTATGTTAATGCCCTCAGACAAAAAGTTCTTGTCACATGAAAGTGGAGCTTAAATAACTTAAATGACTGGACTATTGTATGTGAGGTGAGGACCACATTGGTGTAAGAATTAGATAATCCATCATAGTCAGTCACAGTGTGTTAGTGTTATTTGAGTGTCAGAGAGAGAGTGACTGTGATGGCATAATAGTCTCGGAATTGAGACCATTTAAGGGGGTCTATGCAGTGACAGCCCATACGGCTTGGTTGGCTTCGCACGTATTGACTTGACTTTTCTGTGAGCTAGGCCGACTAAGCTGTCAGGATGGTATAGGCTGGGCAAGCCCAAGTGACTCGGCGGTGGCGGCGTGGTCCGCTACCGCGCCGCGCCGCGCACGTCTAAACCCGACACAGCCCCACACGCTTTTAACTTTTTTTCGTGTATTATTACTTGTCATCCTGATAAATATGTTTGTTTGTGCTTAAGAGAATTAATTTAGGGTAACAAAAAAAAAATTTTTGACGTGCATTTTTTTGTAAACGAGTGCATATATGTTTTAAAATCATATTAAAAAGTCACCCTGTATCTGCAGTGTGTATTCTATAATCTGTGATTGCACCTGTCGTATCAGAAGAATAAGTCAAGGCTACCTCAAAAATGGGCTATTCCTACAAGACGTCAAATAGAATTTACAGTTTACAACAACTTTTCTTCCATTTTTTTAAACCTTTTTATGTTGTTTTACGGGTTTCCTGATTTGTGATGGCCTTGTTTAATATATGTATAATGCTTAAAACCTTGATAGTTAATTATAATGGATATCCTTCTGTGTAGCTGCGACATTTGTATTTTTGCATACCTTCTTATAACATAATCTACCTTAAACATTATCTCATATATCGAAAAAAAATCTGAAGCTCATAGAGCAAACTCTGTGCGTTTGTCAGGAACCCTGCACAATAGCAAAAAAAAACGCAAACATACCAGAAATCCTCTTAATGTGCAGCTGCGTGGCGAAGTTGTTCCCCATCTGCGAGACATAGCTGTCCTTCTTGCTAGAGAGCTGTATGCTAAAGCCGTCGCTCTCCAAGGAGGCCCTTGGAGCCCGGGCCGCCTGCACCGCCTTGGTGCAGAGCTGCGGGGGCTTCGCCAGGGCTGCCTCCTGGGACCCGGCGGAGTCCCTGCGCCGGCTCTTGTGGTCCAGGAGCATGCTAGGCGTACACCCCATGGTAGACACTACATTGGACTCGAATTGGCACTCTCACTTTGGCACTGGCACTGGTTTGTTCACGCTCGCGGGGGACCCATGGCGTCTGTAACAGAGGAAAAGGCGCGTCTGAGTGCTGGGCCCTTATTATGAAAAATGCGACATGCGAAGGGTCGTCAACGTCGCGCTTGAGAACGACAATTCACTCAAATAATAATAATAATACTTTATTCATTTATTTGCTTCTTACTAAGTAAGTTGCAGAGTGAGCCTAAAAATAACAGGTGATGCAAAAGGATGTTCTTTGATTTTAAAAATTAGTGGCCTACTGAATCTAGCGAAAAATACGGTTCTTTTTTTGGACAGCTATTACTAGTCAACAAAACTATTCAACTATGGATACTATTCAAAAAAAGAACCGGATTTGTCGCTAGATTCGAGTGGATTGTCGGGCTCAAGCGCGACCTTTTACTGGCGCGGCGCTGAGGAAAAAACTGATCTACAAAACAATCAGTTGGATAGATAGACAGAGAATTGTTGTGTGAGAATATCTAACTAGTGTGAACTGTAAATTTTAATTTAGTTTAATTCAGTGAACATTCAGCATAAGTAGATACAAAGAGTTGCAATTGATATGCGTATAATGCAAAGTTTTGATTTTCGTGACAAGGTTTGCCTTTTTAGGGTTCCGTAGTCAACAAGGAACCGTTATAGTTTCGGAATGTCCGTCCCCTCCCCGCCCTACACCTAAGTTAGGGATGCAATTTTTTTTCCAGCTTACACCATAGTGTGGGGTAAACGATATTGTGAGTCCATTCTTCGACTTAGGCATCCGTTTGCAAAATATTGAGTTTTAAAGCGCAATTTATTTGTTAAAGTATGGCGTAAAATCCCTCCCTCTACGGAACCCTACACTACGCGTGGTCCGACACGAACTTGTCCGGTTTTTTTTTATTGTTTGCGCTGGTGTATCTCATGGAGCCCCTTAAGATTATTTGTCTATTAAAGTGCTTATCGTTTTGGAGACGAAAATTATTATCAATTGTCGTTATAAAAGTAAATACTTCTATGAATTTTTTTTGTTAACATTTTTTTTTTCAAAATCTTCAAATGCAGCTATAACTTTAAACAGTAGGTAAATGACGCAATAAGCCGGGATAATATTGAAAATAGTATAATTTTGTTGCGAATTCGCTCGACAAAAGCTGCTTTCGACAAATTTGTAACGGAGGTAAAGACTAATATCCAAAGACAGGTTCGTTTGGTTCAACTTTGTTTGAAACTGACTCTTAAAACCTACGCGATAAGTAATTTAGTCAAGTAGTCGCTGATTGAAGGGGTGGTAAAGAGAATTCCTATCAAGCACTATTGACGTAGACAGCTGATTGCTTCACTTATAATTGATCCACTTAATTGGAGAGTAAAGCTCGCTGTACCTATCGATAAGTACCTCTTCTAGCTTCTTACACTTAAGTTTCTAGTCTATTATGCCTAAAAGGAAATTAAGTGAAGCTTACCTATTAATTTTTAGATACCTACTGCTTAAGTTTCAGTCACTTTCCCTATTGAATTATCTCCTGGTGACTATCATCATACACTTTTGCGTCCGTTACGGACGATTTAAGCAGATGATGATGAATCTATTAATTTTCCCCGTAGAATACAGTTTCTGCTGTAGATTTTTTTTTTATTGTTAAATTAGTTTGTTTTTGTCTCCAATATGCATAGGTTTCGGAACGTGCTTTAGTTTTATAACATCGTGTTTGTTGGCGAACCATAGGAAACTCAAAATAACGACCCGAGGAGAAATAACAATTCCTTCAGCTACATTGCTATCTTCTCCTTATATTGTGTGCTTAGAAAAAAATCTCCATTCTTTTTCTCGTTCATTATTAGCGCGGATTACTATACCTAGGATTACCCCATTGTTGTGTGGGTGGGAGATAAAAGTTTTCTAATAAAGATCTTAATAAAGTACCTGCCTACGGACGCGTACTGTGGAAAACAGCCTTTGGGGTTCCGCACAGAGTAGTGAACCGCGTTCACGATATAAGTCTTGTAACTGACTGCGAGGGTTTTAATATCGATCTTGTTAGTGTGATAGTTATGTTTTTATGAAAGTGGTTTTTCGTTGCGTATAAGTATGTATAACATAAACTTATTAACTCAGTTCAAACAAAAGCTAAGGTATCTTTAAGTACAATTTATTTGTAGATACTTAAAATAAGTTAAATTGGCCCTTAGCTAGTATTACGTTCACAAACTAAACTAAAATTGATAGAAGAGACCTGATGATTCTTGCGACCGGGTTCGGTCACGGCGTTAAAGCTGGGGATATAAAGCCGGGTTTTGACAGTCTTAGTACGCTCGGACCGTGTGCCTACACTTTTAGTTGATTATGACGACGCAATGGGTCCGAGCGCACTGACCGTCGTCATAATCAACTAAAACTGTACGCACATGGTCCGAGCGTAGTAAGACCGTCGAAACCCGGCTTTATATATCCTCATGTAACGGATATAGTTGACTACGTTTATGATTTCTATTTGAGTAGTATTAGCTGATGAATAGTATTAGTTGACGCTTCAATAGCCGACTCCTCTTTCTTGTAAATCTGTGGGTTAATTAGCTACGCTATACACATCGAATTGTCACAGTAAACCATGAATTAGGTCCCAGGTACCCAGGAGAAATAAGTATCCCACGGAACCTTTCACGCCAAAGTCGAACTCCCACGTGGAGGCTTTTTCTCTCTTGGTCGGTCCACGATCGAGCTTTATGGCTGTCGCCCGCTGGCGGTAGGGCAATAATTTCGGATTTACAACCTTAAGTACATAGTAACTGAATTAGAATTTATTAAGAACCTGGAGCAGAGGGAAGTTGATACAATTAAGTCAAGGCGTGCTCTTTATAATTAATTTACTTACCGCAAATTTCTGAATGAAGAGTTTCACGTATCAGATTGTTTTATTCTTTCTTGAGAAATCGGAGAAGCTAGAACGATAGTTAAAGATTTTTTGTGATTCTACGATGTTATAAACCAGCGCTGCGCTTGTTTGAGAGCCCGATGTTTTGAATGCATTGTACGTTGACGAGTTCGTATTTTAAAAAAGGTTTTTTGGAAAGAAATGTTCGGTAAGTATAATGTTTACCTATTTTTGCGAAATGCATCTAATATCTATCTATGTATCACACATTACACGCTAACTGTGAAGGAAAACATCGCGAGGAAACCCGCGGTTTGGTTGGCTCCGCACGTATTGACTTGTCTTTCCTGTGGGCTAGGCCAACTACGCTTTCAGGATGGTATAGATGTGGGGCAAGCCTACTGCATTTAAAAAACCATGTCGCAGGCACTGCGGCGTCCGAGTGGCTCCTTCACCCATCTAGTGTAAGTGAAGCTGCCATAAATAAATAATCTCATTACGTAGATGCGAAAGCCAAAGTTTTTTTTATCTAATATCTCTATGTAAATGTCTGTATTATTTCTTTCTTTTGCTGCTTTTCTGCAAAAATGAAGTGTGACATTGAGCCTCAATATCTCTTAAGCCATTGACATCTCAGGCTTAAGAGAGAGCTTGAGGTTCTCTTTCTTTCGAAAAATATTCGTAATTATGAAGAAAACACCTGAGATGAAAGGCGTTAATAAATTAACTCGGTGTTTGACGTGAGTTGTTAGAAAGAACTGACAAATTCTAACTGTCAGTAGGTTTATAACAAATAATAATACTTATTTATAAAAACTCGATTCCTCTAAAGCACTTCTCAGAGGCAGTTTATTTAATCTGTAGTTACGTAACGAAAGTATTATTTGTAGAATTGAACGAAATAATTTGTAACTACTATACAGATGACAAAATAACAAAAAAAAAAAACTAATCGCAATCTGCGGACGATAAAAGATTTATTTGATGACAGATCTACTATTCTGAGTACGGAGCGGTTATTTCTGGAATAAAACTATTATTTTGAGAACAAACTTTTTATTCAATGGATGAACTACGATTATGTTGATAATCCATCTCTTTTTCTACGTAAATATTGACATTAATTTGGTAATTTGTACCTGGCGACACTTTTTATTTTTCTGAGAATGAAAATATTTCGTGGCGATAGACCTATTAATTAGATAATACAAGTTGATGACAAATATAAACTTTGATGACACAAAATATAGTTCCCTTTTCGAACCAATAAAGCCACTGCCATTTTTTTCATTGATTCCAATTTAAGGATCAACTCCAACGCGATTGTGGCGGTCCCTTCATACGTCCATATAAATAATAGGGGTTAAAGTATGAAATTGCCGTTTTATTGCAATAGGTTCTTTGAATTGACATAGAATCTTCATGGTTTGAGGTTTTCGAATGAAACTTTTTTCAAATGGTTTCTATGATGTTCTTTTTTTAGAAAATGTGAAACATTTGAATATCGACTTTCAATTGTTTTTGTTATTCAATTTAGACAAGAAAGATGGATACTGCGAATCTGCAATCTGCAATCTGGATTTCGTAAGAAACATAGTACGTCGACTGCCCTTCTCAATATCGTTGACGATATCTTATCGGCCTCTGATAAAGGTCATGGTACACTGCTGGTCCTGCTGGATTTCACCCGGGCATTTGACTGCGTAAACATTGACATGCTTCTATCTATTTTAAAAACTAAGGGTTTCTCAACGTCAGCCATTCTCTGGTTTAGGTCATATTTCTCAAATCGTAGTCAAGTAGTACAATGCCTGAACGATCAGGGATCAATATCTAGGTCAGAGCCGCTTGCCGTGACGCGAGGTGTTATCCAATGTTCAATTCTCGGGCCCACCTTATTCTGCTTGTATACATCTAGCATATGTCAATCGATCCAGCATACAAGATATCACATGTATGCCGACGATACCCAGTTGTACATACACACACCAGCTACCGTGCCCAATTTAGCCGACTCGATCCATCGGCTCAATTCAGATTTGGAAGCCATCGCACTATGGTCCATTAAACACAGTCTCATCCTAAACCCTAACAAAAGCGTTGCTATTATCTGTGGGACAAAACACCAGGTTCAATCCTTGAAATTATTAGATCCTAAAATAAGAATTGGACGTGATACAGTACCTATCCACGACTGTGTCCGTAATCTGGGCCTTATGATGGACGAGTCCCTACGTTTCGAAACCCATGTTCAACAAAAAATTGGTAAATGCTTTGGTTCACTCAAAACATTGTATAAAATCAGACCATTTCTAACTAGTGAAATTAGATATCAGCTGTGTAATAGTTTGGTCTTATCGCAGTTGGGCTACTGCGACATAGTCTACGGTCCCTGTATTTTTAAAAAAACAATATGTGCAATACAGCGCGTCCAGAACGCTTGCATGCGTTATTGTTACCAAATCCCCAAAAGAGACCATATCTCCCCTCATCTTCTGGCAAAGGGAGTGTTGAATATGGCGAACAACAGGGCACTAAAACTGTCTTGCTTTTTGTTCGACGTATTCAGGACTCGCACGCCGCCTTACTTGTATGTAAAGTTAGCCTGGTCCGTCAGAGCACGTAGTACATTGCTACTTATACCCAAACACTCCCTCAATAGTACCAAGGGTTGCTTCAAGATTGCAGCATCGAAGTGCTGGAATGACCTGCCACCGCCCGTGCGCGCTGCACGGACTCTTCCAAGATTTCGAGTTAAATGTCGAAAATGGCTGCTGTACAAGCAATCCTTGGCTTCTGGTGTACTAGTTGGGATGGGCGGTAGTGGATGGGATTTATACAGATAGATAATATGTCGAGTCTTCGGTTTGGATCTATCATCAAAGTCAAAGTCAAAAATGTTATTCACTATAAAAATAAAATGTTTACTTAATGAACGCCAAAGCTGTTAGTTTCACAATTCAAAGATTTATCACCATTCTGCACGTGTGTTCTTTATCATCATAATAGCAGTAGTATAATTATACCCAGGTAGGTATAACTTAGTTTAAGGAAAGGCCTTGCCTGAAAATCGGCAACTAATTGCACACTGGTGCACATTAGTTACTAGCCGAGGTACAGACCTTTTTGTCTTCATACCTAATTAAAATGCTTTTAAATAAATTACTCACTAAACTGTCATCATTGCTTTATAGTATAAGTGATTATTGTGCCTTACTATATTGAAGACAAATAAACATTTTCTATTTCTATTTCTATTTCAAATTCGAGTGATTTTTGAATACGAGTTCCGACGCGGAACTAACGCGGCAGAAACTGCCCGCAATATCAATGCTGCGTTTGGAGAGGGGTCTACTAATGAACGCACCGTGCGATTTTGGTGTAAACGCTTTCGTGATGGAAATTTCGACTTAAAGAACGAGCCACGAGGAAGACCGCCCACACAGGTGAATAACGATGAATTAAGAGAGATAGTTGAAGCCGACCCTAGTCAAACTACCCAGGAATTAGCTGCATGGTTTAACGTTACCTTACCCACAATATTGACTCACTTGCGTCAAATCAATAAAATAAAAAAATACGAAAAATGGGTGCCTCATAATCACTCGAATTTTCGCAGTATCCATCTTTCTTGTCTAAATTGAATAACAAAAACAATTGAAAGTCGATATTCAAATGTTTCACATTTTTTAAAAAAAGAACATCATAGAATAGACTTGCGCAAAGTGTGTCCTTAGAGGGAGTTGTTATATCCCATATCTTTGCTCACCGGGACACACTATATCTGTATCATATCTGGCTCACCACTTGTATCCTAGCTCATACGACATACAATCGAGTGAGTGTGTTTGGATACAAGAGCTGTAAGACACAAGTGGTGAGTGAGTCTAGTTTATCTGTTTCCCACTTTATCCAGCTGACGCACTCTTTTTTATACTATCAGTCTATTCCAATAAGAGGAGTTCAAACCAGAATCAAAATGTATATGTATTAATTAACTTTTGACACTTTATATAGGTTTTCTCATTAATTAAGTGAACTGTAAGTTCTTTATGAGAAATAAATATCTTTGAACCCAATTAAAACGTGACAAGCATTTATGATTATCGTCTTTACCGTTCATCTTTTTAGCATGAGTACTGCGACCAAATGCCCGATGTTGACCGAACAAGCCATCCGTACCAATAGCGATCAAAAAGATCACCAAGTCAATACATTTGTAGGAGTCTGGTGACCCCTTTCTCGTCTCTCGTTTATTACGAGAGATGCGGCCGAACGCATCCGATTTCAGCCGATCTCGGTCTCGCTCTCGCGCACTGTGTGTGAGCTGGATAAAGTAGCAGGAGCTAGATGTCTACCGTACTGAGTTGAGAGTATGTGTGAAGGAGCCAGATATAGTTGACATCTCTGGGATATGACTGGGACACACTTGATGGCGAGGGAGATGTGTGTCCTATCATATCTGGCTCCTGAGTTACCCAAGGCTATCATAGAAACCATTTGAAAAAAGTTTCATTCGAAAACCTCAAACCATGAAGATTCTATGTCAATTCAAAGAACCTATTGCAATAAAACGGTAATTTCATACTTTAACCCCTAATACTAGATATTGCAGTAAATAACATAATATATTATTATGTATGGAGCGCCACTGCCACTGCGTTGGTGTGTAATCCTTTAATGTATTCTATCGTTTCGAATGTGAACGTGAACAAACCTGAAAATTAAGTATTTTTTATGTAATTTCGGTGCGCACCCCTGGATTCTAGTCCTATTGATCTTTAAATAAAACCTTTTTTGACACCAACTTTTTTCACTGTCCGCTAGAGACTGCGTACTGAAAAGAGACAAAAACCGCAGACGTCACGAGGGGGATTCTTTGCCGAGCTTTGTTTGCTGTTGTTTTGTTGACGGCGCGGATCAAAGAGTTGACTGACAGCGTTGACAAAGCTAGTTGGGTGGGGACACCTCTTCGCTTGTTTGACGTCGCTGGGTGCGGGTAACGTGTGGAAATGTACTTAGTTACCTCTGGACGGAACTTCCTTGATGTGTTGCCCTATTCAACTTCCTTGATGCCATGTTTTATTTAAATCGATTTGAAACTATGCCTATTGCAAACGTTATAGACTGTCGGTCATTTGTTGTCGATTTTTATTTTATTTGGGTTGTTGACAGATTTGTTACACGATTTCATTATTATTGACTTATTACCAAGGAATACACCATCTATACTTTAAAAAATGCCTGTACTGTTACTGTTACAAACAAAAATGAGAAAAGCCTTCATCAAAAGTTACATATTTAATTAAATTGTTATTTTTTGCGCTTGTAGAAGAGAACAGAGACTACGGTCTTATTTATAAAAACTCGATTCCTCTAAAGCACTTCTCAGAGGCAGTTTATTTAATCTGTAGTTACGTTTTTTTAATTAAAACTGCCTCTGAGGAGCTTTTTAACAGGGGTTGAGGGTAAATAAGACTACCGCAGATGCAGATATCCCTAAAAACAACAATAGGTACAACCAGCATACAAGTACCTAATGTAAGATAGTAGTTAAATTCATAGGTACACAAACATTTTTTTTTTCTGGTTCTTTATGAATTTTTTAAGTTACATATTTCATTTTATTAATGACCGTTTTTCCTTAATTTTATTATACAGATATCAGGACAAACCTGTTAAAATAAGTACAAACCTATTTATTTGATACTTTATAATATATTCCGATGATTATATGTGATTTATTATGAAATTGTTTTTATATTGTTTGGCGACTACACTTTGATGACAGATCTATTATTTTACGGACAAACCTTATTATTTAAAACATTCAAAACTTAATAAATTGATGATAGCTTAAATCATACCCGTTAGAAAACAGAAGACTTGGCTTAAAAAAAACACGATGTAAAGTTTTTTTTTACTAGCTGGTAACAGCGTCCCTGACCTCTAAGATTTCGAGGTGAAAATAGATAATATCATTCTTACACCTTTATAAGCCTTTCTTACACTAACAGTGCTACATCTATTTTATTGTTAAATTTGTTAAACCAGCCTCTTGGCTGGACTATTTACTTAAAGACCCGATAAATGTACACTTATCTTAATATCTATCGTGATTATTTATTGGGTAAACTATAAAATTATTATTATTATTATTTAATAACTATTTGCCTCTCTTTCGCACAATATGGACGGCTTTATTGGAAAAGCGAGAAGCAAATAGTTGTCCTGTCCCTTTCTTTAATTTATTGACAGTGTTATACTTAAGTATCTATCTATCCATCTGTTTGTCCGCAGCTTAGTACAAAGATGGCAAGTACTAGAAAGCTGACATTTGACACAGATATACATATTAATCACGCAGACAAAACGGTAGGATATCTTTACAAAAAAATGGAGTAGCTCCTATAGTGTGGGGTATCATCGGATTGGTATCATCGTTGGATTAATTTGTGAGTGTGGGAAAACCATTTTTCGACTTAGGGATCCGTTTGCGAAACATTAAGCTTTAAAGCGCAGTCCTTTGTTAGAGTAGGGCGTCTCACTCCTCTTCCGGCTAAGCGATTGATCGTAGAAACGTGAAAATATAAAAATAAGAATGAACTTAAAAGGAAAACTATCACGGCTAAGTACACTGTACAAGTTAACGAGTAATAGGAGACCAACTTTAAAAAGAAAACTTCGTACAAATTTCATTGAAAACTACTTTGATTAAGTTTATACTTTTGTAAGCAGCTTCTAAAAAAGTTTGTCGTCAAATTAGGTTTGTCCTGGCATACTGGCCACGAACTCAGTGATACTGGAAGCCACTGGTGAAAAGAAGAAAAACGAAAAAGAAATCGTTGTTACTTTATTTTATCAATGCCTCCGTAGTTTTATCTTTGCAAATCGATGCGGTTGCATGCACCTATTTTGTCCACCGAGAAAAATAAAAGGTAATTATGTCAAGTGGTACTTTTTGAAATGACTGACTTAACGGCAGTGTGTCACACTACGATATATAATATAAGTCTTTAATGTACAGAGTACCTATGTAAGTTTACAAAACTCTTAATCAAAAATGTTAACCGATATTTTTCAGTTAAATTTCGCTTTTTGAGCAACATTTTTCAGATATTTTAATAGTTTTGACTCTGTTCTGATTGTGGAATGACTGGAAAATTTTCTCTGTAACATATTCATTATGTTTTGATAACTTCGTAATATTATTATATCGAACCAGTGGTACATTCGGGCAACTATAAACGTATCTTAAGAGTTTAACAAGTCCAACGATGTCAAATGCGATAACCTCCTGTATCTGTCGCCCAGGGTGACCACTTTTTTATTTTAACTTCTACTAAAACTATCTTAACTATCCAATTCTACCAATGTAAGATAATAATAAGAATAAGATAAGAATATGATAAAAATAAGATTATAATAAGATAAGAATAAGATAAGACTAAGATAAGAATAAGATAGGAATAAGATATGAATAAGATAAGAATAAGATAAGAATACGATAAGAATAAGATAAGAATAAGATAGGAATAAGATAAGAATAAGATAAGAATAAGATAAGAATAAGATAAGAATAAGATAAGAATAAGATTAGAATAAGATAAGAATAAGATAAGAATAAGATAAGAATAAGATAAGAATAAGATAAGAATAAGATAAGAATAAGATAACAATAAGATAAGAATAAGATAAGAATAACATAAGAATATTCTTTATTGTGCACCAGAGCACATGACATAAAAATTACATAACCTAAACTCACGACTGTATCCCAGAGGGGTGGCTGAGACCAGGGTCTACAACTCACTACGATCCCGACATATTCAGCTCTCAAAATTCAAAACATAGTAGGTATCTCTTCCACTTTTTTTAAAAAACGGGTTTTGGCCTTTTTAGGCTTAATAAAAAACATCTCCGATCTCTTTCGCTTCATCAACATTCATTAGTCGTTACATGCACGCACGCCGGTTTCGGGTACTTTTTATCTTGCCTTTATGTATTAGTAATACATTCCCTATTTGATCGAAGTATGTCTGCCTGGGACGTCATCCCACCCACATTAGCTCGATTTATTTCTTCAATCTTTTTTCCTTCATCCTACATTCGCTCGACTTATTTCGTCAATCTTTTTTCCTTCATCCTACATTCGCTCGACTTATTTCGTCAATCTTTTTTCCTTCATCCTACATTCGCTTGACTTATATCGTCAATCTTTTTTCCTTCATCCTACATTCGCTCGACTTATTTCGTCAATCTTTTTTCCTTCATCCTACATTCACTCGATTTATTTCGTCAATCTTTTTTCCTTCATGTTACATTCGCTCGACTTATTTCGTCAATCTTTTTTCCTTCATCCTACATTCGCTCGACTCATTTCGTCAATCTTTTTTCCTTCATCCTACATTCGCTCGATTTATTTCTTCAATCTTTTTTCCTTCATCCTACATTCGCTCGACTTATTTCGTCAATCTTTTTTCCTTCATCCTTTCCACATGTCCAAACCAACGTAACATCCCTTTCTCAATTCTAGTCACTCACTGCATCCTAAAAAATAAAATCAACTAATTAATGAAATGAAAACTAAGATCCATGTCAAATTTCACTTTAATTCTACTATCAATTTCGATATACATATTATATTTGCCATATTCGGTACGGTACAAGTCAAATAAAAGTATGAAATATTTTAATTTTAAATATAAATAAAATATTAAGTAGTAGTACGGGACCCTCGGTGCACAACTGCGACTCGCACTTGGCAGATTTAAATTGTTTCTTATATCGCACCCTTGCCAGAACAATGATTTTTCGAATCATAGATATTTAGCAATGGAGAGAGCTATGTTAGGAGTTTCACTGCGTGATCGAATCAGGAATGAGGAGATCCGCAGATGAACTAGAGTTACTGATATAGCTCGAAGAATTGCTCAGTTGAAGTGGCAGTGGGCGGGGCACATAGCTCGGAGAACTGATAGCCGTTGGGGTGAAAAAGTTCTGACCTGGCGACCGCGGACCGGACGACGCAGCGTGGAAAGGCCCCCCACCAGATGGTCTGACGACCTGGTTACGGTGGCGGGTGTCGCTGGATGGGGGCGGCACAAGACCGGGAAGCTTGGAAAACCATTAGGGAGGCCTATGTCCTGCAGTGGGCGTCAGATGGCTGATGATGATGAGATATTTAGAACCGCCGCAGCGAGCTCTTTCTGCAGTAAAACGTGATTGATATTTATGTCAGGGGTCTGAGGAGACCTAATGGAGATCTTGTACAAAAAAATATTTTAATATAATCGGAGAGGCCATGTTAAAAGATAAATAAACGTGGTATTTTTTTTTCTATACGTACGACTAATACTTTTCATAAAGTTACCTGTCAAAAAGTCATTCCAGTCACGTGGTACAAAATCGCGCCACATAAATCGGACTCAAACTATAACGTCACACCTTGCACACAACCCGTTATGAAGCGTTTATCAATATTCGAGTTATCTCGTAAAATAATGGTTTCTTCCATCATTTTTAGGGTTCCGTAGTCGACAAGGAACCCTTATAGTTTCGCCATTGCCGCCAGTCTGTCTGTCCGTCTGTCTGTCCACGTCCTAGCTCAGAGAAGATTAGTACGTGTCTAACGACAGCGCCATCTTTTGCATATCATTGTAATTAAATCATACATCGCCATCTGTATATTCATTATTATACTAGTGTAGTATCAAGTGGTAACCAAGGGAACGAAATGCTGTGGATTCGGAATAAAATTACCAACGAGACTAACTGAAATTCTCTAGCCTCTTTATTCTGCTCCAATAAATCTTCCACATCGCCTCTGCATCCAGGGACAATCATTTTTTGGAAAACTGAAATTTGGCATAGACATACATATTGATCACGCCCACAAAACGGTACCGTAAAATATTTTAAAAATAATTTTTTTAGGGCTGCAATTAGGGGATGCAATTTTTTTTCTCGCTCGGATATTGTTAGATTGGTCGTTTAAAAATATTGTAGGTCTACGAAGAATTTTTTTTTATTTAGCGTTCCGTTTGCGTAATATTAAGCTTTAAAGCGCAAAGTTTTGTCCGAGTAGGTTCCTAGCTAAACGGTTGATTGTAGAAACGTGAAAAAAATCAAGGTAGCAGCACATATAATGAACTTAAAAGAAAATTTATCACGGATAAGTAGGCTTTACAATATAATCGACCAACTTATAGGAAACTTCATACAAATACCATTGAAAATTACGTTGATGAAGTTGTTAGTTCTGAACTGTAAAGCAGATAAAACCCCCTTTTCTACGGAACCCTACATTGGCCTGACACGCACTTGGCCGGTTTATGGAAAACGTTTACAAGTCCGTACCTGTATTTCTGTTGCCGCTATAACAAATATTTAAAGGGGGCTCCCATACAACAAACCGTGTTTCGAAGATGGTTTTAATTTTCTATTAAAATTTTGTTTATTTTTCAATTTTTTGTGGGGGAGCGGGAGAAAAATAAACAAGTTCCTTATAAATATAATTTACCCTACTTAATTCGTTGCCTTAAAATTTTATGTTCTTAATTTCCATCTCCGAAACGCTTAACCGTTCTGGTTAATCACCAAATTACGGGTAACTTGGGACTACTTTTACGCTATTTTATGAAACATACGGATATTACTAAAGGATGGGGCCTATTAGGCCTTATTTAATGCTGTCCATTGAAGAATTCCGTTCTCCATCTCTGAAAGTCTTAATCAAATCTTCACCAAATTAAAATGGGACAAATGGGATGTTATATCTATTCGAACAAAAAAAGAATTGTCGAAATCGGTTAAGATTTAACGGAGTTATGCGAAAACGTAGCCAAAAAAATTATATATACGCGTCGAATTGATAACCTCCTCCTTTATTGAAGTCGGTTAAAACAAGAATCGCTATTAAGTAACGTTATAGTACAACCATGAGTCACTAGCTGGCGCTGTCATATTTAATTTATTATACTCGGATCTTAATTTTATTTAACTACTTATATAAAAGTATATAAATGACATAAATTCTATATTTACAAATAAAACACCTGCCCCAGGTCACTGTCCCGCGGTAATGAGCCTAACGCTGGCGACGTTACCTCTTCGGATGGCCAGGCTTATCCTCTGGCCGAGGTACGCGCCAGCCCTCTGGTCTCCCGATGCGTCGATTAGGCGCGCCGCTAAGTCTTTGAACAGCAGGCGCGCCTCTGGGCCCCAAGTGCCTATGGTTTTGACCCCAAACGGCGCAAATATGTAATTGTTTCCTATTGAACCGTATTTGTGCCGTTTGAGGCTTTCGGCCGCGCCAGCCGCTGAACCAGCGGCTCTTCCACTCTGGAAAACATGAGAGGGTGCCAGCGTATCAACGCAGGTAGCGTCCCATATCAGCGGCCTCCCATGTTTCCAGGGGATCAATGTCATGCCATCGGGCCTTTTACCATCGTCGCGGATGATGCCTGGAGGTACCATCGTCGCGGATGATGCCTGGAGGTTCCAGCGTGGCCGGAACCCCGGCTGTGGCAAAGGCCCTCCGGATGATGTGATTGAGAGCCGCGTGGCGGGAAAGGCGGCCCAGGCGATCGACGTCGGTGCCGCAGGGGCAGCGATGGGGCATAGTGATCGGGCAACCCAGTCGCATACCGATGGCGGTGCTAAAAAAAGTGTTTTCCATCAGGGTCCCTATAGACGCTGATGGGTGCGCCTGCAACCAGTAGCCCGACTCTCGCTCGGACATCGCTGGTGCAGGAATGGATTAACCTGCTCTGCACCAGCTCGCAGAGGGGCCCTTCCCACTGCCTTTGGATGGTAGGATCCTTCGGCGGATCCACATCAGGGCAGGCCAGTCTCCATGCCTCTTTGGCTTCCCCACAGTATGAGGCCTCAATGTCACCCAGTGAAGAGCTAACAATTTTCTTGTACAGGGCCTCGATGCTGTGGATGGAAGACAAAAAGGCAGGCAATGCGACGCTGCTTACCTTCCTGACTCCTAGGCCTCCATATCTTATGGGGAGTGATGCCTGGAGCCAGGAACGTTCTGAAATTGGACAGTTTAGAATTTGGATTAAGGCCAAATGGATCATCGAATCGATTGGTCCTAGCAGAGTCACCTGGCTAAATAGTGGGCTGCATCTGAGGTAATAGGTAAATTTTGGTACAAAAAGGCAAAAACTTACAATTTGGAATGCCCATATGTTAATTTTGGACAGGAGGGGAATGGTATCGAAAAATTTTGTTTTTTCGTCGTCTAAAAATAGAGAAAACGCGTCTTCCATGACTGGCGCTCCTAGGAGACGAAGCGATTCGTTATTTACTACCTTTAAATTTGGGGCCAAGCAGTTAAATTCTGAAAGTATTGAATTTTGAGATCTTATGTGGTCGAAAACGTCTAGTTCGCATATTGTTGTTTGTTGCGATCCTGTCCGATCCTACTGTAAGTAAGTTAATTTCATGGCGAAAAGGAAGTATATAATATTAATCGTTTGCTTATTGGAAATAGTTTAATTGATCGAAAGGGTTTTAAGGTTATCCATTATCTTAGCTACAGATCGTAGTTTTAAAAGGCTTTCTTATGTTAGCTGAAACGAACCAAATGTACCCAAATTTAAGAGGTTTACTAGCCATGGAGGAATTCCACTCTCCATATTCTGGCTCCAGGCAGCACGATACACGATAATTTTTCACTTGACCTAAAATTCATAGGCTTTTATTCGTTAGTTGAACAATGACATAGGCCACTCTAATCTGGTTTACAAAGCCTTTAATTAAAATTCTTCATACAAAAGTCGATTTAAATGGCGACTTAAGAAGTGGTGCAAGTCGGCCATAGTGTAGAAAAAAATCTTTCTCAATCACGAGTTTTGCAAAAAACATTTTTTAACTGCCATAAATAAAACTATTCAAAATCTACTCGCTAGTATGTAGGTACTGTCAACCAAATTATGTATTGCAAAGATTCAAATCGACACGACCATAATTAAAATTATTGTTCCGAGTTCCCTGATTTTTTTATCGGGTCAGTCCCCTAGTTAAGTTGATAAAAGTGAATGTAATAAAAACAATAATATCTTAATTTACCTACCAATATAATGTTTAATCAAATATACATAAAAGTCGAATTCCTGCCCAACCCACTACATGTTTTCGTACTAACAAATTAGCTATCTCTCCTCCAAATTTACAAAAGTAAGTAAAAATCTACTAAAGGTGGTCACACTGCTGACGTTGAACCTCAGAGCAGCGGTCGCGGCGCGTCAAAGGAGAGCTCAGTCTGTCTCACTATGGGTGTTCTGGGTAGAAGGGCGCTATTGCAAGCGCTGCTGGTGGTTACTGTTATGGCCCAGGCCACGGGGCTGCGTCGCAACAGCGTGAAGGGCTACACACTGAGCGGGCAGGCCTGCCTCAGCGCCTGCCGAGGCCAGTGCGTCACGCAAATGACGCCCGTGGGCACGCTGCATCAGGAGCAGTGCTTCAACGTAGACACGCTGCAGTACTTCACAGCGCAGTGGTTCACGGACCAACCGCTGTGCGATGGGCCGTGTGGACAGTTCGGCGCCTTATTCGACTGGTGCATGGTTAACAGCACCACCTGGGACTACTGCAGCGCTATGACGCGCACCGACATAGTGTTTGAGGCGCTGACGGGCTTTGGCGAGCACTGTGCGGGGCCTTGCCGTCCGAACGCGGCGGGGATCGATTCGTGCAAGACTAGGAGCGGCGCCGTTGCTGCTTGCACGCGTACTGGGAAACATTACATTCAGGCGTATACTGCGCAGCGGCGTGAGTGCCTGGGGCCTTGCGAGCGCGCCGGCGGAGGCCACGCGCTCACCTGCCAGGACGCTGCTTATTTCGGGACACGCCAGATGTGCGCGCTGCCCGCCCGCGTCTACGTCCATGTGGGTCAACGATACGCTGGTCGTGGATCGCAACACGTCGTCGCCAATGACGCAACGACGAAAAATTCTCGAAGGATCTCGTATACTTCTGTCAGGGAGTTTACCTACAGTGGCAAAAAAGAAGACGCTGAGAAGATATTTCACCAGATTGAACATGCCCTTGACAATCCCGCGTTATACAGGACAAATCCAGTAACGTAAAACTTAAATGTAGGAGAAGTGTGAAAACAAACACGAAGCAGCACGAGTGATTTTTAGACCTTATCTAGTGATTTAAACAAATTCAAATATATTTTTCATAATGAACGTCAAAGTTGTTTACATTATTAATTATGTGTAGCATAAAATTAAATTACAAAGATACCCCACGTTCACTCTTTTCAAAAAAGTTTTTCTTAATTTAACAGAGTTTTAGACTTAAAAATATAACTCACGAATGTGTTTAACACTATACATAGTCGTCCTCCAAATACCCATAAAAGTCGAACAAGTCGAATTTAAATCAACTTAACTGAACTTAATTGAACTCAACTGAACTGAAGTGATTTAAAGTTATGTGAAATCAGTTTAATTCATATTGAAATGATTATCGATGTTTTATCAACTTTTATCGAAACTCATTTTAGCAGGATGTACCTAAAGTAGTGTGAGGAGCTACTGAGTAATCTCTTTCTGTGCCTAATTTTTCTTTCTTTTAAATACTTATATACTTATGTTTTAAATTGAAACTAAGATTAATAATTATTAATCCACATGCATGTAACATAATTAATTAGGAACCTAATAAATATTTTTTACTTTACTTTACTTTAACTTTGACTTCTGACGAATTCTGTAAGAGCACCTGATACATATTATTATATTAAACACACTTACTACTTACTGTTTATACTGCATTAATTTTAGCTGGTTTGAAAGACATAGCAAAATGAACGTGCCTGACAATAGCTATCGAATATACGCAAGTCAGTTTTTTTTTTAAACCGGAATAGTGACAGAGAACAGAACTTACAGAGCAGTGGAACTATTCATGGTCTAGATCAGGGGTTCCCAAACTATTTTCATCGTGGCACCCTTGTTGTGCTAAAAAAAATTCGCGGCACACCTACTCTTAAAGTGGCTTGACTGCTTAAGAAAACAACAAAACACAATGCAGTTTAATGCTCATTTACCTTTAATGCGAAGAATGAAACTGTTTTAGTGAATTTTTATTCGAAACAAAAGAAGCACTACCGCCGCAAAATGGCCGACGACTCGTCGTCGTCAGTGTTGCCATATTATAAAAAATAAAATTCGACTACTACATACTTGATTCGATTTTTTTTTGTGAAAATTAAGATGTGAAAAATTAAGTATCGGCACTGCTGGCTAATGGCTGCGGCGCCCCTGGCACAAGCTCGCGGCACCCTAGGGTGCCGCGGCACCCACTTTGGAAATCCCTGGTCTAGATAGACAAGTCTTATTTTTATAAAAACACGATTCCTTACAAGACTCCTTAATTCGTCTTTTGCTCTACGCAAGACAATTTAAACTGCATTTGAAGAGAGTTTCAGAGGAAATGTATTTTTTAGGGTTCCGTACGTCAAAAGGAAAAAACAGAACCCTTATAGGATCACTTTGTTGTCCGTCTGTCCGTCTGACTGTCTGTCAAGTACCTTTATCTCGGGAACGCGTGGAGATATCGAGTTGAAATTAAAACCATATACTCAGGACCAGAGGCGGCTCGTCTTATAGAGCGCTGTGCAGTGCACTCCCACAAAAATAAGTAACTAAGCACATACTTAATAAAAAAATCAAAATTTTATCTGCTACCTACCACCTATAATATTTCAACACTCGGGGGAATCAAAATTTATAGGGTAGGTACTTTTCGTTGATCTAAAACTATAACATTTGGCAAGTAATGTCTTCTTTTATTACAAGTACAGGGAAAAAAAATTTGAAAACTATACATTTGTAATTAAATCATAAAAAAATTGTTTTTGATGTTCGGGAAAGGCTCGGAAAAAACTGCAAGACTCGATTCCTGAACTATTTATGATATATTAAGCACCTAAAAATTTGCACGGAATCCTCGTCCAACTCACACTTGTCCGGTTTTTATAAATAACACCGTTTGACTATGAAAAAATCCTTAATATAACAACCAATTCAGATGCAACTCGACTCAAACAGTGATTCTAAATTTCGCAGGCTCACGTTTTGCTTCAAACCTCGTCACCCATATTACCTACCCACAGTTTTCACGAAGATGGAGCGACGTCACGTCCCTCTCCCCTACATGCAAATTATCGCAAGACTCCATTCAATTTCGTCGACAAAATAAAAAAGAAAATTATATTCCCTGAGGTGCAAATGGAACGATAAAATGTGAATGCGTCATCGAACATTTCAAGAGGTACCGTAATAACAGCGACTCAAGAAGTGTTCAAGAATATTATCAAGAGGTAAAGTTTATTTTGTTTGTTTATAGGAGATAAAACACGGGAGGTCGTGGGTTCAAATCCCGGCATGTATCAATTGACTTTGTTTTCTAAGTTACGTACATTTGCGAAGTTATAGTAGCAATACCACTCGCAAACCGTGAAGGAAAACATCGTGAGGAAATCTGAGTGTCTGAGGTTTTTGCATACTTCAGAGCTTGAAATTGCCAATTTGCGGTGGGCACGCGTATTAGTTAAGTCCATACTCTTTCTTTGAGACAAGGCCTATGCCCTGCAGTGGGACATATATGGACTACATAATAAAAAGGAGGTAATCTCCGAGAAGGTAAAATATGCAACCAGGAAAACTAGTAGAGGGCTCACACCCTCAGCACAATGCTGAGTCAGATGCCCTTTGTGGCAACTTTCACACACCACAGGATGCACTCTGACGCTCTGACTTTGCCTTGTCCTATGTTGTATTTATGTGACTTGTTTTTCCTTTGTATATATGTTACTTGTTATGCCTTTTCTTTCTTGTGATGTGTTAATTTGTCCCAATGTCTTTCTTTCTTTCTTTTCTAATCGCAAGTGGAGTAGGTAGTATTTGGACGTAAACGAACCCAAAAGGGGCACACGATATTACGCTACAAGCGCTATTAACTATGGCAAGGCGTCTCGTAGGTACAGTCGACGGCACATCAAGCTTCATACTCTATCGACTCTTTGGGTTACAGGCGACTTTAAAACCAAAGTTGACCTAAAGTATAGGTGGTATCAGCTTGTTCAGTAGACTGCATAAAACGAAATAAGACTGTAAAACAAAGTTGGGCGCAGACAAAATCGTCCTTGCCTTTATTTATAAATTTCATGACGCGGGTCTACGCAAACAATCGTTCTATTAGGGCTTCATTACCCTTAGAGTAAGCCATTACGATTCCAGTTCCATATAAACCACACAAATGCCACTGCAGAATAACAACTTAAACCTGGACGCGATTAATAAAAAAAAGGTAGAAAAGTCAAGAATTGTCGACTTGAGAATGGCGTGCTCTACGATCGCTGGAGAATCCGAACTTTATGTTGAAAATGTGGTCGTATTCAACGCGTAGTGGAGCGTCTCAGTGTATAAGGAGCTGATTCCCCCAGTTCTACAGTATGCTACAGAAACATGGTGCCTGCACCTACAGGCCAGATATTAGAAGACTGGACACATTCCACGTGACGTGTCTATGCTCAATATTGCACATCAAGGAGCAAAATGGTGTTTGTCGTAGGTCGGCCTACGTTGCTAAATTTGCCACGGTAGAAATGTTCGGTTCCTTCCACCTGCCGGATTCTCTACGATATACAAGACCTGCCTTTCTTTATTTTAGACACGTGACTTTGACAGTAAAGAGTGATGACGTAATCAGTCATCTGCCAATATTCATCTACTGCTAGAGAGGTCCTGGACGTAGACCGGTTTTGCTCGTAATCACCACGTTGAGCAAGCAGGTTGGTGATCGCAGTGGAGGTTTTGATCAACGAGAGGTGCTGCCGTCCACCTCATGGATTTTCCTTAGTAGCTTGTTACGATACCTAAGGGTAGGAGTCAGGATTATTATCGTGTTTGATCATCTGTATCCAATCTTAATGTGTTTTCAACCTGTGTTTGTCGCCAGGGACTTAAGGTCTTTTTGGCAATTTTGCGATAGCATCTTCCTTTGACAGCTCTCAACTCAGGCAAATAAAAGCGTGTAGTTATATACTTACTTGGGTTTTTCTCCTTCTTAAATCTTCTCCAGAAAAGCGGAAACCTTTTTGTTGACTATGTTTACGTAAGTAGATTATAACAATTTCTTTGTCACCAATAAATAGGCCGTGATTTGTCCAGTTGATTTTCTGCTATCCTTCTGTAGGAAAATATTCTGCGCCCAAACTCGGAACATAAAATAAAAGTCTTCATCAATTTGTTTACAAAAGTTCCCAACTCCAAACTTTCCTCGTTTGAAATCAATCCCGTAACTTTTTGGCAAAGAAATAAAAAACTCTCGAGCGGAAAAAGGAGAATTAT
Source organism: Yponomeuta evonymella (assembly GCA_963969515.1). Lineage (NCBI taxonomy): Eukaryota > Metazoa > Arthropoda > Insecta > Lepidoptera > Yponomeutidae > Yponomeuta > Yponomeuta evonymella. Next base: position 12,032,089 of record OZ018360.1, on the reverse strand, counting down.
TATTGTATCATCGTTCGAAGCTTTAAAGTTGTTTATTGATTGACGACGTGCTCTAAGGCCTAGTTACCGTAGTTTCTCCGTCATTGATACCCATTTCCACCATTCGCTCCAAACATTCTATTAACCAGCGCTTTCCTAAACTAGGGGACTCCCTGTATCATTACATAACGTGACGTCTAGTTAGAAAACCATGCTAATAGTGGAAGAGTTGCTTCCACTATACGAAAACTTGGAACATTGTCGATTTATTTGTGTCGTCAAATTTCTCATTTTCGACCTTACAAGAAAACATGAACTCTCAAAAGCCGCGATTTATATACGGAACTTGCACGGAATTTGTTCAAAATACTGATCTAATACTTATATGAACTGAGTTACTGAGAAAAATAAGAATTTTAGGCAATCACGAAAATATTTAAGCGCTGGCAATAAACAAATAGGCTTGTTTTTTTTTTGTCATTTGCTGTTTTGAGGACAAAAATATTATAAAAATCCATTATTTTCACATAAATCAGTAGATTTGACTTTTACTCACATAATATTTCTTCACCTAATGTATTTCATCTTTTTCTTGCACTACCCGTCGCCAGTCCCTTCAATAACAAAGGTTTGATGGAAGAGAATCATGCTTCTTGTATTAAGCATGCCCTTGTAAATTTACTTACAATGTAATTATTGAAATAAAGAATTAAAATAATAATAATAATAAATATAACATAACATAAACTCACGCCTGTAGGTATCCCTGAGGGGTAGGCAGAGACCAGGAACTGCCACTTGCTACGATCCTGACAGATCACTTTCGCTTCCTCAACATTCATTAGTCGTTGCATGCACGCACGCCGGTTTCAGGTACTTTTTATCTTGCCCTTTGTTAATACATCCCCTATTTAATAATAATAAAAAAAATTAAATGCGTGCTCTAAACTCCTAAATAGAAGTAATCACGTTTTATGTGTTAATTTCGCCCAAGTGTGTAAATGAGTGTTTTGGTCTGTAAATAAAACATTATCTTATCTTATCTTAATCAAACTGTCAACCAGTGTTTGTCACGTTAGGAGCTCCCCTAAATAAAGGGGCCAATGGTGAAAATGGGCGAGAGCCCCTTAGAAGTTTCACAATGTTCGGTTTCAGAGGACTCAAAAAATTGTACAGTTAGGAAATTTGATTTGCCGAGAGGTGATCTTGGTATCAGTGTGCGATGCCAGAAATAGTCAGAGGCATTTGATTGTTCGCTGACGACATTCACCAAAATCGGATTTTTTTACGATATACAGAGCAACGAAAACTTCATCCCACCACAAACATTTTCATGTGAAATGTTGCCAAGACGAGACCCTAGACCTTTCATGTCAAAAAGTTATCAGATCTCATGAAGAGCCAAGCTTCTAACTCTTACACGCCCCAAGTCTACAAGCCCTAACTTCACAAATTCTACACCTTAGTCAAAATATGTGGCTCGGCCGGCAGATTTAAATGTGCAAATGTTATATCATGTGAATCATAGAGGTAAGAAACTTGTTCTATGATTTTTTCCTCAGCGTTTTAGTTTTCGAAATATCAGGGCTTATATTTTATTGAATCTGTACAATGTGGCAATTATGTTAACAGTGATTTTTAGGACCCACGACAAAGAACCCAGGATCACGAACCTGGCACTAGATAGCATTTAAGCCAAAAACGGCTGTTTTTGGCGTTAATGCTATGTTGTCCTTGATTGTTTGCCTTAGGTTTACGGCCATTGGTCCTAAAAATCACTATTAACATGATTGAGAAAATGTACAGACACTTTTTGGAAATTCGATCTGTAACAAAAGATATGATTTTTTTCCTCGGTGGTGTTACTCCCCGGAGCCCCTTAACCATTCAATGCCTTAACGAAAATTTATATAAAAGACATTAGATTTCTATCAAGTGTAAAATATACCCGTACCAGCCCATAGGTACCGGTTTCACTTATTTATTCAAAGGGAAAGTAATATCAATAACCTGAGTTAGTGCCTATAAACTGAGAAACGAAGGCCCTAAGTGCGGCGAGCCTATAAAAGTCCCAGAGGACGTACCATCGACAGCACATCAACCATTACATACGTGCACTCTAATCAGTTACGTTATGGACGACTTCGCAAAAAAAAATTAAAAGTTGATCTGCTGTGGACTGTACCTAACCCATATAATGTACGTCAGATGTTATGACGTTTTGGCAGAATACATTATCCCTTTCTATTTGTTTTATGTGCCCAAGAAATAATCTACTAACCGTAGTTAGCAACTACATAGGGCCCGTACACAAAACTGCGATGCGACGTCGCATCGTAAAAGTCTGCGAGCTCGCGCGACGCATTGCAAGAACCTGCGAATTGATTCGAATCGGGGGCGTTCATAATAGTAATAAATGAATGAACCCAAAATCTTCTTTGTTTCTTTTTCCTGTATATTCTTAGCAATAACAGAAGTGAGCACTTCTTTTTACGATCCATGTCGGTCGTCGAAGGAATGATCACGCGAATCGTGGAAGGGCCTTGCCGCACAAATCGCATCGCAGCAATTCGTGTCGCAGTGTTCTGCGTTGCGAATTCCCATTGCGCCGATTCGCAGTTTTGTGCACGGAGCCATAATCCCGAAAGTTTTTGCCCGTGTTCTCTGCCTACCTCTCCGGAATAGGGGTCTCAGTTTATATTATAATAAGTAGAACCATATTACTTCCTCCTGTAGCACGGTTAATTGTTAGGTAGATAGATAGATAGATAGATAGATAAATGAATTATGGTATGGTATCCCAATAAAATTCCATGTTTTCTAACTTGTGGTACGGAGGTAGGCACGATAATTGAAGTGATTGGGACCTATGACGTCCCCATGAACAATCAAACCCATTTATTTTCCAACTTTCGCGGAGCAAAAATACCTACAGTTTGTACTATGAAATATAACATAAGAATTGGCTAGTATCTAAAAATTCAGACCCTATACCTATAGTAGTATAGTATAGTCCTCGCCTTTTCGTTCCGAATCCCACGCCAACGGAGTCGCGAGTTCAGCTTCTAATCCAATAAGTAATACCTATTGTAATCCTTTTTTAGGGTTCCGTACCCGAAGGATGACAAACGAGATCCTATTACTAAGACTTCACTGTCCGTCTGTCTGTCTGTCTGTCTGTCACGAGGCTGTATCTCATGATCCGTGATAGCTAGGCAGTTGAAATTTTCACAGATGATGTATTTCTGTTGCCGCTATGAAAATTTTTTACCAAAAACAGAATAAAATAAATATGTAAAGGGGGGCTCCGATACAAGAAATCTAATTGCCGTTTTTTGCTCGATATTAATAACGGCAATAGTTAGACGCTTGAATTATTCACAGAATATTTCGTTCTATATTAGCTTCAAAAATAAATAATTAAAATAAAATGAATATTTAAAGGGGACAATAAACGTGATTTTTTGTGGTTTTATCTCGATCTTTGTGTCTAATGTTGTATAGATAATGGTACGGAACCCTTCGCTTGCGAGTCCGACTCACACTTAGCCGGTTTTTCGTAATACTATCAAAGTTAAACCCGACTAAAGAAGTTGATAATAGGGGTTGATATTTCTTGAACTAATGAAATGAATGAATGTGACCTAGGAAGAACAAGCGTACCAAAAATTGAGACACAATTACTTTCCATTGTTGAACGATTTCTCTCAATGGTTTGCTTAAAAAAGTTTAATTAAATTAAATAAACCTTACGTTCGCGCCACCATTGAAGTGCGTTGAGTTACGAAATTATCGCCCTTGGTACAATAAAAACAAGGAACTTTTCACTCCACCGGTTATTGGCTCGGCAGTAAAGCTCAGAACCTCAAGTCAATATAAAAGCAATTTTTTACCGACCTACATTTACCAGAAAAGTTTACCTTTAGATCTCAATAAAGGTCTGTCCATGTCACAACCAGCCGGGAACGAGCAAGCGTCACGATACGAGCTAAAATAATCCTTGAATGCTTACCACGTTAGAGATAAGAGCGCAAAAAAGGACGAACCGATACCATCCTCGCGGCCCACAGGCCGTCAGGGGAGCTGTCACAAAACTACAGTTCATAGTTTATGATGATATTTCGACGTACACAGCTTAGCCGGTCAGTACAATTAGTCTTTCTACTTGGTTAATCCGCTATACATTATCCTCATAGTGAAGGGGTGTTTAATGTAAAATAATAAAAATGTAACTATACGACTTCCAAAGAAACTGTGTTTATTTTAGCTATACGTTGTAAGTGATGACATCGACGACAGCCGTCGACGCGCTGATGCGGATATTCAACGCTGACACGTCGGCGGCCCGTGCCCTAACATAACATAAACTCACCTTTATCCCAGAGAAGCAGAGAGAGACCGAGGTCTCCCACTTGCCACGATCCTAACAGATCTGCATCAACATCTGCACAACATTGCTAATACATCCCCTATTAGGCTGTACGTCCGCCTGGTCCATGAATTGTAGCTCTATGAAAAAGGGCCCAGTTGTCTCTAACATCACAGGTTTGAGGATTGTTTTAGATTGAATTCGTGGCGCCCGCACGGTACCTCGACATTGCAATATGGTTATGCCTCAAGATGAACGCACCTTTGCTCCCCCTTGAGTCGTGTAACTCCTTTTTCCTGCTGGGCGTATTGTAGTTGAGATAATTTGGTTTTAGATAACATCTAGACGGACACAATGCGTCAGGTCCAGTGCTCGGCAGGCCCGTACTACGCATTTATTTGGATTGTTCCCAATTCTACAGATTTCCATTACAGATTGCCAATTCTATAGATTCCCAATTCTACAGTTTACCAACTCTACAGATTCCCAATTCTACAGTTTACCAACTCTACAGATTCCCAATTCTACAGTTTACCAACTCTACAGTTTACCAACTCTACAGATTCCCACTTCTATTGATTTCCATTTTAACAGATTCCCAACATTACGGATTCCCAATTCTACAGACATACATTACAATCAAATTGATTCACAGTTTAACCACTTTTAAAAGGAACAAATCATAAACTTGATTATGGTTTGGTAAAAAAAAACTATCTTTTTCAATCATTTTTATTCCAGCTCAATTTTCTTATTCTATATTAATACTTATTAATAATATCTCTTACATTTGAAATTGAAAAACATAAACTAAAAATTAAGTTACTTAAATATTAAACTTAACATTAATGTAACGCTGCTAAACGCTGTATACATTCCTTAACCTGTATTTTATCAGCTATGCAGTCTTGCACTTCTTTTCTAATTTGTGCGTTCTTTTTGATATCATACGCTTTTCGTTTCTTGGCAGGTGCGTGTAGTTGACTCTGGCGAAGTCTGCGATCTTGATATTTCGCTTCCTTTTTTAATAAGCTTATAAATAGGAAAAGAGATGGGTTTCGAGGAATTTTTGTATTCAATCTATGATGCCAACCTTCTATTGAATTATTGGTACGTACACTTTCGCCAGCGCAACAAAATACGTCAAACTTATTCGCTTTAACCAAAATGTTGTAAAATAATCATCGAAATTAGTTAAATTGTAATTATGTACCTTTACATGCAAATCTGTAGAAATGTTACTCTGTTAAATTGAAAATGAATAGAAATGGGATTCTGTAGAAATAAAAATCTGTAGAAATGAGATTCTGTAGAAATAAAAATCTGTAGAAATGGGATTCTGTAGAAATAAAAATCTGTAGAAATGAGATTCTTTAGAAATAAAAATCTGTAGAAATGAGATTCTGTAGACATGGGAAAAAAGGATTTATTTTACACAAACCGAAGTCCTTTTCAACTCTGTCTTCGAAGTCAGCCATGTTACAGGATAAAACAACCGAAAAGAAACATTGATCCAATGCATGCATCCAACTAGTTTCAAAGACGTAGGCGTGCAAAAATGTGAGTGAGGCCGTCGAGGGTATCTAATAATTAAGTTAGAGCTTTGTAGAATCAGATATTTTGTTTATCATAATACTACTAAATATATTATTTTTGTTGCACTAACCCGTGCTGAGAACAATTTTAAAAGGCTATTTAGATGCTAAAAATTCCACCCATGCCAGGACTTGAACCCGCGATCTCTGGCTAACCGTGCCAGCGCTCTCCTAACTGAGCCAATGCGCAAGTGCAGGCATCAGCGAAATTTCGAGCCTCTACCTTTTCGGTTTTTATAATACTACTAATCCTGTGAAGCAAAGGTTTCCTAGTGTGGGGCCAGGACAAGTGACTGTGATGTGAAGAAGCTCCTATTATGTATAAGAATATCGTCACAAAAACTGCCGTGTGTTCAATGCCTAACTTTACTTGCCTGTTGCTCGCTGGCATGTGTCCAAATATCCAGCGAATATCGGGCCCTTTCCGTCGAAGGTCCCCGCAATTTATGAGACAGCCGCCGCGTACACTTAACGTGTTGGCACAATACAGGGTTATTCAGACATTATACAATACAGGGTTATTTAAACACACGCGGCCCGAAGGCAGCGGCTAACATAGTAACATAGATAGATAGAATATTCTTTATTGTACACAGAGATTAAATTAACAGAAATTCAATAAATCGAAGGACAATTGGCGGCCTTATTAATACAAGCAATTTCTTCCAAGCAACTATAGACGGAGACAAGAAAGAAATAAGAGACGGGTACAGCGACATTCAGCAAACCGAATGAAAATTCTTTACGTTGAAATAAATTATTGATTTCTGATTGCAGTTAGCACATAAAAATAGCCATTATTTTGCAAAAAAGTAGTAGATTGCTGTCAAAAATACTAATTGCACATCAAACTCTGCGCACCAAAAGATATAGTAGGGCGATTTGATATGCAACTAGTAGTTTTGATATGCAAATAGTATTTCTGCTGTAACCTGGGAAAATTTTACGTCGGTTTGCGGTTTTTAATTTTCAAATGTGTTAAACAAAATTGACATTCTTTTGGTAGGACAATGTTTCACCTGAAGCTGCGAACAACATCTACTCTAGTCAGTTAGGTTACGCGCCACTTGGCAACTAAAATTTGAATGGGGATGGTGTTTATTATAGAACTCCTCCGAAACAACTGCACCGATTTCGATGATTTTTGTGTGTATATTTGGTAGGTCTGAGAATAAGTCGTCGGTTAACTAATATGGCAAAACCGCTTTCGCCCGATCAGCTAGTAATACCTATAAATTTCATAAAATCTGAGAAAAAATACCTCATGGAACAAAAGTAAAACACAAACTCTTTTTGACGTGTTTAAGGAATTGCGCATTCAAAAAATAACCCTGTATACACAGACCATAGTGTTGGTATTGGTCGAAATAGGGACGTGCGTAGACCATATACATAAGTCGTTGCGAATGCTAACACTGGAACGTAACGTACTTTGCTTATATTGAAACCTAGAAGTAGGTTCCCAGCTCAATAAAGAATTTACTAAGGGGACAATAGAGTATACAAGCGCCACCACTGAAAAAAATTCAATCACAGATTTCGTGCCCCACACGACTATCGAGCACATTGGAAATGAGTCGAGTCATAAATGTCATGTGAAAAATGTCATTCTGACTTTTTGACTTTTTTTAAAAAGACTAGGCTAGAGGGCAAACCCCTAACGCGATGTCTTTGTTTCAGGCTTAAATTGTAGCTGACTAAATTTTCTATAGAATTTTTTCTCAATTTTTTTATATCATTCTTAGTTTCCAAAATATCAAGCGCCAAAATAAAAAATTGGGAAAAAAAATTATTTTCAATATTTTGGCCATAATTTTTTTCGTTTTTGATTTTCACGAATAATTGGTTTTGCAACTTACAGCTCTCGTAAATACGCGTCTTTTGAACCTTTTTTGTATGTCATATCTTCAAAACTCTTCGAGATATTAGGGCATTGCACTTTTTCGTGAAATCGGAGCCTACACTGGAGCGAATGAAAAGACATATCCAATGTCAAAACTATATCTTCTTGTACAGACCGTTTTTGGAAAAAGTATCACATCAATCTCTCAATTATGTTGATAGGGATATTTAGGACCCATGGCCGAGAACCCAAGGTAAAAAAACCTATATGAAATGTAGGATCACGGATCTGGGCCTAGATAGCATTTACGCCCAAAACGTCTAGTCCTGGGCTTTTTGCCTTAGGTTCAAGGCCATGGGTCTTAAAAATCACTATTAACATGGTTAAGAGATTGGTCTGACACTTTTTGCAAAAAGGATGTGTAAAAAGATAATTATATTCTTTTTCCATTGGTGGAGCTATAGTAACTGCATAGAGCCCCTAAGATTCAGCTCAATACGGCACTCTTTCGCTACAAAAAGTAAGGCGAATATGTGTATAATTTGTTCCTGTACACTGTCTGCACACTGTTGGACAAAAGCTTTCCTTTTCGTTTTAGGGTTCCGTAGTCAACAAGGAACCCTTATAGTTTCGCCATGTCCGTCCGTCTCTCTGTCTGTCTGTCCGCGGCTTAGCTCAGAGACGATTAGTACTAGAGAGCTGAGATTTGGCTCAGCTATAGATATTAATCACGCCGACAAAACGGTAAAATAAAATAATTACAAAAATTACTATGATAAAGTTGTTAGTTCTGTAAACTAGGTAAAAACCCATCCCTCTATGGAACCCTACAATGTGCGTGTCCCGACACGCACTTGGCGGGTTTTTTTCTATACGATACATTTAAGTGGCCTAGTTTAGGCAACACTTGTTTTATGCTTGGCCTAATTTATTTTAAAGGGTCTGTAAAATAGGTTAAGCTTCCGAACTAAAACTTTCTTAAGCACTACCCATTAATTTATTAGCGACGCGAGCTTCCCGTCTCTTTTCATCATGATTAAGCTCTGCGAGTCAGAGCGAAACCCATTAATGAAATATATTGTTCATTATTATCATTATACTTTCTTTTCTTTTGTATAAGTATATGAACGCTTCATCCCTCGTCGCGCGCGTGGTCGCCTTCAGCGCCCATGCAAAGACCTGCTCCTCGATTCCCCTTGCATGGCACGGCAGGCTATTTGGATTCCTTTACTGAGACAGCGGTGCGGAACAGTTGTGGTACGCGCTATCGCTGTACATACGCCAGGCCCCGTCGGTCGAAGTGTTAAGAATGCGATCCAAGAGCTTTACTTTGGACTTCAGAGTAATCCGATAAAATAAGGTATGTAATTGTATGTATTTAATAGTAGCAAGTAGTGTATGATGTAACTGTAGTGTGTAGTATACGTATTAGAAGTTTATGTATTATATCGATATATTACTGGTAATTTGTAAGTAATTTATTTCTTAAAAAACTTTACTAGCACTACCCCTTCCTCTGTCCACATCACCCATGGTTAGGTGGAAAAAATACTTTTAAGTTATAAGCTCGCCTTCGTGCAGATGTATCTCTTTTGCAATAAAGAATTTTCAAATCAAATCAAAAGAAGTATTGTAATTTTTCCGGTGTAGAACAGAATATTATATTTTATCCTACAGTAGATGCCTGTCCAGATTGTCTGCCTATTGTTTCCTAACAGGCCTCGACTTCAAAGACCGTCTTACGGTACCCACTCGATGAAAATTCTCACTTATTTCGAACTCATCCCCATCATCATTTCCTGATATGCTGCACTAGAGAAATTGGGCTCACAAAACAGATTTCTATAGCGGTCAGTTTTGCGTCTTCAATTCAATCTCATTTATCTATATTTAATCCTACACTGCTTGCTTTCAGATGGACTGAGCGTCTCCAGTGAAGCTCTATTTAAAAAAAATTGATGCGTGGTATAAGATCTTCTCATTGTATCCGCAATCCAACGCCACTTTCGCATCTTTGACATACCTTGTTATAACTCTCAGATGACTGTCCTTTGTTCTTGCTACGAACGCCTTAATTGACCTAAAAACGAAAAACAAAGGAAGTAGCCGAATGTTAGCAAGCACACGACACATAGATTACGTTCCTTGAGGTTAGAAGAGGCTAACTCCAGTTGAGAGCTTGGGCTTGTTTCTTCTACGCTTTGAAGTTGCCTCGCTTTGTTTTAGGCTGCGTACACAAAACTGTGAATGAGCGCGATGCAAATTCGCAACGCAGAAAACTGCGACACGAATTGTTGCGATGCGATTTCGTGCGCGTCTCCTTCCATGATTCGGGTGACCATTCCCTTGACGACCGTCAACCGTACTGAATGTATTTTGTAAACTAGGTCGTGACATTGATCGTAGAAGAAGTGGTCACTTCTGTTATTGCTAAGAACATACAGAAAAAAAAAGCAAAGATGATTTTGGGTTCATCAATTTATTACTGTTATGAACGCCCATGCGAATCAATTCGCAAGTTCTTGCGATGCGTCGCGTGAGCTAGCAGATTTTTACGATGCGACGTCGCATCGCAGTTTTGTGTACGGGCCCTTATATTTTAGAGGCTGTGTTAATTCTAACTTAACGAGCTCTGTGTTGTAGTTTTTAAGTTTATTTGTGAGTTTGTTTGTTAATGAATATCACTTTTTAAGGTGCCCAAAGGGTAAGGTCTGTCTGTCTGTCTGTCATCAGGCTGTATCTCATGAACCGTGATGGCTAGACAGTTGAAATTTTCACAGGTGATGTATTTCTATTACCGCTATAACAAAACACAAAAATAAAATAAATGTTTAAGAGGGGCTCCCATACAACAAACTTGATTTATTTCCGTTTCTTGCTCGATATTAATAACGGCAACAGGTAGAAGCTTGAAATAATTACAGAATTTTAAAAACCTATTTGGAGGTTATCGAATCGAATTTTCGCAGTATCCATCTTTCTTGTCTAAATTGAATAACAAAAACAATTGAAAGTCGATATTCAAATATTTTACATTTTTTAAAAAAAGAACATAATAGAAACCATTTGAAAAAAGTTTCATTCGAAAACCTCAAACCATGAAGACTCTATGTCAATTCAAAGAACCTATTGCAATAAAACGGCAATTTCATACTTTAACCCCTATTACATAATGTTTAGTTGTATATTCACTTTACAAATAAATAATTAAATGAAAATAAAATAAATATTTATTTCCGGAGATTTTTTTGCCACGAGATTTGTTTGCCGTTTTCTTCCCGATATTAATAACGGTAGACGCTGGAAATATTCAAATGTTGTATAGATACGAGTAATGTTACGAAACCCTGACTCGCACTGGGCCGGTTTTTTTTTTTTGCTCGGTGGACCGACGATTTGAGGCAGATTGCTGGCAGTGGCTGGACGAGGGTGGCCGAGCACAGAAGGCAATAAGAATAATAAGAATAAGAATAACTTTATTTTTCAACACACCTGCTCGTAAAGTAGGTATTTCGCCAAATGTGTCCTATGGTTTGCTAATTTAATTATGCACATATTGTTTGTAATTCTTTGTAAGGATATTTGCTTGTGTGCCTACTGTATGTAATTCTTTGCAATGTTGTCAAATAAAGCTTATTCTTATTCTTATTCTTATTACAGCGTATTTACACTGATAATGCAGAATATTACCCATGCCGTGCCTTTTACATTACATTATCGCACTAGTGCCTTTTCATTACATATCTTTTTAAATATTAACAAGAAGTACCTATTAATGTTTCGAAAACAGCTAAGTAGTTATTTGCGTAAATATAAAATTAAATTCAAAATGTGATAAATAATTAAAGAATTTCATGAAACTGCTTGTTAGCTTGTTGGTATTTATATTTTGACGGTGTATTTTTACCTATAAATACCCAATTTCAAAATTTATAAATATGTGGCTGATTAGCTACTTTGCCGGTGCCCTTATCTCAAACTTGCGCGCGCATGCAGCGCTGAGCGGGCGAAAAAATAAAATTACGGCCGCCATCTTTTAAATGGGTTTCTGTTTGTTAAGTTTATTCACAGTATTGCATTTCGTTAGTGTTGTTTTTTTATTTACTTTTCCTCGCAAGTGTGTTGAAAAACGTCGTATGAAACACGTGAGCATTGGTCATTACACTTCTCGTCTCCATTAAGCCTTCGCCTTCGGCTCAGGCTTAAAAACCGACTCGAGTGTAATGACCAACATACCACACTTGTATCATAATGTACTATTATAGCCACATACAAAAGTGTGCAATGGCGTGCCTTGGGGGTGGCCTATGTCCAGCAGTGGACGAGTACGCCCTGATTTGATAGATTAATGAATTTGTACATTGGACAGCATGTGAAACTTTACATCGGTGCACTTTACCAATACTTAGATATAAGAAGTCATATATATATAATATTTTCTTCTGGTTGCGAAATAAAGTGTTCTCTATCTATCTATCTCTACTAATTTTGCAACTAAAATGTTGATGTGGTGACGATTGTAAGGGGTCTAGATAAAAGTATAAAGTTGTGGTTTTCAGGAAAAGAAAAAGATGCATCAAAAATGTTGCCAATAAGCTATTTGACAGCGTGAAAAAAAAATTAATAATAGAAAGAAATAATTATAAGAAGAAATACACGAAAGAATTTAAAATTACCACTTTCTGAGCACTCAATGAACACCAACAAAAAATCTGAGACGGTTTTCAGAAACCTGTCAAATAGCCTATTCAGCAGTCAAATAACGAACATTCTGTAGGGCTGAAGGACCCAAACTGTATGAAAAAAAATTGCTATTATGTGATAGTGAAAGATAAAATCTTGAAACGTATCCTAAGAACTAGTTTATAATGCTTGTTGTGCTACAGAGTCACAGAAAAATTATTATAAGTTGCATAATAAGGTATCATTTTATTTCAACACCATCATCATCAGCCATGTGCAGGACATAGGCCTCCCTCATGGTGTTCTAAGCTTCCCGGTCTTGTGCCGCCCGCATCCAGCGACTCCCCGCCACCGTAACCATCTAGTGGGGGGCACGCTGCTCATTTGACTTATTTATTTATTATAATTTTTAGTTCAGATGCATAAAAATCAAGATAAAAATAGAAGACCTTTAAGAACCTTTAAATTATAATCCTTATTGTAAGAGCTCTATATTGCTTCCGTTCGTACTGTTTAGCCCTTTAGGTATAATTTCATGATAAATATCTAAGTCCTATTTATTAATTGCACAGGGTGTAACGAAATACCCATATTGCTACGTCGCTACGTGCACTGGCGGCTCCAGTGCGACGTGGACCTATGGGCGCCGCCGACTGGCAGCGCGTGTTCCGAAGCAGAAGCGACCTGTGCGCATCATAGCGCAAGTATCACAGGACACGTCGGCGCGACCGCACTTTGTGGAGCAGCGCATTATCACGCTGCCCGGCTACCGGTGCGGCAGGTAGCGCTGTAACCGCGCGAGCGCCTGCAGCAGTAGGCACCCGCGCGAGCACCTACAGCAGTAGATACCCGCGCGAGCGCCTGCAGCAGTAGGCACCCGCGCGAGCGCCTACTGCAGTAGATACCCGCGCGAGCGCCTGCAGCAGTAGGTACCCGCGCGAGCGCCTGCAGCAGTAGGTACCTACCCGCGCGAGCGCCTGCAGCAGTAGGTACCCGCGCGAGCACCTGCGGCAGCAGGTACCCGCACCGCGGAGACCGGCACGCCTACGCCACGCAGGGAGCGCAGAGACTACCCGCAGTTGCCCGCAACTTGACCAAGACAGGTAAGTCTGTCCACGTCATGGTTTAATGTATAGCAAACTCCCGGAAGTTATTGTTAGCGCATACAGTGAGCCCACTTTTAAAATTAAATATAATAATGCCTTATCGGGACGTGCTTCAGCTAAGGTAAGTTCTTGGCTTTTAAACAGTCTACGTAATGTAGACAAGGATTTTATTTTCTTTTATTTCTTTTAATTATTATTATTACTATTCTTGACATTTTATATTATTGACATTTTCAGTATTTAATTGAATTAACATTATTTTATGCTATTAATTCAAATGTAATTATTATCTTTCAATTTGACATGTAATGTATTTTACCAATAAATTGTGTCTATGTCTATGTCTATTCAACCGAAGGCGTGGTTCTACTTAAAATTATTTTTTTTTGCTCCAAGCTCTAAAAACGGTCATACGTACAAGTTTGAAACTCGGTATGATTATGGAGCAGTGACTATAGTAGACAGATAAATCATTTATTTGTGCTTAGATAACATTACTACATGTATGTATAACTTAGTATAGGTAACATCCAATAATAGAAACTGACCAAATTGTTTGCCAATTTTGATATCCAGGAACAAGGGAGCTCAACGTTCTTAGACCCTCGCTCGCCTTCGTAATGTTATTTCTTATGTAATTTCCTGTTAAATGTTTCGTATGTATTAAAGTAATTAACTATTAAGCAGTAGCTATTAGACCGTATATTAATTAATAAACAATAGTAATTATCACTTCCACACAACACAGTCACTTGCCTTGGTCCAAAACTAGGGTACAATGTGCTATGGTAACCAGCCAAGGACATCACAAACATGGAAATACACCCAGACTGAGACTGTTTGGTAGTCAAGCGTTTTATCCGCTCGACCAACAAGAGAGACAAAGACAAAAAGATAAACCAAAAATATTTTTGAATATTCAAACAGTAATCCACCGTTCATAACAGTCCAATTTTAATTTTTTTATCGGTTCGAAGCGAAGCCGACAAGTAATAAAGCCAAAATGACAAGTAATTTCTAACAAATGAGGGCAAACGACAAAATTCAAGTCAATTATTTTGAAGATCAGCAAATTTCTCTGCAGAGCCTCCCTGTTCTCTGTTGGAGACTTCCTGATGGCATAAAATGTAATGGAATATTTTAGGAACTGAAATTACGGAAGGCATTTTATGTTATTTTAGTGCCCGTGATAAGTTTATTTATGAACATATTGTGGACAAAACTGGTTTACTGGCTTAAAATACGTATCTACGTTTCACATACTTATCAAAAGTAAAAGAAATATTGAAATCATTATTAACATTTAATTATATCATAAATAATAAATATTCATTGAAATATGAAGTTCACAATTTTTCCAACCAATTTTCTTAACAAAATACCTAAGCCTACCAAGTAAATAAAATTAGCATCTGAAAAAAACAGCATCTTTACAGCGCACTCAAGATCGATCTCGGCAGTAATTAAAGCCCGCCACACTCTAGCACGGTCGCAGTAGCGTACCATACAAAACACAATTTTAGCAGTTAGACTTGCGCAAAGTGTGTCCTTAGAGGGAGTTGTTATATCCCATATCTTTGCTCACCGGGACACACTATATCTGTATCATATCTGGCTCACCACTTGTGTCCTAGCTCATACGACATACAATCGAGTGAGTGTGTTTGGATACAAGAGCCGTAAGACACAAGTGGTGAGTGAGTCTAGTTTATCTGTTTCCTACTTTATCCAGATGACGCGCTCTTTTTTATACTATCAGTCTATTCCAATAAGAGGAGTTCAAACCAGAATCAAAATGTATTATCTATTAATTAACTTTTGACACTTTATATAGGTTTTGTCATTAATTAAGTGAACTTTAAGTTCTTTATGAGAAATAAATATCTTTGAACCCAATTAAAGCGTGACAAGCATATATGATTATCGTCTTTACCGTTCATCTTTTTAGTACGAGTACTGCGACCAAATGCTCGATGTTGGCCGAACAAGCCATCCGTACCAATAGCGATCAAAAAGATCACCAATTCAATACATTTGTAGGAGTCTGGTGACCTATTTCTCGTCTCTTGTTTATTACTGCGACGAGAAATGCGGCCCAACGCATCCAATTTCAGCCGATCTCGGTCTCGCTCTCGCGCACTGTGTGTGAGCTGGATAAAGTAGCAGGAGCTAGATGTCTACCGTACTGAGTTGAGAGTATAGTGAGGGAGCCAGATATAGTTGACATCTCTGGGATATAACTGAGACACAGTTGACGACAAGGGAGATGTGTGTCCTCTCATATCTGGCTCCTGAGTTACCCAAGGCTATTAGCAGTCATGAGAGTCAACTTAAGAAGGAATGTCTGGCGGTTTGTGAGGAAAATGAATAAGTGACATTACTCTAAAATTCAATTTCCGTGTGATTATTATCTTTTTAATCGAATTTATTTATTGACATGTGAACGAATAATTTTAGTTTAAATTTTATGAATAAGTGACATTTCTCATTTCATGAATTGTAGTTTAAATTTTGTTTTTTAATTAATCTTAATTTTAAATTAAATTTAAAGTAAATTGTACATATGTATATAATTTTAACGTTCTAATTTTTATAATTTTTAAATGTAATATGTATAATGTAAATAATGTTTATTGTTTAACGCAATTAATTACGCAATAGTTTTAACTGTAATGTAATTATTTTTCTTGCAATAATAAATAAATAAACAATATATTTGCCGTCGATAGATGGCAGTCGTTAAGCCAAGTCAGAGGCCTTAGGGCGGCTTGACAACTTCTGACAGTAGACGAGCCACTAGTCTACAAGCCTCCACCAATCCGGACTTGGCCCCCGTGGTGGAGTATGGCCTATACCTTCCTCAGGGAAGAGACCCGTGCCCCTCGGTGGGGACATAATGGGTTGATGATGAAAAAAAAAAAAAAAAAACAATATCAGGCTCCGTTTCATATGGGCCGCGGCCGTGGCCAACCCAACCACACTAAGTGTCTAGTATGTGACAAGCTTAATTATTTATTTTACGTACCGTATACAACTATAGGTACAGCTGGTTTGAATACGAAATTTTTGCAAAGGGAGTCCGACTTTTTAGGACCCCGAGAACCTAGGATCACGGACCTGGAACTAAATAGCTTTATGCAAAAACGGCCGTTATGAGAGAAATGAGAGAACAGTCTTTAGAGAATTCAGAGAATAGTTTTATCAAAAACATTATGTAAAAGAAGATAAATAGATAGAGATGATAGAGAACACTATTTTTTTTTTTCATTCGTGGCGCTACTGAACCTCATGGATCCTGTTCATCCTCTCTTTGAAGCATTTTGGATTGTGAAGCTTACTAAGGATATTAGATTGAAATCGAATACAAACATCATGATGACGACCTCCGTGGCACAGCGGTAGCGCAGCTGTCTACCATGCTAGAGGTCCCGGGTTCGAATCCCGGCCGGGGACAAAAAAAAACGCCTGGTCTTGGATGTTTACGTGTTTGTGATGTCGTTGTTTCTGGTTCCCACGACACAGGGTATCCTAGTGTGGGGCCAGAAGCAATGTATGTGCCTGTACGTAAATGTTTATGTTTATGTTATAATATATTTTGTACGCACCTTCTACAGTCTAGGCGCCAGGAATGCCTCATTTTACACCGGCTTGTTTACAATCGCTCACCAGAAGCCGACTGTTGTCGAGAGGCAAATATTTTGGCAACAAATCCACCAACAGTGCACAGAGGAAAGGTACAGAATACCCTCTCAATGCCTGCAATTTCTAAGCTAAGAAAGAAGCTAGTCAGCTTCAATTTCACAATGCTAGTAAAACCCAGTTTATTGCCATGAACTCATTCATGGTTCTATTGGAGTGGGCCACTGTTTGCCATTTAAAGTTTAGAGCTGCAGTTAGACGGGAAAAAACACCATAACGCACACCGAAGCGTGATACGGTGCAGAGCTGCGGTATATGTAAGTACAGTCGACCGCAGGTCAACCTTTACATTTTTATTGCAAATTCGCCCGTAAGATAATTGAGTAGCGTGCACGGATGGGAAGGTTGATGTGCCGACTATGCCAAAGTTTGAATGAAAAGAACGCAGACCGGAGGAAGACGTAGGCCTGTGATTAGATCTGTGTTATTTGTAAGTGATTTTTTTTACGGCTTCTGCGATGTAGATCGACATTCATGCGCTTTTTCTGGACGAGGTTGAGCGAAGGGTATCCGTCATCTGTCTGATGCCGCATTTACCAGCAGTCGCTTTCCAATTTTCAATTTAAATTTTCTGCTACTTTCGAATAAAGTCAAAGTCCTCGTTATCGAAACGAGGTGATCCGACATAGAACCAAAGTCATCGACATAGCCCACCGAATTAGCACGCTGAAGTGGCAGTGGGCCCGTCATATCATCCGAAGAACTGATAACCGATGGGGTAGACGAGTTCTTGAGTGGAGACCGCGGATCGGTAAACGTAGTGTAGGACGTCCTCAGACTCGGTGGAGTGATGATCGCAGGGCGGCTGGCAAGAGCTGGATGAGAGTAGCCGAGGACCGTGCTCAGTGGCGTGCAATAGGAGAGGCCTATGTCCAGCAGTGGACAACCATAGGCTGATAATGATGATGATATCATAATCGTACACCGAGCATTTCTTCAGACGGTGCCCTTGGGCGTTTTTCCACTAGCCCAGCGCGAAGAAGAAGAAGAAATATAATTATTACACGAACAGTACACACAAGTCTGTTCCGGCGAGAAGTTTCAAGAGGATGGGATAGTCCGAAGCTCAAGCAATTATGTACCTATACCCTGAGCTTGCGACTAGTATCAGTACAAAAAACGCACCATACATTTGCATACATTTCTTGCTTTATAGGCTTCCGGCAGTTCCCAGTAAACAATCATTGATGCACAGGTGTGTGTGTGTGTGTGTGTGTGTGTGTGTGTGTGTGTGTGTGTGTGTGTGTGTGTGTGTGTGTGTGTGTGTGTGTGTGTGTGTGTGTGTGTGTGTGTATGTGTGTGATACGAGTTCAGCGATTTAACAATACGACCACGACTTGGCCTGAAATCTTGGTGGAACACGTAAAAATAAAGCAAATATCGTCCGTTCACCGGGTTAATTATAGTAGAGCTGTACCGAGATGTCTACCGACTTCTATTGAAACTATTTTCTTTGTATAATTATAGTTTGTGATCACGTGTACAATCGCGACACTTTGCAGATAATATGGCGGCAATGACTGGTTTTTTACCGACTTCAAAGAAAAGATGAGGTTCTCAATTCGACCGCATATTTCTTTATGTAAGTATTTTCATATTCAGCGACAATACTTTACTGCGTTTTCTGATTTATGATGAGCTTGAAAAGAACAATTAAAAACTATTGTTATGGTGGCCCGACCGGGTCATTTAGAATCATACAGATTAATTAATTCTCCTTTTGTTTGAAGTGGGACACCATCAGGGTGGTTCCATATAAATTTGGCCAAGATCTACTGATGAAATACATGAGAAATTCATAAAACTCTCCATGAGAATCCATAAGAAATTTATAAAACTCTCCTTTTCAGTGCGTGTTTTTCTTGAAACTTAAGGTCTTGCGACTAAATGAAAGAAAACACAATTTTGCGAATTAATATTATATTTATGGTAACTACGGAACCGTCGGTGCTCGAAACCTTCTCGCCCTTGGCCTGTTTTTACATTAGATTTTTTTTTTTTTTTTCATTTATAGATATCATGACCTTGTAGAAGGAAATTTTGATTAATATCCTACTTAAAACTCTACAAAACAAATATATTATGTGAAAAACGGGTACTTAGCGACCATCTTTGTTTAGCGCAGTTAGAAAGGCTCGTACGCTAACTAAATAAATAACACTGACAATTAGCATGCATAATTTAGCTTGGTATACTAATTAATGCTTTTAACCTAATTAATCTCCGTTGAGCTGAACCGTCCGAAAGCAATTTAATGTTGTTAGTCAATTACTTCACATCAAATTATGATAGAAGAAAGGAATAAAATTATAATTCATCATCATCATCATTAGCCATTTGACGCCCACTGCAGGACATAGGCCTCCTTCGTGGTTTTTATAACCATGAGGGGTTTTGCCATAATCGCCACGTTTGGCAGGCGGGTTGGCGATCGCAGTATGCGGTTGGAATCTCAGAAAGACGCTGCTGCCCGTCTCCTGGTCATTGATTTCCTTAGTCGCCTTCTACGACATCCACGGAAAGAAATGGAGTGACGCCATTCCTAATCCGGCGCCACATGGAGGAAATTATAATTAAATTATTTAACGACAAATGTATTTAAATTAAGAATAGGGCATACTATAAAGAGATCCAATGACCATACCCATCCAAAATTGCTCTAAACTGGGTGGCACCTTGGCGCTGGAACGAGAAAGAGAGGACGGCCGGTTTGATTTTTACATTTTTTTTATTTTAAAAATTTTAAGATTTAAAGTACCCGAAACCGGCGTGCGTGCACACAACGACTAATGAATGTTGAGAAAGCGAAATTGATCAGTCAGGATCATGGCAAGTAGCAGTCCTTGGTATCTGCCTACCCCTCTGGGATACAGGCGTGAGTTTATGTATGTATGTGTACATTTTAATGATTTGCTATAAATATCTATCATCGCCGTTCTCACACTCTTTGGCTGTAGCTGAAAATCAGTAAAATATCTGCTTATTTAAAGTGGATATTTATAATACTGAGTTATGGCCCTTTGAGCTTCTGTGGCACACCCACATATGGCCTAAGAGTGCCATAGAACACATAAACATATTTACACATATAGGTTAGTTTGTAAGATAAGTCTGTACTTGTAGCTAAACTATTGTATACATAAGCAGCCTATGTACGTTCCACTGTAGGGCACAGGCCTTCTCTCAGGGAGAGAGTATGGGCTTAATCACCACGCTATTACTAAACTATTGCATGTCATAATTTTTTTTATATGTATGTACTTATTGCTTAATGTGTGTGTGGCTCTAAGTACAGATAAATGATTTACGTATATATCTATCTTAAAATCACCCTGGAGATGCTCAGTCCAGCCGGAAGCCACCAGTATCGAAGCCATCAGTTGTTACAAATTCTGTAACAACTACAGGATACCTATTACGGAACCCTAAAAAGAATGCATGCTAGAGCAGGCGTGACGAAAATTCTGTTTGGCACGTCTCGTTCGCTGATGAAAACAAAGATTTTTCTTTCGAGTTCATTATGCTTATGCGCCTAATTTATGCGCTCTGCAGAATAGCTATTTTGCATTTCAATCTCCAAGGCAGCGAGGATTTCACGTTTTCGCTAGAAGATGATAAAGATTAAAGTAGAGACACAGAAATTCTAGCAACTTTCAATTTCACAAGGCTTATTTGATATTGATAAATCGGAGCTAACTTTGTTGCTATGAATTCGTTAGCAATGTTTTGAGAGGATAATTTGACCAAAAATTCTTTATGGCAATAGTTTAAAATAATTAAATGAAGCAAATATTTTTTTGCATCAAAAATTATCTTACTTTATCATAAACAAATAAGACTTTTTTTAAATAAGTCCGTATTTGTACATCTAAACTTCCCTGTTATTTAAGTTTCTTAATTTTTGTGCAATAAAGCAACAAACAAACGAACGAACGAACGAACGAACGGATGAACGGACGGACGGACGGACGAACGAACGAATGAACGAACGAACGAACGAACAAACAAACCAACCGTTAAAAAATCGAAAAAAGTATTATTGTTAGTTTAAGCATCCGAAAAGTTACCGAAATACCTAATTTCCGCTTCATTGATAAGATTACCTAAAATTAATTCTTGCCGCCTGTAGTTACTTTGCTACTAATTCGCGTAGCATTTTCTTTGTTATTCAATTTGTTATAAACGCAGATGGCGTGCGAATTGGAGTCACGTATCTTCAACCATTATATCATAATCACAATACAATAACGATGAGAACGCGTTTGGAAACGACACCGACATTTATGGCCACCGTATTATATGGTGATGTAAAAACTATGCAAACATGGTCAGTTTCAACTGCGTAAAGGAAGAACAATGTTTTTTAGGTTGGTAATCTGAATTAATCTCAATAACTTAGACTTGAAAAGCGAAGTAATAATACTTTAAAACAGCGTTTAACTAAAATCCTTTCTACAAAAGTCGATGTAAATGGCAACTTAAGTGACATTTAAGAAGTGGTGCAAGTCGGCCTTAGACTGGAAACGCGATTCAAAATATAAGTTCAAGTTTAAGCTCACAGAGAACTCCAGATTTGTCAGTACATATTAACATGGAACAACGGGTGATCATGCTCTTTCGTGGGGTCAGTTACCTCGAGGTAAAGCAGTTGCCAAACTGGGCCCTATTTCGTAGAACTATAATTTATGGGTTACTATGATCATTCAATAGCCGATTAGCCCACAGATTAACTAGGAAGACTCGGCTATGTAATGAACATCGAATTGTCATATTACACTTTTATGAAACGCGGCTCTGGTCTAAGTTTCCACAGATATAGTGGTAAATCCTTTCAGATGCACCCTACTGGGTGGAACAATTTTTCTGTCTACCTGCATATACCAAAAAAAAAACTGAAATAAAAATAACCAAAAACCCGACAACTGAGCATTAACACTGGTGAATTTGGGTCCCGCCTGCTTAGTAGTTAATACTCAGCAGTCTAGTTGTTGGTTATTTTTATTTCAGTTTTTTATTTTTGTCTTTTTAGTAATTTTTAATTTTTTTGTTACATTTGTGCCGACTTTAAAAAAGTCTATGACACTCGTGCAAATACGACGAATTGATTGAGATCTCTGGTTAATGAGTTACAAGGGAACATAGAATCGGACATACTTATATACATACATACGAGCCAAACACGTTGCCCTCCTTTTGGGCTCCGCGGTGCAGTCGGGTAAAAAGGGAAATTTTCCGCCAGGCATATCGTATACCTAGAGACGGCTTATCCATAGGTGTTGTTCATCGAACATTATATTTTTATCGTATTTCATGTGAAAAACTTTGCATGCGTGATGCAGGAATGTCGGAGTATGTAGTGCACGCACAGAGTTCACTGTGTTCGACACAAACCAGGGGCCAGTTTCATACAACTACAATTCATGGTTTGCTATGACAATTCGATGTACATTGCAACGTCGATTTACCAGCAGAATAACAAGTAGACACTGCTACGCAAATTTACCTTGAACTGTCATAATAAACTATGTATTGTAGTTTTATGAAACTCGGCCCAGGTGCACCAAGACGGTGTCAATACAGTGTCTCTGACAAATTATTTTTTTTCACTGCCAATGTTTGTATAAATTTAATAATGAGCCTATTATATTATTGTATTTTAAAATTTTTTGTTTCAGTCAAATTTTTTTTTTTTTTTTGGTATATTAGTTCACCAAGCACAAT
This sequence comes from Yponomeuta evonymella, assembly GCA_963969515.1. NCBI lineage: Eukaryota > Metazoa > Arthropoda > Insecta > Lepidoptera > Yponomeutidae > Yponomeuta > Yponomeuta evonymella. The sequence continues at coordinate 12,009,094 of OZ018360.1, read as the reverse complement.
CACGTGTACTGGTTACACGTGATTGTGCTTGGTGGAAGTTATTTGTTTATAACAATCCTAATGTATTTTGTTTTCTGGTGTGTACAATAAATGTTCTAATCTAATCTCTCAACGCTATGGGGTGTCTCAAATTGCTTATCTCACCTGTTTTCCCGATTTTGAACATTTTCGATTAGTATATAATAATATGTCTGTACTTCAATATACATTATTTACAAAAAAAAAATAGGTTATTAACGGAACTGCAATAGCTGTGATTAATTGGGCAATGAAACAAACACTTGAGATTCATAAATTAGTTTTTAATCGCGTTTTGTTATGCCACCCACCACACATAGATCGCCAATCGTTGATGCCTTGTTTGGTTGTGGTATAACTGAGCGGGTCTTAAAAATAATAATAACTTCCACACAATACAATCACTTGACCTGGGCTGTATAGATTTAAAGCATCACTATAAAGCAGGACATAGGCCTCCTTCGTGGTTTTCATAACCATGAGGGGTTTTGCCATAATCGCCACGCTTGGCAGGCGGGTCGGCTATCGCAGTATGCGGTTGGAATCTGAGGTATGAAAACCACGAAGGGGGCCTATGTCCTGCAGTGGGCGTCAAATGGCTGATGATGATGATGATGACTATAAAGCATAAAACCGAAAAAAATACAGAAAATAGAAATTAAAACAGTAAAAATCAAACGCACTTTGTTCTTTGATGTAATAAAAGTAATATACACCATATTAAGGGCGAAATAAAATTTCAACTGCCTACTCATAAGGGTTCGGGAGATATTTACAGGTCTGACAGATGGAAAGAAAGACGTCGTCGCCTATCGGGTACGTACCCGACCCCACACACCCGAGTATGTACCCGAACCCGATTCGAGACGAACCCGCACCTAAAAATACAAAAGGTCCCCAAACCTCAGCTGCCCTTGTGAACTGGCAGATAGAAATCGAAACACCACCCGCGATGAAATCACGGACCAATATAACATATTCACACACTAACATGGCAATCATATAGCGTGAGGAATAGAGAATAGACCCTTGCGTGGTCCAAGTTACACGAGATGGGCATGACAAGGGGAAAGCTGCTGATAGCCTTGAGCATCCACTTGTAATGAGCATTCCAGCTGAGTCAGCTGCCTTTTGTGGCAATGTAGATACACCACAGGCTACATCTATGGTCCTGTTTTATTTATTCATTTTGTCTGTTGTGTATTAAGTTTTCTTTCTGTTGTTGTGCATATTATGTTGCTTGTTTTGTTTCTGTGATGTATCTTGTTGGTATAATAAATGTCTTTCTTCTTCTTCTTCTTCTATAATAAAACACAGAAGCATTTATAATAGTAAACGTTCTAGCGAGCATTCTAGCAAAACGACAGTAAAGTGGCTTCGAGCTTTTTGCCAAGCCGACCAATTTTGTTGTTTTTCCCCTAGGACCCATGGCCGTAAGCCTATAGACAAAAACCCAGGACTACATAGCATTAACGCCCAAAACGGCCGTTTTGGCATAAATGCTATTCAGTCCCCGGTTCGTGATCCTAAGTTCTCTGTCGTGGGTCCTAAAGTATCAGATCAATCTTTCAATTACGTTAATAGTGATATACTATTAACGTAATCCGCTACTTGACTCGTATCAAATTCGAATATTTCCTGTAGTACCTATTTCACGTAAGAAACCAAAATATATGGACTTTGCTAAGTAAATATGCAGGAGGGCTGCAAAATTTGCAAATAAAAAATATATTTTCCGCTTTTAATTCGGAAAGCTGAAAACACTATACGCCATTCTGAAAGCATCTTTTTATCTTGCCCTTTGCTAATACATCCCCTATTTGGTTGAATTTGGTTGGCCCTTCCACCCACATTCACTCAATGTATTTGTTTCGTCAATCTTTCTTCCTTCATGCTCTCCACATGTGCAAACCAACGTAACATTCCTTTCTCATTTCTAGTCACTACATCCTCTTTCAGTCCACAACGTTATCTAATCAAACTATTGCGTATCCTATTATTTAAAGATACAGCAGACATACTTCTCAAGGACCTCGTTTCTTCTCCATTAATCCTACTTTCTTGCTTCTTTTGCCACACCCAAGTCTCGCTACCACACATAAGTGTTGGGACCAGCACTCCATTATGGATAGTCAATCCAGCTCTTTTGGAAATGTTGTGGCCATTCACAAAGGAGTGCAAGGCACGATTTTCTGCTTTTACTCTTCTTTCTATACTACCTTCACACTTTCCATCCCTGGTAAAGGGTCTCCCCAAATAGACAAATTCTTTCACTTGTTCCACCTTTAACCTCTAATCCTTATCTTGCACTCAGTCATTTCATCATCTTTTTTGAACACCATTACTTTCGTCTTACTCACATTAATGTTCATTCCCTTCCTTTTAAATGCCTCATCCATTACTGTTACTTGTGTCTGCAGGTCTTCAACCGATGATGCAAACAAAATCTTATCATCATCATCATCAGCCACTTGACGCCCACTGCAGGGCACAAGCCTCCTTCGTGATTTTCATAACCGTGAGGGGTTCTGCCATAATTGCCACGCTTGGCGCCTGCCAAGCCTGGCGGGTTGGCGATCGCAGTATGCAGTCGGAATATTAGTCGCCTTCTACGACATTCACGGAAGGAAAAGGAGTGACGCTATTCGTAATCCGGTGCCACACGGAATCTTATCATCGGCGTATAATAAGCATTTGACCAGTAGCTCACCCATCCTTATCCCAAAGTCAATCTCTTTCAAATCAGTCAGGCAACTGTCCATGAATAAGTTGAACAACCACGTGGATGCGGCACATCCTAATCTCACACCCCTGTGGATTCTAAACCAGTCAGTATATGCCCGATTAATTCTAACGCAAGCACTGGAATCTTCATAGAGAGACTTCAGAGCTCGCTGTCCACCCCATACACGAGCAGTAGGTACCGACCACAGGTCATTCCTCACCACTCTATCATAAGCCTTCTCCAAGTCGACAAACATATACATATTTGTTACTTCACATACCATTATATTTCTGATTCTCTTATTTATGTACATCCATCTACCGACTATATTCCATCCAAAGGTTGTCTGGAAGAGATCGCTCTAAGCGATAATACCACCAATTGTATACCACTACTTAGATATAACAAACTATGTGTTATTCTTTCTCCTGGTAGTGCAATAAAGTGTTCTCTATCTATCTTTCTATCTACAAACTGTCACGCATTTTGGCGAATGTTTTTTACATTTAAATCTTTTCTACCAACTATGCACAAGATTCTTGTAAGTCACGTAAGACTATGTGGATATTATCTACGTGCAAATATTTGTGCTACAAGATCGACAGCACATCATCCTTTATATCCATGCACTATACTCCGTTGCGTTACGGGTGACTTTGCAACTAAAATGTAAAAGTTGATGTGTTGTCGACTGTATATAGCTAAAATTTCTTCTTGTATCCGGACACCACAACATGCAAATCCTCCACAAAGTAACAATGTGGTTAAGTTTTGTTAAAAAAATGTTTCATTATACCTATTATTATTATTCTTATTAATTCTTTATTGCACACAGATAGTATGCAAAAGGTGGACTTGCTAATGGCATTTTCTGCCAGTCAACCAGCAGGTCGTTTAGTAGACGCAAAAATTGAGGATTGATTTGATTAAGTCAAGTTGGGTAACATTGAATTTCCTTGCAACTTTGAATAAAACTGGTTTGAAGATTCAATTTTTTTTTTCTCAAGGTTTCTTCTTACAATTCGTTGATAAAATCATAAAACGGAACGTAAATTTATTCATGCTATCACAAGTGACTTAAGATTGACAGCTGTCAAAGAAATTTCGATAGATTGGCGCCTTTTTCAGTCCGTGGGTTTCAACAAGTAAAAAGTGAGTGTGCTATAAATCTGATTTAAACACATAAAAGGTATGTAAATCATGTATAATATTGTTTCATATTATGAAGGGTGATTTTAACTAGTTTTATTTTGTATATTTCGTGAATCCATTCAGATTTTTGCGATAAAATTGTAATTTCCCAGATCGTTTCATTTTTCTCACAATCTGGGGTAACTTTGAACGGTTCAATGTTACCCAATTACATTGCTGTTTGCCTTCGGGTAACATTGACATAGGGTTGCTGCTTTCTAAATATATTTTTTACTTTATATTACAGTTAGATGGTAGATAAAAATGCCACGAAAATCAAAAATTGCTAAGCCTGGTGTGCGAAAATATGGGGTGAAATCAGACTACACCCCAGAAACATTACAAGAGGCCTAAGCAAAATTCAATCGGGTGCTTTAACAAGAATGGAAGCTGCAAAGAGATACAATATTCCGCCTGTGACCTTATTTTACAAACTGAAGCAAAAACATTGCAAGAGCATTGGCAGACCAATTTCACTAACAGAAACTGAAGGAGAGAGTTTTAAAAATAATTTGTTGGTTTTGAGTGATCACGGAGTACCAATAAGCATGCTGGATTTCAGGATGATTGTGAAAAAGTATTTGGATGCAAATAACAAAAAGGTTGAACAATTCCAGAATAATATGCCAGGTTATGAATGGGGCACTCTTTTTCTGGAGCGACATCCAGACCTGAAAATAAAAGTAGTGATTGTTTTGGCATCTTTTTAGATGCTGTAATCAGTAAAAACATCTTGTATTACATTTTAAAACATTTATTTTAAATGAGTGAAAACAAGACAACTTATGCACATTGTGTGACTGTTTTACGTTGCCATAGTAATGTCAAGTTATGTTTCTTTTTCACAAACATAAATTGGGGGGCAACATAAGCCAAAATTAAATTTAAATCCTTATGTTACTTATATATAACAATACAAGTAATTAAACTAAAATATGTGACCTTAAAATAATATACAATTAATAATCATCATTAACTTATCACTAACCCATACAGCCCTGTTATGGATGAAAACCTCGTGAAACTCTGGTATCACTTAAGAGCTCCAACAATCTGGTTTTTCATCATTTCTTCATTGCAATGGACTATGGACCAATGGAACATAAAAAGATGACGATAATAATTTGTTGTAATCACAAAGTAGTTTGCATGATGCACTGGCAATATTTATATTACTATCTACATTTTATACTCAACACATTATAGTGAAACCATAACCATTTTTTGAGTCGTTATTCTGGAATTGGAGAATCAATGAAATCTAAATTTTGCTTGACTTGGAAATTGTCTCCAATAATGAACGAACATTTGTACTAGTTCTGACCTCAAAACCAGCTAAATTTAATAAATTAATGAGCTGATCACGTACCTGTATGACTTCATCAACGCCATAAGAACCGAATAATGTATTATTGACATACGTATTGTAGTAGATCATCTCCGCGACCAGCACATAAACAGGATCTGCCGAATCTCTGTCAGCCATCTCCTTTAGACTTTTTGTGACGAGGAAGATGGATTACTGGCTGTAAACATACAAGTTTGGCATTACTATATTTCCACAAATATTTGGGAGTAATTTCTATTCAGACTTTTATAAATATTTAGGGGTTCATCTTAGCGTAACACATTGCTAAATATTCGTCAAAAAAGCTTTATATCTTAGACATAAAGAATTATATTTATTGAACCGTCTTTGCAGCATATATAAAAAACCTAGCGCAACTGGTAGGGTAACACCTACATTCAGTTCATTGGCAGGGTATTTCAGTGGAAACTGTACCGACTTTTTAATCTCGGCTTCGCTTCGTTTTGATGTAACCTCTCTTTTGATTTTAGGAACAATGTTTGCTTCCCAAAATTTTGTAGGAGGTGGTAGTCATCATCGTCTTGTACACTGTATGTAAAGTTGTTTTTTGATGCTGATTGAAAGAGTTCGTTAAAATATTGCCAGACAGAATGTAGCCGAATTGTGTGTTCAGTAGTGTGAGATTGCCTTCATTCAAAGTGATCTTGTTTGGTAATATAATTTGAAAGAAAACATTTGCTGAGAGGAGGAAGTCAATCTCGCTTGGAACATTGTACTCATCGTCGGCTAATTTGATTAAATCTGGAAGAATAACATTGTCAAGGTTGAACTTTGTCTGTGGCAGAAGAGAAGTGATTTTGTCTATCACAGAAAATAGTTCCACGCAAGAAAAATTGTTGTGCAGTGAAGTTAACTTCAATTGTACTGCTTTGTTAATTGTTTGCTCTTTGTTGCCTATGGCAGAGACTTTTATATTGTGGTTCATTGTTTTTTGGTTCAATTTCTTCATTAACTGCGTAGTTACAAACGATGTTTGGCTTCCAGAGTCAACAAGACCTTTCGCTACGATGTACTTACCATTGGCAGCTAGAATTTTTACCTTGACAGTAGGAAGTAGAACCATACTGTTTTCCTTGGCATTGGAATGCAAGCTTGCTAAGCCGCAAGTGTTTCCTTCAATGTGCAATAGGGAGTTATGCTCTTTGCTATTGCATGATTGACATTTGAAGTGAAACCGACACTTGTTGTTGTGCTTCATGAGGCAAACCTTGCATAATGCATTCTTTTTAACAAAGTCTACTCTTTTGTCTGCATCTAAAGCATGAAATTGTGGACAATTAAATATCTTGTGCCCTTCATAGCTGCAGAACTTGCAAAGAGGAATTGAGACTTGCTGAGAATTGGCTAAATTATTAACTTTATTTTTGAGGAAATTGGTGGAGGTCTTACCTTCACTCCTCTGGCTTTCTTCAAAGCTGCTTGCCCTTCTCTCCATGAAAATGAAGAATTCGTCCAATTTGGGCAGCTCCTTGTTGTCCCGCTCGCTATGATACGCCCTGCAGGAAAACTGATCAACCTTGCGCAACATAATCGTCAAAATAATCATGTCCCATTGTTCTGTAGACTGTCCTAGGTTACTTAAAGCTGCTAAATGTTGCCTAGCATGAGCTATCAATTCCCTTAAACTACTACCAGTACCTTTCACGATTGGTTGGAAATCCAACAAGGCTTGTATGTGGGTTGTGATTACAATGAACTTGTTGTCATATCTAGCTTTGAGGAGCTCTAACGCCTTTGGATAAGATTCACCTATCAAAGGCAAGCCTTGAATAAGGAATAAAGCTTCACCCTTTAAGAATTTACGGAGATAAAACAATTTTTGTATTGACTCCAGGTTTGAATTTTTGTCAATCACTGCATTGTACAACTCTATAAAAGACTGATATTTTGTGACGTCTTTTCCATCGAATGCAGGGATATCGATTTGTGGTAGTTTTAGATTTGGATGACTGCTGGATTCTGCTGATTTATAACTGGAGCTATGTGAACCGGTTGCTTGTTGTGAAGTCAGAAGTTTCTGGAGATTTGAAATGATGGTGAGAGCTCTGTCTTCGATGTCATCCTCAAGAAAATCTTCCTCCGAGCACTGGTCCTCCAGTAAATGCAGCTGTAACGAGTATTCGTTGAAATTGTCTAGCACCATCTTCACCTGATTCAGCCGTGTTGCTATAGCTGTTTGATCTAAAGACCCATCTTGATGTTCGCGTATGAAGTTCTCAGCCTTGGTTAGCGATCCTTTGCATTGAGCAATCTGTGCTTTTAACCGTTTTTTGGCGTTGGATTGGTCCATATCTTGTAATTCCTCTTCGTTTTCGCCCGAGAAACCTGCCGACTTTCTTCGTCCCATTGTTGTGATAGTTTGAAAACAAACTTGACTTACTGTCAGTTGTCACAGAATAGGTATTGACAGATATTGACTGTGGATTGGAGGTCGAATAAATTGAGCCTTTTTGTACCGTTGACCTCGGCGAACCGATTGTTCGCGAATTTTCACGAAGAGTCACGAAGGTAATTTGGTAATCTTGCTTTTCAAACCTCAATGAAGAAAATGGCGGAATTTTTAATTTCTTGACGAGGAAAACTGAATTTTGAGATTGCACTTTTGGAATTGGTATTTTACGCGAACATAGAAATTATTTTAGTTTCGGCACCAATGATTGTTTTGGCATCTTTTTAGATGCTGTAATCAGTAAAAACATCTTGTATTACATTTTAAAACATTTATTTTAAATGAGTGAAAACAAGACAACTTATGCACATTGTGTGACTGTTTTACGTTGCCATAGTAATGTCAAGTTATGTTTCTTTTTCACAAACAAGTAGATCACAACATTCCACGAAAAAGAGCTCAAGTGAGTCGCGAGCAAATAGAAGGCTTTTTTGAGAATTTGTCAAAAGAAATAGAAGGAATTCCGCCTGAGAACATTTTTGATATGGATGAGTCAGGCTTTCATGATGATCCTGGCAAAAAAAAGCTCTTGTTTCGAAGGGATTCTCGTCACTCCGAAGTTATAAAAAATGCCACTAAGTCATGCTACACAGTGGTATTTTGTGTCAATGCAGCTGGAGAATCTTTGCCACCCTTTTTTATTTTCAAAGGGAAAAAACTATGGTCCGATTGGCTCTATCAGGCACCAGAAGGTTCTAGAATGGCAATTTCAGATTCGGGTTGGATAACCACAGAGGTTTTCGAAGAATGGCTGGAAACACATTTTATCCCACGTGTCTCCAAGCTTGAGGGGAAAAAAATGTTGTGTTGTGACAATCTCAGTGCGCATATTTCTCCGAAAGCTTTGAAACTTTGTGAGGAACACAATATTGCGTTTATATGTCTCATCCCAAACTCGACGCACTTAGTGCAACCATTGGATGTTGGTTATTTTTCTTCTGTAAAAAGCAATTGGAGAAAGGTGCTGGACCACTACCGCCAAACAAGTAGAGGGAAGAAAGTAATGGCGTTGCCTAAATCTTTGCTTGCCCAACTTTTGCGAAAAGCATTAGAAATGGGAGAGGACAATCGTGCAGATAATATTAAGGCAGGATTCAGGAGTAGTGGTTTATTTCCATTCTCACCAGAAACGGTCTTAAATAAACTGCCGAAGTACACCTCGGAAGTTGAAGTCAGAGAATCCGTTGGCGAGGCATTTCATAAATTTGTGGAAGAAGTGAGATCAGCAGATTTGAACGGTGCTACTAAAGGAAAAAAGTTCCAACTGCCAGTAACAGCTGGTAAAAGTGTTTCGGCTGAGGAAGTTGCAAAATTTTACGAAGAAAAGGCAAAGACAAAAACTTCACAGGGCCAAGAGAAAAATACAGATGCCTCATAAAAAAAAACGGGGAAGGCCAACCGGATGTAAGAACAAGAAAAAGAAGAAAATTACAGCTCCGAAAGAAGATGAGACAGATAACCAAGATACCATACAAGTTACCAATGCTCGCACGATCGTTGTTGAAGCTGAAATACATGGGATTAAGAATGATTCACAAAAATTGCAAGATGTGCGACCACATATGATTGGAAATGAAGACTTAGTTAGAAACAATTATGTTGAAGATGATAGCATGGAGTTAGTCTTGTCTGAAGAAATTTTATGTGTTGGGAATAATACCATGGCAGAACAAGATATTGAAGAGCTGGCAGTTGTGGAAGAGTATATTGTTAGTTCTGATGGCACTTTGATGAGCTCTCATGTCTCAAATAATAACATAAATGCTCACACAGATAATTTTAGAGAGGGTATGTTTTGCATATTTAAAGATGAGGACAGTCTGTTTCCAGGATGCATTAATAAGATAAACTCAGACGATATCACTGTCCATTGCCTTCAAAAACAAAGTTTAGGGGGGTGGGCATGGTATAAGAAACCTGAAAAGTGCAATATAAAAAAAAATCATTTCCATCATAAAAGAAGGTCAAATAACAAAAAAAGGTGAAAGAATTATAATAGAAGACGATATTTTGTTTATGGAGTGGGGTGAATAATTTTTTTATTACTTGTTGCTGACTTGTATCTTTTGTTTTCATATTTTATGTTGATCTCATTCGAACGTTAAATAAGTGGAAAATTTAATAGCATAAGAATTAATTTTTAATAACCGTGTCTAATAATAAAAATATTTCCTTACTTTTTTACTTTTTTCTACCAATTGCTAGCCTAAAGTAGTAAAATGGTATCCCTTAGTAAAGGGTAGGTTTTTTGCTTTGACAAGCTACTATTGAGTTTGATATCTACGTTTTTATCGTTCAGAAAAAGGGTTTAATCTTACCCAAGTCACTAAAAAATACAATTGTTTGGTGATTTTGTTGTTCAAAATATCTTCGTTCAAAGATACCCAAAAGTTAGGGTAACTTTGAATGTACACTCAAGATAAAAATTCCCAATAATTTTGTTCAAAATTTGCTAATAACATTAAATTACCTTAAAAAGGGGTATCTAAGAACACCTATTAATGTATAAAATAAAGTTTGATCCCTACATTTTTATTGAAGTATCTACAAAAGTTTAAGAAAATAGTTCAAAGTTACCCAACTTGATTTAATTGATTGATTTTTTTTATTTCTGTATCACATAGAAAGCCTAGAAAATCTATCACCTCTAACTTGGACCACAGCGTGTCTTGACACGCGCTACTGAGGCGAATTGATGATGCAAAAGGTGGACTTGCTAATCGCATTTTCTGCCAGTCAACCAGCAGGTCGTACAGTAGACGCAAAAATTGAGTATTGATTTGATTGATTGATTGTTTTTTTTTTTATTTCTAGAAAATCTATCACCTCTAACTTGGACCACAGCGTGTCTTGACACGCGCTACTGAGGCAAATTGATGATAGCATCTCGTGTCTCCTGTCGAGGTGCCAACGCGGCAATGTAAATTTTTTTTTATTTAAAAAATAAAAACCGACTTTAAAATACTATAGCACTAAGACCAGAGAAATAATTTAAATTAATATGACCTTTAAATTCGAGTAGGTATTGTAGAAATATACTTTGGAGCCGGTCCCAAGTTACAAGACCAGCACATACAATTTGGGCACCGACTCCAAAATATATTTCTACAATACCGACATCGAATGTAAAGTTCATATTTGTTTAAATTATTTCTCTGTTTTTAGTGCTGTAGTGTTAAAAAGTCGGTTTTATTTTTTATTTAAAGAAAAATATATCACAATTTTTGTCGACGAATAACGAATCACTACGACTTCGCCCAATTGTGTTTTCCGAAAGCAAATGCAAGAGTCACTATAAAAAACAACGAAATCGCTTCAAGTGCGCCTTTAACATTTCGAGAGTTCCCTCGATTTCTCCAGGATCCCATCATCAGATCCTGACTTGGTGACTATGGGACCACCTTTGAAGTCTACCCTTTCAAATAAAAAAAGAAATCATATCGGTCCACGCGTCTTCGAGTAATCGGGGAACATACATAGTAACATACAAAATAAAAAAAAATAAAAAGATCCCGACGAATTGAGAACCTCCTCCTTTTGAAGTCGGTTAATAAATACTGTGGCATTTTCTTACACTCACCTTGATACACCAACTGAGAACAGTCCTACATAATTGGGTATTTGAAAAAATATCAAATGAGTTACTTTTAAAACGGAATTTTGTATGAAAAAACTGGCTTATGACGTCACATTTCAGAGCACTCTTTTTATGTTTAATCTGTTTAAAAATAGTAATAAGTAGTAATTGACTAAAAGTTTTAATCGAGCATATGAAATAATTTATTGTTGATCGTATCCAATATCGTATTAGATCTACCTGAGATGACTGCAGTCAAAAGTTAGAAATTTCCGGGAAATTTCCTTTAGTAGTTTTAGTAAAAGAGCTTCACCCCCTATTCTGTAAACATGGTCCCAAATTTAAATTATTTTGTTTCGGTCCAACACAGTGTCGACAGCTAACGCTTTAACACTCTGTCTATATATAGGTTTGCTGGAAGAAATCTCTTACAGGGATAAGCTCACCTACTCTATTCTTGTGTGTGCACTAAAGTATAATAATAATATTTTGGCTGGTATCATTATTAACATATCGAGCGAATTAGGGACGGTTAGGGACGTCCCAGGCAGACATATCTCGACCATATTATACGGGGTGTATTATCTACCCAAAACGTGTATAGTCTATTCATCCTTACTTGTCCAATTTAGTAAACAACATTCTACCCGCAAAGTATGACTTTTTAGTCGAAAACTGCCATATTCCCATAAATGAAGTAACCTGGGACACCCTTTTGGATTACACGCTGCTACGTTTATAAACAAAGTGCACGAACAGGCGTGTGTTTATGTAATGTAATTTATCATTATCGCCGATGTTAGAGACACTGCAAAACCGTAGGCCGTGAAAATCATCCAAATTTAAATGTCTGACACACGACTTACATTCAGGGTCAGGCAAATATTTCCACTTGCACTTAGGACCGCGTGTCCAATTGAAAACACGGCGTGTCGCGAGCGAATGAAAAGATGTAACGTGTTCCGGTTTAGCTATGCCTTCCAGTACAGATCTTAGTAAAACAATAACCGCAAGGTCACCTGGAACAAATTTACCTTAGCCACAAGGCCGCCAATATGCTTGTATGTAAACAAACCATTACCTATTTGCTGCTCTCATTTCTTTCATTGATCTAATGGATGCAATCCAGCCAAACCTTGGTTTCAATTTCTTGGCTTTGATCGTACATAGTTCAATGAATAGTTTGTTTACCATCAGTGATATCGTATCTGTAATGGAATATCATATGCATCTCATTTGCCACTTCATCAGTCTAATTCAACTCAATTCTATTCTAATTCAACTCAATTATATTTACGTACAAAAATTACAGAACATAGGTAACAATAATATCAATTAACACAGTGAAACGTTGAAGGTAGCTTATAAAAAAATGGTAATGTAAGTGGGAATTGCCACGAGACGCTATGGCGACGCGAATTGCATCGCGACCTGCGCGCAGGTGCTGCGGCGCGGAAAAGAGTCGAGCGAAACGCAGCGGGCGGCCGCCCAAAACAAATGTACTAGTAAGTATCGAGATTTTGATTTCATGTCGCAGAGATTGACTATATTATGATTATAAATGTGGGAACTTTCGAAGGGATAGGCAAAAGTGATTTTTATAGTGGGCATTGGAATCCTGAAGACGCGTCATGGCGGCAAGAGAGATTTTTAATATAAATAGTTTGCTCATTGATGGGATTTTTCTGCATAATACAATTTATTAGTGACGTTCCCCTTCCCCATTAATAAATTGTATGATGCAGAAAAGTCCTAGTCGGAAGTCGGAATAGGGATTTATCGAGATAGTCCCTACATTCATAATAAAGAGTGTGGAACTCGCCAAGTTCTTCCGTACCCAAACAGTAAGGGACCCTATTACTAAGACTCCGCTGTCCATCCGTCCATCCGTCCGTCCGTCTGTCAACAGGCTGTATCTCATGAACCGTGACAGTTTGCCAGTTGAAAATTTCGCAGATGATGTATTTCTGCTGCCGCAATAACAACAAATACTAAAAACAGTGTAAAATAAATATTTAAGGGGGCTCCCATACAACAAACGTGATTTTTTTGCCGTTTTTTGCTCACATAACATAACATAAACTCACGCCTGTATCCCAGAGGGGTAGGCAGAGACCAGGGACTGCCACTTGCTACGATCCTGACAGATCACTTTCGCTTCCTCAACATTCATTAGTCGTTGCATTCACGCACGCCGGTTTCGGGTACTTTTTATCTTGCCCTTTGTTAATACATCCTCTATTTGGTCGAAGTATGTCCGTCTGGGTCGTCCCTTACGGGCCCTTCCATCCACATTAATTAATTTTTTGCTCAATACTAATATAATAACGGCAACAGGTAGACGCTTGAAATATTCAAATGTTGTATAGATAATGGTATGGAACCCTTCATGCGCGAGTCCGACTCGCACTTGACCGGTTTTTTATTAACTGGGTGCACTTCTAATCTTGACTGAATAATATCCTCAGCTTCTTCTGGTAATTGATTTCCTTAGTCGCCTTCTACGACATCCACGGAAGGAAATGGAGTGACGCTATTCTTAATCCGGCGCCACACGGACATTCCTCACTTGGCCCAAATTGCCCATTCTAACATACAGGGATTGATGGAATGGACCAGCAAGGAGAACCAGACCCTATATCACGCGCACCAAATGCTGAACGATTCCAATCGTCTAACTCCCGGTTTCTCGTACACTAACAAGCTGTTAATCTACTATTAACAGCTGTCAGTGTGTTTTTTTATAGGTATACACTTCGGTCGTTTGCAGCTGTTAACAGTAGATTACCAGCGTATTAGTGTACGAGAAGCTGGGGGTAAGTGTCAAATTCCACACTAATTGCTATCGCAAACATCAGGATTCCGACAGGCTTTGGTGCGCATAATTAGGGCCCTGAATCTTTGTAGCTACTGGGATTTTTTAAAGAGCGCACATTAGACCACTCCTGGTGGACAATAACCTGGTCACACCCAATTTACTTGTTCTTTGCCTCTTAGCAAAGTCCTAAGACGATGGACTATCAGCCAAGGAGGCGTCGCGTTGCCGGGTTATTACTGCGTCTCCATAAAATAAAGCTTTACAAATCCAGCCGACTGCAGCCGACCGCGGGACATAATTTATTCCCGGCACGATGCTAGAAGGCTCTAATAACCCCACAGACACGCCAGGCGTAGGGTTGCCAGACCGGAATACGGAAAAAAATAAAAATGACGGGATTTTGGGGTTGTTATCTGGTAAACGGTCTTATTATCAACTACATATTTATTGCATTATAGAAGTACCTAAGTGCCTACCCCAAACCATATTTCCTCATATGTGCAAAAAAGTGTAAAAAAGTGATTTTTTACTTGTAATAGGAGGTTTTCTTTTTGACTATTAAGAAAAAAAAAGTAGTTTCCAAGAACTCTGTAGATGGCGCTGAACTGACTACGTTGCTAGCCGTGCGTTCCGATTTGCGTCCTTGAGCAATCATGTGCAAATCGGAACGCACTACAGGTTGCTCACGTATTCGCGTCTATGATAGCCGTTCCGAAATGGACGTCAATCGATATTGCGATAATGTGAATGGATCAATTCGGAACGATAATTATTTGTGATGTGACAGTGACATAAGTTTCGTTTTATGATCTAAAAATTACATCTAAGTGAAGTAATCAAAACCTAATGTGACTTTCCGTTCACTGCAGTAACTTACCAAGTTCAGCGCCATCTATGCAGCGACTAGGGAATAATTTTAAAAAAATAAAGAGAAAATCGCTCATAGTGATACCTTTATTTATTAATAGTTTTTATTTGTTTTCGTAACTTTTTATGACTAATGGGCCAAATTCGCAAAATTGATGGCTTCGACTATAGAAGAATCGCGATTTGAATTTTATGAATAGAGAATCTGAAGAATAGAAGAGTACACACTACGGCACATCACGCTTTACATTTTCAATTTAAAATCAACTCTGTCTTAACCATATTATGCTTTCAGCGCCTCTACTATGTAACTTTTCACTATATTAGTAAAGCTACGGTCTCATCTGTGACTAGTAACTGACACATTACACTGGTGAATTGGCTCCGCTTACTGTGATAAAGTGTAATACGATGCTGCTTGTTGTCAAGCCTAGCACAGCAACAGAAGCTAATGTAAAAAGTTGATTCATAAACTAGTTTTAATTTAGAATGTTGATGCACAACATTGTACGTTTCGAAAAAAAAAAATCTTATTCTTAAGAGAAATGTCAGAAACGTGGAATAATCTCCCGACCATCTGGCAACCCAGGCCGCGCAAGGTGGAATTTCAGAGCTTTTTCAGCGCGAGCGGTGGCGGAATGTCCTTATAGCATGGCCGTGGTTACCAAGCGATTAAATTTTACCACTGGGTACCCCACTATTATTATGAACTAGAGGTGGCATTAGAGATCCTGAATTAACCCATGCAGTAGTTTGTTGCTTGAGTTATTATTATTATCCCATGAAATTTCAACCCTATGACCGTTGGATTGTTTAACGCGAGTGGTAGGTTTGTCACAAAATCTCATTTAAGCCGCTAAACCGCGTTGGATGAAATTTGGCATACATAGAAACTATTTCCTGGATAGGTGAAAGCACATTAACCTTGACTTTTTTGATGATTTTAGGGTTCCGTACCTCAAAAGGAACAAACGGAACCCTTATAGATTCACTTTGTTGTTGGACTATGAAATTTGGCAAGTAATATTGTCGTATACTACATATCTACGAATACAGGAAGAAAATCTAAAAAATTTTCATTTGTAATTAAATCATAAAAAACCAGCTGACTTAGCAAACGTTGTTTTGCCAAATTAATTAGCCTACGACCTATTCTCAGACCTAGCAAATAGAGAAAAAAAAACATAAAAATCGGTGATGCCGTTTCGGAGGAATTCGATAACAAACATTGTGACAGGAAATTTTTATATATAAGATTAGTTTTTGAAATTCGATTGCGATATTTTTTTTTATTGGTAAGGATTTGGACTTTTTTTGGGTAAAGTAACTTTGGAGACAAATTATTCGTTCTGGTATGGAATTCGACGACCTTGGACCTTAAACTCAATTCGCTGGGAATGAATTTAATTTTCATTATATATATTTTTTTGTATTTACTTACTTAACTGATTTTATTTTATTTGTAGTAAAGTGGGGATTTTAGCTAAGTATGCGTTGAAGAAAAAGCCTTATAATCTAAAAATACTCTATTCTTGCGCTCCCAGCGCTCATTCAAATTAGTTTAGCATTGCGATTACTGCATAAATATTCATTTTCAGTGCTGTAAAAGCGACTGGATTTTCCAAGCCATGCCCGATGCTCACCATTACTGGAATATTTTACAGCCTTTTTGAAGTTTACCTTACTTTAAAAGTCTATAAAGACAAAAAAATCTTCAAAAAACGCACTTAACAGAAACTAAAGTTCGGTAATTTTAACACTGTGTGGCTCTGACGATATTCAACACCGTGGTATGGTTGGGTTCATAATGCCGTCAATATGCGGTTATAAATTGAAGAGATTGAAGATTTTGGCACAGATCCTGTGAACATATCTTGAAAAAATTTCTTAAAATTCAATCTTGATATAAAACAAAAAATAAATCAATGAAATCTGTCAACGTGGTCAGGAATTATTGCTTAATATTCTTACAAAATATATACCTACATTATATATAGGAACTGATCATTCCCTCCTTTTTGAACTCTTTTTGAATTGATAAAATAATAATAGCTCTTACACAGCACAGATTACAGGTTTCCTATTTAGGCTAGGTTTTTACTCTAATCTATGTGAAATTTGATTTGTTGTGTAGGTATACAAACTTCACACAGAAATAAAAAAATCGGTCCGAAGCGGGATTTGAAGCCGCGCCCCTAGCATACCGTCAGTTCGTTCGCTTCACGACATCCACCTTCTCATAATGACTCGCGATGCTGATACAATATGACTGCCTCGTTGATCTAGCTGTTAAGGCGCTTAGCTACCAAAACAGACGTCGTGGATTCAATTCCCGCTGGGGGCCACCGGACGTTTGTACAAATGGCCTCAGCCTGGGTGTAGTTTTATGTTCGTGACGTTTTTACCTGGTTACCATAGCACAGGGTATCCTAGTTTGGGACCAGGTCAAATGATTGTATTATGTGGATGTCATTATTAAGGATATTATTATGATAGATTAAATTAGACGCGTTTCATATAAATAACTACCTTTTCTTAAATTTTGTCATTATAATTTCTCCATGACTGCATTGCTCAAATTAAAAATTCACCCGGCCAAGTTTCAAGATTGAACAAAAAATTCATCTAGAATATGCAAAAAAAAAATTATTTTTCTCCATTGGTGGCGCTAGTGTTATTGCATGGAGCCCCTTAACGCACTTTATGGCTCGGATTCCACTGCGAGTATATGTATATATAACAAGGTGTTGATTTGTAAAGTAACGCCCGACTCAGGGGATTCTACTTATCATTACGAACAACTTTTACTATGGAACCAACTCTAACATCTTAAAGAAATCAGCTGTTCCATACATTTTGTTCAGTAGCAGCAAATGTAAAGCCAACTATTATTATTACAATTGTTTAGTAAATTCAGCAACTGTAAAGCCAGCTATTATTGCTGCAATTGTAAGTGAAGTAAAACAATGTTCCTGGGTACTTGTTAACCTACATTTCTTTTTTGCGTTTGTGCAAAAAACATATCTTTTTTCAGTAACATTAAGAAATGTCGTCACCGTTGTCTAATTAGATAGATAGAGAACACTTTAATGCACATAAAAATGGAAAAATTATCCGAAATATTATCATTATGAAATTACCCGTGCTTTCGCCATATCCCTAGAATTTTCGCAAAAAAAAACGACTTATCATGTCATCCTACAACATATATATCAATCAGCCTCCAACTATATATTAGCTCTCTAGAGACAACGTAAATTTCCAGCGAACATAACTTCACAAAGTGTCATCAAATTGTCAAACTAAACACTATAACGCAAAGCCATGCATCTGGAACTCAGACGGAAACTTGTACGAGCCAAGAGCAACCAAATGCGATGTATCCTGGAAGTTTCTGCACTGAATATGTAGCACAGAATGTTTTCATAAGAATCGTTCCTATGTGGTTTCAATTGCACCGGCCGGCCGGCCGACTTTTTAGGGTTCCATGCTCAATCATGCTCAATCAATTGTAATGGTCCGGCCATTACTGAGATCAGATGTATGTATGTAGCCGAGTTCTTTTTAAGTAGGAATAAGTAGACAGTCCGTTGGAATTGAGTACGCATAGAATATACACTGTGGCACTGCAGTTACAGAAAACTGATTTTTATTTAAATAATCACACAAAATACTTATTTCATTTCTGCCACACTGCATGACAATTTGTTTAGTGAATGACTTCTTCATTTTTAACATTGTTCTTGCTAAAGCACTTATTTATAACGAATGAAGTAAAATGCTCTTAATTATAACGTTCATGCGTTATATAATAGGAATTGTAAAGTATTTTATTTATGTACTGTGCTTAGTTTCAGTCACAGTGCTATTTAATTTTGTCTATGGTGTAAATTTTCTTTTGGATATCATAAAAAGAATACTGTCTAGTATTAAGCTCGCCTTTGTACAAAATGGTTTTTAGTGTAATAAAGATTTTTTCAATTCAATTCAAGTTTATTTAACGACTAAAAAAAAAACAAAACGGTAGAAATCTGACTAAACATTATTCCAAAGCACAATGAGGCACCTTCCAACAATGCTTGGTGGTTACCTATAACCATATAAAGCTCTACATATGGAAGCAAACGCTTTTAAACCACCTTAATTCCAGACTACGTATAAAGGTAAAACTGATTAACATCGGAATGACCCCGGATTTGCAACACGTACCAATCAACTGAAGTACCAACCCCTACAGATCTGTATTGTCATCATGTAAGGCGGAAACGACCCTCGATTAGCTGTGGGTTTATTCAGAGTTCTTCGACATGCAACTCGATATACGCTGTTCTTGTCTGTTTGGTAAGGTATGACTTTAGTCACAGATGTTAAAACGATTGATGTGATCCTTGTTTCTTTGGCTAGGATTTATGATTTTAGAGATGAGTGCCCAAAGGCCGCAAAGGTTTTAATGTCTCTTTAGAAGTTTAGTTCAGATAGCCCTTATGGGGAAGAGCGGGTGTGATCATAGATAGATAGATAGATAGAATATTCTTTATTGTATGTACACCAGGAATTACATATGAGAATTTAACAATATCCTGCATTTTTTATAGGACTTTTCCTACCTAGGAAAGGGCAGCCTATGTATGCTAACTCATAAAGAACTTTTGCAGGCGCGATGTAGGAGTTATGGTGTTCATAGTGCAGGGAGAAAAGAAGAGAAGTTGGGTGGAGAAAGTTGTCATGATTTCACAATGTCCAAGGTAGGATCAGTTTCAAAACTGCGGAAGAACTGTTGCTGAAACCAAGAAAAAATGCTGAGTCAGATGCTTTTTGTGGCAACTTTGACACACCACAGGATGCACTCTGACGCTCTGACTTTGTCTTGTATTATGTTGTATTTATGTGACTTGTTTTTCCTTTGTACTTTTCTATGTTACTTGTTATGCCTTTTTTTCTTGTGATGTGTTAATTTGTCCCAACAAAAGTCCTTCTTCTTCTTCTTCTTCTTTTTCAATAGCTGACTGCCAACCTCCGACTATGGAGATCAAGTTTTAGAACCTGATAGTGCGAGCACAGACAATAACAACGAAGTGCGAACCATTAGAGACCTCCGTATTTTATTTCACAACTTATTTACTTACTATATTAAGTTTACCTAGCTGTAATAACCTAGTTGGAATACAAAGGAATTGAGAAAATGTACTTTAGTTACTGGAATATTTTTATCTTGTAAGTTTGCCAATTCAGTTTTTTTCCCCTTAAGTAAATAAAATTGTAGAACTTTTTTTAATTGTTATCTGCTTCGTAGTGGCGCGATCCGTCAATAGTATAATAATTCTCTATCAGTTAGAGAAAGTCTGCGCCCTACTATGGAAGTTGTATGAACAAGCATGTTAAAATACGTGTCATAAAACCGATTTTTAAATGTTAAACCGATTGAGGGATATTCTCATCGAACAAAACCACTTTTGTACTAAAGTTTTCTTTTGCCATGAAAAAAGTAAAATAAAAAAACAGCTTGAAGTTTACGCTGACATGCGATTTTTTTGTTTTCGTTGCAGCCGTAGGATAAAAACTTCTACTAAAGAATATCACTTGTCCTGGTCCCAAACTAGGATACCATGGTAACCAGGCCCTGTGCTATGGTAACCAGGCAAGGACATCAAAAATATTGAAACACACCCAGGCACCCGGTAAAAATGTACGGCGGCCTCCAGGGAATCGAACCCACGACTTGCGGCAAGGTCATCAGACGTGACACCGCTAGACCGACGAGGCAGTGAAGTCAAAAAAGTTTTTCAGCAAGAGTAGAATAAAACATACAAATCAGCACCGATCGATTATTTATCTCTGAATCGGGGCGTAATGGTAGCACCGCCTGCGGCGAGCCACCTAAACGAAGACGCATTGTCATTCCCGACCTTGATTGTAGCCTTTTCTTTGATGTTTCGCGGTTGAGCGGGCGACGTAAACATGTGGGGGGAATTTTCTCTAATTGGATGTCGGGGGATGGGCTCGAAGAGAGATCGAACCGAAATATAATTGAAGTCTTTTGATATAATATGACAATACAATATTACACAAAAGTCGGGCATTTCTCGGAAACAGCATGTGTGCCGAAGTTGTGCGTCGAAGATGTGAGAGAATCGAAAATTCACCTGCAATTATGTCAGTATCAATCACACAGACACAATCTTTCTTTCCCTACAACTAAATTAGGAAAGATTTTTTCCTCGTACATTGGGCGGTATTGTTGAGAAGCTCGCCTTAAAATATTGGGGCTTTAGGGCAACCGGCAACCATTTTACGATTCAGGGATACGTTTTCGCAATTTTTTGTTAGCGTCCCGAAAAATGATCACAGTTAAGTAGGCTCGTCAAGTTGTAAGTTAACGAGTAACAGTTCGCCAACTTGTAAAAGCAAAAGTTCGTAGAAAATCCATTGAAAATAACTTTGATGATCTTTACTAGTTAACCGTGACCTCAATTGATATTTAATATTCAAAATGAAATATTATTTTTATGGTTCCGTACCCGAAGGGAGCTAAACGGGACTCTATTACTAAGACTTCACTGTCCGTCTGTCTGTCACCAGGCTGTATCGCGCCCGCGCCACCTGTGGCGACACCGTCGCAAGATTGTATTGTCTATTCTCTTACAGTCAAAAATAAGGAATTTCACAGGATTTGGTGCGCATGTTATAGAAGGTTTTGTGTTTTTTTAGGACAAAGAGGATAATTCGATAAAAATCTTTGTGACCGCTCGCCATCTTGCACACACAGTTTTGTTTGTTTTCCGTAAAGGGTTCTCAAATGTCTTCAAAGGTACAGCCCTATTCAAACTTTTTTAAGTGTCAGAAATTCATGAGAAATAAAAATTAAACATACCAACATAACAATACTAATTTAAAAATAGCGGTTAGGTACAACGTTCCGAAACGTAAAGATTGGACCACCGTTTGTCTAATGCTTAAAAATACAACGGAAAATAAACGTAAAATAATAAGATTTTTTGAATCTTTTACGCAAATATGAACTATGTGTGATTGTTCGTGGTGTTAGGGGCGAGGCACACAGATGGGACGTGGGACGAGGGCGCGGTAAGATATAAACCTTACAGTTTAAAGAGATGATGTAGAGATTTTTTTCAAGTCTTACAATCTTATTACGTTTCGGAACGCAACTATCGGTAGTTTTTTTTTTTTCTTTTTTTTTTTTGTGCTATACTAATTTTACTAATGCATTTGCAGTTTATTTTTCATATTCTTGTAAGCGAAACAATTAACAGACATACAAAAAGGGACTCTATTTCGAAATTGTTCTGAATTATCAGTGCAGTGTCTCCATAAAGCAGAATTGAAACCTAAAATAGTTTCACGATTAAGTCAGTTTATTTATAACCGCTTAATAAATCTTATACAAATTTTACTTGAATTTGCATACATGCCGCCTAAACTCACGCCTGTATCCCAGAGGGGTAGGCAGAGACCAGGGACTGCCACCTGCCACGATCCTAACAGATCCCTTTTGCTTCCTCAACATTCTTTAGTCGTTGCATACACGCACGCCGCCTTCGGGTACTTTTTATCTTGCCTTTTGAACGTTATAAACTGAAAGAGGATATAGTGACTAGAATTGAGAAAGGAATGTTTGAACATGTAGAGAGGTTGAAGGAAGAAAGACTGACGAAACAATTATATCGAGCGGATGTGGGTGGAAGGGCTGGTAAGGGACGCCCCACGCGGACATACTCCGACTAAATAGGGGATGGAATTGCATTAGCAGTTTATTTTTATAATGCATGTAAGTAAGACCATTAACAGACATAGAAAAAGAGAAACTATTTCGTACAGCGTCCCGCACCCATGATAAGCGTTATTTAATTCCGTTCAGTGATTTTTGCGTGATGCGCGCACAAATAAATAAAGTGAGACAGACATCATCAGTCAGAGACAAATTTTACAGATTTATTATATGCATAGTTAGCAGATAGATTTCTTTTCTTTAAACTAGACGCGATTGATTTGCATGAAACATAAAAATATTAATTTGGAACTTTAATCTTTTATCTGCTTGAAGTGGTTTAATTAATCGATACTGTTTTTTCTGTTATCTCAACAAGACGTAATTTAGGGACTTTGATAAATAGGTATTGACCAACATCATATAACAACCTCACAGAATATTTGAAGCACAAAGTACCCTAAAATACATAATAAATTACACTTCGATCAACGTGCGGAAATAAGATTCTTAAAGTTGGTCTAACTTAGGCATTAACGCGCAATTCGAACACTCAATAAAACCGCATGCAACGAAAACATGTCGCCTCGGCGAGGGCAATTCACTTGCATATCGTGAAGTAGAGCAACGGAGCCGTTACGCAGATTATCTTGACTCGTGCCGCTAGATGGCACCTGTACCGCGTAACACATTGCGCAGTTTAACCTTAAAAAATAACGCTTACTTAGGCCACTTAGGCCTTCCGCTGCGTGGAGCGGGTACGCTAGTGATGTTTCATATTGTCTCATACCGCGGGAGACCCGCCTCACGCAGCGCTATATTATGAATTAAAATGAAACAGCACGCCGCGCGGGGGCGCCCGTGTGCCCGCTAAACGCAGCGACTGGCCTTATAGAAGTTCCACATTAAGGCCTTATAGACTTTCCACATTAAGACAACGGCCGATACAGTACAGCCCACTTACTTTTTTCATGCAACGGCTGGTCAAGGCCGTAAAGGTATGAAACTAACGCCTAGTTTCTCTTACACCAACAAGCTCTTAATCTACTGTTAATAGCTGTCAGTTGACCAAAGTGCATACAAAAACAACTTATGTACAGCTGTTAAAGGTAGATTAAGGCTAGGTTCTCCGGCATTACCCCTAAAATAGTTTTAAAATACATTTTATAGTACATATGGTGCTACATTACCGCACTAGTGCGATAATGAGCACTTTACGTGCCTATGTCGAAACTTCAAAGGGCCATATGTACTATAAAACGTTGTACGATACACGTGCGAATAGGTAATTCGTAACTCGTGTCGATATAAAACACTCCCTTCGGTCGTGTTTTAATTTATCGCCACTCGTTGCGAATTTCCTACTTTTCGCACTAGTATCGTAATGTACTATTAGGTTAGTATTTAATCTGAAAAAAAAAGTTTCCAATTTCCTATCTAGGGCCGTCGGTCATTATTTTTCGATTTTATAAACTTTATAGCATAAAAAAGAATCGCGAACATGAGTCTAAATTATCACTAGATACGGTTTTATTTGAGCTGTACAGAGTTTTGGATAATAAAGAATATACCAAAATGACTATCACTGAATGTGTTAGTGGCGCCGGTCGTCAAAATTATTTTAACAGGGTTTGTATTTCTGTAATTTCAAAAATGCTTATTTTATCACCAACTATTTGTTTGCGCAGCGCAAATGTTTGTGGCGTGCGTATTTGTGTAAATATAATAAAATATTAGAATGTAGGTACAAACAGACACGCTATGCTCAAACATTATTATTAGTATATATCTAGACGCCACAGAATACTTAGAGCTGTTTAGTTTCTATCTCTCGGATTACCTACTCTGTGACATGACTTGTTAGATCAATAATTTTAATTCGATATTTTGGTTTGGTGTTTATTTAATTTCTTTTGGCTTTTGTGAACCGTAAATATAATGTATTTGGCCATTGACCTTCGACGCTTTATTAATTTGGTAAGAAGCTGAAAGCACCCTAATTTCCACACTTCCATATTGGTGTCTCCCAAGAATACGCGCGATGGCCACGAACAAAGATAAATTTCACGATAGCAACAGCAACCAACCAATGGACGGCCCACCACAACCACAACTACCGTCGCAAGTCACAGGTAACTCTGGTACAGAGCTACACAAAGTCTCAGTAAAGGTGCCTCCTTTCTACCCTGAGAAACCTGCGCTATGGTTCGCGCAGCTAGAGAGCCAGTTCAGCCTAGCTGATATTACAAAGGACACAACAAAGTACCACCTGACGTTGTCCCAGCTTGATCCAATTTACGCAGCTGAAGTCGAAGATATAATCACCGCTCCACCCGCCGTAGACAAGTACGAGCGCCTCAAAAGGGAGCTGATTAAGCGGCTGTCGGCATCACGCGAGAAGAAGGTTAAGCAGCTTCTCACGCATGAAGAACTCGGCGACAGGAAGCCCTCCCAGTTCTTGCGTCATCTCAACCAGTTAGCAGGCCCAGGCGTCCCGGAGGAGTTCGTGCGGACCATCTGGACTAGCAGGCTACCCCGCAGTACTCAGTCGATCATCGCCGCGCAGACGAAGTCTAACCTGGAGGAAGTCGCAGAGCTGGCGGATCGAATTCACGACGTCGTGTCGCCGAGCTTTCAAGTAGCAGCAGCCCAGGCAGGACCCAGCCACAGCCCCACCACAGAATCCAACCAAATTGCGGAGCTGACAAGGCAGGTAGCGATGTTAGCGGACAAACTGGAACAAATGTCCCGGTCTCGACCACAGTCACGGCAAAGGTCCAACTCATTTACACGCAACAGAGGGCGATCTCCATCTACCCGGTCGGACTCAAACTACCGCCGATACCCGCTATGCTGGTACCATTCAAGACACGGCGAGAAGGCAAAGAAGTGCGTCAAACCCTGTGACTTCAAGGGAAACGGTCAGGGCAATCAGTAATGGCGGCCAGCAGCGATTGCCCAAGTCCCGGTCGCCTATTTGTAACCGACAGACGATCTAAAGTACAGTTTTTAATAGACACTGGTAGCGATTTGTGTGTAGTACCTAAATCAGTTTTAAAACAAATAAGACCAAAAACTAACTATGATTTGTATGCGGCTAACGGTAGTGTTATTAGTACATACGGTTATTACAATTTAGTGCTGGATATAGGTTTACGGCGCGACTTCACCTGGCAATTTATTGTCGCAGACGTCACAAAGGCGATAATAGGCGTAGATTTCTTATCTTTCTACGATCTCGCGGTCGACATTCGAAATAAATGTCTAATAGATAAACAGACTAGCCTTTCCGCCGCGGCTTCACTTGCCAAAAATGTAAATAATATTTTTTCTGTTAAGATTGCCACAGGGGATTCTGTGTATCACAACATGCTAGTCAATGACTATCCAGAGATTACACGACCCCCTGGCATCCACCGAAATGTCAAACATAGCACCGTGCATTATATTAAAACCACACCCGGTCATCCAGTTTCTTCTGCACCCCGTAGGCTCGCACCGGACAAGTTGAAGATCGCTCGTTCGGAATTCGAAGCCATGCTTCAAAATGGTACTTGCCGTCCGTCAAAGTCAGCATGGGCGTCGCCGCTTCACCTCGTACCCAAGAAGGATAACGGATGGAGACCTTGTGGAGATTACCGCATGCTTAACGCACGTACGGTACCCGACAGGTACCCCATCCGCCATATCCACGATTTTGCACACAGCCTCTCTGGTTGCAGTGTGTTCTCCACAATAGACCTTGTAAAAGCTTACAACCAGATCCCGTTAAACCCAGACGATATCGACAAAACCGCAATAACGACGCCCTTCGGATTATACGAATTTCCGTTTATGACGTTCGGACTTCGTAACGCCGCCCAAACGTTTCAGCGGTTTGTCGATGAGATGCTACGAGGGCTGGATTTTGTATACGCTTACTTAGACGATTTCTTGGTGTTCTCCAGAGACCTGGAGACCCATAAAGAACACCTGCACCAGATCTTCAGCAGGCTACGTGACTTTGGCATGGTTCTTAACGTCTCCAAATGCATTTTCGGGGTCTCTGAGGTTACGTTCTTAGGCTACAGGATAACGGCTGATGGCACTAAACCACTTGCATCTAAAGTGGATGCCATCAACCAATTTCCAGCACCTAAAACGGTCAAAGAGCTCCGGAGATTTTTGGGGATGGTCAATTTCTACCGCAGATTTATTCCCAATGCTGCCACATGCCAAGCGCCACTTCACGCCTTGCTTACCGGATCGGTAAAAGGTTCACACCCCGTAAATCTTTCAGGCGATACCTTGGATGCATTTAACCGCTGCAAGGAAAGCTTAAGTCAAGCTGCATTGTTGGCGCATCCTGATTGCGACGCGAAACTTGCCCTGGTTACAGACGCATCCGACAAAGCCCTAGGCGGCGTTTTGCAGCAACGCAAAGGTGCTGACTGGGAACCATTAGCGTTCTTTTCAAAGAAGCTAAGCCCAGCTCAGCAGAAGTACTCCCCGTACGACCGCGAACTTCTAGCCATCTACGAGAGCATCAAGTACTTCCGGCATATGATCGAGGCCCGCGATTTTACGATCTATACAGATCACAAGCCTCTCACTTTCGGTTTCCAAACCAATAAGGAAAAATGCTCTCCGAGGCAATTTCGACACTTCGACTTAATATCGCAGTTCACCACGGATATCCGTCACTTACCTGGCAAGGATAACGTGGTGGCCGATACGTTGTCGCGAGTCGAAGAAGTTTCGCAGCCGGTCACCCTGGAGCAGATAGCTGAGTCACAAAAGCGCGATACTGAGCTGCAACAGCTGATCAACGGCACCACTTCGCTGAATTTGAAGGCGATGAAACTACCCGGTTGCAATATTGACATTTACTGCGACATTCAAGGCAACACACTAAGACCCTTTGTCCCCAGAGAGCTACGTAGCAAAGTTGTTGATAACATGCACTCTTTTAGTCACTCTGGGACAAATGCCACAGCAAAGCTTGTTTCTTCCCGCTATGTATGGCCTGGTGTTAGTAAATTTTGCCGAGAGCATGTCCGCAGTTGCCTCCAATGTCAACGGTCAAAAATAAGCCGTCATGTGTCTTCCCCGCTATCTACTTACCAGTTACCGCCAGCTAGATTTAGATTTATCCATATAGACTTGATAGGACCACTTCCGATCTCCCAAGGTATGAGATATTGTCTCACAGCCATCGATCGTTTCACACGATGGCCTGAGGCAATACCATTGCCGAATATCACAGCGGAAACTGTTGCTAAGGCGTTAGTAAGCAGCTGGATAGCTAGGTACGGCTGTCCGGAAGACATAGTTACTGACAGGGGCGCTCAGTTTGAGTCAGCACTATTTAAGCATCTTTCTCAGCTCGTAGGATTTCATCATCGGCGGACTACCGCCTATCATCCCGCATGTAACGGCCTGGTCGAAAG
This sequence comes from Yponomeuta evonymella, assembly GCA_963969515.1. NCBI lineage: Eukaryota > Metazoa > Arthropoda > Insecta > Lepidoptera > Yponomeutidae > Yponomeuta > Yponomeuta evonymella. The sequence goes on along the minus strand of OZ018360.1, from coordinate 11,980,925 downwards.
ATTTCATCGACACCTAAAAAGCGCCATCACATGCCACGCTAGCGAAAGTTGGGTCGAGTCTCTTCCTCTAGTTTTGTTAGGAGTACGCTGTGCTTACAAAGAAGACTTGGGTACATCCTCGGCAGAGCTCCTTTATGGTGAACCACTTCGCCTGCCAGAGCAATTTTTAGACCCAAAACCAGTCGATATAATGGACCATACTTCCTACTTATCCAAACTACATACGTTTGTTAGGAATTTACGACCCAAACCAGCATCCCGCCATATAAATAATAGAAATACTTTCGTGTTTGAAAATCTTGCCACTTGCTCGCATGTTTTCTTGCACGACAGTACGGTTGGCGGCAGTTTCAAGCCAGCTTACACTGGACCTCATGAGGTCATTAAGCGTGGCGAGAAAGTTTTTAGGATAAGGGTGAAAGGTAACGAGGTTACGGTATCCATAGACCGCATTAAGCCGGCCTATATACTTTCTGACCCAACACCAACTCAAACTGCACCTAAAAACACTATCGCTAGGCCACCAGACAGCGGTCTGGTTTCGGAACCCCTTAAAGATGACGAAGTCATTAAAACTACGCGTTCGGGGCGTAGGGTAAGATTTCCCGACTATTATCGCCCGTAGGACGGTCTCTGGAGGGGGGTGATGTGGCGTGCGTATTTGTGTAAATATAATAAAATATTAGAATGTAGGTACAAACAGACACGCTATGCTCAAACATTATTATTAGTATATATCTAGACGCCACAGAATACTTAGAGCTGTTTAGTTTCTATCTCTCGGATTACCTACTCTGTGACATGACTTGTTAGATCAATAATTTTAATTCGATATTTTGGTTTGGTGTTTATTTAATTTCTTTTGGCTTTTGTGAACCGTAAATATAATGTATTTGGCCATTGACCTTCGACGCTTTATTAATTTGGTAAGAAGCTGAAAGCACCCTACTTTCCACACTTCCATATGTTGGTAGTGTACGCGAAATCGGGGGTAGATTTTGTGTCTTACGGTTATCGTCTGCAGTGTGTCGTGCAGTGTGAAACGGTTCGTTTGAGGAGAATGGAGGCTGTCTACTAAGTACAATACTTTATGCATACCTTGCAAAAGTTTGTTGATTAGTTTAGTTAGATTGCAGATACCTTTTAAAGCAAAATAATCAAGAAAGTTTTATTTTCCTTGCAGACATACAAAATATAAGTAAAAAAACTGAAACCGGATATTAAGAATGTTTGTTAACTTTTGGGGAGCATTTAACGGCACATTAAAACAAACAGAAACAAAATTTTCTAGAATTTTATAAAAATACTAACTGACCCAGCAAATGTTTGCCATTTTAAGTAGCCTCTTAGACCTACCAAAAATACACAAGAAATTTCATAAAAATCGGTGAAGCCGTTTTGGAGGAATTCGATAACAAACATGACATGAGATTTTTATGTACATATTATTAGATATGCTAATTGCTATCACAACAAACTCAGCATATAGCTGTTCTGCAGTTTGGCAGAAATACAACTTATGTATTTTCCTGTACTTATTTATTTTAATAAAATTCTTCAATCAATTAAGCTACAAACATTTTTATTGTGTATTCCTATTATTTTGTTCTGTTAATGAGCCCACGAGGTATAACTATTTCGGGTAGTCTAACGGGACTTCGAGAAATAGTTATCCCTCGTGGACCATCATCAATGGGTCCACGAGCGAATTCTATTTCTGGTAGTCCCATTTATGACAATGGTCCTACTGTATAAAATAAAAAAATAAAACATCGGACTTTATTCATCACTCAAGTTCAAATACAGAAGTTTTTATATAAATAGGTACATAAAACATAATTTTATGTTGTGTTTTTCCTGGTACAATAAAGAATAATATTCTTATCTTATCTTACATAAGTACACTGTATGTTAGTTACGTTACGAGCGAATTCGCAACTAAAACGTTAATGCCTACCCTGCGCTGGTACGTTTAGGCACAGGCAGTGAATAAAACCATCACCATTTTAGCTATACATTTAACCCTTTACCGCATACCGTTCCAGATTTGTAACACTTACAAAAAATATTCTTAGAACTATATTAAAACCTAATATGAGGACAAATTAAAGTTAATTTATTAGCTGATGATATATATAAAATATATATTAACAGACATAAACGCAAAACAGATTTTTGCTAACTGCTCTCGGCCGCCAAATTATTTGGGTCGACATTTTCGAGTAGAGTGACGATTTCATGTACAAATTATCGTGTATGAGAATCTATTAAGATTCTCCACGTTTTTACGGAAAAACACGTACTAATAATGTCGCTTAAAATACAATTTAAACTAATTACAGTTTGTTCCAAATTTACGGCAACATGCAGTAAAGGTTGTTTTAAGGAGAAAAATTTGGAACAACATAGACTAACGTCTCAATACAAATCTGGAACACCATGCAGTGGGGGTTACACAATGTGAATTAATGAATAATAAATATTTTCATTGAAGACAAAATATCGACTAGGTCTCGCGCTAGGTTTATCAGTTGTACATGACATTATCGATCAATTCCACGATTAGTTAAGTTACTAGATTTTTTCTTTAAGTTCTTTTTTTTCTAGTAAAATCGGTAGTGCAACTGTTTTAAATATAAATATTCCAACTTTTTATTTAACATTTTTATGTGAGTAAATTGTCCTGCACATGCTGCATGCACGAAGTTCAAGATTTGGAACACATAAATATATACCCGATTGCATGGGTATATATTCTTATTCTCTTATTTATTCTTATCTTAATATATTCAGGCCATATTTGAAATAAAACTATTTTTTAAAGTAACATATTTATCAATATCATATTTATTAAATTTTTTCCCAAGTCTTAATTACTGTTTAATAAACATGAAGGATTTATGTTTTACTTATAGCTGGCAACAATAATAAGTATTAGGGGTTAAAGTATGAAATTGCCGTTTTATTGCAATAGGTTCTTTGAATTGACATAGAATCTTCATGGTTTGAGGTTTTCGAATTAAACTTTTTTCAAATGGTTTCTATGATGTTCTTTTTTTAAAAAATGTGAAACATTTGAATATCGACTTTCAATTGTTTTTGTTATTCAATTTAGACAAGAAAGATGGATACTGCGAAAATTCGAGTGATTTGTTTCACATTTTTTCACATTTTTTAAAAAAAGAACATCATAAAAACCATTTGAAAAAAGTTTCATTCGAAAACCTCAAACCATGAAGATTCTATGTCAATTAAAAGAACCTATTGCAATAAAACGGCAATTTCATACTTTAACCCCTATTATTCAATGTTTTTAGTTATGACAAGAATTGTCTTCACTTCCGTTTTTACACATACAAGTCGGTCTCTATTTTATTTTATTCTTATTAAACTACCTACTCCTTTATTTTAAACTTGCATTTAATTTACTTATACATGGAAGTTTTGGTCCTTCGTTAAACCAGTGCCCCAAAATTGATTTTTCGGTAAAATTTGGTGTGAGTGAGGTCAATGTGTTAAAAGTTTGCGACTCGCCAAGTTACGTGTAAGTGCAGTTTTCTCGTAATAAAACTGCTTGATCATCGTGTGTCGTCGGATTGGCACACCCACAGGGCAAAAAGGGCACACCTGTCTTGTCATCCTTCTGACAGTTGTTACTGTCACTCACTTCATAGATAAATAAACAAACCGATCTTCCGACGTTGAGTTTCAAGAAAACAAGGAGTGCGGAGTGCTATAAACTACAGTCGAAAAGTCTTTGAGAGTGCGTCTTTGTGACTGAAAAGATGACGGTAAATCTGGCAGTGCTCAGGTTACAGCGCGGCCAATTGAAAGGTACTGTAACTAGGTTACTAAACTTTGTGAGTGAAGCTGACAATTTGACCTCGTCTTCCCATGAAATGCTACAAGCTCGTAGGGACAAGTTAGTCACTACTTTGCGGTATTATGAGAGGATTCAGCTAGAGATTCTGACGCTGGATGAAAATGATGATGAGGATGTCCAAGTAGTTAAGGATAAGTACTTTTTCGCTATTTCAAAGCTTGACAAGGTGTTAAAGTCTGGCGCTGAATCCCCCACGGTCTCAAAGGATCCGAATACCGCAAAACTGCCTCATATTGAGATTCAATGGTTCAATGGATTCAATGATTCAATTCAATTTTCAAGTGGCAAGGATTTTACCAAGTATGTTCCATTTATGGATTTGTTCACTGCGATTTTCGATCAGAACACATCACTCTCAGATGTTCAAAAGTTGTTTTATCTGCGATCGTATTTAAGTGATGAGGCTTTAGTTGTGATTGTGAATTTGCCACTTGCGAATGAACCTTATAACGAAGCTATTGCTTTGTTGAAAAGTTGGTTTGACAATAAGGCTCGGTTAATAAATGACCACATCAATTTCATATTACAATTGACAGCTATGCAGCGGGGTACTGCAACCTGTAGCGTTGGAATTTCGCTCCATTGGCTTACAGCCATAATTTAACCTAAATTTAGATTGTCTCTTTCGTTTCGGACCCTTTTGTTTGCATTTTTAATTTGAGAGATGTCTTTTTTTCCTAGGGTTGTTCTATTTTCTTCATTTTGCTGGTGTGGTCATATCTAAAAGTTATTAATCGGTTTTTACACGGACGAAAACTGATTTAGATTAATCTGTCGTTCCATTTTTGTTAGCTACTTGATTAAAAAAAAAGTCCTCGTGTTATTCATTCTTTTTCTGGGTCTTGACACCAAATCCTTCATAATGTAATAATTTTCTTTCCTGTAGTTTGGCCGCGAATACCATTTCATTCGATAGTGGAATAAGTAGATTGATTGTTTATTTTCAATTTTGGTAAGTAGCTTTACTGGTTTTATAAATTATTTTCGGTTTCGCAATGATTTATGGAAATATACCGAGATTTGTCTTTTCAGATTTTCTTGTTTTAACTTTAGGCATGTCCCTGAGGGTATAAAAGACGGGATTTGTCATCCATTTTCCATTTTCGTAAGTATTTCCAGGGTTCGCCAGGGAATAGTAGCAAATTTCGTTCTAAATACATTCAAATTTTTTCATTCTAACCTAAGTTATGCATTTTCCATTACATATTAGGGGTTAAAGTATGAAATTGCCGTTTTATTGCAATAGGTTCTTTGAATCTGGTCTTCCTCGTGGCTCGTTCTTTAAGTTGAAATTTCCGGTTTCTGCCGCGTTAGTTCCGCGTCGGAACTCGTGTTCAAAAATCACTCGAATTTTCGCAGTATCCATCTTTCTTGTCTAAATTGAATAACAAAAACAATTGAAAGTCGATATTCAAATGTTTCACATTTTTTAAAAAAAGAACATCATAGAAACCATTTGAAAAAAGTTTCATTCGAAAACCTCAAACCATGAAGATTCTATGTCAATTCAAAGAACCTATTGCAATAAAACGGCAATTTCATACTTTAACCCCTATTATTTTCTATACCATTTGGCTCATATTGCGACAAAATGCAAACGTCGTGATTATCCACATTTAAAGAAACTCGGTGAGTGTTCTTGATTTTCCTTTTAATAGTGTGGGGAATCTTTCGTTCTTTTCCATACATTTCCATTCCCATTTCCTCAGTTAGAAGTGCTAAAGTGTTAATCGCGGATTTGTTTTCTTTTCCAGACTGTTGGTCGGGTTTCTTTCTTTCCTACTTTCTTTCCATATTTCCAATTTTCGACTTTATTCAAAAAATCCCATTGTGCGGAAAGGTGGTTGCTTCCTGAGGACAAGATGGACGGCCCCAGGTTCCCCGCTGATAATTTATTTAATTAACCCGGATCATTTTCGGTATGTAGATTTTAAATTCTTTTTTGGAGAGGCATTCTTTCGTCACTATGCAGCGATAACCCAAGGCTCAAATATTCAAAATTTTCAAATTAACTGTTATTCTCAATCCAAGTAGCGATTTTCCAAATTTCTACTCCGCGATTAAAACTCATTTACTCACTGTATCCAAGCTAAATTGTATTAAAAAGTTTACTTTAAATTTTCTAAGTGCGTTTTTCTATAAATTCCTTTTTGGCGAGCGGCCAGTGGTTAGGTTTTTATTATTTTCTTTACTCACTTACTGTTACTTTCTTGGGGGCACTGAGACCTAACTACCGACCATTTATACTAGTCATTCTAACTAAATTATGTAAAACTTTTTAAAATAAATCCAGGTTCAACGGCCTTCAGCCCTAATGTATATTTCTGTCTGAAAAATAAATAATAATTATTATTAGTACTAAATTTAAATCGTTTCTTTAATCTCCCACTGCACACTCAAGGAATCATACCCGCCTTGCGATTAAAACCCAAGCGCTTTTCATCTGACTATACACGGTATCTTCTTTTGGGCTGGCCTGGCGCCCGAGTTCTAATTTTTTTTTTCTTTCAGCCTAAGGTCATAGGGTAGAGGGGCTCTAGTAAAACTTGTATTCATTCCTTATTATTTTATTATTAATTGGTCAGTGCTATTTTTTAAATAAAATCATTGGTTCTATTTGAACTACATGTCGAGCCTCGCCTTAACTTGAAGTTAAATTTTAACTTCGTGTCAATGTGAGACTTTAACAATACCTCTTAACATACGTAACTAAAAATTCTCTTCAAATAAATTTCTTGTTTTAAAATTTAATCTATCTATCTATGTCGCCTTTTTTCTTTTTTTTTTAATTATTATTACAAACCTCTATAAGGTCTTTTATTTCGGAAGTCCAGCAACATCTTTATGCTCTGAAAAATTTAAAGCAGCCTACAGGGAACTTTGATATGTTGCTAATATGCATTTTAACTAAAAAGTTGGATCAATATACCAACAGGGCTGTTCAACTGGACAGAAATCCAGAAGCTCTGCCTACAATGGTCGAATTTCTAACAAATTTTGAAAAGCGAGCTATGGCGCTCGAAGATAGTGGAGACTAAAAAACCCTCGAAAGTTACCAATGTTGCCTTCAAGGACTTGCAAATATTGTGATAATGTAGGACATCTATTATTTGATTGCCCACGCTTCAAAATGGCACCTGAAAGTGGTCGTCTGAAGATTGTGGCCTCTAAAAAGTTGTGTACAACTTGCCTCAACGACCACAAGGGCCGTTGCAGAATCTGCAAGCAGGGTCACAATACACTGCTGCATAGCGACGGCAATGCAGGGTGCAAGCTGTTGCGCTTCGCACCAATAGCTCCTTTACACTAGTTTTATTACCAGCTGTAAAAGTGAAAGTGTTTGATGTTAGGGGACGTGAACTATTTGTGAGAACTTTTAATTTTATTGGAGTTATTTAAAAATTCTTATTTTCATACGTCTTTATTAGATATATTTTAGAATTCAATAAAAAAACTTAATCTTGTAAGTATTTTTATTATTAGAGTAACTATATATACTTATTGCGTCTTTTCAGACTTGTACACCAGAAAATAAATTATCGTTATATTTTTCAAAGTATTCTATGACATAAAACGATGTCACTCCAATCTAAGTTCGATGCAAGTTCATCATCGCGAAGGAAAGTATTTTATTGTTGAATCTCGCGGAAAACATCGAGAATGGTCTAATTTTAACACCCACACGCAATGTTTACCTTTAGCCGCTCATAACCTCAAAACGTGTTTAAAATTCGAAAACAAAAGACAGCACTGTTCTACGTCTTGCTTTTCGAACACTCGTCAAAATATTATTATACTAACAACAAAGTAACCGCTGCTTCTAATTTTAAACCTAAAAATACACAGCTCCTACATAAATGCATAAACTCACGCCTGTGGCCCGGAGGGGTAGTGGATCGTGGTCAGGGTGTGCCACTTGCATGACACATCCTGACAAACCTATTTCGCTTTACCAACATTGACTACTGCCCTTCGTCGACTTAGGATATTCCTTACCGGCCTTTCCACACACATTCGCTCGATATATTTATTTTGCCAATCTTTCTTCCTTTATCCTCACGTAAGTCCAAACAAATGCAACATTAATTTCTCCATTCTTCTAATAAACATCTTCTATTCAAACACTTTCACAAATTTCTTTTTTGTGTGAAATTGATACTGAATATGAGTGCTTTAATTGCAAAGTTGCCCATAACTGACCTCAGTAGAGTGGACGCATGTTTTCTCAAGTGTACATCGCACACGTGCAATAAATGATATTATCTCGAAAAAATACTTTTCCATCCTTCGGATCAACTGGTAGCACCAAAACGCTCTAAGGCAGCGGTTCTCAAACATTACATCCTATGAAACACTAATAGTCTATTAGTCCTATTTTAAGGAACTCCATATTAAATCCAAGATTTCACTTCACTTTAAGCTTTAAGCATCTGCAGGTACCGCCATTGTCGCATTACAGTAATCCAAAAGGTGACGAATTATTTAAGTAATATTGAAAATAATCCAATGTTTGAGTAACAAATGTGATTCGCAGAATCCAAGTGACTCTTTCAAGGAACCCTTGGGTCCGTGGAATCCAATTTAGGAATCGCTTCTATAAGATTTATAAACCACAGAGCAGCGATTCCTATGCACAGTACAGCCCGGGGACGTGCGGAAGCCGTGATATCAATCTAAAATAAGCCTTAAACCCGTAAAGTTAGAGACTACCCGGTGAAGTTCGGCGACAGTTCTTGGTTCCGCACTCCTATTTTAGTCTCTAACCTTGTAAGTAAATAAGACCGTGGCCACACAGAAGGGACGTGGGGCGAGGGCGCGGAAAAGACGCGACGTCTTTCCAATTCACTTTCATGCAGAATGTACTGAAGGGCCGGGACGAAGCCCACACAGAAGAGACGGGGCGAGGGTTGTGTAATAATCGCGATTTTTATACAACGCGTCACGTCTTTCCTTGCCCCGCCCCATGACCCTTCTGCGTGGCCAAGGGCTAAGGATTATTTCGGTGGAGAGGAGAGAGAGCATTAAACGGTTACACGTATAAAACAACAAAGCACTGCTTATGTTTGTGCAGAAGCTGTTGTTGCTTTGTTGTACATGGTGCTAAAGGGGCTACCCTGAGCTAACTAGCGCCAACAATGGAAAAAACATAGTATGATCTTTTAGGATATTTTTTGCAAAAAGTGTGCATCAAAAAACCCACAGTTTAGATCCTAGGGTATTCTTTTATTCTACTTTTGTATATTAGGGAACACAACAGCTTCTTAATGTATAAGTAGGTACTTATGCATTTGTTTTATTTTTAGCCAATAAATTTTAGAGCCAGTATGGTATTCCTCGAATGTCACAACGAAGGTTGCTGAGACGTAAACAGAAAAAAGTTATATTATCAGAAAAACAACAATAAAAGAGTCTGAGATTACATACAATTTCATTTAATATTTTCATTTATACTATTTACTTTTCCGCTAAAAACGGCCGTTTAAAAAAATGCTTCAAAGCCCCAGATTTTTGGTTCCAGGTTCCAGGTTGTAGGTTTTTAAAATTTTAGAAGTTCAATTTTTTCAAAAACATTTTCTTATAGAACATACCAGCTACAACGATAGCCGACTTCCGCTATGAGATGGCGCCAAAAGAAGAAGAAGAATAATTTTCTATAGATATGTTTTTTGTTTCATTGGTGACGCTAATTAGCTCCGGGTAGCCCCTTAAGCGTCCAACGGAGCGGTGAGCCAGTGAGACGTCAGCCGGTGACGTCACAATCGGCGGTTATTTTGAGGCGACACTGACTGACCTGAGAGAGATAATGGGACTTAGGAGTGGCCTTGGTGGCGTGTACATCACGGTCACTCCTGAGGCGCGGAGCCCACTGAGTGCCACTGATCTGGCGTCTGGCTCGGGCATGGCGTGGACATCGCTCTGTTTCATTCAAATACCGTACCAAACACATGGTCATAAGGTCATTATTTGAACACACTCCTTTCGGCGCCCGCGCCCGATTGCAGTCAGTTCCGGTCCGTTCGCAGTCAGTTCCTTCGCTCCACGCCTTTTAATAGTCAAGCCCGTGCCATGTCCGCGCCAGGTCCGTGCCGTGATCAGTGGGCTCCGCGCCTAACCCCCGGTTTCTCGTACACTTACAAGCTGTTAATCTACTGTTGACAGCTGTCAGTGGTTTTTTCTGTATGCACTTTGCTCAATTGACAGCTGTTAACAGTAGATTAACAGCGTGTTAGTGTACGAGAAACTGGGGGTGAGTCCCATTATCTGTGGTTTAATGTTTCAGATGGAACATTATACACCTTAAGCAGCCTCCATAGGGTATAAAATCTGCATATTGGACGCATTTTTCAATCATAAAAAAATGTCTATAATCAATTATGTGTACTTGCTTGGTACTTCCTCATACCTCAGCGAATTAGGTGCAGCACCTGGTCATCTGTCGCTAGCATTTTGCCGAGCTTTAGCCTTTTTCTTTTGTAGCACCTGTGTTCGCACGATTATACTCCTATTTTTGTGGTTTTGTTTTTTTCCATAATTTTGTTTTATTTTTATGTAATGTTAATTTGTGTTACAATAGAAATAAACGTCTTTCACTTTCACTCTTCGCTCACTAAATTATGGGACCACCCGTACGGTGCCCCCTCTTTAGGGTTCCGTAGTCGACAAGGAACCATTATAGTTTCTACATGCCTGACTGTCTGTCTGTCCACGGCCTAGCTCAGAGACGATTACTAGAAAGCTCAAATTTGGCATATGTATATATTAATCACGCCGACAAAAGGCAGCATATTAAAACTTAAAAAAAAAAATTGTAAGGTACCTCCCCTACAGTATTCCAGAACATGTTCTATCTTTGTCTGAAAATAAATTTAAAATATTCATTAAAAAGTCGCTATGTAAAAAAGCCTATTATAGAATAGACGAGTATATGAACCCTTGGTAGTAAACCAATTACACTGCGATTTAATTTTTTTTTACTCAGTTTTAAAAAGTATACAGACGACGTGATTGCAAATTAGTAACTATATCACACATTTTATAACTGACAAAAACTCAATCTGCAGGTTTGCGGCGTGTTTAACGCAGGTGTCAGCCATCAGGTTGAAGTCTCAACCTGATGGCTGACACCTGCGTTATGCTCATGAACGGGTGCTGTTCGTGTGTCTGGCCGCAGCATTAATGTTTTTCCGGCTTTTGTAAGAAGTATAGTTTTGGCTTTTATTGATGGCAATCACGGAATCATATCATATACAGGGTGGATTTTTGAGACGGGTCAGTAAGGCCAGGTACCTTTATCGTTATAGTTAGGTACATGAAAACGTTCCTAGGAGACCATCCCCAACTTTTTAAGATATTATGAACTGCTTTCACAGATTTTGGAAAAAATGTACAGTCAGCGAAAAAAATGCTGAAATACAAAAAAAAAATTCTCTCTCGGTGTTCAGCTCTGATGTATTAAGTTTAAGATGATTTGAGAAAAGATGGTCCGAGTGGAGTTTTTTTTTCCGCTGCCTTTTACTCCACGACAAATACGGCCCGAAGGCAGCGGCAAACATAGCACATTGACATTCAGCAAACAGAACGTAAACTCTTTACGTTGAAATCAATATTGATATCTGATTTCTACACCTAAATTAAGGATGCTTTTTTTATCGCCTACACCATAGTGTGGGGTATAGTTGGATTGGTCGTTTAAAAATTTTTTGGGTGAAGAAAGACCATTTTTCTATTTAGGGTACAGTTTGCGAAATATTAAGCTTTAAAGCGAAAAAATTTGTCCGAGCAGGGTGTGCCCCCCTCTCCCGGCTTTACGGTTGATTGTACAAACGTGAAAAAATTCAGGACAGTAGCACATATAACGAACTTAAAAGAAAAACTATTATGGCTAAGTAGGCTTTAGAAGTTAACAACTGATAAGCGACCAACTGGAAAACGGAAAAACAAAAAGGAAAACTTTGTAAAAATTCCACTGAAAAATACTTTGACCAAGTTGTTAGTTCTATAAAGCAGGTAAAAACTCTTTCTTTTACAGAACCCTATATTGCACGTAGCCCGACACGACACGCCGGTTTTAACAAAAATAATTAATGTCATTGGACAATGTCATAAAGAATTATCGCTGAGCATACTTAACAATAAATATACGGACGAACAAAAAACCTCCTCCTTTTTTTGAAGTTGGTTAAAATATTTTCACCAATATCGTTCGACCATTAACTTGCGTCTCGGCGTATTTACATACCTCTCCACTATCACACAGGTGGGTTAAAAATACAACCACGTACTAAACTGTGTAATATCGTTCAATGTAGGCGTATAATATCTAAGCTCCACATTTCGATATTTGTATGCCTATACCGAGGTTTATTTAATAATCTTTTATTTCGCCTTATACTAGAAAATATCCAGAGGAGAAACGATCGATAAATTGACTAAACGACGTCTGTCAAATCAAATCAATTTTTTTTATTCAAAGTAGCACAGAAACTGCGACTTAATGAACGTTACAAGTTAAACTAGGTGTCCATTTCAAAATCTGGATCATTTTCGAGAAAAAATGGACAAAAAATCTCCAAAATTATTCTTTTCAAGTCCTTAATTAACAGAATTTATATAAATATTCTAAAATCTGGAACTCATGCTGAAACGCATGCACGTAAATATTTAAGAAAACGCGAGAGTAACTTTTAGAAATCTATTTTTATTTGTCTTTTTTCCTTGACATTGTTCTTTTTAAATTTTTTAAAATATTAGACATAATAATATAGAAAAAGTATAAAAGAAGTAAAAACATAAAAAAGGTTGGTTGGTCGGTCGGCAACACATGCATTGAACTGGCTTTAATTCCAAACATCATTGTCATCTAAATAATCTTTAATGTTATAGTAGCTTTTTTGGCACAAAGTTTGCTTTACACATTTTTTGAACCGCGTTTCTGGCAAGCTTATTATATCCTCAGGGGTCTTATTGTAGAAACCTATACAATGCCCCATAAAGGATCTATTTACCTTTGCCAGCTTGAATTTTGGGAACGAAAGTTTATGTCTATTTCTAGTATTTACATGCCTGTGTGGGAATTGCTGTTTAAGGCACCGCCTTAGCGTAGGCACTGACTGAAAATTATGAGTTACCGTAGGCACTGACTTAGGCACTGACCTAAAAATTATAAGTTACCGCAGGCACTGACGGAAAATTATGGGTTAACGTAGGCACAGATGGAAAATATGAGTTACCGTAAGCACTGACTGATAATTGAATCGTGTGATTTTAAAACAACACAAGTCACATGTGTTTTTAAAATAACGCTTGGCCATTTTTTTTAATGAAATTATTTACACCTACCTATTGATTTAGATTAGAAAAAAAAAGTAGTTTTTTCATACAGAAATTAACCCAATATGCTAAAATATTGCTGTTGTAGATATTAGTACTTGAATAAAACAGTTTTTTCTATTTCCTGACAAGTTGTAATAAAAGGACATGTGTTGTTTTGAAATCACACGATTCAATTACATGTTACCGTAATTGACACCCCCACAGCACAACGCTGAGTCAGCTGCCTTTTGTGGCAACTTAGACACAACACAGACTAAATCTACGTTTGTTTTGTCTGTTGTGTTATACGTCTTCTTTCTGTTGCTGTTCATATCATGTCACTTATCTGTTTATTTAGTTTCAGTTATGTGTCTCGTTGTCATGATAAATGTCTTTTCTGCCTTTCATTTCATCTTTCTTCATACGGATATTCCCATAAAAGCCAGCCAATTTCATTCACGAATTTTGTTAACACCAGACGCTGTTTAAGCTCATTGCTTATGTGAGCCGATAGTCATGAGCAAGCGATTACTGTCGGTGCCAGTTATCAGTGCTATCCGACTGATAGCGACGGTTGATAAGGGGGAGATGAGGCTTATCTCAGATTTAGGGTATAAACATACATACATACATAAACTCACGCCTGTATCCCAGAGGGGTAGGCAGAGACCAGGAACTGCCACTTGCCACGATCCTGACGATCACTTTCGCTTCCTCAACATTCATTAGTCGTTGCATGCACGCACGCCGGTTTCGGGTACTTTTTATCTTGCCCTTTGCTAATACATCCCCTATTTGGTCGAAGTATGTCCGTCTGGGTCGTCCCATGCCGGCCCTTCCACCCACATTCGCTCGATATATTTGATTATATTCTTTTTGTTGCACTAACCCATGCTGAGGACAATTTTTAAAAACCTATTTAAAAATTGATATATTGATATTCGATATATTTGTTTCGTCAATCTTTCTTCCTTCATCCTCTCCACATGTCCAAACCAACGCAACATTCCTTTCTCAATTCTAGTCACTACATCCTCTTTCAGTCCACGACGTTCTCTAATCACACTATTGCGTATCCTGTCATTCAAAGTAACACCAGACATACTTCTCAAGGACCTCATTTCTACTGAATTAATCCTACTTTCTTGCTTCTTTTGCCATACCCAAGTCTCGCTAGTAAACAGGTTTTGGGACCAGCACTCCATTATGGATAGCCAATTCAGCTCTTTTGGAGATGTTTTGGCCACTCACAAAGGAGTGCAATGCACCGTTTACACATTTTCCCGCTTTTAATCTTCTTTCTATATCACCTTCACACTTAGGGTATAAAGACATGTAGAAAACACGTAAGGCTTACTGAAAACCGTGTCATAAGCCAGTACAGCTATACCTGCAGCCAACAAGGTTAAGGTATGTAGACCGCTTGTTATGTCATAACTACCTCGTTGGTCTAGCGGTTATCACGCTGGACTAGGCACTAAAGTTCGTAGGTTCGATTCTCAGTGGAGGCCGCCGAACTTAGCATAAGCATAAGCAGCCTATATACGTCCCACTGTAGGGCACAGGCCTTCTCTCAGAGAGAGAGGCTTAATCACCACGCGTGCCCACCGCGGATTGGTGATGTCAAGATTTTAGACTAAAGTAATTGTTCAAGACTGCAGCAGCGCGCTGGCTGGATGGCACGTTGTCGCGGCGCCTATGCCACAATAGTTTTATTTATTTGAGAAGAAAAACTATTTCCGTTGTCTTTTTTTTTTACTTCTTGCTGTCACCAGCATGATAAGTTACATTAAAGTAACCAAATTTAGGCAACACTGGTTTTATGCTAGCCTAATTCATTTCTAACAAACTGTTAAGTTCTATTAAAGAAAATATTAGAACTTAACCTATTTCTGCTGAAATAAGCTTTTAATAGAACTTAACCTATTTCTGCTGAAATAAGCTCGCCATGTACACTTTTTAATTCTGTAAATGTTTTGTTTTATTCGTGCAATTTTATGTGTGCAATAAAGTATAAAGTATAAAATAATAAATATTTTATTTCATTTATACATTTTGGGCACCGACTCCAAAATATATTTGTACAATACCTACATATATACACCTAGAATTCTTAAAAAAAAGACTCCGATGAATTGAGTCTCCTCCTTTTTTGAAGTCTGTTAAAATAATTTCTAAACTGAAGCCGAGTACAAGTAAACCCCTTACAGCTTCACCGTCCGTTTGGAGCCAAGTACACCCAATTCAGCGTCACCGACCCGAGCGTGACGGATCAGTTTCATTCGCCGTTCAGAGACAGCGCAAAGTGCGAACTTGCGAAGGACCAATGATGATGTGAGGTCGTAAGGCTCACTAAAACTGACTTGAGAGGATGGACAGACGGGCTGATGTGAAAGGACTTACCGGGACGGGAGAATGAGCTGGTTGGGCCGGCAAGCTACTTCCCTTTCTTGTGGGGGATTTGAGCCGACGATGAGTTGTTTTGTATGGGTGAGCTGATGAGTAGGTAGATAAAGAGGTTTTCACTTTAAAATATCGAACCTTGAATGGACATGGACTTTGAAAGCAGTCTTACTCAGCTTTTCAAGCTCTTTCAATCTGTATGTTTCATTTCCTCTAATTCGCAAAAAAATGGCTTTTACTACCTTGATTTTTTAACAGGCTTCACAGTTTTTTCCTTAAAATATACTGTAAAAGACGCATGTAAATGCTGCTTAATTTTTGTCGTAAAAGACATTACTTTTAATGTATTTATTCCCGCTGCAATTAACTTAGTACATTTTTGCTGTAAAAGCTATTGAATGTAGGTTTTTTTGTAGTATAAGCCATGCCAACTTTTAAACTACCAAAGATATCGAATTTAAAGTTGTATATTTATAAAACTCGTTACATTTTTAATATATCTGTAATTAGTGCATTAATACAACAAATAAAAGAAAAAAGATATAAAACTCTTTTAATTATACTTATTTTGTTTTCGCTCTCCTATAAAATTCGTAAAATGGCTTTTACTAAATTTCTTCCCCAAAGGGTCGATATGAGTAAACAACTCAAATCCCAAATGAAAGAGTAGGCCCCAATGAGTCAGTCACGTAGGGGACAATTGAAGTAGTGGAATCTGCTCGGCGGCCCACGATTTCAATATTGAATTTCCTTTATTTTCAGCCGAAAACGGATGAGCGCGACTTGTCGCTCTTCAGCGAATTGAGTGGCAGCGATTTCTTTTATCGTCCCTTTTCATTATTAGAAGAGATGGGTAGATAGTTTTTATCTGAGCAGATACATTAGATCTTGCCTATTAGTCATCTAGGCCGACTTGAGTGAATAAAGATAACGATAACGATAAAATTTATTCATAAAATCGCAGGTATAAAGTGTATGTAAATGAATCTATTAAGAACAGCGATGCTTGGCGTCTAATATGATAACACCTCATACTTACTTAATAATAAATCCATAAAAGTTTAAATGAGTCTACTTAAGAATAACCTGCTTTAAAACTCTAGGAACAGTGTCAAAGTCAGAGTCAAAAAAAATTATTCAAAGTAACACAGAAACTGTGACTTATTGAACGTTACAAGAAAAACTAGGTGTCCGTTTCAAAATCTAGATCATTTGGAGAAAAAACGGACAAAAAAACTCCAAACTTAGTCTTTTCCAACATATTCCTTAATTAACAGTGTGTTAAAGTAGCGTGTATAGTAGGGATAGGGATTATATTATTATTATTAATAATCTAATATACTTTTAAACGAGCAATTCTTGTATACATATTATCTGAATCTCGGTAACGGCTCCAACGATTTTCATGAAATTTTGTATGCAGGGGGTTTCGGGGGCCATAAATCGATCCAGCTAAGTTTCATTTTTAGAAAACGTCGTTTTATATTTCATGAATTTTTTCACGTTTCTAGAATCAACCGTTTAGCCAGGAGAAGCGGGGACGCCCTGCCCGGACAAAAAATTGCGCTTAAAAATAATAGGGGTTAAAGTATGAAATTGCCGTTTTATTGCAATAGGTTCTTTGAATTGACATAGAATCTTCATGGTTTGAGGTTTTCGAATGAAACTTTTTTCAAATGGTTTCAATGATGTTCTTTTTTTAAAAAATGTGAAACATTTGAATATCGACTTTCAATTGTTTTTGTTATTCAATTTAGAAAAGAAAGATGGATACTGCGAAAATTCGAGTGATTATGAGGCACCCATTTTTCGTATTTTTTTATTTTATTGATTTGACGCAAGTGAGTCAAATATTGTGGGTAAGGTAACGTTAAACCATGCCGCTAATTCCTGGGTAGTTTGACTAGGGTCGGCTTCCACTATCTCTCTTTATTCATCGTTATTCACCTGTGTGGGCGGTCTTCCTCGTGGCTCGTTCTTTAAGTCGAAATTTCCATCACGAAAGCGTTTAAACCAAAATCGCACGGTGCGTTCATTAGTAGACCCCTCTCCAAACACAGCATTGATATTGCGGGCTATTTCTGCCGCGTTAGTTCCGCGTCGGAACTCGTATTCAAAAATCACTCGAATTTTCGCAGTATCCATCTTTCTTGTCTAAATTGAATAACAAAAACAATTGAAAGTCGATATTCAAATGTTTCACATTTTTTAAAAAAAGAACATCATAGAAACCATTTGAAAAAAGTTTCATTCGAAAACCTCAAACCATGAAGATTCTATGTCAATTCAAAGAACCTATTGCAATAAAACGGCAATTTCATACTTTAACCCCTAATATTAAGCAAAAAAGCTTAATATTTTGTAAATGGAAGCCTAAATCAAAAAATTGTCTTCCTACACCCACAATATTTTTCAACAATCCAACGATGCTTCACATGATGGGGTAGACGAGAAAAAAAAACATCCCCACTTTTCATGTTAGGCCAAAATTTTGCCAACATTTTATTCTTTAACTTTGTCGCCGTGATAAATATATATACATGTGAGGGGCGTTGCCTCCTCAACAATTGAAACAACCAGAAGGGATTTGCAGGATGTAATTTTGGTAAGCGAGAAAATTCATGACAACAAGAACGAGAGACTTGAAAACCACTGACTCTTGACAGATGAGCCGCGCGGCGGGCGGCGGGAACATTCCGCCGGCCAGCACGCGTGAGGCGCGCGAACGCTCCATGTAGGATGCACTACATACACATACCAAATTACAGCTTTCTAGTACCACCGGTCTATGCGCTAGGCTGCGAACTAGACAGACAGACAGACGGACATGGCCAAACTGCAAGGGTTCCTTGTCGGATTACGAACCCTAAAGATGTGAGTATCTTAGCCAGCGGCCACACAGAAGGGGCGCGGGAAAGATGCGACGCGCGTTGTATAGAAATCGCGCCCCCGCCCCGTCTCTTCTGTGTGGGCTTCGTCCCGACCCTTCAGCTCAATTTGTATGGAAGTGAATTGGATTAACGACGCGTCTTTTCCGCGCGCCCGTCCCACTGCCCTTCTGTGTGGCCGCTGGCTTATAAATAAAAATAAATAAAATATATTTTTTTACGAAATTTCACAATTTATAAAAGGGTAAAGACCCCGTACTAGGTGTAACATAAGCAGCCTACTATATACGTCCCACTGTAGGGCACAGGCCTTCTCTCAGAGAAAGTATGGGCTTAATCATCACGCGATTTCAGGCGATGTGAATAACTTAGACATTCAGGTTTCCTCACGATGTTTTCCTTCACAGTTAGCGAGTGGTATTGCTATTATAACTTCACAAATGTACATAACTTAGAAAACAAAGTCACAGGTAAATGCCCGCACTGGGAATCGAACCTGGGTCTCTCGCTTCCGAGTCCAACCCATCTAGGCTACCACCGCCACCACTAGGTGTATAAGCAGCCTATATAAGTCCCACTGTAGGGTACGGGCCTTTTCTCAGAGAGAGAGTACGGGCTTCACGTTCTAAGTAAAAACCTGTATTACGAAAAGTCCTGCTCTTGCGATTACCGCAGTGATAAAAAAAAATCTTAAAATAGTAGGATACAGTTCGATATTACTTTCCAACAAAAGCTTAAAAAGAACAAAGAAATTAATATAAAAATAGATTTCATGCAAAATTAAGCTAGGGTAAAGAAAATTGATGTACTTATTATTAATGCGATTTCTTAAATCGAGAATCTGTACCTAATCCAACGAGGCGTGTGTGTGTAAAGCTTAGAAACAAAGTCTAAAAGTACGTGCCGGAATCGAATCCAGGCCCTCTCAGATGTGAGAGGTATAGGGAAGAGCGGATGATCGTGCTCTTCCACTATAAAGGGAAATTTCCCGCCAGGCAGATCGTATGCCTGGGTACGGCCGGTCCAACTAATGAAACATTTTGCTTGCGCGATGCAGGAATGTTGGAGTTTATAGTGCGCGCGCAGAGTTGACATGTGCTCGCCACAAGAGGCATGCATAAACTCTTTTTACGTTACTCTTTTTTTCACTAAGATTTTATCAGCTTTGACACAATATTTCAAAATTTAACACGCACCATTTATCATGATTTGTCACGCTCCCGCGCGGCGCAAAACATCGTTAAAGATCCCGAAATACCTACTTTAGGTACCTACTCTCCTGAATCCGCAGATCTGTGACTGAAACTAACATAAAATATTGGTAGGTAGGTACCATGTCATAATTGTGATTATTTTTCTTCTGGCTGTGCAATAGTGTTTTATGAAGATCGCGAGAATCGCTCAATCGATTTGAACTACTCCAAAGACTATACTATCGATACCATGTCAAGAGCATGTCAACCTTTTTTTGTTTTTTTTTTTTAAAGTCCCTGCCGAAACTAGGTAGAGTGCACGCTCGAAAAGGTCTTGTTTTCTTTTTCATCTGTACATTAAGTACACATAGATAAATTGTGTGCTTTTTTTTTTTTTTAAAACGTTTATTGGCTATTGGATACAGAGTCCTTAAGCCTTAAATTGTGTGCTCTAGCAAACCACAGAGAAAACTATTTATACGGCAGTTTTCGGTAGAACCATCTTTTGACGACTGAATTGTGTGAAAGGCTTCAGAATTTCACTAGGTACATAAGTAAATACTTTTCGTCGAGTAAATAATTATCCAAAATCCTGTGAGACAAAACGTTTACATGAATATTTGCTGTAATTCTTAATTCAGAAACCGGCGGTATGTTTATAAAATTTTTGTCAAAACTCTGTCAAAAAAAATTAAATCCTCATCACAAAACGAATTATTTTTGTCGCAAGCTTAAATACTTACATGCAGATAAAACCATACGAGAGCTCGTCGAACATCACACTGTAAATAAAATGTACTTTCTCTCTAAACGTTTCATATTTTTTTTTGTTAAAAGAAGACGCACTTGACGCGATATAAAAAATGTGTGTTTTTTTACTTTATTAAACAGCCTTAAACACCTCGGACATTGCCGATTTTCTCACGATGTTTTACTTCACTGTGCCCTTGGTCCCGAAAATTTACTAATGCACTTGAGGTTTTCTTAAAAAGACGAATTGTTGGTTCGTTAAGTACCTAACTCCTGAAACCTGAAAAACCTAACTGCAACGTGGGTACTCGGGGCTGCCAGTGATGTAAATTACTACAGCCAGGTATCGCTGCCTGTACGTAATACAGAGAAGTTTGTAAAGAGATTCGAAATTTCGCCGATGCCTGCACTTGCCCATTAGCTCAGTTGGGAGAGCGCTGGCACAGTTAGCTAAAGGTCGTGGGTTCAAGTCCCGGCATGGGTTGAATTTTAAGCCTCTAAATAGGTATTTAAAATTGTCCTCAGCACCGGTTAGTGCAACAGAGAATATAACCTGAAAGGCACTCACATCTCCAGTCCTTGAATAAGTCCTTGAGAAGCAAATCCAAATTCCAGATAAATTTGGATTTTCTTCAGAAATTTATGCGCAAACGACTTGAAAGGAGTTTGCCAGCAGCGCCCTCGCTTCGGAGGCTCTAATGATGAGAATGAGCAAATTAAATGTCGATCGGGAAATGAACAGCGTAGAATAAGAGTACACAGAAGGTTATACACAGAACTGTGTTTGCATGACTTCCCAAACAGAATAGAGTACTTATATATTTTTTACGGTTGTCAGTATCTTATTGCATCATATATTATATATCAAACGCTTGTACCGATTGAGAATTGTGTCGTACCTATTGTGTTACTAAAGATCATAATTGAATCGTGTGATTTTAAAACGACACATGTCCTTTCATTACAACTTTGCAGGAAATAGAAAAAACTGTTTTCTTCAAATACTAATATCTACAACAGCAATATTTTAGCATATTATATTGATTTCTGTATGAATAAACTACAATTTTTTTTTCTAATGTAAATCAATAGGTAGATGTAAATAATTTAATAAAAAAAAATGGGCAACTGTTATTTTAAAAACACATGAGACTTGTGTTGTTTTAAAATCACACGATTCAATTGTTATAAGTTAGTAGGTGACTCGGCAAACTTAATGTTGCCACATTAATTAGCCTACGACCTGTTCTCAGACCTACCAAATATACACAAAAAAAATCATGAAGGTGAAGCCGTTTCGGAGGAGTTCGATAACAAACACTGTGACACGAGATTTTTATATATTAGATAGAGTCCGAGCTTCCAAAATGAGGTAACAAATTGGTAGCCAAATTGGCATACTTAGCGTGGCTGTCAGTGTTACACTATGTGCGTGTCTGCGAACGTCACTATATTCCGCGTGTCAACGGTTGAACGCATTGAAGCAATGCCATTGAACATTGGATATTGAACGACTTTACCTACACACACAGTTCACTCACATTGAAGCAATGCCATTGAAAAGCATTGAACATTAAAAAATGCGCCTGATCGTAGTGATCGTTCAATGTCCGTGTTTACACTTTTCAATCGCATTGAATGATTTTCTGCGGCAATCGCATTGAAAGCGTTCGCCGAGATTTAGCTTTCAATGCAATGGCACTGCAATGTATTTAGACATTTCAATGCCATTACATAACATTCAATGCCATTGAAGCAATGAAATTGAAAGCAATATTACACTGAAATTGAACAGCGTAATATCGCCGTTACGCATGTTAATGTATGCGTATCGCCTCGCCTTTGAGCGGAATTTTGCTTGGGACACTCTCTTCGTGTTATGGGTTCTTCTGTCCCCATACATGTTGCGTGGGCAGTTGCCACAGATATAGAAGTTGCTATGTCAACAAGACGGTGTGGTCACAATACGTCACCGCACGAAGTCATTAGCACACGGTTTGACAATAGTTCGTGCGACAAATAGATTACAATATAATGAACCTTGACGATCACCGGAATAGGCTTCAACTAGGCATTAGTCTAATTAGCTTGGTATAACTGGAGAGTATCACTTTTAGGGTTCGGTACCTGTAAAGGAAAATATGGAACCCTTTTGGGATCGGATAGGATCATAGTGATAGATAAAAGTGAAAAAAAGTTGTTTGTCTGTCTGTCGAGACTCTTTTTCTCAAGAACACACAGAGGTATCAGATTGAAATTAATATAAGATGCTCGGATCTGCAATCCTTTGGAGCTGCGATAAAACTGAACGTCAACGCAATAAAAAATATGCCGCATATTTTGACACTCGCAAGGGAATTCGTAAGGGAATCAAAACCTATAGGGTACTTCCCATTCACCTTCAATCATGAAATTAGACAAGAAATATTTTTTTATGGTTCCTACAAAAGGAAAGGGTTCGAAAAACGTCAACTTGTAATTATTTCAACAAAAAAATATTATTACAACCTCATTTTTAAGTTGGTTTTTCTAAGAGTACAAACTTTTCAAATTGATTGTACGGTTGGAACCCTACGGCCGCGAGCCCTACGCTGATGTCCGGTCTTTTTAGGTTTTCAAAAAAGTTTAAAAGCCGCAAATCTGTATTTGTTGCACTTTAATGACAAACTTTAATATTGACGTGCGGAATTGTGAGTTTTTAAGGTAACCCTATATTATTGCTGTATAATTAGTGGGACGCTGTAGGTATCACCTTTATGAACTTTCAAAGTAAATAAATAGCAGTATCAATGATATCGTAATAATGTTAAGGAACTCGAACTACGCCTGCGATACAGAGCTACGCATTGGGTAATACCCATTGCAGATTTGTTTTTTCCGCTATGCTCCAGATAAAATAATGCACAAGGTTTTAACTGTTTTATGAATAGGGCTGTTTGTGCCCTATTTGCGATTATGAAAACCCCATCGTTTCTCATACTAGACTAACTACTTAGGTATTATGTTCAGAGAAGGTGTACAAGAATCTGGCTGGACCAGCCCTTGCATCGCGTAACTTTCCACTCTTTATCGGGTTAAGCATTTAGACGACGGCAAAGTGTCAAAATATGTATGTATTTGACAGTTCGGAGGAGACTAAATCAGACTACTCCATACAGTGGAGGACTTACGTGGTCGCAGAAGCTGGTGGCGCCGCATAAGGTCTGTATTGTATTATGTATCAAGCCCTGTCTCTGTCTACCCGTGAGTTTATGTATTTATATGTAAAACCATTATATATATTTTCTGTTCGCATGTTACTTACCCAACCGCCACAATAATCCGAAGAAAAATTTCTCTCACTTCGAAGTGCAGTTGTAGTCCAGTCATTACGTTGGAAAAAACGGATTAGAAATGCATGTGAACCGAGAAGGCCAAATTTTGGATATTACGTGGGGAGGTCTAGAAGAGCTTAACTTCAAATTGTCGATCAACATTCCTATGAGCATTTTCCGCCATCTTGGAAAAAGTTACAAAAACTCTGTTCTCCGTTGAGATACGAAAATTTTGATACGATACTTTTTTGTTGCTTTTTTTACGGTCTACAATTAAAGTTCTTTATATTTTTTACCTGTCGCTCAACGTTATTGAGATATCGATCGATTTATTGAATAAGATTCTTATGAACACCCTATTTTTATGATGACTATTATTATTTAATTTAATCCACATTCACAATTGTGAAATACGGACGCTTTTCTTTGTGATAATGTCATTATCATTAAACTGGCCACCAGCTTCTCCCTATCAGATATTTCGGTTCACAAAAATGGCGGAGTTGTAGGCATCAAGAGAAAAAACAATTTTTATTTGAAATCACCTATGTACTGTACAGTACACCCGACAATGTTGTGGAGAAGCGGGATTCTCACCACGATGTATACAGGTACCTATTACTGATGGGAGCTCGCAAAGGAAATCGTGTTTAGAATCTCTTTTATTTCCAATGATCTCTGAGAGCAACCGCGACCATCTCTAACAGTTATAATAATAATAACTTCCACACAACACAATCACTTACTTGTCCTGGTCCCAAACTAAGATACCCTGTGCTAAGGTAACCGGGCAAGGACATCACAAACATATGGAAATACACCCGAACTAAGACTATTTGTACAAACATAAGCAGCCTATATACGTCCCACTGTAGGGCACAGGCCTTCTCTCAGGGAGAGAGTATGGGCTTAATCACCACGCGTGCCCACCGCGGATTGGCGATTTCAAGCGCTGAGGTATGTGAATAGCGCAGACACTCAGGTTTCCTCACGATGTTTTCCTTCACGGTTAGCGAATGGTATTGCTACTATAACTTCACAAATGTACATAACTCAGAAAACCAAGTCATAGGTACATGCCCGCACCGGGGATCGAACCTGGGTCTCCCACTTCCGAGTCCGAGGTTCTACCCACTAGGCTACCATCGCCTATTTGTACAAATTTACGTATTTTTGTTCTAATAAGTATAGTATATCACATCTAAATTCCACTCTACGCCATATGACAGAGCGAAAGCGAGCGTAAAGGTTGATCAGCTATCGTGTTTATGAAAACCATGAGGGAGGCCTATGTCCTGCAGTGGGCGTCAAATGGCTGATGATGATGATGATGATGATGATGAATAAAACCACGTTTTTATTGCTCGTGGCATAAGAGCCAGTGTCGAATAAAAATAGTTGTTTCCGCATCTCGGTGACGTTACCGAGATCATGCGCACCTCAATGTAATCGTGATTCCGCGTCATCGTCGACGATCGTGACGTCTTTAGCGGATTATTTTCAGAAAATTTGTCAAGATAAAAATACATCAGGTGTAAAGCCTTCCCCAGCCCAAAGTGGATTTTCGGTTAGGATGTTTTTGACCCGGATTTTAAAGTCTAATATAACAGTACAATTTTATAGCGTTACGCAGTTTAAGCAATATAGTTACGTTCCCATTCAAGCACATGGTTACATCGAATTAAGGTAATATAGTGCGTATTGTAAGGCATTGGTAATCAAATATTATGATAAGTTTCATAAACAATACAAAACGTAAGAATAAGAAGATCCGACGAGACCGAGATAACAAAAAAAAATCTGAATCGGAAGAAACCACATGTCTATTTCCAGTAGAAAAATCTAATTATATTAATAATATTATAGACATTACATAAACTAACAAACAAACAGATAAAAAGTCGTGGTAAGGATTTCGTTTCTTTTACAATTTTATGTCTGTAATATTGTTCGTTCGAAAATCCCAAACAAAACATTTTTTCCCCGGAAACATTTCCCTGCAAATAAATAAAAAATAAAACCGACTTCGAAACACTACAGCACTAAAAAGATAGAAATAATTTAAATAATTAGAAGTATTTATACATGTAGGTATTGTAGAAATATAATTTGGAGTCGGTGCCCAAAATATATGTGCTGGTCATGAAACTGGACACCGACTACAAATTATACTTCTACATGTATAAATACTTCTAATTATTTCTACCTTTTTAGTGGTGTAGTGTTTCGAAGTCGGTTTTTATTTTTTATTTCATCATCAGCCATTTGACGCCCACTGCAGGACATAGGCCTCCTTCTTGGTTTTCATAACCATATATTTTTTATTTAAAAATTTTTATTTTTCAGTTGTTAGTGGAGGAGCGGGAGAAAAATAAACAAGTCCCTTATAACCATAATTTACCGTACATGATTCGTTCCTTTAAAATTTGATGTTCTAAATCTCGGAAAGTCTTCACCAGAACACCAAATTAACTTGGGACTACTTTTACGCTATTTTATTAAACATACGGATATTACTAAAGGATGGCTTAGGGCTTATTTACTGCTGTCCATTGAAGAGTTCCCTTCTCCATCTCTGAAAGTCTTCATCAGATCTTCACCAAATTAACCAATGGGACGTTATATCTGTTCGAACAACAAATAATTGTCGAAATCGGTTAAGATTTGACGGAGTTATGGAGGAATATAGCCAAATAAAAAAATTAAAAAGTATACGCGTCGAATTGATAACCTCCTCCTCCTTTTTTTAAGTCGGTTAAAAAACAAACAAACGCAACCCAGACACTAGAAAGCGACGGACTCACCTCACTCCCCGCATCCGATTCGCTTACCACTACCAGTAAACACTTGTTACTCCCGAAATAGGGTCACTGTACCACAGATCACCAGTTTAACATGAACTCGCGGCCCTACGTCTCGGCGTGCACGGCGGGCTACGTTCTCTGGTGGATAGATCGACTAGGCGTCACGCGGCGGTGCTTCCGGCACGGCGTGCGTCCTTGCCGATGGACGCACGGCGACTGCTGCGGCCCGCTCGCGCCCTGCCGCCCAGGGCCGCGGACGCAGAGGGTCTGCTCGGCAGACAAAGGGTAGTAGAATGGAGTTTACCCCAGTTTCTGGTAGGCTAATCACACGTCAATCTACTCTTGACACTTGTCAGTTGGCCGAAGGTCACACGAAAAACCTACTGACAACTGTTAACAGTAGATTGGCAGGTTTTATTTGCGTGCGAGAAACCAGGGGCTTATTGTACGCAAGAAATGAAAATATAAAAGTTATTCATCGTGTGGATGTACATAAAAGTGCAAATGTCCTGCAAACAAAATTTCTCAGAAAATTATTTAAAAATTAAAATACGCGCTACTAGAGCAATAAAAGCCACAATGCAGCTCATGGTACTTAACCGCACTCGAGCATAGGTGCGTAAAATGTCAAAATTTTAAAATTTTATGTTCTAAGAAGTCGCGCGGAAGTGTGTGGTAGTTATTATTATTAGTATAACAACCGCTCGCACCTTCTGAGCACCGCTACTGTCCGCCCAAGGCTCGCCCGCCCCGTCGCCGCCCGCCCAAGCGAAAAATGTTTGCATAAACACTTATACGAGATCGTGTGGATGTACATAAAAGTACAAATGTCCTGCAAACAAATTTTCTCAGAAAATTATTTAAAAATTAAAATATGCGCTACTAGAGCAATAAAAGCCACAATGCAGCTCATGGTACCCAACCGCACTCGAGCATAGGTGCGTAAAATGTCAAAATTTTAGGATTAATGTTCTAAGAAGTCGCGCGGAAGTGTGTGGTAGTTATTATTATTAGTATAACAACCGCTCGCACCTTCTGAGCACCGCTTCTGTCCGCCCAAGGCTCGCCCGCCCCATCGCCGCCCGCCCAAGCGAAAAATGTTTGCATAAACACTTATACGAGAGCGACTTTCAATACTGTTGTTTCATTAGTAGGCTAATTCAGGCGGCCTTCTTTTCACATGCACGTCTCTTTATGGTATCCTGGTATGGGAACATGTTTCACTTGACCTAAATCTCCAAGGGGTTTTGTTCGATAGATGAGAGAAGAGAGAAGTCTACGTACTGGATATGGCAAAGCATTTTTTTTCTTACGACTGGTGCGAGTCTTTTTACGATAAATTGCAAATTGTGATTCAGGCTGGTTATTGTATTATGAGGGGAGACATATTTTCTATTTACGATATGAGTCTTAAAAAGAGGCTTGTCTTTTCTGGGTATAGGTGCTGAGTAAGCCTTCTCCATCTAAAAAACAATGTCCTAGGGTCCGTGTGGTCCCTTCACCCATCTAGTGTGAGTGATGGTGCCACTGGACGCTGTATAGATCATCTCATTACGTAGATTCGAAGGGCAGTTTCTTTTTTTTTCGAAAGATCCTTAACAATCGAGTAACTTGCTTCAGTTCAGCCTGACTTTATTTTTGCTTTATCCATTGGTTTTTTTTTTTCCCACAAATGCCTCGTAGGTATCACAACCACATAATTTGAAAAACCTGTTCAACGATTCTTCTCTCCCACGAGACAGGCTTTGCCTTGTGTGGGAGTCCGCAATTGTTTAAATTAAATAATGTAACAACTAATGGCAATTAAATACATTTTATTTAATAATAATAATAACTTCCACATAATACAACCACTTCACCTGGTCCCAAACTAGAATACCCTGTGCTGACAGGCAAGGACGTTACAAACGTGAAAATACACCCAGACTGAGGGCGTTTGTACAAATGTACGGCGGCCCCGGCGGGAATCTAACCCACGACCTCCGTTTTCGTAGCTAAGCGCCTTAACGGCTAGACCAACGAGGCAGTCATTTATTTATTTAATATAAAATAACTAAGAATTCCGCAGAAAAAAGTGTGCTAACAAAATTGCTAAGAATCATTTCTGAAACTATATAAAAAGTTTCTCATGGTGACAAAAGTCTCCCTGTTACAATACGTGAACTTTAACCTGTCTAACTGTCCAAAAATGGTATTTAAGTTACGACGAATATTATTAGAAGTACCGTAGCTGTACCAAGTTGTACGCAAAGAATTCAGGTAAAAAGTCTACTCTCTACCCGGCCGGCCTAACGTGGCCCGCGTATGGTCTGTGCTTGTTGCAGAGATATCACGTTTTTTGTATTTATTCAATTCAGTGTCACCTACCCACGCGTGGCACTTCAGTTCCGTTCACTGTACAAAATAATAAAAAAAAAATTCTGCGCCTAAAAAGTTTTCACTTCAAAAGTATATTAACACAAGACAAGAGTCTGACTAATGATATTGATGATAGTGCATAATTTATTGTTATTAATATTTTATTGCACAAAATAAAATGTAGATTTTATGTATGTTGAAAATCCTTTACAGTACGTGATTTTTTTTTGCTAGTATAATGTTGTCACACAAATAAATTGGTTGTTGAAGGTTGTTAGTCATTTAAGGCCTCGCACGGCTGTGCGACTTGGAGGGGAGGTACCTACCTTAAATATTATTGTGGCCAGGATTTAAGTCATGTTTTTGCTTCATGGAGACATTATTTTATTTTTACAAGTATTACGAGTAATAAAGGACACGTAACCGGCATGCATGCACTTGCATACAGCGACTAATTATTGTTGACGAAGCGAAATAGGTTTGTTAAAACCGTGGCAAACCCTGGTCTCTGCCTACCCCTCCGCGATAAAAGCTTGAGTCTATGTATGTGCAATACTACATTCAAAGATTAAAACAACGCACATATTCTGAAAACCTATTAAATGTGAAAAAAAAACCTCCTTTGTTTTTATTATAGATAGCACATCGAAAGTGTTAATGATAAGGAATGAAGCTCCTCAGCTCTGTCAAAAAAATCTTCCTTCGTCTGGTACCTGCGGATTAAACATTTTAGGAAAGAAAGAAGAGAGAAAGAAAACGTTTATTCAAATTGTCACAGAAACACAGAGTAAACACGTAGGTCAACAAAAGTCAACAAAACAGAAAAATATATATAGAATCGAAGGCAGCCGGGATTATAGCCGGCCATACAATAATGTATGGCACCCAGCCACCTCCGACTCCAAACGTCTTAGATGCTTCCGTGACAACAAAAAAAACCAACCAAGTGCGAGTCGGACTCGCGCACGAAGGGTTCTGTACCATTATCGATACATTTGAATATTTGTAGTATCTACCTGTTCTTATAGCGGCAACAGAAATACATTATCTGTGAAAATTTCAACTGTATATTTATCACGATTCATGAGATACAGCCTGGTGACAGACGGAGGGACGGACGGGCGGAGTCTTTGTGATAGTGTCCCTTAACCCTTTAGGTACGGAACCCTAAAAAAGGAGCTCCAACTCAGCATACTTTACTGGTGCCTGCTATATGGTTAGCATAATCACCAGCAAAACTGATTTTCAGTTGGGACCATATAATTTTTTTTTGGCACCCCGAACGTAGTACTTACATGTGTTAAATAGAACGGACAATCTTCTGTGTAGGATAATGATTTACCGCAGCTTGCTATCTTACAATTGGAGGCGACCAAACCGGCCCGGGCGTCTGAGAGACGCGCGGGGCAAGATGAGGGGCTCCGCGGCCTGCGACGGCCGCGGGGCGCAGCGCGAGGCCCGCCGCACGGGCACGGAACAGAGAGCAAATTTACTAGAGTTCGTTAGTCATTACATCCACCTATGTTAACTACAGTCCACGTTTCTATTTACCTGTCAGACTATATGTCCCTAAATTAGGGCACTAGTCTCCCCAATAACTATTATATTCTTTTTGTTGCACTGACCCGTGCTGAAGACAATTTTGAAAACCTATTTTAGAAGCTAAAAATTCCACCCATGCCGGGACTTGAAGAGCAATAATGGGCAAGTGCAGGCATCGGCGAAATTTCGAGCCTCTACCATCTTCTCTGTATTACGTAGGTACAGGCAGTGACATCTGGCCGAAGCAATTAACATCACTTGCAGCCCCGATTAACCCACTTTGCAGTTAGGTTTCTACATCGGAATAATATCAGTGTACCTTCATGATTATATTCTTTTTGTTGCACTAACCCGTGCCGAGGTTAAGTCCCAGCATGGGTGGAATTTTTAGCCTCTAAAATAGGTTTTTAAAACTCCCCAGTAACGTCACGAAAACCCTGATATTTCGAAAAATACCAATCCGTCAAAGACCTCTAGAAGAAAAATTGTTGTAAAACATGTTTCAAGAAGTGCGCATTAAGAGGTAACCCTATATTTTGGTATCCTAGGCATAGGTAAGAACAAAATCGTTTAGGCAAGACTAGTAACTTTGTTTAGTAAGAACCAGATTACATCTATCTATATATATATATAAAAATGAATTGCTGTTCGTTAGTCTCACTAAAACTCGAGAACGGCTGAACGGATTTATCTTATCTTAGTCTTGAAATATTCGTGGAGGTCTAGGGAAGGTTTAAAAGGCGAGAAAAAGTCGAATAATTTCCGGGAAAACCCTAAAAACAGCCCTTTTCTATTTCCCATACAAACGTTTTCTGTGGCGTTACGAAGTTCGCCGGGACAGCTAGTATTATTAGGTATATTTCTCGATGTCGTTGCTACCTCCGTAGTAAAAATTGTTTCTTCTGACAAATGGCACCCTTTTTCGGGAAGATAGAGTATATTATTTACACCCTTTGTTTTATCCGCATTTGGTTATACGGGAAGAAGAACGGTTAATTTGCAAGGGTTATACTATTGGAATAACATTGTACTGCTATTTGCTTTGTAGACTACAAAATAGAGGTAAATAACAACTATCGCCACGCTTATATCATTCATTAGTTTTCTTTCTGTTGTTGTGCATATTATGTTACTTATCTGTTTATTTTGTTTCTGTGATGTGTCTTGTTGATATAAAAAAGGTCTTTCTTCTTTTTCTTCTTCTATCTTTCTTCTTTTGAATCAGAATACATGGGCCACACAATGCGTGGTAACAAATACCACATTCTCCAGTTAATCCTGCAAGGAAAGATAAAAGGCCGCCGAAAACCTGGCCGTAGAAGAACCCACTGGCTACGAAACCTCGCAGAATGGTTTAATTCAAGCACCACCGAGTTGTTCCGCGCCGCAACATCACGAGCCCAAGTTGCCAAAATGACCGCCGACCTCCGATAGGAGATGGCACTTAAAGAAGAATATTCTCTTGCATCGCACAGGCAACCCATCGGGGGTTGGCGTGAAAGAGAAGAGGCAGTGGGCTCTGTTTATGGACTGATTTAGATAGCGACATACATACTGTTTTATCTGTCTGCCTACAATAACTGAAACAATTGAGGAGGCTATCGCAAACAATTCTCAGCTCTAACCGTACTATTTCTGTTGTTTATAATTAGTTGAGACTGGTGAAGCATAAACGCAATTTGGCGCCGATGCCTCATTTTACTGCCGTGTCTACGGTTTGTTTGAACTGCCCTGTTTACGGGCGTCCGTATTATTATTATAATTTACGGGCAGTTTCATGACAGAGCTGGAAAATTTTCGTTGAAAATAGACACCTGCATTTCTATTCTTTTTCATTGTACGTTTTCGTTGCAAAGTCGCCCGTAATGTAACTGCGTAGGTTTGGAACGTTCTGTAAACTGTACAGTCGACAGCACATCAACCTTTACACATGTGCAGTCAACTCGAGTGACTAAACCAAAAATCTATAGGTAGGTTGACCGGCTGTCGGCTGTACCTTTAAATCATTTCACTCAGTTTTTCCCCAGATGTAAGCAAACCGTTGATATAAGATAAAATCCAAAAATAAATAATGTCTATTAAGTTTA
The DNA here is from genome assembly GCA_963969515.1 of Yponomeuta evonymella. Taxonomy (NCBI): domain Eukaryota; kingdom Metazoa; phylum Arthropoda; class Insecta; order Lepidoptera; family Yponomeutidae; genus Yponomeuta; species Yponomeuta evonymella. The sequence goes on along the minus strand of OZ018360.1, from coordinate 11,948,391 downwards.
CCTACTAATACTCAAAGAGTCCGCTGTTTTCTATTGAAAAGATCCCGTATCCACCTGTAGGTCTCATCACAACATCCTGGATGTAACACTACTGGCGATAAGCCAAAACCCGAACGGTCTAGAAAAAATCAGAAGTCGAAAAACTGATTAAATAAATACCGATATACCTACCTAAGTGGAAATGATCAATAAAGTTTCAGAACATCACTAGTAAACTAGTTCAGATGGCCTCGCGGTCTGAGGGGCCTCGCGCTACGCCGGGCGGCAGCCGTCCTATATATTCATTCATATATTCAGTCCGTATATACAGTCCGATCCGGCTATTTGTTACGGCGCGAGGCCCCTCAGACAGACTCCCGGTCTGAAGGGCCTCGCGCCCTGACACCCTCCGGCCTATTTATCGAAGTATAACTATAACATTCAAGTGGCAGGAAGACGCTGGATGCAGGCCGCTTCCAACCGGTCTTTTTGGAAATCCATGGAGGATGCCTATGTCCAGCAGTGGACTTCTTGTGGCTGAATGATGATGATGATGAACTATAACATTCACAAACAGGCCGGTTGATTCCCTGCGTCAGTGTCAGCGCATGCAAGAGTTGATAGAGTAAATAAAAACTACCTAATTTGGTATATTTATTCACGTGGTAACTTTTATTAGTTTTAAACAGTTGTTTTTTAATCTCGTGTTTTTTTTTTGTTGTTTAAAACCGTGTTTAATCACACTCCAATAAGAAACATGTTTTATTTATGTTCTGTTTTAAACAGTGTTCCAAACAGGTGTTTTGAAACACTTTGTCTTAATAAAAACATGCCAACCCAGTAGTATGCCTAGGACCTATTCTCAGGCCTACCAAATACATACGACAAAATCTTAAAAAAATGGCGAATCCGTTTCAGAAGAGTTCGATAACCAACACGACATTTTCATAGGTACTTATTAGATTTAGTTGTTAGTTTTGATAAGATCTCACTGTAGTTACAATTAATAAGAATGCAAATGTTGTGTGCGCCTGTTAAAGGACTGCATATCTAATAAACCTATAATTGTAAATGTCATGTTAAAAGCTGTTGAAATTATGTCGGTGCAAGAAAAAAATGTTTCAAAGTTACTTACATGTAGTCAATAGTACATTACTTCAGAGGGAAGAAAGTGACAGTTCCATACCGAGATTATGGCATTTGCGCCACGAGCTTGCGAGGGGCGCAAACCATTTGAGGTATGGAACTGTAACTTTATCCTGAGGTATGTATAGTGCTTTTTATTACACCTACGAGGAAAATTATAGACATAAATGCATAGAAATGTTTACAAAAAACACAAAGATAAATGCTAAATCAATCGAAGTTTTTGCGAAAATGCGCGGGCTTTTCCTTTTTTTATTCGCGTGTTTCTGGAGTAGGCTAAGATCATAAGGTCATGCAGCCACTTCTTCCGTGATTCCGCGCGTTTTATATACAAAAATAATTTCGTTTTTAATTTTCTGTATGCACCAAGGAGGTGGTTGGTAACTGTTAAAAAAAAACTGTATGTGGCCAGTAACAATTTACTTGAAATTTAATTAGTAGACAGTTAATAGTAGATTGTTAACCGAGGGCTGAAAGGCACCCATTCCTGACGAGATGTTTTGGCGCTCGAACGAAGTGAGAGCGCCAATAGTTCGAGGCAGAAATGGGTGCTATCACCCGAGTAAAACACTCTACTTTTCATTACGAATACGAGGAAAGTAAACACAAGCCAGTTAAAATCAAACTCAATTTCGAATATCACAAACACAGTCTAATGGAACTTCCATAGAAAAAATTGCACTTTTTTATTAAAGTTTTCCCGCCAGTTTACTTTTTTAATACCAACGCACACTCTGCACGGCTAGCACAAGTCGGCGCGTGAGCTAACTCGCCGAGAGATAAACTATCCGCCCTTTTAAACGACTGCTCAAAAATTTAATTTTTTAATTAGTATTAAAAAAATTAAATAATATAAATTAATTATTAATGTTAATCACTAAAAGATAAAAACAAGTTTAAAATATAAAACTTAAGGAAATCACGCCGAAACAGACGGATGGTCTAGCTCGCGGCGAGATAGCTCGCGCGCCAACTTGTGCTAGCCGTACATCACAATTCGCAAGATGGCGCGCGACCGCGAAAGACGGCCATTTTGAATTTGCGTATTTGGTGGTTTTATCTGTGTCTTAAACAATATTTTAATTTATACATCTCGCCTTGAAAGTGACTAATAAATACATAAAGTTCATTATATTAATTATAAACATCAAAAAAAATTTAAATGTCAACAAAACTAATAAATGAAGAATTAATCGTTTTATGGCTGTATAGGTTACTACCATTGCGTTGTTCAATATTAACTACGAATACGATTCATATTTTTTTTTAATACTTTTCTGCTTTAGAGCAGGCATATACCACTTTCAGCACGGTGCCTGGATGAACAATGACCCCCTTTCAGAGTACGAGTAATGAAAAGTCTCTTTGCAGTATGACTGCTGACAAATTAAAAAAAAAAACGGGTATGTAATGGAATTTCATACATACTTCCCACCCTTGGGTCGGAAGGATTTTCATACAAACTTCCATACCTTGGGATGAAAGGATTTGAAGGGCGGGATAAAGGCGTTTCTTCCCTCTAATTGGTATAATTAGTATGTATTTTCAGAGCAGGTGTGATAAAAAGTTACTTACATGTAGTCAGACTGACTACATGTAAGTAACTTTGAAACATTTTTTTTCTTTTTTGCTTCCCTTTATCCTAATTCCACCCTTCGCCACTGTAGTTAAAAACATTCGTAGCATGTAGTGGGATCCATCAGCTCACTTTCGTCCATTGCTCGGTCATCCTCATCCCGCTGCCATCACGCTGATAGATTTTCAGTCATACTTGTTGTCATTGACGTAGACCGAGGGATGGAGACGGAATGGCCCACCCCAGGATCGCAGTAGAAGCTTCTACTGTGCCAGGATGTTTGGTTACTGTATACAATCATTGGAAATATTTTACAATAAGATTCCTAAAGATTTTTTTTGTAATATACAATTTATTTATAAGAACTATTCGGCTAAAACACTCCTCAGAGGCAGTTAATAATCGGTGGTTAGGTACGGTACGTCGTTCCCTTTACCACACACTATTTAAACAGCACCTGAGGAGTTTTTTAGTCGAATAGTTACTTATAAATAAATATATTATAAAAAAAATCCGTGTGGCGCCGGATTAAGAATAGCGTCACTCCATTTCCTTCCGTGGATGTCGTAGAAGGCGACTAAGGAAATAAATTAACAGGAGACAGGCAGCAGCGTCTTCCTGAGATTTCCACTGCATACCTACTGCGATCGCCAACCCGCCTGCCAAGCGTGGCGATTATGGAAAAACCCCTCATGGTTATGAAAACCACGAGGGAGGCCTGTGCCCTGCAGTGGGCGTCAAGTGGCTGATGATGATGATAAAAAAATATCTTTCGGAATCTTATAAACCTAATAACATGAAACAAAAATTGTTCCTACGGAATCCTACGCGTTGTCGCACTTGGCTTTCTTTTTTATGTTCCTGACATCTATGGATTCCTTCCGAAACTAACAAAAGCGCCTCTCCGTATGCCATACTCGTATGCTGATAACGCAGTGTTAGCTCGAAAACATAGAGGGCGCTTATCCATATTACATTTTGATTCCGAAAGTGTATCCTAGAGGGCGCTTTTAAATATTTCGGATGTTCAAATTCGAACACATCGAACCATGGAGATTTCGAGAATGAAACGATCAGAGCAACTAATTAAAAAAAACTCCATCTTGATGCAAAGAAAATCGCTCAAACGATTGCACAATTAATTTAGTCAGCAGAATTATTAATAAATGAGCCGTGGAAGTTCTAGTAGCAATACCACTCGCTAACCGTGAAGGAAAACATCGTGAGGAAACCTGGGTGTCTGAGCTATTCACATACCTCCGCGCTTGAAATCGCCAATCCGCGGTGGGCACGCGTGGTAATTAAGCCCATACTCTCTCTCTCTCTCTCTGAGAGAAGGCCTGTGCCCTACAGTGGGACGTATACCTATAGGCTGCTTATTTTAGCCGTGGTAGAAAAAGAAATCATACATGGTCAACAAATTGATTGATTTTAATTTAATGTAACAATTTGGAAGCTGATAAATTTGAAATTTTCTACTAATTAATTTAGAATTTACTACTGCCCCCAATTTTCTGCCGACCTAGTTGCTACATTGAATTTGATAACATCAAAGATTGCTATTGTTAGCTACTCAAGACTTTTATTGTCGACATAGATTTTCTTGCTTACCAATGCCGTATCTTTTATTGAACCATTAATTTATTGTTGGAGTTGGAAAAGGCACTGACGTAGTACGCGAAGCACCTACGAAATTGGCTACGCAATACTGACTTACCGTAAAACGTCCAAAAAAAATTGTCGGTGAGTTTATCAAAGTTGCTACAGGTAAAAATGAAAGAGTAGTTTCTTGTTTTTACACTCCATTATCTATTTTCTGAAGTGGCCACACCTGATTGTCTATGGAGTGCAGCATAAAAGAAAAATAACGTCTCAAAGTTGACTGTCCATTTCACTTCAAATTTTGGCTCCCAAAACTTGATACAAAACATTGGTAAATAGTGAGATTTTATAAACGAATTTGATTTTATTTTAAGAACTAGTCAAGGCCGAGCATTTTTTTGATATTGTGGTAAGTATTACTTTATTATATTTGGTACAATTCATAAAAATGTGAACCTAGGTATTTTGACGATTGATACGAGGTTAATAGATACGCTAAAGGGGGGAATGGATACGACGTATGGGGTGAATAGTTACGACGTAAGGGGTGATTCGATACCTGAAGGCTTGAATAGCAACACGAAGGGGGTTATTAGGAACGACGCTGTTAGGGTTGACACTTACCAATTGTTTTATTTTACTGCAACATACATTTTTATTTATGGTGATCTGTCTTTTGCCATACATATTTTTACTAAAACACCCATAAATTATTGATGATACTAAACTAAGTAGGTAGCAGAGGACGACATTGATTATTTAGTTAGTACCCATCTGTAACATTTTTATTGTTTTGCAGGTGCGAAATGCCGCGCACATAATAAATCATAACTAGGAAGCAGACATTATAAAAAATGTGATAAGGAAGTGAAATTTTTTTTTTAACTGATTGATTTTTAATAACTGATATAGTTTTTGAAGAAAATTATAATAAATGTTATTCAATATTAATACAGTTATGTTTTTTATTGGAACCGCGTGGATATGGTGGTTTATTCCACCAATTACGAGTTAAAGCATTTAAGGGGCTACAGTGTGCTGGAACTGGCTGGAAGACGCTTTTGAATCGCTTGTGACATCCTCTAGGAAAATGGCAGATCTTTGAAATTAATATATGATATAATTTAACTCCTCGATTCCCTATGGCATGTATGACAACTGTCATAACCTTACGCCTTCTATGAGTAAATATATTCCGTAAGAATGCTTTAAGAATTTATGTGCCATTTTAAATGCGCAGTGGATTACGTTTAAGCTTATACAGTCTTACGGGCAATATCAAAATATTGTATGTTCATGTTTAAAACTAACAGGAACAATAGTTACTCATTCAGAAAAAACGTTTTCATCAATTTATCACATTACGCCTTACGAGGAAAAGCCCAGCTACTCGTTGCATGTTGTCTGTGACCAGGCGCTCTTCGCATCACCATTGATTTGATTGTAACTTTTCATAAGCGATTCATCAATCATAAATCAACCTTCCAAAGTTCACCTCGAGCGCCATATAGTGAAATTAATTCAAAGTAGCAATTCTCATACAAAATTACCGATTGTAGGCCAAGGACGTGGGGTGAGGGACCGAAAAAGACGCCGCATCTTTCCAATTCACTTTCGTACAAAATGTACTGGGTCAAGTTTCATAAAACTATAATTTCGTAGTTTATTATGACAATTCGAGGTACACTGCGCAGCAGAGTCTATTTGTTAATCTGTGGGTTAATCGGCTTTCGGTCATAGTCACAATGAATTGTAGTTCTATGAAACAGGATCCTGAAGGGATGGGTCTTTTCCGCGCCCTTGCCCCACGTCCCATGTCCGAACAAAACAAAAAATATTATATACCTATTAGTCCAATCGGTGGAGACATTTTCGAGTTTTTGCAAGACCAACGCACGGGGACTGATTTTTGTAGTAGTGATCGAGCTTCAATCGTTAGAAAAACATAAAATGTAAATTCCCATTTTCTGTATTTTTTTATTTAAGTAAATAACTAAAAAAGAAGAAAAGTAAAAAGGAAACCGATCATTTATTATAATCATTATTCGAACCAAAAGCTCTCTGTCGCTCAAGGGACGCCTCTTCCCATCCGAGCTATTGTAACATTATGAATCTAAGCGAAACATCGTTCTATTATTTGTGCCTAAATCACGGTAAAAGCGAGGTTCACTAAAAATGAAACCTAACTACCTATGTATTATAATCCATTTATTGTCGCGATTAGGTCGGCCGCACGCGGCCAGACTTTCTGCTCGAGTATTGTAGTCTCTAATACCTAGCATTTAAGGTTCATTTTAGTTTGATGGAGTTTTGTTTCAGTCCTCGCGCTCGCACTTCGCCTCCTCGTTAGATTGTAGGGTACATAGGCGGTAAATAATGTGTTGGTAAATAATAACTTCGATTGGCGTTACGAATAATACTTGATTCATAAACGAATCTGTGTAGATTTCGTCTGTAAATTTTTTTTCTATCTGCCTGACATGTTTTTCTGTTTTAAATAAAATAAAACGCTGTATATTTTTATTACGCATTTTATTGTACATGCGGAAGTATTGTTAGAAGAATCAATGGCGTAATGCTAAAAATTTTAAAGCAATTATAATTTATATACATGTGTACTTGTTTTTAGTTTTTTTATTTTCTCGAAATTCCGCCGTATTGGGATAAGTTATCTACACTGCAATAATTATGCTCTTTACCTTCCCTACATGTAATATAAATCACACTTCCATGACATGTATAAGTTGATCCTATTCAATTGTTTTTGCTAGGGTTGTCACAAAATCCGGGTTTTTTTATTCATGATTTATTCGATGCTCATTTTTAGGTACAACGTAATTTAAATATATAATTTAACGCTCATAATATTTTTTGGGTTCCGTAATCATAATGACAACAAAAGAAAGTAGTTAGGTTTTTTGTACACGTAACAAAAAAAAAACAACTGAAACCTTAACAAAAAGGAAAAGTGTAACAAAAAGTAACCAAATAGAAATAGAAGTACTGTATCACACAATAGATTAAATAAAAATCTGCGTTCCTGGTTTACCGATATTACATATTTTTATTTAAGTGTCACAATGAATAGTTTAATGTATCTTGAAAATATTCGTCGGTGGGGAGTTCCAAAATTATAATAATAATAATAACGTCCACACAACGCAATCAAACTAGAATTCCCTGTACTATGGTATGGATAGTTTTTAACTATCAGCCTTAATGACAAAAATCACTTAAATGCTGTATGTTTCCTGTGCTATTGGAATGAAATAATAGAAATGGTATGAATTATACTATTAATACGATTATCAACAGATTAATCTGTTATAATATACCAATATAAGTTAAGGCGAGGTGGCACTGTTTATTAATAATTATATTTATCAGTCTTTTTGCTGAAACAAGGATGCAGGCCAAATAAGCACTCAAATCCATTTGTAGCTCTTTTGCCAACATCCTTAGCAACGAAGTCTTTATCCATTTTCATAATTTTTGTTTTATTTCTTTGGTCAATATCCATTTTGAAATGTTTTTTTTTCTTCTGTAAAAAAATAAATTATTTTGCTTTTGTTCTTAAAATTTTTATTATTTTGTTTGTGTTATACCATAGAAAAAAAATACTCCTGTCAGATTCGCTTAATGGACTATGTGGCCACACAGGCACGGAAGCGATGACACATATTCACCCTTTTAAAACCGCTTCAGTGAATGCGCGTAGTGTAAAATAAAATAAAAAATTGCGTAAAGTCGATGATTTAAATTCAAAGATTTTGAGCCAAAATCTTAATCCAAGCTTCAAATTTATCAAAATTTCCACTCTTTTAAAATATTTCTAATCCTCTGTATTTTTACACTATATTTAAAGATTTTCAACAGCTTTTGTAAATAAACCTCTTGAGTCATGGAAACACAAGAAGTCCACTGCTGGATATAGGCCTCCTCCATGCATTTCCAAAAAGACCGGTTGGAAGCGGATTTCATCCAGCGTCTTCCTGGCACTTGGATGAGGTCATCTGTCGGCTGGTCGTCCTACGCTGCGCTTGCCGATATGTGGTCTTCATTCGAGAACTTTTCGGCCATGTAGACGACTTTCGTTCCTCTACGAATCTCATCATTTCTGATTCGATATCGTAGAGAAAGCATAGGTCTTTCCATAGCTAGTTGCGTGACCTTGAGCTTTCTTATGAGGCCCATAGTGAGAGACCACGTTTCAGTGCCATAAGTTATCACTGGTTGTATAATTTTGTCTTGAGCGATTGAGGTATATTAGACGAAAGGACTTTTCTAAGTTTCCCGAATGCTGCCCAGCCGAGTTGGATTCGACGATTGACCTCTTTCACAAAGTTGGACGGGCCTAGTTGGACTGTTTGTCCTGAGTAGACGTATTCGTCTACAACTTCGAGAGTCGAGTTCCCCAATGTTATTGGGGTGGGCACGAAACGAGTATTCGATGTGACCTTCGTTTTGTCCATGTTCATTTCAAGGCCCATCCGTTGGGAAACTCGACTGAGGTCTTCGAGCATTATGCCGAGGTCTTCCATCGTTTCTGCCATGACTACTATATCGTCGGCAAATCGAAGGTGAGTGATGTACTTGCCATTGATATTGATGCCGCGTCCCTGACATTCCAGAAGCTTGAAGGTATCTTCCAGTTCGTTTGTGAACATTTTTGGAGAGATAACGTCTCCCTGTCTTACGCCCTTTTTCAATGGAATTGCCTCCGAACTCTGTTCCTGTACTCGGACCGACATAGTGGTTCTGTGGTCATAGTGGACTGTTGTACAAGCATTTCAGCCAGCACCTCGATATAACGATAGTCAATACGGCAACGCTGGAGAGACTCGAGCACTGTCCATAACTCGATCGAATCGAAGGCTTTCTCATAGTCCACAAACGCAAAGCGTAATGGCAAATTATACTCCTCAGTCTTCTGTATAATTTGCCGCAACGTGTGGATGTGGTCTATGGTACTAAAGCCCTTTCGGAAACCGGCTTGTTCGGGAGGCTGGAAGTCATCAAACCTACGTTCAAGACGATTCGTGAGGACCCTCGAAAACAGCTTATAAACATGGCGCAGAGTAGTCATCAGTAACCACAAAAACCTCCAATACTAATTTTCATACAAAAACGGAGCCAGAGATAAAAATCAGAATTTTTAAATTTTTAGGAGCCAGCTTGAAATTCGACTTACGCCATTTTGTAAAAAGTAAGTTAACGTTGTCATCCAACCCAAGGTCTTATTCAACATTTGTTCGACAAGACTACCCCGTAATGTTACCGTTTTCTCAGGCTTTGACAAAAAAGCTGTAAAGACCGGATTTTCCAAGTCAGATTTTTCTTATCGGATTGAGGGATCACCCTGTAAGGATGGAAAATTCCAAGTTTATACCATATGTGGAACTTGAAAATCTTTTAGCACCTGATAAGACAGAAATTAGAACAACCAAAAATTCAAGAATTTTCGCACGTCTAGTTATTTTAGCATTCAAATGCTGTGTGACTATAAAGTTGATACAATATTAGTCCAGCCGCTAGACCAGCGGGGCCCGGTGGCAAAACCTGCATTAGGTGTTGGTTGAAAATTTAAGCAAGTTTACTTTTCAATCGGCACTATTAAATTTGCCATAAAAATTTGTTGACGTCACCGTCCTATCTAGGGTTTATGCAACGAGTTTATGTTGTTTTAAAAGACCACCCCTAAGTGTTACCATTATCCCAAGCCGTTGAAAAAAAAAAGAAGCTTCTCCAAGTTTTCGATTTTCCGTCAGTTTTAGCAAAAAAACTAATCGTATAGAAAATTTCAAGTTAGTAACATCAAAATGGGACAACAATTTTATCTAGCTGTTTTTCGCTGATCAACTTTATGTAGGTATATACATTCTTCACGTCACACCGTGTACATAAAGTTGTTATATGCGATGTATATCATGTTACTATTTTAATTAATATATCAATAATAATGGCACCAGGTATTTACATATTTTTTTCAAAATCAAATCAGATCCGGATTATAAATTACTATCTGAGAGCGTGACAACCCTAACGACGTAAAATCCGGATAACAATTAAAATGGTCGTAATTTCTACTTTCCATGGAATTGGCATTTGAAATATATTTTTTATTTCATATGGGGAAGTCGCTTCCTACGTTCCAATTTTGCCACTGAGTCCCGAAATACATCCATGTGAAATCAAAGTCAAATTCACTTTATTGAAAAAAGATAACATGATTTTTTTTCACTTTTTGACATAAAAACCTGTTGTGAAAAAACATGTACTATTTCGTAAGTAGGTAGGTAAACAAATACGTACTAAACATGTGATTTTTGTTTGAAAGCTATTCTTTCTACAAAGCATAGATAAGTTTTGAAGAGATGTACCTACCTTTATCTTTTTTGTTTGTAATGGCGCATGCTATACAAGAAAGCATTAGATTGAAGTCTATTCAATCTACGCGTACGCGGGCGGGCTGGCGAGCCGGCTAGAAAAGTAGAAACCGCTCGGCTCGCTCGACGCGTTCGAAATTCGGCTATATATGTGTGCGTTTGGCGGCGTGTGCTTACGCGAAGGGAATGAGACTGTGTGTGTGCGGCCGCGCGCGCGTCTTTCTATGGAGATTACTACTAGGAATTAATTCAGTCGTGTCATCTAGCGGTGAAATGTTGAAGTGCTGCACACCTGTGTCAAACGCTCAAGGTCATCGGCACAGGGAAAAATCTTAAATAACGCCGCTGCTTTTTCCCAAACGGGGTGGCAGAGGCCCCGGGGTGGTGTGCCCACTTGCAGCCAGAAAGTCATATATAATGCATTTAGCATGACCATAATCTAGCCTACCGCCACAGTTATGGAGATGTAACGGTGAAGTATTTTTTAAAGAAATGTGTAGCTGGGACGATGATGTATCTCATCATCACCAGCCTGTCAGGGAACCCACTGTTGAGTATTATATTGGCCTTCTCATGTATACGCCATTCAATTCAATTCATTCATGATGTATCTACCTACCTAATTTTTATTTAAGAAGGACTATATTTTTTTGACAACCCTAGCAGATTTTTCTATTCATCCCGTATAGCGTTTCTATTCACCCACACCCTGGGGTGAATAAAAATCGTCAATTTTACGTAAAATTTCTTACTTTAGCTTGAAAAAACAGGTAAAATAAATATGAAATAGTAAAATATACGGTCGGACTCATATAACGTTAATAATAGTCATGTTATGCTGTCATTGATTTAAAAAGATATGCAACTCCAAAGTTTTGATTCGTGTCTATCCACCCCGGTTACGGTACTCTTCGATGGATTTCGTAGCGCGTAGTGCCTGTCTTTTGCTACGAAGACCTAAGATATATCTTCAATGTAGCAACTAGGTCGGCAGAAAATTGGGGGCAGTAAATTCTAAATTAATTAGTAGAAAATTTCAAATTTATCAGCTTCCAAATTGTTACATTAAATTGTTAAAGTTACTCTCCTACGAGTTTACGGGAATTCAATATATATATTGAATTCCCGTAAACTCGTAGGAGAGTAACTTTAACAAGTTGGTGATTTTTCTCAAACTTGTGAATATAAATCCAAAACTCTGACAGGACTCTTACTGAGATGGCGATAAATTCAAGACACAATTGGTGATCCCTCTTTACCTACTGTTTGAGCCTTGGACCGTTCTAATAGGCATAAAATTGCCAGTGTTAATTTACTAAGGATGATGTGCCATAGGTTTAATAAGCATTAAATTTAAACTTCATTATTGTATTATTTTTATTTTTATTCACATAATTCGAATACATGTAATATTTACAGAAATATTTGGTATAATAAAATATTTCGCTAACGCGCGCCGAATTCTGGCCTCAATACAAGAGTAGGCCAAGCCGGAGTACCAACTTGTTCTTACATAATATTTTACATCTTTTAGGAATGTACTAAATACTATAATTACCGCGTACCCTATTTTGCTCCGCGCGAGTTAGCTATAAAACTAGAGACCTATAGTTTAGCACATCTATCTACAAAATCATTTTTTTCGAATTAAAACAATACTTACTTGCTATTTTACAAAATATTCATTTATTCGAAAATAAAAAATTACAAGACTTCCATTATCAGTCTACTAAAGCACAACTATACAGCTTTGATTTTATTGTTAAAAGCCGTATTTTCGTTTAAGTTGCGTCTACATAAGGATGCAGTCACCGCAATCATCAAAGTTTGTAAAGTCAACAAAATCTAACAGAGCTCAATTCAAATATTTTTGAATGTTTATTACTATAGATTGAAACACGTTCATCTTTTACTTTTAGTGTTGCGTGTACCAATCTTTACAGAAATATTTGGTTTAATTTCGCTAACGCGCGCCGAATTCTGGCCTCAATACAAGAGTAGGCCAAGCCGGAGTACCAACTTGTTCTTACATAATATTGTACATCTTTTATTACCGCGAACCCTATTTTGCTCCGCGCGAGTTAGCTATAAAACTAGAGACCTATAGTTTAGCACATCAATCTACAACATCATTTTTTTCGAATTAAAACAATACCTACTCACTTGCTATTTTACAAAATATTCATTTATTCAAAAATAAAAAATTACAAGACTTCCATTATCAGTCTACTAAAGCACAACTATACAGCTTTGATTTTATTGTTAAAAGCCGTATTTTCGTTTAAGTTGCGTCTACATAAGGATGCAGTCACCGCAATCATCAAAGTTTGTAAAGTCAACAAAATCTAACAGAGCTCAATGTTTATTACTATAGATTGAAACACGTTCATCTTTTACTTTTACCAATATTATCAGAATATAATTAGATATCCTAAATACACTGAAGCATTCCTAAATTAGGCTTATAAGCCAGAAGTACACCTAAAAACAACAATACAGTCTAACAGTTAAGACTACGTTTGTATAACGGTGTATCCAAATAGACGCGTAACAAAATCACTACAAATAAGAACGTATTTACAAAAATTTACATCGAAAAGGCAATAACAGCTTGTAACTCCGATTTCACATCTAAACTAGATTAGATGCATGCCCATTCAACATACAGGTGTGACAATATCCCCATATCTATCTGGAAGCGGTGTTTCTAGTCTTCCACACGAACCTCCCGTTTTCCAATATATATCGCGATGCTTTTACACCATGTGAATGTAAAATTGATTACCCAAGCTTTTCAATACGGATCATCCTCATTCAACGTATTTATGTCGCATAACTTAAATAAAATTATAAATAACACGATATGGTCACCAAATATGTACATCAAAACTACGCGCACCTCTCGACGCTCGAGATCGTATAAAAATAATAAAATTATGAGAAATAAACATAAACGAAAGTGATATCTAATGATATTATTTAACTCAAATAACTAAAATCTTCCATCGATTTAGGCAGTGATAGTAAATTTAAACATACGTGACGAAAACTACAAAAATTGTTTAAAGTATCCGTAAAAAAAACTCACATCACATTACATTTATTGAATTATAATTAATTAAATAATAAATTCAAAATTTTGATAAATTAAAACAGGTACTGGTGACGGTACATCGACCTCTATACGTTTACCCCATGGCTTACCACAAGCACTATTGGAAGTTATTTTTAAGCCTTATAAAAAACTGCATTCACGAGTCCCATGGAACTACCGAGAAGAAAAGTTCTCACCTGTTCCATCATGGAACTAACCAATGGAACTAGTGGGAACATTCCACAATCGCAGCGCTGTTAACTATAAGACGTTCACAGGGAAGAGACCCGTGCCCCTCGGTGGGGACATAATGGGATGATGATGAGTTCACCGTCTAATCAACGCTGGTACCGTACTATAAGCTGAGGAGGCTTACCACAATCTCGTAGCAGGACAAAAGCAGGGCCATTTATTTTCAATGTTCATTATGAACTGCTGCTATAGTGTACCATGAGCCGAAGTAAGTAGCCCTGCGATAAACCTGCTAAAAAAAAGGTTCTAGTTCTAGTTCGACTGGAGATTTCCGAACTTAGCCTCATAGTTGGGCCATTGTACGTAGCAAGTGCTGAGGTATGTAAATATCTCAGACACTATGGTTTCCTCGCGATGTTTTCCTTCACCGTTAGCGAGTGGTATTGCTACTATAACATCACAAATGTACGTAACTTAGAAAATTAAAAATTGTAGCAGCACTGCTCACTGTGTAGATAAAAGTTGAAAACAAGTTATAGAAAAATTAAATAAACTCATGCGGATTTTTTTTTTGTCTAAGTTCTACATTACTTTAAAATTAAGTTTTTAACGTGTCTCGAAACTTATTTTTCCTCATCATCATCATCATCAGCCCTTTGACGCTCACTGCAGGCCTTAGGCCTCCCTCATGGTTTTCATAACCATGTTACGATCATTTTATCACGACGATGGCAGCGTAAGTTACTCATAACCTTTATTTTATTATTAATTTAAGGCAGCAATATAACGTGATGTTTGGCATCGTCGGCGAAATTACGACGTCTGGAATCTTTTTAGGGAATCTGAAAGTTAACTGCCCTTATACCACACTGCGTTACAATGCTACGATATCTATAGAACGAAGAAAGAGGAGCTAATGAGTCTTAAATACGGATAGAGTTCAACTTTCTCATGTGGCCATCGCACTATAGACAGGGTAGATTGTTAAATATCAAATTAATGTCTACATTAATTTGAACTAGGCCTTTCGTAAACACTGTATGATTGTAGTATTTTCTGAGGTTAACACCAGCACTAGACATAGTAAAACCGAATTTTAACGGATATTTACTCATTTAGTTCTCCATTTTACGTAAGCGTAAGCAGCCTATATACGTCGTCGTAGAGTATTTAGAGAGTATTCCATTTTACAATACAATACAACCTCATTTTACTGCATGATTACTCATTAGTTTCTGAAGAGACCTGAGTGAGGTCTCAAACTCAGCAGTTTCCGGGTTAGCGGGCGTTCTTGAGTTGATTTTACCTCAAGAACAGTGGGACGTATCATCATCATCATCAACCCATTATGTCCCCACCGAGGGGCACGGGTCTCTTCCCTGAGGAAGGTATAGGCCATACTCCACCACGGGGGCCAAGTCCGGATTGGTGGAGGCTTGTGGACTAGTGGCTCGTCTACTGTCAGAAGTTGTCAAGCCGCCCTAAGGCCTCTGACTTGGCTTAACGACTGCCATCTACCGACGGCAGCTGGCACCAACAGCTTAACGTGCCTTGCGAAGCACGGAACCGCTCGGAAAAATGCCACTAGCGTTAGGCATAGACGGCGACCCATCCATGCACTGAACGCGCCCTGCGTTGCTTAACCTTCGTGATCGTTTAAGATCACTCAGGCAGCCGGGGCTACGAGCGACTCACTCTGGCAGCCGGGCCTACGAGCGACTCACTCAGGCAGCCGGGGCTACGAGCGACTCTTATAGACGTATATAGGCTGCTTATGTATGTTTGACACCTACATTCCTCGAGACCCGTGAAAAATTGAAAACGACTTAAGAACGTTACCAAACCAAGAATCTCTGGACGAGACCATCATTTTTAGCACAAGCCGCCTTAGCGTATCTGGAGTCAAATCACGAAACGTATAAAAAAATCAGTCACTGAAAATATCGTCCGATACAACAAATAACGTAGGCTTGCCCATGGAGCCTTAAAGTGGGGTCTAGGTGACCATATGCGTATGTGTCCCGTTTTCTGATGTAGGAAAAAGCACGCCCTCGTATGTGACGCCGTTGAGCTCAATTGATACTACTAGTTGTTGGTCGCCGGTGTTGGCGTCTCCTGAAAAGAAAGAGGGGATTTAGTTTGAGAAATTGCCAAAGCGCCCCTCCCGGATGCTACAAGTTTGAAAAAATATTTATCTACACTAATGTTGTAACATTCTACTTATGTCTTCAATACTTGACTTATAATTACTACTGTTATAGCGCAGACAACAAAACACTCAATTTAAGCAATTTCACATGATGGTATAATATTCACATCGATATCGTAAAATCTCATTATAACATCAATAAAACGCGACCAACTTGATTGCAGGGCCAATCAGGTTGGTCGCGTTTTATTGAAGCGCGCAGCTGCGCTCTCATTGGTTAAATTTTAATGGCGGCAAAATCACTGTGAATTTACACGTACGCGTGAATTTAATTTTTAATTGCATTAGTGAAGATAAAGTAGTGTATGCAACTGCATATAACACGGGTATTAAAACACTCGTTACTATTATGAAACTCGCTGCGCTCGTTTCATAAACTCACACTCGTGTTTTAATACCCTTCATTATATGACAGTTGCATAAACTACTATTTCCAGTAGCAACAATTATTGTAGGAAGTTCCCCTTGTTGCAGCCCCTAGAAGGAAGAAGTACTTTTCTTCTAAAGCTTTTTTTTTTTCAACCCAATTAACCAACGGCTAATCTCACTCAACCTCGAACAGAGAATCTCTTTCTCTCTTCCTCTGACACGACATAGAAAAACATAGAAAATATAATCACCTCGCGTCGTGATTTTGAACGCGGCGCCTTGTGCCCCGTTGACGGGCTGGCTGGGCGTGCGCGGGGTGGGCGAGGGCGCGCGGGGGGCGGGCGCGCGGGGGGAGGGCGCGCGGGGGGAGGGTGGCCGCGTGGCGCGCCGCTTGGCAGGCGGGGGAGGAGAGCGGCAGGCCTCGCGCTTCACGCCGATGCTGGAATTCGGACTCTCACTGAGGTTTAGGGCCTCGCTGTGGGGAACAGATGGGCCGTTTAGACTTTGGAAGCCTTGACTAGCCGCCCTGCTGTCGATATCGGCAGTGAGGATCTGTTTATTGGTAAATATAAGGTTTACCTGCAACCAGAAATATATACTTACTGCCGATATCGATAGTACGGCAGCATAGAATTTCGAGATAAGATATGAGGACGAGTTCTAAACCATCACAAGCTCAAACTCTCGGCCTTATGGACCCTTGTAAGGGAGTATAGTATACGGCCTGTATACGTCCCACTGATGGGCATAGACCTCCTCTAATAGAAAAAAGTATGGACTTAATGACCGCGCATGCCCACCGCGCATTGGAAATTTCAAGCGCTAAGGTATGTAAACTAGAGCTAGAGCACTTGGGGCTATCGGCACTGACTGAAAATCAGCGCTGAGGGTTCACACCCTCAGCACTATGCTGAGTCAGTTGCCATTTGCAGCAGCAGAGACACACCGCGACAATGTCTGAAAAGTGTTCCTATTATTTTTGATTACTATTTTTTGCTGTCCATGTTTTGTTTTGTTTTAAGTTTTAATTAGTGTGTGTTGTTTGTTGCTGCAATAAATGTTTCTCTTTCTTTCTTAAACACCTCCGTCACTCCGATTTCCTTACGATATTTTCCTTCACGTTTTACAATTCACAAATGTACGCCACTCAAAGAACAAAGCCATTCGTACATTTCGGGATTCGAATCCCCGACCTCTAGTATGTATGTGAGGCCAGCGCTCTACCGATGCGCAACCACTTCTCTGTATGGACTTTCTCGCACTTTCGTTCGTCCCAGGCGGACATACCTCGACGAAATAGAGGATGTATTAGCAAAGGGCAAGATCAAAAGTACCCGAAACCGGCGTGCGTGCATGCAACGACTAATGAATGTTGATGAAGCGAAAGTGATCTGGAATCTTGTCAGGAATTCAGTGGCAGTCCCTGGTATCTGCTTACCCCTCTGGGATGCAGGCGTGAGTTTATATAATGTGTTTCGTTCGAAAACTTCTTTACTCAATAATGTACTTCGATTTTTGAAATTTCTGTTGATGTAATTTCTGCGTACAATAAAGTATATTTTATCTATCTATCTACTCCTTTAGGATCCAATTTGAATGAATGAATGATTTATTGCCACAAACAAACATGCGTACTTACTTACAATAATAGTAAATAGAGATGTGTGCGTGTGACAACGATGCTATTTCAGCGTTTACTTTTCTATTTGAAACAGCGCTGGTTTTCAAATAGCACCTCCACGCCAAATGAAGAAAATTTGATGCAATTTACACCAATTGCCGTTACTAACCGTTGCGGCTCGATGTCCGGCTGGGGGCTGTTGTGGTTGTTGTAAAGCGACCACAGTGTCAGGCGCGAGACGTCGAGCGTCGAGAGCGCGGCGTCACGCGGCGACATCACGCCCGGAGGGGGGCCGTTGCTGTTTGGGGGGGATTCCGAGCCTGGAAAAACCCAATGAGATAGTTTTCCTTTTGAGTTCATTATAATATGTGGTATAAAGGTAGTGCCTTGATTTTTTTCACGTTTCTACGATCAACCGTTTAGCCAGAAGTGGGGGGACGCCCTACTCGAACAAAAATTGCGACGTTAACGAAAGACGTTAGGAATCTTTCAGGGCCAGCAATCTTCCTCAGATGTTATTGGCCTAGCTGCAGCAAATATGGCCATGAGAGGCCTAATATACCACAAGAGGTCGTATATAGATTTAATGATCTGGGTGAATGAATTTCGATAGCAGAAGGGCCCTTGCCTAGGATAGCCTAGTTTAAGATCAACACTCGTTTCGAAGCAGACCAAAGTTGCGATCAACCAAACATTCAAAATTTTCCACAGTGGTCTATGAAAAAATAAATTATCACACAACGCCTTCGAGGATAGAAATTTTGTATCGAAAGAGGTTTTATCACTTCATTATTCATAGACCACTAATGCCGACATCGTTAGCGTAGGGCTTCCGGACAAGTGATTGACAAATAACTCACCATTTCTCCTGAAATCCCGTTGCTGTTGCTGGATAAGTTTCATATATTCCCTGACCCTGTACTCCAGCTCGTGGGGGGCTATGTGCGGGGCATGGTGGGGCAGCGGGGGCAGCGGGGGCAGACGGGGCACACCCCCGACTCCCCCGCCGAGAGACAGCGAGAGGGGCTGCATGTGTTGAGTGAGCTGCGCAAGCGACGCCGGGACGCCGCGGCTCATTGGTGTCTGCAATTGGTGAACCTAGGTGTAAATTTTTGGGTTTTAAGGATTGTTTTAATTTTGTTAATTAGAATAAAGAATGGCGTAAGTACAGTTGAACGTTAAACGGTTCTAAGACCCAGTTGGATTCGATGTTTTTTTTTTCTTCTCACGCTTCTTACAGGTGCCTGAAATGCCTCTAGGATGTTATAGTGACTTATTTTACGGTGACAAACTGGTGGAGTCACAAGTTGGTGCACAACAGGGTGATCCTTTGGGGCCCTTACTGTTTAGCCTGGCAATTCAGGATGTGGTTACCTCATTGAGATCTCCTTTAAATACGTGGTACTTGGATGATGGTACTCTGGGGGGTAGCCCGGAGGTAGTCATGGATGACATTGAGACACTGGTTCGGAGCTTCGGGACATTGGGGCTTCACTTGAACACGCTAAAGTGTGAATTGTTTCCTTGCTCAGGGCAACTTCCTCAAGCTGTGCAAACGCGAGTAGATGCTTTAATGCCGGCCGTAAGGATTTTAGATAAGGCGGGGTTTACACTTTTGGGTGCTCCAGTTTTTCCGGAGGGGGTGCCGGGGGTACTGAGGACAAAGTTAAAAATTCTGGCAGGGACCAAGCCACATCTTAAACAACTTTCTGCGCATGTGGCTTTAGTCATTTTGCGAAGCTGCCTGTCCATCCCGAGGCTAACGTACACTCTGCGAACTGCTCCCATCTGCTTATACAAAGAGGAGTCACTGATGTACGATAACATGCTCAAGGAGTTGTTGGAGTGTGTTATGTTATGAACATCGAAATGACTGCTTTCCAGTGGTCCCAGGCTGCGCTGCCGATTAGACATGGCGGGTTGGGCATTCGTCGTCTGCAGGACACTGAACTGCCGGCTTTTTTGGCTTCCTCGCGGGGCGTGTTGGACCTGGTCACTCGCATTTTACGAGTTAATGGTGACGGGTTCCGCATTCCTTTTGCGGAGGAGGCTTTGGGGCTGTGGCGGGCTTTTTGTCCAAGTAGTGATTTGCCGGAGCAGCCTGATCGGCAGCGAGCTTGGGACGAAGAGATGTGTCGAGTAGCACTGGATAAACTTGTGGAGCAGTGCTCTGGTGTTGAACTTGCGCGTTTGCGGGCAGTTTCCCAGCCTGACTCCGGGCTATGGCTCCATGCTTTGCCTTCACCCTTTCTGGGAACTCTTTTAGACGACAATTCCTTGCGTGTGGCGGTGGCGCTACGTTTGGGTTGTGACTTCTGTCAACCGCATCGCTGTGTTTGTGGTGCGGAGGTGGATTCGCGGGGCCGACATGGGCTTTATTGCGTTCGGAGCGCGGGCAGATTCTCACGGCATCATTCCATTAATGATATCGTTCGGAGGGCTCTCATTTCGGCGGATATCCCTGCGGTTCTTGAACCGCCGGGGTTGATGCGTAGTGATGGAAAGCGTCCGGACGGTCTCACTTTGATACCGTGGGAGAGGGGTCGGTGTCTGCTTTGGGATGCCACCTGCGTATGCACTTTCGCACCTTCACACGTGGGTTCTACGGCTGCCGTACCTGGTTCAGCTGCTGAAGCTGCAGCTAGACTCAAGTGTGCAAAATATAGCCAGCTGATGAGCAGCTATCTGTTTGTGCCACTCGCCGTAGAAACCACTGGAGTTTGGGGTGCCCAGGGGAAAGTTTTTGTCAAGGAGATAGGGCATCGTCTCAGGAACCGTGGCTTTGACTACCGCTCAGGGGCATTTCTGATGCAAAGGATATCCCTCGCTGTGCAGCGCGGTAACGCTGCCAGTGTTATGGGTACCTTTGGGTCGGACATGTCTCGGGGCGGTTTATTTAATTGACTGTACTTGTGTGAGTGTGTGTTTTTTTTTTTTATTGACATTATATTGTATTTTAAAGTGACATTTTATTGGTTTGGAAATACCTTTGTTAACATTTAATTGAATTATTTTTATTTGACATAATAGATTTGAGAGAAAAAATTATAAAAATCACCAGGAAAACTGAAGACAAAGTCGTCAAGATAATTATTTAAAAAAAAATGGCAACGAATCTTTCAAAAATCGGCTAATTATTATCCTCCTGAATTTTTCTAATCTAAATTTGGAAATAGGCGATGGTCTAGCTTATGTTCGACAGAATATTTATTGGTTGCGAACATCAAATGGATGCAACTTAATTCGTATCAAAATTGCCTCCTAAAGATGATCTGGGAGTGGGGATGGGCCTAGGCCGTCACCCACATATGAATGAATTGCCAGTTTCACATTTGACGATAACCGTAACGGCACGACATCGTCGGACTGGTACATTTACTAAAACCTTTGTGCGAACGTTGTATGAATACTAGTGAAACGGTGTCGTCCAGTTACAGTAATTGTCCTATGTAAAACCGACCAGTATCAGCTAGTGCTAGCTTATGGAATACTGGAATGCAATGGCATAATAAAACTGAATTTGAACGGATATCCGTCCATGAGAGCGGTGGTAGCCTAGTGGATAGAACATTGGACTCGGAAGCGAGAGACCCAGGTTCGATTTCCAGTGCGGGCATGTACCTACGACTTGGTTTTCTAAGTTATGTTCATTTGTGAAGTTATAGTAGCAATGTGAAGGAAAACGGCACGCGTGGTGATTAAGCCCATATTCTCTCCCTGAGAGAAGGTCTGTTCCCTACAGTGGGACGTATATAGGCTGCTTATGTGCTCGTGTTAACCTCAGATAATACTATGCAATGGCATGTCAAAAGGTCTAATAATGCGCTCCAAATCCTTTCAGAATCCTGACGTTTACAATAGCAATTAGTATGAAATTTGACAGTTAGACGATTGGATTCGTTTAGGATTTGGTGTGCATAATATAGGAGTCAGTCTCCCTCCTCACCATTGCTAACGCCGCCTGCGCATCGTACTGGCCACTCGCGCGGCGCCCCTCACGCTTATTCCCCTCGATGGCTGCGTCCAGCTCGGTCCGGGTGGATAAGTTCTTCTTCTCGCACTCGTAGTCGTATAAGTACTTCATATATCTGCGGGAAAGAGACACAGGATAAGTAAGAAGAAGAAGAAAGACATTAATTATACCAACAAGATACATCACAGAAACAAAATAAACAGATAAGTAACATAATATGCACAACAACAGAAAGAAAACTAAATACACAACAGACAAAACGAATGGGATACCGCCGTTTAGCCAAAGTATTTTTCGCCAAATTTTACTTCCCAATAAACTTATGGCATCAGTTTCATTTCCCAAATGAAACTTTAGCAAGTTTTCATTTCGCATTTTATTCATTTGGTCAAATTATCATTTCGCATAATTTTACTGCGTCAAGTTTTATTAAGACAAACGTTTATTATGCTAACGTTTTATTTTGGCAAGTGTTATATAGCAAATAAACTTGGTGCATATTTTGGTTAGGTCAGTACACATAAGCAAAAATAGGTTCGAAGTTCCTTAAACTTCGGGTGTTAGTTCTTTTTTTTATATAAAAGCGAAAAAAATATGTCACTAATAAACTTGAATAATGCTTGGTAAAATGAATTTTGACCAAGTATTTATTTGGTAAACAATAACTTGCCATAATAACTTTTGCTAACTGTTTATTTGCTTTAAGTTGTTTTGAGAAATGTTTTTTTGCCAAGTGATAATTTGCGGAAAATAGTTTGGGAAGTAATACTTTGGGAAACGATTTTTGGCAATACATTAGTAGACCAAAACGAATACATCAAACAGGACCATATATGTAGCCTGTGGTGTATCTAAGTTGCCACAAAAGGCAGCTAACTCGGCGTTGTGCTGAGAAAGTGATCCCTCAGCGCTGATTTTCAGTCAGTGCCTATGGTAACCCATAAGTGAGTAAATTTTCGGACTGAAACTACTGTCAGCATTCTTGAAGCATTTTCTCTCTACTACTATAGAGAGAAAATGCTTCAAGAATGCTGATTGAAGAAGAGCTATATACTCCCTCTCTACACTCCCCCGAAATGTTTAATTTACCATTTCTTATTTAGTAAGATATTCACTAATTTCCAGTGACAATAAAGTGACATTTTTTGGCTCTATGCTCCTCAAAAGAGTAAGAGAAATCAAGAAGATGAATATCATAATGAAAGACTTAGAATATGATACGTATGTGACGATGTATGATGATGACCTTTAGTAAACTTTCTTTTGTGCAATAAATAATTAATAATAATAATACTTTAGAAAGAACATCTCGATGAAGTTTCACAATGTTCTGACGTCACTAGGTGTAGACTAAAGTATCTCTCTGAAGATGTCTTTGTAATAGGTACCAGAAAAGATACAATTCACATTGTATGATTAGTATTCATACGTTCTGATAGTAAGAGACCTCCTTTAATGAACGGATTTACATATTAATATCGCCCTCCATCTGTCTTCTATCAAACATTGAAAAGATCAAAAGACATCAATGACAATTCTTTCACCGGGGCGCGGCGACTGTCATCATCAGAGGACATGACAACTAGATAAATCATATCTAAAGCTATTATAAATCATATCTTATGTTGGGTTGACACCAAACGAACGATCTTGTGTGGTTGTCTCGCCGAAAATAACCTTGAGAGGGCTTTTTAAAGGGATTTCCTAATTTTATTTTGCAACAGGTTTACTCTCGGTTTCCAATTGTAAAAGGGGTCTTTTTATGAATAAAAATCGATGCCGTTCGTTGGTAGTGGACGACTTGGGAATGGCTCTACCGATATGGCATTTTTTTAAATATTCCTAATACTCCGTTTTTTAGGGAAAGAGAAATTGGAAAATTTGGGAAAAACTGAAAGTGCTATTTTCAATCGGACTTTACAAGGCGATTAGAAATAATTTTATTGAAATTTGGACAAGACAAACATCCGTTTTGTGTTTATTAAAATTTGGACAGCAACATCGTCGGTATAGAGTCGGGGATGAAAATTTTTTCAAGTAGAAAATAATCATTATAATCCTTTGCTTTATACTTGCGAGCTTTCTGGAGGTATATTGAAACAATCTCCAATAAATAAGAGATGTTTTTTTCGCTAAATTATTATTTTCACCACCTCTATCACAGAGCATATAATACAACCTTTATACAACTGACTCCTAAAACAAATCTATGTAGTTGTAGACGGCCGTATTTAAATCCAACGACGGGTACGCCCGGCCTGAGGTGTTTGCGCTGAAAATTGTCTGTGCCCTGCAGTAACTCGGATAGGCTGTGTATTGAAATGAACTGAAAAAAAAACGCACTAAAAAAATTATAGAAAAAAAAAATCGAGCTTAAAACTAGCTAGTATGATAAGGAGGCTATCGCTACAGTACGCTCGGCTTTGTTCAGGTATGCTCGGCGATTCATTCGCTCGGTGTGACGCCATTTAAAACCGATGACGATCAAACACGTATACCTCACGCCATATAAAACAGCCCATTACGCGCTGATCCTATTCTACCGACAAGTCAATTTTATTACCACATTGTCAGCTAAGGCCAGCAATAACTTATATTAATCGGTCGCATATTTAATACGGGACAATGATGCCTCTGTGTTATGAAAGTACGTATTTAAAAAGACTTGGGTACTTACGTACGTAAAAGATAAAAGACACTGCTCTTTTTAAGGCTTACAAATGTAGTGAGTTTCTGAGAAAGAGGCAAATGCGAAATTACACTGACTACAATTTGGGAGGCTTTTGTATTTCTGGATATTTGGGAGTAGGACGTAAATTGTACTGCTTATGTTTTATGTTGCATTATCTATACACCAGATCAACTTTTACTTTCAGCATCTACGCCATATACTTAGTTATTTTCCGCGAACAACTCTCTCTTCTTGTCAACGGTTTTCTTACAGAGGTCCAACATATCGACAATTTTGTTGACTCTATAAAAAATAGCGTTTGAACTAAGATTACACTTATGTAAGTAATCAATAAGGTTTACTATATAGTCTTAGGAGTAGAGGCGCTTTGGGAAAGTGTAAGCTCCTATTGTGATATTAAATAAAAAAAATATTAATTTAAAATATAACTATTACCATGATCCTCAAATGTATGTACGAATTTTTATGCTGCCAAAAATGGTAAATATACTGAGGATAGAAACAAGTGACGTGTGTCGGAAGAGGCCTATGTCCTGCAGTGGAGGTTGAAGATTTCAAGCGCTAATGTATGTGTACACACACACAGATTTCCTCACAATGTTTTTCTTCACACGGTCATTGCTACTACAAACTCACAGATGAACGTAACTTAAAAACAAATTGAGTACCTAGATGCTGGTTTCGAACCTATGACCTCCCGAATGAGAGGCCAGCATTCTACCTATGCGCTACCACCCTCATACATGCATTAGATTTATTCGGTACCTAATCTTGAAAGCGCTGTTAGGCTTAACTGTTTGTTTGTTAGTACCGCATTTGTGTCCAACAGCCCAAAGGTGCTTGAACCTAAATTGCGACGTGGCAGACCGTACTACGTGTTCGACCGAAGATTTACATTTCACACGTACCTACCGTAGAGTAAAATAGTAATAGTAAGCGACAATAATAGGTTACGCAACGAGCCAAGTCTAGCCGACGCCCGTCAAATCATGCGTAACGGTACACCGACGGAATTACTAATGCAGACATCTTTCTGAGATCCGACAAAAGCCACGGACACAGAATAGTTGCAACGATAGAGGGATGACTAATACAGAAGACACACCTCAGTGTTGACTCTTAGCTGAGCGATTTATCAAATCGAAGAACTGAATTGGCTGGTAGTTCGTAGATTGTCGCTCACAGGCGATAGGTGCGACGCAATCTGGTCGCTGCTGCGGGTTGTTCTTATGCGAGAAATCATACGTTAGACGAAGCAAATATTCTTAAGTTAAAGAATTTTTATCAGTGGTTTGGCATGAATGTTGATGAAGCAAAAGAGATTCGACAGGATCGCAAGCGGCGAAACCCGATCCCTGCCTGCCCACCCCTCCGGAATACAGGCGTGATTATATACCTATACAATTTACATATACCTAACTGGGTTTACAAACATACATGCCTATGTACGTATGTTTGTAAATAGTTTGTCTTCTACACAACTGTCACCTGGCACAGGGTGTATGTGGGGTGGTTCTTCTGTAGCATTCACTCTGCGAAGGTGAAGGAACTCACCGCAAAGATAAATGGGAAATTATATCGGCCGAGATGAGAGTTAGAGGAGGTTATTAATTATGAAGATGTCACATTGTCGCGGCCACTCACGTCCACCGGCCATTGTGCCGGCCGTTTTGTCTCCAGCTCGTGAGAATTTGAATGCGGCACACGTTAGAACCAAAGATGTTAATCCACAGAAGGTAAGCATATGATGTTTCTAGATACGCATAAACACGCTTGGCACGTTAGTATTTTAAACCGTATATAATTCAGTTTTTTTATCTGAGCCTAAGACTTTTTTTATTATTACTTTAAACAGTGTTTGAAACTCGTGTGATGCTAAGCCTGTTAAATCAAAGCTAAGCGCTTTTTTAAGAAAAATCCTGTTAGAGAAATTCTGTCCTGCACTCTCTATACCTACTCTAACGAAATTAACTAAATTCCAGATTCGATGTTCGAATTTAACTGCTTAATTAACAGTATGAGATATCGATGATTTTAGCGACTCAACTCGACTCCTTTTCGCTTGTCAATCTGATCATTTATTTCAATTAACCGGTCCTCATTAGTCGACTGCCGCATGCAGCTTGAATTTTTAGTCACCATTAATTTTTTTAGGCATATCGCACAAAAAAAAAAAATTGTTAGGTTAAATTATAAAAAGAAAAAAATCCTATCTGTGTGCAGAAGTGATGTTGAGTTACTTAATGATTGAGTGGATCTTCTGTAATGTCCTAATCTCTCTAATAATACGTTTGAAAGGATCGACAACTTTGACCAGCTCCCGAGCTAGGACCACACAAGTCAGTCACAAATTTTTACGGCTGCCCTAAAACCCCAGATTAAGGCCGCCACGGTTTAGTTATATCAACACAATGGCCTCCAATATGTTCGGATTATGATGACTTATCGTTTGGTCGCTCTATTATTGATACAAGATGACGGGCTGACGACATCGTCGCCGAGTTTTTGATTGCGGATGAATAGGCCTCTGCCTCGCAATATTCTCTTCTTTGTCAGCATTAAGAACTTTGGTTGAATATCATGTGAACTGTTTTTCAGCAATTAGAGCAGTTAGTTTTTTTTAATACGTTATACTTTGAAACTGAAATCGAAACTGTATAATTTATATTAATCGGTTTCAGTTGAGCTAACAAATCATCCACAAAAAGGCTACGTTGATATTAGAAAAAAAGTAATATTGTTGGAAAAATATGTTGGATAGAAGATAAAAGGAATGGTTGCGTGCGATACTTAAATTAAAAAAGTCGTACATAGTCATAATAATCAGTTTCAATTGAGCTGCATGCACATTGCTGGATAATTATGACCAACCCGATAGAAAACAGGGTTTGGCGCTAGTTTTCAGATCGACTCGATATTTTCGACTGTTTTAAAATGAAAGTCGATACATATTTATCATCATCAACCCATTATGTCCCCACCGAGGGGCACGGGTCTCTTCCCTAAAGAAGGTATAGGCCATACTCCACCACGGGGGCCAAGTCCAGATTGGTGGAGGCTTGTAGACTAGTGGCTCGTCTACTGTCAGAAGTTGTCAAGCCGCCCTAAGGCCTCTGACTTGGCTTAATGACTGCCATCTATCGACGGCAGCCGGCACCAACAGCTTTACGTGCCTTGCGAAGCACGGAACCGCTCGGAAAAATGCCACTAGCGTTAGGCATAGACGGCGACCCATCCATGCACTGAACGCGCCCTGTGTTGCTTAACCTTCGTGATCGTTTAAGATCACTCAGGCAGCCGGGGCTACGAGCGATTCATATTAAGCTTACATAAAGCTTCAGCTCTTGCCTAATCCTCTCTTGTATCAGCCCGTGCCGGACTTTAAAACCGACGGACTTCAGGATGCGTTGGGTGCAGATTGCAAAAAGCCTCGTCTTTACTTGTAATTCTTCCAGAGGACAAATGCGATGGACGGACACCATAAGCGAAGCTACGGGATACCCTGCAAGTAATCATACATCTGGGGCATAGTCGGACCGAATAGAGGGGGTTGGTGGCGAAAGCTGCCCCGTAGTCACGGCTCTCAGTCATACCACTACGACCAGACAGAAGAAGAACTCACTGTGTCCCCAAAGTGAAAGCCGCAAAGGCTGCCCCATAGTCAAGTACCTCAAGCATGAGGTTACTACCAAAAAGAAGAAGAACTCACTGTGTCCGCAAAGTGAAAGTCGCCCCATAGTCACGCCCTCTCAGTCATGAGGCTCCGACCAAAAAAGAAGTAGAAGTACTCCCTGTGCCCGCAAAGTGAAAGCCGCAGATGCTGCCTCACAGTCACGTCTCTCAGTCACAAGACCACGACCAAAAAGAGGAATAACTCACTGTGTGCGCAAAGTGAAAGCCGCCGAAGTGATGGACGAGGGCAGCCGGAGACCCTTGATGATCTCTTGCCATAATTTCTTGTTGATGACCTCCACCAGCCCCCCGCGGGCGATCACCAGGTTGTAAAGCTCGTACAAGTCGAGCACCGACTTCGCCATGATCGGTAGGCGGTTTATCGGGGTTCCTGGAACAATGGTAGAGGGTGAGATTACATTTTGTCAGAGAAAAGTAATGAGAGGAGAGCCCACAAGCCCTGCCGGTAATAAAGGAGGTTGCTCTTTCATTTAACCAATACAACTTATGAATAGAAAAAATCATCATCATCATCAGCCATTTGACACGCTGGTTTTCATAACTACGAGGGGTTTTGCCATAATCACCACGCTTGGCAGGCGGGTTGGCGATCGCAGTATGTGGTTGTAATCTCAGGAAGACGCTGCTGCCCATCTCCTGGTAATTGATTTCCTAAGTCGCCTTCTACAACATCCACGGAAGGAAATGGAATAGAAAAAATATCTAATAGTTATCTAATATTATTCGTGAGAATAATAGAAAGATTTCACTGCGCCCTTCTCTGAGAGAAAGAGAGAAGGCGAGGATTGGCGATTTCAAGCTCTGAAATTTCTAAACACCTTATGCCCGGTTTCTATATTCAAGAACGACTCGTTTTGCTTACGGATGGTTAAAATGTCTACTTAAGTATTCCTCTTACAAACGGTTTCGAATAACGTACCGTACGATAAATGTATGAAGATAACAATTTGTAAAGTTCCTAACATCAACCAGCTATTCAAGTTACGGGACGCTTGTTAAGGAAAAGTTACCGATTATCTACCAATAACGATTCGTTAAATATAGGAACCGGGCATTAGACAATCTACGAGCAGTTATAGCGCAGTTAGATTTATTAATTGGCAAATAATCCTACTCAATATTACCTATAAATGTGAAAGTTTCTGAAGATGTTTGGATGTTTGTTACTCAACCACGCAATAAAGACTGAATGGATTTACTTGAAACTTGCCCTACAGATAGACAAAGACCTGAATTGAGATATATCATACTTGATGTCCCGATAATACGTTTCCGTGGGATAATATTTATTTTATGTTTAAAATAGATGGCGTTGTTTTTTAAAAATAGATGGCTTTTTGCAAGAAACGTATAAACGGATTCTGTGGCGGTACGAAGTTCGCCGGGACAGCTAGTCCTACTAATATTATAAATGTGAGTTTGTGAAGATGTTTGTATGTTTGGATGTTTGTTACTCAACCACGCAATAAAGGCTGAATGGATTTACTTGAAACTTGCCGTACATATAGACAAAGACCTGAATTGAGATATATCATACTTGATGTCCCGGTAATGCGTTCCCGTGGGATAGTATTTAGTTTATGTTTAAAACAAATGGCGTTGTGCGAGCGAACGTTGTATTTTAAAAATAGATGGCGTTGTGCAAGAATCGTATAGACGGATTCTGTGGCGGTACGAAGTTTGCCGGAACAGCTAGTAATTTATATAAACCACGTGCTACACGCACCCCGCATTCCAGACATCGATACTTTTAGTGAAGTTCAAAATGCTGTCATTGGAAAGCCGCCGAACATTACCTGATATACCTAAGCGTTGTTGGAGGCATTTATAACATCTCAACTTAACTGTCCTGATTTATTGGCTCAATTATGTTTTAGAGTTCTTCGAAATAAACGTGTTTTCGTTTACTACGTTATCTTTAACAGAGCTTTTTCTGAAGAACTCAGTAGCAATAAATTGAAATCGGCTGAAAACCAAGGACCACCCTAACATAGTTAAGGTCAATGCACACTTGCGCATCGCAGTGTGCGATATGAAGCCATAAAACCCCTCCGAGACCGTAAACCCAGTAAGCGTGCTAAATCGCATCGCATAGCAAGATCGAAGATTTACGCGCGCGCGCAGCGCGTCAGATCACGCGTTTACGACCTGGTTCGCACTTCCAGTAGTCTTAACTAGTAAAGCTTCTTAATATACTGTTCAACTTGATGTTTAGGTGACCAGATGGGAGTAAGTTTAGTAGCAGACCAAATTTAGCGCATTGCCTACAGTCGGTGTGGCCTTAAGCATCAGGAAGCATTAGGCAAGAGTCTTGCCAACTGTGAGCTGAGATATGCGAAGCTAGGAGATCCTTTCCATGTATTGTTGACCAACAAGGCGCTGTACGTAACACTAAGATACTAGTCTTCCCTACCTACCTTACGCTGAAATGAACAGGATTACTCTCAAACGGAGAGAAAACAGAGGGAAGGGGAGGGTTGGCATATTCTTTTATTGCTTGATCTAGATCTCTTCATAAGCACGCCATTGCTTTCTGTCCTCAGTTATGCTCATCCAGCCGCCACCAGTAATCTGTCTCTGATTGTCGCCCCAGCGATCTAGTGGGCATCCTATACTACTTTCGCCAACTCGTGGATTTCACTCGAGAACCTCATTACCTCTTAACACAATATTCGTTATAACGAATATTACACTCTGTGGATATGAATCTGGCTGAACAGTAGCTAGTCCATAATATTCCACACTGTGTAGAGTGTATCTAGAGCTCAGTTAATAAACTCTTGTTCCTTCCAGTTCGATTTAAAACAATACTTTGTTTCGATATGTGTTAGCTGCAGCCCATCCTTGAGTTAACTGCTGTCTATTTAAGGAGAAATGTTTGTGCTAATATTGGATACTCGTACTAAGAAGGAACAAAGCTCTATTGATGGGTGCACAAGTATTGTTTTGTCTTCTGGAACTTACCTGTTTCCAAACTGCGGAGTGTTTATGCACCATCCTGCATTTCATAATGACCCAACTAAACCGCAGAAGTAAGAGAGTCTAGCTTGCTAAAGTAAGCTGTCGATGAGGATTTACGAAGACAGAAAAAAGTACAAGTAAAGTTTATATTATAAGCGGGCGGATTGTAGGCTCATTGATCAAAGTAAGAATGTCAAAGTACTCATAAGCATGTATTTTTGGCAAATTATCGCCAAAAGCCTTGCTTGCTGGTGGAACCCAATCAGTGACAATTTTCGCCAATCTGTCCGGGCCCATACGACATAACATTTCTTGTTAAATGTTAATTCAAGTTCATCACAAGCATTGCCACTTTCCCTGTCAGGCCTGCAGTACCTAGAGAAGAAAGTGGTCAAGAACTCATTTGTGGTTAAAATAAACCTAACCATAAGTTAGGCCCCACAAATAGGAAAAGCGTAGCAGCGAACAGGTTCCGCTTTATTTGCTCCAATTTCTCCGCATCACGCTTTGCCGTTTCTCGTTAAACATAAACGCGGCAATTAATCGTGGGCCGTCACCCGACACCCCATGACACCCCCGGGGCCCCCCGAAACCCCTCAGCACCCCCCCCATCATAGGCTAAGTACAGAAGAACAATGGGATTCCCCTGATTAGAGAATCCATTACTATGCTCATAGACATTGTGGTACATTGTAACATCAGAGATTATTGGTGGGTAACTCCTTTTATACTCTCCATCCAGCTATAAAATAGTCTTGTAAAGTAAGAATTAATTTAAGTTTATCTTTGACGAGGAGTTTGATATAAGTACCTACGTAAAACACAAATAAGTTGGATTGCAATTGCACCTTTGAACAGGTAAAGT
Organism: Yponomeuta evonymella; assembly: GCA_963969515.1. Lineage (NCBI taxonomy): Eukaryota > Metazoa > Arthropoda > Insecta > Lepidoptera > Yponomeutidae > Yponomeuta > Yponomeuta evonymella. The sequence continues at coordinate 11,916,033 of OZ018360.1, read as the reverse complement.
TACATCCCAATTTTTTTGCATTTCTTAAGTTCCAAGAGTAGCGAAGACTTTTTTATGCCAGTATTAAAGGGACTTGAAGCACTCTACCCTAAGATGCCTGCTACCACAAGAAAGAAGTGGTAACAGGACTATTGAATAAAAGCAACCCTTCAAAACCCTTGTAGCATTACTATTGAACCCGAATGCAATGGCATTTACGATATTCACCCTAGGTTAAGTCTTCTGTTGCTTAGCGTTACACACCAAATGATTAACAGCAGACAGGCAAGACGGATTGACAAATAGACGTTCCGGTATTCGCTAATGCCCCGCTCTCATCAATAAACGATCGAGGCGGACTGACAGGCAGTTAGCACTAAAGTACACAGCTCGATTGCAACCGTGAGGTACTTCGGTTGAGTGAGATGAATTGATCTGATCGTTATTTGGAGAGGTACAATTTGGCCCTTTGTTTCAAGCGATGTGGCTCTACATTGAGTTTGTTCTCACTACATAGAGTACGCTTTATCGAATAGGAGCTGGAGCCTAACTTTTACCAGTTCTATAAGGGCCATATTGTATACGCGAATATCCGTGATTATGAATTTTATTAGGTGTTTATTAATTACTGCGCCTATATAAGTACCTATGGACTTTGCCACAGATCGAAACCAATACATTTGCCATCTGTCTTAAATTAGACAACCTAAAGGCTGTCAGATCAAAGGACTTCGCTCAGTTCTTACAGTCAATCGAAAATTTCTCTTTTCAAAACGGAAATTTTTATCATTGATCATCATTCAAGAAATCATCATTAAAGTTCCAGAACCTTGGTTCTTTGCTGGAAAAACTGATGTTGGTGGTAATTGGTAGTTGGATGCTGAAAAGTGGAAAAGGATTTTGAGATTCATTTTTACAAAAGGACTCCTCTTGTTCTGAAAACATCTATTACCTAACAATGGTTTTTTGGTGCATTGTAATTCCAACAGGACTAGGGCTGCGGAAAATTATGGAACTAATTCGATGTAAGCGTAGGCAGAACATTCCCCAATAAAGCATTTCCTACGGCCATATCGGAACAGGCGTGGCATCGTCGCCCCGACCGGAACATGCGACTTCTGCGAACCTGTCGCATGGCTACATCAAAAGGAAGGTGAGCTTATGAGCTGTCCAATAAAAATGTACGACCACATTCGCAGGAGCCGTCAACAGATGTTACTTTAGAGGAGTTATTTGTCGGAGAGTCGGGCGTTTGGGTAAAAGCTAAACGAGGTATTAGTGGCTTTGACTTTGCAGCCGTACAAAGTTTGTGAAACACTTTGCTTCCGTACAGGAAGACACTATTCCATTTCCAATATGACCCGATAACCAATGTTGTAAAAAGGCTCTCGAGTGTACACCACGAACTGGCAAGTGAAGGGTAGGACACCAACCAGCTAGCTGGACCGAGCAGATCAAGACAAGCATATTGCCGGTAGCGGCTGGGTGCGGAGTAGTGGCGTGCCTTGGCATAGGGAGGCTATGTCCAGCTTTGGACGATTGTTGGCTGATTGATTGATTAACAGCAAGATACAGATCCTGGTCACACCTTTGTCATACTTGAATAAACAACAAAGTGCATCAGTGGCGAAAATAAAAAGTTCTACGAGCAAAAACTCGTTTTGACAAAGTGCAACCGTTACTCGCAGCCGGACACCTAGTGATTTTACTTGAAGCTGTTTTACTACTCCACCAACACCACCTGCCTCATAATCTTAACCCTTTGCTGCGTACGTTCTCTCGGTTCACTTAAAAAAGGGTCCCCTGGCGGTGTGATTTCCGCAGGTCCCCCTACGCTGGCCGGTCTGTTGTCGCGAACCATAAATGATTCATTCCCGTGTCGATCGCACAAAGCAACATAGTAACCAGCTGTAAAGCCGACCGTAAAACGGTTGTGGGTGGCGCGGGACGTATTCTCGATGAAATTGCAGGTGTAAGCGAGGGGATCGGAGCCGGTTGGAGACAGTATAACCTTGTGCTCGGACCGACGTCTCGTCTGTGAATTTGATTAAGTCCCACCCGGAGGGTAGCCAGAGTTTTGGCAATGGCAGCAACATTAGCATATCTACTTCCCACCCGGGGAGTTGCGAAAGTGTTTGCCATGGTAGCTTCAGTTACATACCTACAACCTACCGAGGGAGGGGGTTGCCAGTGTTTTGGCAATGGTAGCACACGTTATAAGAGTTTTACACGTATAAAAATTGTTGAAAAAGGCTGTAACATCATGAAGGCTTACCATAAGATGGGATTACAATAGTTTTAACAGATTCAGCCAAGCAGACAGTCTGTTTGTCTCAAGTTTATAACAGGTAGGCTGTTTGGGCGTGAGAGAGGTACTAGGTTCGACAGTGAAAAGGGCGCCCAACTTTCGCTATTCAAACTCTACCTTTGCCCGCGCCGATAAGGCACGCTGCAAGGGAAACACATCGGTTAAGTCTCAGTCATACTAAGCGCGCTAATTCCCTGCTAGTCGCAGCGAATTAACCCAATACTTTCAACAGTGACTCGTGATAGCACTTCATCCGCCGCAAGTAGCTCTCTTCCAGCTTCTGAAACGGGTGTCGCGAAAAGCGACTGAGGAAAATCCAGGTGGGCAGTAGCACCGCTTAGGTATGTACTAGAGGTAGCCTCTACTGCGATCACCAATCCAGACGCCCAGCGAGCGTGGTGAATTGGTGATCAAAAGCACACCCAAAAGCCAGCACTTTTTGTGGCGTGCCCTGGCGTGAAGGCTGACGGTTGACGACGAATTGTATTCGCGGCAAGCGCGCTCTTAGCGTATCGAAGTTAGTCGCCGTGAATTCACTAGTTGCTGTGGAACTCACAGTGAATTCTCGCTTCGTGCGACCGAGGCTTAGCCGACCCGTTATCCGACAAACGCGAGTGTGTCTTACCAGCATGCCGCACAAAAGCCATTGTTTATGCAACCAATCACCCCAATAACTATTCCAGAAACGCTGCAGGAAAACGACGCGATTGGACGCGCGTGCGCGCGCGACGTGCCCTCACATATCGAAGCGTACGCGGCCTATTTCGAGAGGCTGCACATAGCCGGCCAAATCCTCGGTCGAGCTGCGACTTCAATTCGGTCGTGTAAACTCTAATTTACGACGTATGTCAAATTGGGTGCGGAACCGATCTAATCGCGCCTAACTGTGACAAAATTATTGCTTTTCGTGCAAAACCTTCCTCGTATGTAATCGTAAAGCTTGAATGGGGGAGTGTGTGGGTTCCGCGAATAGTAGCACATTGTTGCATCGATTATTCGCACTTCGGCGTTATTTATTGGCACTTGATGTCCCGAAGAAGGGCTAATTCTTTTGTAGCCGAATTGGGTACGTCAGTGCTGCGTCGTAAAACACTCCAGCTTCGATCTTTCGCAATAAAACCCAGCAAATTTAGCGCGATTAGCTCGCCCCTAATTCCCGCCATTCAAATGTTGCCAGAGTTGCAGTTTTGTGTCAATTTGCGGTTTTTATTTGTGGATTAGTTACACTTTATGCTGATTAATAAATTCTCCCCAAATCCCGATGTTTTTACAGCTTATTTATCCCAAATGGATTTTTAATCCCCTCGGAATGCCAAAAGGAAACCATCGGAAACACATATTATACAAGCGTTGTTATCGCACGCACACAAGTCGTTAAAAGCCGACACGACTACCGAGCACATAATCATAGACTCCACAAAAGCCCCCTTCAGCCATCGAATCAGATCGAGGCAATAATTCGTATGCCCATCGCATCGCAGGTCATAATCGATCGGACGAGCACCGCGCCGCGCCCATTTCATATCGAGCTCTATCAAAGCCCTTTATATCCCTCACCCCTACTGGCCGACCAATGAGCGAGCGCCTTTCTGGCTAGCGTCGCTCCCATTGGCCAGATCGGCGTTTGATAGCCCCGCCCCCCTCTCGATCGGCGCGCGATCAATCTCAATTACGCAAGTGGCTTTAATAGCGCGCTTACGTGCGCATAAGTGCAGCTGAACGGTTTTTTAGTGCGCACTAAAGTAACACTCAACGTCGCGGGGATACGAATACAACCGTAATTACTATAAAAAAAAAACACGTTGAAAATTGATTATAAGACGCAGCGAGGAGTTCTCATAGCGAAATAGATTAAATTAAAAAGATAGCGCGTTCGTCTAATCCGTCCAGTTATTACGTCCTCATAAAATTTATTCTATGCGCCATTAACTGCGAATAACCGATACGCATCTGCTTTCCGTGAAAGTAAGGAAATTCACTCGGCACTAACAAAATTAATAACAAATTACGTGCGGTTAAGCATTAACTGTAAAACTAGTACCTACCTAGGTAAGTACCTACTAATTAAACTAAATAAATTGCACAAAGGAGTTAATTAATTTTGTACGCTGAACAATCGGGACGTAGTCTTTTCTAATTAGCTAGCCTTCTACCCATACGCCTATGTTATTTAATCGACATAAAATCATACTAATGTCTGTTAATGAAAGTAGATACCTATTAGGGAGACTTTATGATTTGATTTGATTTAGACGCGTAGACTACAAACTATGTTTCTTATAACAAAACTAGGTGACCTGGCAAACGTTGTTTTGCTGTATTAACATTAACATGTGCTGACCTTTTCTCATGCCTACCAAATACACAAAAAAAAAATCGGTGAAGCCGTTTCGGAGGAGTACGATAACAAACACCGTGACACGAGATTTTTATGTACCTACCTATTAGATATATCGCGTCCAGTGCGACAAAAATATTGGATTCGGCTCACTGAACTGACGATCTGCGGCAGATTGCTAACGGCTGGATGAGGGTGCCCAGGACATAAAGTAACGGCATGCCTTGAGGGAGGCCTATTGTCTCACAGTGGACGAGTACCTCACAAGCAGCCTATATACGTCCCACTGTAGGGCACAGGCCTCCTCTCTAATCACCACGCGTGCCCACCGCGGATTGGCGATTTCAAGCGCTGAGGTATGTTAATAGCTCAGACACTCCGGTTTCCTCACGATGTTCTCCTTCACCGTTAGCGTGTGGTATTGCTACTATAACTTCACAAATGTACATAACTTAGAAAACAAAGTCATAGGTACATGCCCGCACTGGGAATCGAACCTGGGTCTCCCGCTTCCGAGTCCAATGTTCTACCCACTAGGCTACCACCGCTTTCCGCTTTCCGCTTCCGACGAGTAGATACCTACCTACGGGGTAATTGATTGGATTTGGGCACGAACCGGGCAAATCCAGTATACCTAAGTAAATAGAGTAGGTACCTACCTTTTTATTCAACCAAATATTTCATATGGTATAGAGGTAGGTATACTAGTATCTAGATAAAGACACTAGCCGCGTCTTCGTTCGCGTGATATTCGGATAAAAAGTTGTCTAAGTATATCCACTCTGTGCAAAAAATCACGTCATTGCTGTTTGAAATATTGACATACAAACACACTTTCACGTTTATAAACTTACGAGCCCCTACGACAAGCAATTGTGGTGGAGAAAAGTAAGTAAGGCATCGTTATGGTATGTTATTGTTATGTTATAGATAAGATAAACTAGATTACAACGGAAAACAATTACATACACGTGAAACGACGTGTTTTTGAAGTAATGCAAACCCATCCATGCTGTTTCTTGACTGCCTCGTCGCTACCAGAGCAGAGGTCGTGGGTTCGATTCCCACTGGATTTGTACAAGTGGCCTCAGTCTGGGTGTATTTCCATGTTTATGGTGTCCTTGCCTGGTCACCATAGCACAGGGTATCCTAGTTTGGGATCAGGACAAGTGGTATTGCGTGGAAGTTGGAACAGGTATTGAAAAACTTAGAATGCTTAATATGTGACATAGGCACTATTTAAGAACTGATTCGTATGAAAAATAAAAAGTAAAATAGTTTCAAAATTTGCTTAGTTGTTAAATGTCGATTATCAGGTTATTGCAATGTTTCAATAGCACGTTGTATACAGGGTGTAGCAAAATGCCGATCAACTTATACTGTGGTGACAACTTCAAAATAGCAAAAAGAATAACAGCAGTTACCACCAATGGCATTAAAAAGTATGGAACAGCTGATATTTCTTGCTACTTCAAAGGTTTTTTATGTTATTTAGGACGCAAACAGTCATGCAGAAAAAATAAAAAAACTATTTGTATACAAAAATAGACCGGGAGGTCCCTTAAGTAAACAAAACAATAAAAATAAAAGCCGGCAATCTTAACCAGTTCAAAATTTTCATTTACCCCACAATAACAGTTCCAATTATGGCAAAACCCCTCTTGGTTATGAAAACCACGAAGGAGGCTTATGTCCTGCAGTGGGCGTCAAACGGCTGATGATGATGATGATGACAAGTTCCAAAATATGGCATTTGATGCAGTTCCGGATAGATTCGTGATTCTTACACCCCTTATAACATGTTATTATAAATAATGTGGACAGACAGACTATTATAAAGCCAAGATTCTCCACGGCCGCTCCTATCTATAAGCGTAACATAACATGTGGCAACAAGAATATTCGCAAATGCAGTTGCAATAAAATAGTTTACGATGGCGCAGATATAAATTATAACTGAGCATCGCAAATGGACGGCGATCTGATGCTTTCCCTACTAATGCATGGATAACTCAAATAGCCGCGGTATTGTTAGAGTCTAACTAGACACTAACTCTACGTTTAGTTACAGAGGGATTACGTAGATTAAAAAAACCTGCATTTTTGTCCACTACAAATTTCACCCAAAGCCAGCGACTAACATTGTACATTCACTGCCTCGATCGGTTTACCGGTAAATACGCTTGTCTACTAAAAGAGAGGTCGGGGTTCGATTCCCACTGGTAGCCGCCGTATCTACTTGATTTGTACAAATGGCATCAGTCTGGGTGTATTTCCATGTTCGTGATGTCCTTGCCTGGTAACCATAGAACTGGGTATCATAGTACAATTGGCGGCCTTATTGCTAATACTAATTTCTTCCAGACAACCGTATGATGGAAAAATTCTGAATGAAAGAATTAAAATACATACTTAGGTATATCAATAACAATATACCCACATAAACCATTAGGTACCTATATTAATAGTTATGATAAACATACATAAATAAATTATAATAAAAATCTACGCGAGGAGGAAATAAATAATAATAGTATACATGGAGGAGAAAAAAGAAACACAAAATAGATAAATGCACAAATATTATACTCTACACATATACAATAAGTTCTACAGACCCAATGCAAATTAACAGGAAGTAATACACGCAAATGTATCTGGATTAAATTACAAACCTACCTTTATAATACCTACTAAAAGGAACTGTGAACTTAATAATTACGAAAGAGCAATAAAACCACTTGACGCCCTATAGGTACAAGAGGTGTTCAAAAACAAATGCGAATCGACAGATGTTACGTCATCGTAAATCGAACTGGAAGAGCCAAGCGCAATATCGACTGATACGCAGAGGGATCTCCACCATTCCATTTATTCTCTAATCGTCACCTGCATGAGACAGTCTCAAGTCTCTTTGTTGTGAAGTTCTCATTGAGTAAAAAACACAGATGAATAGGCTATTTGGCAGTGTGGAAAAAAAGTGGATCATTTATCCAAAAAACGAGGATTAAACTTGACAATGTTGTATGGCCGAATGTACGATGATGTCACAGATCAGTAAGTATAGCATCTGTCAAGCTAAGAATCCCCAAATACGTACCTCACATTTTTTAATACTATTAGTACACCTATTTGCTTTTCCGCGCCCTAATATTTAAACGTTCTCGCTCTGGGGGCACACACTAGATGGCATCACAGTCAATTTTAGTACCTACCTCACTTTTTTCTATGGAGTCGACATTCTTCCTAGTAGTATTGTTCTGTGGAGCTGACGTTTGTTTGCTTACTGACCAGTGACGTTGCTATATTGCCCAAGATAACTATAACGTTTTGACGGCTTATTTTAAAAGTGAATTTTATTTGCTTTTTTTTAGAAGAAATACACGATAGAATTTAAAATTACCACTTTCTGAGCACTCAATCACTTTTGAGTGATGGTTTTCAGGAACCTGTGAAATGGCCTATGGCGTATCAGTTATCTATTTCTCGAACCCACCGAAAGACGGGAAAATAGACTGACCAGCTGACCAGCCCCACCTCCTAAATGTCACTTAAATTGAATTTTGTATGACAAATTTCAGTCAAATGCTCATTTAAGAATGTGGGCGGTGTCGGCATAAAATATTATTGTCATATTTGTTTCATAAAAAAACATATTTTTTACTAAAGACAGTTTAGTCGCGGAACTACCTACAAAGAAAAAAGAAAAGTGCCGTGATTGCTGAGGATTTAATGTTTCTTATTGGAGCAACTTTTGGGCTGATGAGTGCACAAGCTAGGCACGGAACCCTAAGAATTAAAAAGAAAGGTGGATAAAGTGGCTGCCTGTAATTGCCGAGGACTGAACGTTTCTTATTGGAGCATTAAGGACGCATAAGCGACGCAAAGCCCTTGTTTAGACAGTCGTTATGAGTTTATGGGCGAATGAATTTATCACTGAACCGCCAGTTTAATTTAGAAATAAGATACGGCGGTGTTAATTTCACACCAAAGAACGCAGGACTTTTTAGTCCACTGCAGCCACGTTGCAACTGAAACGACGCTTAACTCGCTCCTACATTACGCGCACCAAGTCCTGAATTATTCCAATCGCCTAACCGTCAAATTCCACTGATTGATATCGCAAACGTTATTATTCTCACAGGATTCTTCCCACTATTGTGGTAACGCATGTTCATGCCTACCCTGAAGCTCCACAGTGCTGCTGGTAGGTTTTCCTAGACCTGGATTCTGTTATTGCATTATATAATACAATACAGAGACATATTCATGGTCGCGTCGCGGGACACGTTTTTTACATTCCATTGACGCTTAAAGTTTGATACGTGCGCGCGCGTAGGCTTACAGCGGCAATAAAGTGAAATCGACGAGTTAATATATAATTGTCACAATAAGCCCCTGGAGGCGTCGCCCAGCGCAATCGCGGTATCGCGCTTCAGCGACAACGATGTCTCGAGGGGAAAAATGCACGAAAGAAGGTCGATCTTAATAATCTACTACTCAGTTACCTTAAGGGTGACATTGCAATACGTAACGGGTATTGTAAGCGTTACGCACTACGCAGAAATGATTAACATTCAAAGTTTTACGGTCCCAATAACTGACAAGTCTGGGATGCGAAGAGCGCGCGAGAATGATCATTTCGCGGCGCGCATCGCTCAAGTTTGTATTTATTGCATATGTACATACTCGGGAATGACATAAGGGCGCGGATACAGCAATCAATCACGGGGAAGCCGTAAAGGGGAGAACAATCCGGCGTAATTCCGTCGAAGGGACATTAAAACCGACGCCTTATCCGGTGCAACATTGTTGGCCCTTTTCACCCTGTCTTGGGTGAGAGACACTCAGAGATGTGCTTATAGATTTTGGTCTGATACTCGCACTTATATAGAATGCAATCAGATTTTGCCCTCGTTGCGATTTAAACACGACGAATCAAATTTCTATATTTAACTTTACAACTCTATATCTGTAAACACGATTACCTAAAACTGTGCAAAATCAAAAGAGCAAAGCCGATTTTAAGTTGTAATGTACATTGTATCCACACATGTGTGATGCTGATGATGGTTCTAAACTCTTTGAAGGAACTGCTTCTATGTAGGGGGGAGGATGAAACGGAGTCGCAAGGGCTCGCTCGTAGAGTCTGTTCGCGGTCTGAGATACATGCAATTACTCCTGCTAACTTATGGGGCAACTCCATATAAGAAAACTTCATTACGCCTAGCAAAACTCCGCAATTAATAGCAAGATGGACGGCGAAACCGAAACGCCGCGGATCGAAAAAGGCGCCCGCAAGAGAAACGCATAAAATCCGCCATCGTATAAATCACTGAAAGCGCGCGCAAATCAAAACGGCCGGGCATAATTTTAATATTGTATCGTTCAGTGGATTCCAGTGGGCCATTCGATGTAATTGGCAATCATTCAGAGAAAGAATACCCTCGCGGCCCGTGTATCAAGACAAAGGGACTACGGGGCGCTATTACGGATCAATACCCATTATTACGCGATATTTTCGCGAGCGCAGCCCCCCGATATCCCGGGCACACACGTGAGACGGCAAATATCTGCAATTAGCGGTTGTAAAGTTGATTTACAGCCCAGGGCCGAGGTGTTTCCGTCGGCCAATCGCGTCGCTGCGATGGCCGTATCAATTTATTAGAAACAAATGAAGATCGAGGCTCGTCGGCGGCTGCGGTGGACGGCGGGTTGCGGTCGGCTATCCCATCTGGATCGCGTAGCTATGGCATGCTTTACGAGCCCGCGCGGACGGCAACACCGGCTATAAAATTGCAACAATGGAACTTTCTGATGCGAAGCGATGCGACTCTATGCAACAATGGTGCCACGAGACGGTGGTGGCAATGATGCCAATGAAAGAAACAAACTGCCCGGCGCAAGTGGCTTATGTCGAGAAACGCATGTGTGATGCGAGCCGACAGCGCAGATATGGGAACCGGCGACTGTGGTAGCGCCTCGGGTATATAATTCTAATAAAGCAGTCGGCAAAAAACGAGAATACACTGTAACATACTATGGCAGCGGACTGAAGTAATCTTAAACATGGCGAGTTTAAATCTAGAGACGAGCCTGCCCGTAAAACACTAACCTAATAGTCGACAGCAAAATAAAATGGAAGGTCTCGGTGTGATAACACGAAACGTCACTAGAGAAGCTTCTACAATTTATTCGATTGTAATTCATATTTTGTATCTGTCGCGTTCACATTCTGCCTCTTGCGGCTCGGCTTGCGCTCTTCACGAACGCTTCACTTGCGTCACTGACAAAATGTAAACTATGAATACGGACGATGATATTGTCTGCGACTTGCAATGTCTAGTGGCCGGTACTGTTGATTAACACTGGTTCTACCGACACTCTCTGTGAGAAAAAGCATATGCCCTGCAGTAGGTAGGACTTAAATAGGCTGCTTATGCTCATACGGACGGACTACCGCTCACTCCAAATGCAGCGGTGTAAACGCGGCATATGAACAATAATATGTATTGCACAACGGACTGCCCGCTCAGAGATGCATATTAAGTCCCTTTCGAAAGTTTAATATCTCGAAAGTAATTATTAGCATTTGTTGTTTTCCGAATGGCGCGGGGAATCTTTTGCGTGTGATGTGTGTTATTTATTATTGACGTAGTCATGTTTGCGCTTTTTATGGGTGCGGTGGAAATTGGCCGGTCGGAGCGAGTATCTTTGTGATCGGCCGTACAATGTTGCTGCAGGCGGCAGGCGCGTTAAACTTAACGCAGAAGCTTACAGAATGCTCAGTTAATATCTCCAGCATAGAAGATTCCTATCTACTACCTATCACACGCAGGTGATTTTCTCTCGACTCTTTGCATTACACGTTAAAACGGAATCAACACTATCATCATCAGCCCTTTGACGCCCACTGGAGGACATAGGCCTCATGGTTATGAAAACCATGAGGGATTTTGCCATAATCGCCACGCTTGGCAGGCGGGTTGGCGATCGCAGTATGCGGTTGGAATCTCAGGAGGACGTCGCTGCCCGTCTCCTGGTAATTTATTTCCTTAATCGCCTTTTACGATATCCACGGGAGGAAATGGTGTGACCCTATTCTTAATCCGGCGCCACACACACGGAGATCAACACTTACCGCTTACCTAAAAAAAAAGGAAGGTCTTGAATCTTACAGCTTACAGTTCGACCCTTAATTATACGAAGCAATTAATTATACGTTATTGCAACGTAGCTCGTAACGTAACTGTACCTAGACTATACTTTACCTAGTCTACTTCCACCAGATTTGATGACTATACTATCATACCGAAAAAAAAACACCCTACCTTATTTCCATCGCTTGGTAAAAGCAACCGTTCTTCTACCCCTTATTATGCGACCGTAAGCTGTACTCGCCCAATGTCCCCTCTACACACTACTAACAACTATTAAGTTTAATTATCATGCGAAGTCACCGCGGATCCCGCCGTGTTGCACAACCTATATTTACGTTTTTATGATTTCCCAGTCTTGTCACTGGAGGACACAAAGTTGCTGCTTTATATTTGGAAAGAAAAGAGAGATAATATGGATTTGTAGGTACAATGGCCCAACTATGATGCTCAAGCTACAAATATTCTCTGGTCTGCTCTTCACTGCAGAAGTCTCATTTTTACCCCATGTCTACTTAACTGGCGCTACGTATGATGTCCCAACTATGAGGCTCAAGCAACTAGGAGTGTTCTCAGTAGAGTACGTACAGTAGTACGTTTCCATAGTTGTTGAGTTTGGTCACTGAAGGACAAAAGGTGCCGCTTTAAAATTGAGAAGAAAAATTTAATAGTCCAGTATTATTTAAGGTTTACATGAGCACTAGACATAATAAAAACTGAATTTGAGGAAGTAGCAAAACGTCGGAAAATTGTAAAATGAAAAAATAAACGAGTAAATATCCGTGCAAATTCGGTTTTTATTAAGCCAATAGTTGGCCGACTATGATGCGCAAGCTATGAGTGCTGTCATTATGAGTGTTCTCTGCTCTATTCTACTCTGCGGAAATCTCATTTTAACCCCCATCTCGACATACCTAGTTTTACGTATAATGGCCCAACTATGAGGTTCAAGCAACTATGAGTGTTCCCTACTCTACCCTGAGGAAATTTCACTCTTGCCCATATCTCTTGTTGCGTACAATACCCCAATTCTGAGGCCCAAGCAACGAGTGATGCTATGAGCGCTCTATTCTGACGGAATCTGGTATAACTAACGTTACTACGTACCTAGCTTGTATTGGGTATACCAGGGTCTTATTTCAGAATCTAAAAGTTCAGATTGACAAAACTCTTTTCAGTCACCAACCAACAAACAGATACTACAGTCAATCAATTTGTTTTCTGTTCTAACACGCTAGAAGAATGTGGATGAATAACGTGAATAATTCAATGAACAATAACAAAAATTCAATAGTCCAATATAAGAGGGATTTTGCATTAGTTCGCACAACTACCTCTTTTATACGAATTTTGTAAGAATAAAAAACGGCTTAAGTAGTGGTAAACGGTAAGTGGCTTATAAAAGCTATCTTTCAAATTAGGTAGTCACCACCAATGAAATCATAATATAGACAATATACTATTACCAGTCGCAGTGGGCGGGGTACATAGCTCGGAGAACTGATGGCTGTTGGGGCGAAAAGTATTGACCTGGCGACCGCGGACCGGACGACGCAGCATGGGCAGGCCCCCACCAGATGGTCTGACGACCTGGTTGCGGTGGCGAGGAGTCGCCGGATGCGGGCGGCACAAGACCGGGAAGCTTGGCAAACCATGAGGGAGACCTATGTCCAGCAGTGGGCGTCATATGGCTGACGATAGTGATGATGATGATGATGATGATGACAATTACTATTATTAATTCAATATAACATTAGAATCAATACACCTAATCACCTCTGTTGCCCAACAACAAGCTATTGTGCGACAGGCAGGACATTATTGTTGAAGGCGAACTAATCTAAACCAATAACATATCGGGTGTGGGCGCGGCGGGTGGCAGGAAGCGTGCTCCGTATTAATACTGAGATAAGATGGTTGTTAAAGCGAAGCTACTCCATCGAGCGTAATAAGTTATTCATATACCACGCTGACACTGCCTTCTATACTTCCTATACCAGAAGGTGATTAAGCCCGTACTCTCTCTCTCTCTCTCTCTCTCTCTCTCTCTCTCTCTCTTTCTCTCTCTCTCTGAGAGAACGCTACATTAAAAAAACATAAAATTAGGACAGGTTGACACTTGACCCCAGTCACGCCTGATGGTAAACGAAGACGGGGTCTAAGATGTCACGTGCTTACCTGACTCCAGTTTTAAAGACACCCAGATTATATATCTACTTCATTAACGTCTATAGAGATCAGTAAAGCAAAGGCTTTTGTTCGCCTCAGCCGCCCCTGCGATAGCAATCGGCGAGGGCCTTCGTTGGGATTTGTTCGGTTGGACTGTAGCAGCAGATACCAGAAACGCCTAGCCTGGGTGTCAGGAGCGATGAAATTTTGTGCCAGATACAGTGTCAGGTAATTGGTACCTCGAGGAGGTACTATAAAATACGTAATGTCAGAAATGCTAAGCCTTCTCTTGTCTGGGGCGCTCCAATCAACAACAGATAGGTACTGTCCTGCGTAAGAACACTGTCCTGCATAAGCGCTTTTTGATGTTTTCGGAACTTATAAAAACCAGTCACAATAAAGTTGTAGAAGATTATTTACAAATAAGCTACGCTATTATAGTAAACCAGTAGTGACCACAGGATATAAGCCAAGCTTTAGTAACAATAAGAATAAATAGTGTTTTTATAACTAAATTTACTGTTTTCATAGTCAGTAATTACTTCCTTTAGTTCACATAAAAATCGTCTTATGTAAAAGTCTAAAAATATCGCTTATTGCTTTTATACCACCAAGATAATTTAGTCCATTCAACATTTCGTCAGTCGCGTCGCACGCTTCGCCTTAACGCCAAAGATAAGCATAATTCAACTAGCTTCTATCACACCATCGGATTATAACACAAAGGCGTCTATCGGAGATTAATTTCCCATGCAGTATTGAACTCTAATTCGATTATCTCAAATGTCAAAGTTCATCTTAGTTACGTAACGCTAGCGAAGTGAACTGTTCACAGTGAAACTTTTGAGACAAAATATGAGTCAAGAGAAACGGAAATCCTTTTCAGGGTATTTTAATTATATGATGTACATACATATCTGTAAAAGAAAAAATCTTGAGGACACCGAGAAGCCTATTTTCTGAGGCGTTCACATTACCCTATTGCTTATAATTAGGAAACCGCGATGGGCATCCATAGTAACGAAGCCCGTACTTTCCCCGTTTTCCTCTCTGAGGACAGTCCGGTGCCCGCAGAGAAACAGGCTATTAAATACCTAACGAAAACGCCGAAATAAAGCTGACAATAACCCCCAATGATCTTGAAGGGTAATGACGTTTTTTCACACGACCTTTGTCAAGTTTGACCCTCGAAACCCTGCATGTTACGGCGTCACTGCACCGACCGTTTATGCAAATGCGACATTGGAGGCTCCACTCTCATTTGTTCTATCTCGCCGGATTGTGCGCAGGCGCAGTGTCATCCCGCTGCCCTCTGACTCCATTGTTGTCGGTTTTTTGTCGAGCCCGTCCCCGATTTTTAATATTGTTTGATTTCCGTTATGCATTGTCGCTGCGTTCTTTTTTTCTCGGTAAATCATCTTATACGGTACGGTCTCTCAGTGCAACGTTTCAATTTGGTAATAACTCATTTTGAACCATTACAACAAAATTCCTCAAGATATATTAGAGTTACCTCCAACGCGGCTTAAAAAATGTGTTAAGCACATTCTGTGCAAAAAGGCTTACTATAACATCAAGGATTATTTAGAAGACAAAGATGTTTGGCATTAAACAGTAGATTAATATTAATTACAGGACGATTGTGACTGTTCTGAAGACTGTCTAAAAACGAGGCTTCGGTCAGCAAGTACTCAGGAATAGTAATCAAAGTCCGCATAACAAAACTACGCTTTGTACAAAGCCAACTTTTAACTTCGGTTCAAAACCCATAAATGTCACTCCCATTAATATTCCATCAAAATTTAACAGCGCCTAACCCAGAACAGCAAAAAACTCATTCATATAGAACAATCTGGCCATTATGCCTTTATATCAATACTGTGGTCGGTTGATTCACCTCCTACTAACTCCCTGTAGAGTTACATTCACTATCTCCCATAGTTGTGTCACCTTTGAGTCGAAGAAAGCACAGAAAGTACTGCCCATCACAAGCCAAGTGTGGGCCCAAAAGGTAAGGATACATACAAGCCTGTAACTGTTAGGAGTTCTCTGCGTGATCGAATCAGGAATGAGGAGATCCGCAGAAGAACCCGAGTTACTCGAAGAATTGCTCAGTTGAAGTGGCAGTGGGCGAGCACATAGCTCGGAGAACTGATGGCAGTTAGGGCGAAAAAGTTCTGACTTGGCGACCGCGGTCCGGACGATGCAGCGTGGGCAGGCCCGCCAGCAGATGGACCAGCCCACTGCCACTTCAACTGAGCAATTCTTCGAGTAACTCGGGTTCTTCTGCGGATCTCCTGGTTACGGTGGCGGAGAGTTGCTAGATGCGGGCGGCACAAGACCGGGAAGCTTGGAAAACCATGAAGGAGGCCTACGTCCTGCAGTGGGCGTCAAATGGCTGATGATGACGAAGATGATGATGATGATGCCTGTACCCGGAGGGGTAGACAGAGATCTTCAGCTAATTTTCAGAATATTTTAATTATAACTATTATTTACATACCTCGCTCACTGTAAAGAAAAACCTGAGGAAACCGAAAAGAAAAAAACCCTATAAAATCGAAACTTACTAAAGTGAAGCGTGCTATTAGTTTAAGACTCTGTGCCAAGAGCAGAACAAAAGTTCATATATTATCTACTGTTCCGGGTTTATTTATACTGAATGTTCACTGGCACGGAGCAAATTATAATTTACAGAAGGAGTTAACACTGACTAACTGAAATAACACACACACGTACACTGTCTTTGTGCAATAAATAATTAATAATAATAAGTTAATGAAACAAAAAACTGCAGCATTTGCTTGAAAATTTACACACATTCACAGCCGGCTCATTGTGCGACCAGCGAACGCCAAGCTTAGCTGGCAGGCTATGCACGGTGGAGTATAGTCTGCACAAATCATTTTGGCGGTCACGTGAACATAGTCACAGATCGTTTGCACATCCCTTACTGTCCAGTGTATGTGTGAGTAATTGACTACTTTGGTAATTGACTAATAGTAATTTACTACTCATCACACTACCTCAATTACTCACACATACATTGTAAAGACAGTAAGCGATGTGCAAACGATCTATGACTACGTTCCCGTTACCGCCAAAAAGATCTGTGCGGACTATAACCCGGAAGGAAACAAGTTGTGATTTTAAAATTGGGTTTTCCTGTCTACGGATGTTGAAAGTTACTGATTTTATTCGCAAAAAATTATCTAAAGAAAACTCTTCTCCGAGAAAATTGCATTTTCTGACTATATTAAGTGGTCCCTCTACAGGCGATCTTAATAGTATGAACCAAGTCTTGAAGATATGCTGTTCATCATCAGACCCTCGAGACTTCAGAATTAGGGTTTCACGGTAGTAGATTGCGTTTCTCCAGCTCTATATCATGTGGTCCTTCTACATCCGATCTCATTTCTCGCGTCCACGATTCCGCCGCGTCACGGCGAGACGCCATGCGCATTGTCATTCAAATGGCCATTCAAATGCCACCCCGTCGGCGCAGGCGCAGCCTCCGGTGGCACTGATGCCTCGACACCTCAAACACAGCGGACCAAACTCAAAGTAGGTACTAGCTCACCAGCATAAGTAAAACGTGTAACACGTCAATAAGTTGATGAAAATTGTAAGGTTTTGGAATTGAATTGTATAGTAAGTATACGATTCGCCATTTTCTTTATTTGCGTTGGCTGACGTCAAGTGATAGATATGCCCCAAATCTGGTTTGCAATAATGATTTATCGAAGCAAATCTATTACCAATCTGTGAAAATTTTACGAGACAAAAAACGCTTTATATTCTTTTTGTCGCACTAACCCGTGCTGAGGACAATTTTAAAAACCTATTTAGAGGCTAAAAATTCCACCCATGTCGGTACGGTTAGCCAGAGGTCGCGGGTTGAAGTACCGGCATGGGTGGAATTTTTAGCCTCTAAATAGTTTCTTAAAAGCTTAATAAATCAGCCCACACTCGTCCACTGCTGGACATAGGCCTCCCCCAAGGCACGCCACTTCCTCTTGCTTCATATTCTTATTATTAGATACTTTTATTCAACTTCATATGTATGTTTATTTCAAATCTTGCAAGCCAAACTTGAACCACTTTCTATAAACTTACGTCTTTTGTAATACTGCCTTTTTAAACATGTCTCACGACAATAAACTAAAATGGTAGAAATAACCTGATGCTGAGGGCACTGCACAGTGCACAACGGTTAGCGGAAACTTCGCAAGTCAAACACGACTTTCTGTCGTAACGTAGTAGGTACATTACCGACAAAAGCGTATTTTAGTTTTGGTTTTCTAACACTACTTTTTAATAGCGTTGTACAAATAAGTAGATTTCATTACCGACCCCTGGCAAAAAGAAAGTTAAAAATTATCTTCTTCGATTCAACTAAGATTGAAAAGTAATAAAAACTATAATATAATAAGCCCACGCCAAGGCCCTAAAAGTATACGTAATCACAGTGTCCGCCCAACGCAGGGCGGGCGGGTCAACGGTGGGCGGGACGCTAGATCGAGGCCGCCCCCGCCCACGCTGATTAAAATATTAGACGAATATTATACGTGTATTATAAACGTGAGTGTTCGTATGTTTAAATTTTTAGTAGACTACCAAATAGAGGCAAATAACAGCTATTGTTATGCTTATATAATTCTATTAAAAAACTATGTGTGTATAAGACACTAGGGCCTGGTCGGAAAATGCGATTTCCAAACGCCAATTCCATGTTTGAACGCCAGAGCGGCGGTTTTCCACGTAGTTTCCGTGGGAAACACACACACTTGCGCCGGCGCAGGCGGACCTGCTGCGGATGTGAGATAACACGTCCGGCCGCCTAGTATGATTGCCGACCGATCGGTATCAATGCCTTAAATAGTTAAAGAAACATGGTGGAAGAAGTACCAATTTTCCCTTCCCAATAACCTTATCAAGAAGTAAGTTTGTGAAAATGTCCTCGATTTTATTTTCCAATGCCGCCTTGGTATTGTTCCCAAATATATACGTAATATTATATTCATGGTAATGCGGAACCCTCGTTTGCCATTCTAACTCGCACTTCACCGCACGAGGTCGTGGTTCCCGCAACTGCGTTCAGTCCCGAAAAACTGGCTAAGTTCAACCTGAGGCATCAATTACGAGCATCAAATCCTGTCGGAATCCTGAACCATGCGATAGAAATTAGTACAGAATTTGACGGCTGGGCGTTAGGAATCCTTTAGGATTTGGTACGCGAAATATTGGGACCGCCGACTGGCCAGTCAGCCAGCCAACTAACATAAGTACGTAACCGATCTTCCCCAGATCGTTAGCCAAATATAGCCCCATCACACGGAAACGCATTGTCTGCCGCCAAATCCCGCCGATTGACGCGTATTCAGTTTCCTCTCGACAAGAATAGTGTCGCTTCCAATCTGTGAACCATCGCCACTAATGTTCTCGGCTATATGCTCACTAATAATGCTATGTGGATTGTCGGTCTGTTGTCATAGAGTGGAAAAATGTATAAATGATAAAATTTGTTTTATCAAACGTAAAATTATGGGACGTGTCTACTTCGTCTTAGGATCTGCAGTGAAGAGGAAATCAAAGGAACCCGAATTACAAGTGAATTTGGGGTAATACGTCTATGACTTAAGTATACCTATAGAGTGCTTACGAATGACATAGTTTGAAAAAATATAATTATCATATAAACTGGGGACCAGGCATTGTCTATGTACTGTATTCTGAAATTACCTTACAAGAACCTACAAAATAAGAATACCAAAATAGCTCAAATCCTCTACAAAGCTCATATTTTTAATAAATAAATAAAAATATTTTTTATGCCAATACGCGGTGGACACGAGTGGCGATGAAGCCCATACTCTCTTTCCCTCTGAGAGAAGACCTATGTTCTCCAGTAGGACGTACACCTATACATACAGCCTGCTTATTATTTGACAATTTACAAAGTAGTTTAGGGTTTAATCAAGAAGTCACATGTTTAGAAAATATAGTTACTCGAAATGGATGGAATCCTGCTTGCTAATTTCAGTTTCATGTGTACCATGGAACAATCCACTTTGAATCCGAGCTCTGAAAGCGGTCATGCCTTTCAGCTACCGTTGGCGGCCGAAGCCGGACTGAAAACCTATGAATCTATAAAATAAAGGCCGTCACTCACCCGGGGCCATCGCGGGATCATCGCGCCGCGTCACAGATCACCGGTCATTAGTGGACGGTAATTAGCCAACCGATCAGTCAACGCTGTCCTCTAAATTCTAAATAGATACCCCGAGTGAAAAATCATTCGGATCCGATTTGAGTTGCTGCAGCTGTATCGCGCACTCCGATCCGATTTGGAATTCTTGTTGAGGAAATCCGCCAAGGGACTGTGACTTGAAGGTGACTGGAGCGGTCAGGCCCCTCATTCCCCCTGGGCACTCTGGGCACGTGCCCAGGCCCCGCAATCGATAGGGGCCCCCTTGATCCTGCCAGATCACCAAACGATAACTGATATTTATTGAGAAAGTACACACAAAAAATATACAAAATACATTTCACGTTCTATTGCTTATATACTTTCTTGGTCTAGTCTAACAAAATAGTGTTCTGTCATGGTTGTAGGGGCCCCATTATCGTAATGTGCCCAGGGCCTCCAATAGGTTAAAGATGGCCTTGGGAACGGTGCTACTAATACCGTTGAAATTAGTCAAAAAACCGATAATAGCTAGAATAAGCTAATGCTAATGTGATTTGCCTGACTGCGAAACGTCATGTGGTTTCTGTAAGAGTTCCAGACATGGTTAGACTTTGAACCCGTTTCATGCAATCAGCATCAACTTGTATTCTCTGCTTAGGTCATAGATTAATTTATCAAAACCCGACTTACACAGGCTTAACAATGGTGGTGACTCAAAAATGGGGTCAAAATTGAAGGCCCAAAGGGAATAGATCATCAGATCTGTTTGCGATGTGGCCTCGGGCGTGGGCTATCGCGAAATTAGATCGACGGGGTGAGAGACGCGAGTGTAGGTGTGAATAGCGGCGAAGTGAGAATGACGGGAAGTCAAATTTTCAAAGCTCTCTATCAGAAACGCAATGCTATGCTATTTTTTCTCTGCCCCTTCATCATTACCTGTACAAAACCATCGCAGTCGAAAAACGCAAGATTACTCAATGTTATTTTAGTGCGAGTGTTAGAAAAGCGAATGCGAAAGCGGGCATACGCCGCGAGCAGTGAGCTCTGTTCATGCGCAAGATAGATAGACAGAATATCAGAAAAACTTTACATACATAACGAGTATGGATATACATACTCTCGCCTAAATACCTCAACTAACAAAGCATCCTTTCTCAGTACATCAGCGAACATTTCTTCGTAGGGCCGAAGCTAAACCCATGCCACATCGCCAACTAAGCCAGGCGCATTCCTGCCATTCAACGACCAATAAAACCTTCCACCCGGTAGCTGTTATCCTCACAACACGATGTATCGCGCGAAGTTACGAGAGCCTTGTTAGCACCTCCGACACCTCCAGATCGATTTAACCCGCGGCCGCTCACATTCAATTATTTATTTATTTATTCGTAATTAACTGGCCAACGAGTTATGGTGGGGATTTACGAGCCACCGGTGAGTTATCAGCTTTAAGCGATCATCCCCAATAATAATGGATTGGTTTATGGGTGTATTCTCGCTGCGCGGCGGTCCGCGGGTTTTGGCATCAGGGCCTCAAGTCCACTAAATATATATTTGTCCTCTTACATGTCTGACAGAGAAGTGACCAGTCAGATGCTGTAGTGCCAGGGACCAACCCCAACTCAGCGTAATAAGTAGTCACCCATTGTAGTACTGAGAATGTAGCAACGCAATTATATATTTTGTACTATTCCAAGTCTATTTATAAATGTTCGTCTAGTAGCATTTCTATAGATCATAGAGCTGTTTATGATAAATTATTAGTTACATACAATACACTAACGATTTATCCTGCGACAGCTTATTAGTCGAACCGTCATTGGATTGTCATCGGTCCGTAGTTATCCATTGGTGCCGCGATTCTCCTGTATAACTATGCATTTTGTGGACTCTATGCCCAGGTCTCACGTCATCCGGCCGGCTTTCTTGACCCTTGACGAACTTCACGTTACAGAAAACTTCTCGGTTTTCTTATGAATCAATATAATCTAAATCAATGCAAGATAAAACGTAGAGCTCGTAGAGCTTAGAACGGCCAGGGCCTTGATGACACTCGTATTTATCATTTAGAAGGTGAACTTAACTAAGCCGAAAGCTTCCTACGCGCCGAACGAAACCAAAATAATTATTTGTATGAAATCCTATGAAACCTCGCTCATCAACCCGCATCTCATCGGGCGAATTTGGAATTAGAAAATTTGGAAGGCTCCCAATTACTTCGTCACGGTCGATTCTTTCGGAGTTCTCATTCATATTTTTTCTTTCCAATGACACATTATATAAAATACTAGCTTTCTATGTGCCAAATTTCAAACAGATCCGTTCAGCCGTTCTGGCGTGATTGAGTAACAAACGTCCATCCATCCAAACTTTCGCATTATGCTCAGTAAAATCAAGGCCCAGTTTGGTCAACCCTCTATCAGTCTATCGTATGTCATAGTAAACTGTAGCCTTCATAAATCGAGTCGCACAGGTATGCTCAGTCAGGCTGTTACTGTTAAATCTCATTAGCACCGACAATGCTTCGACCATTAATCGTGTGCTATCGACATATCGACATCGATTTTATCGACTGTCGGTTATCGATAGCCCTGCTTCGTCACGAGGCCAATTTGTAACTGGCCATAAATTACTTTATTAAATGAATCAAGTCTGTTTTAGTGTTCCGTTTCTCCCATTTATATCGACTGTCGTTTTTTCTTTGTTTTCGGGCGCGTGTAACAACTTTTTGATTTATACGATGTATCTCGAATTAAACGGCATATAAAATAGCTCATTTGGTTTTCGATTCCCGCGCCTCGATTATAAATAAGTTTGGTGCACAGCATATCGACGTTTGTCGATCGAATTTAAACTAGTGTTTTTTTTTTTTGTGTAGTCTATATACGTCCCACTGCAGGGTACAGGCCTTCTCTCAAAGTGAGAGAGAGAGAGAGAGAGAGAGAATATGAACTTAATCACCACGCGTGCCTATTGGGGATTGGCAATGTCGAGCGCTGAGGTATGAACTCAAGTCCTAAGTCTAAAAGCTTAAAAACAATGTCCCATGTTTAATTAATTGAAAGCAAAAATATTTGATGCTGGTCTTTTTAAGTACTCGATTAAGCTCGTGTCTGCTTGGCGCACAAACAACTATGACCTGAGGCTGAAAGCCGGTTGCTACAGGCGTAAGTTACCCAACATAGTCCTAAGTAATAAATTACCAGCTACAATAGATAGATAGATAGAGCACACTTTATGGCACACCAGAAAAAAAATATACGCGTCGAATTGATAACCTCCTCCTTTTTTGAAGTCGGTTTAAAAAGAATTACAATTATGATTTCTTGAATCTAAGTAATATACAATTGACGGTCTTTTCGCTCAGAGCTATCTCTCTCAGAGAACCTTACATACACTCGACAGCAACTCGACCTTAACATACACACACTCTATTCCACTGCATTACAGGCGAATTTGCAGTGTAAACAAATGGCTGGTGAACAAACCTGCCGACATAGATAAAGACGTTGCCAATTGAGTTTCGACTTTGTGGCCTACCGGTAATTATTGAATTTTCTGATTTAATAAATGTTAAGTTTAATTTTCTCAATTCTATTCAATAGTCATCGTTATTGGCAATGGCAAACATTGTCATTCATCATCATCATCATCGGCCTACGCTTGTGCACTGCTGGAGATAGGCCTCTCCTATTGCACGCCACTGAACACGATCCTCGGCTACTCTCATCCAGCTCTTGCCAGCCGCCCTGCGAAGATCATCGCTCCACAGAGTCTTGCCGATCCTTTCAAGCCATTCCGGTCATCCGAGCCATTGTCATTGTCATAGCAAAATACGGACGATATTTATAGGTCATAGGTCCATTATTTGATCTGTCAGACCATAGGTGTTACCTGATTTGGGGTTAGATATCTGTATGACAGCTAGATGACACTTGAAAGAAATCTTACCTGAAACAAAAAAAAATACAAAATTAGTACGTATGTTAAATATATTGCCATAGTTACAATGTGCATTTCTGTAGCAAATACCACTTGCTAAGAAGTAAAACATCGTGGGAAAACCCGAGTGTCTGAGGTGTCCGCACACCATGAGCTTGAATTCGCCCATCGGCGGAGGGCACGCGCGGTGTTTAAGCCCATATTCTCTCTGAGAGGATGCCTCTGCCCTGCAGTAGGACTTTGATTTATGATGACCTTATAGGTAGGTACAATGATAATTACTTGAATAAGGAACGTTTATATACAACAATACTAATCGTAGATATGACGACCTAAAGGTAGCCTAAGTCAATATTACGATAATCGTCACAAAAACTTGGTTGTATATATCTTATATCGCGATTCCTGGTTCGTTATCTTTTGTCTCTTTCTGACCCATACGATTTTTGTAAGTATAAGTAGAAGGCAGCAGAGTCCCTAATCAGAGCTCCTTGATTCAAGACACAAATGCCAGTAAATCTCAAAGAACCAAATTGGCACTCTCCAAATCTCACGTAACCCCAGAACGGGCCCAAAAGGGACTCGCAGGCGTGAAACCAACCAGCTGTAATAAACGATTTATTAATAAGTTATGTTTTTAATTACGTCCCCATCGCACATTTATTTATACGTGTGATTTTATTGGGCCTTCAGGCAGTGTCGACCGGTTAGGTCTTTCCAGTACAGGCACAAAACTAAAATATATTATCGACAGCCACCTAAAAGCTTCATCTATTTCGAACCGTATTGAAACGGGCATAAGAGTGATAATTGGAATAGAAACGGCTGTAGTAGTGTTTACGCCAACGATAATATGAATAAATTCAATCCATAATGAGAATTTCATTTCGATGGAATGGAATTATCGGTTGCAATGACACCCAACTATATGTCGAAGGAAAATGCTTTTGGGACGTTGATGCTTCTAATATGCTACTAGTACAAAATTATGAGCGTGGAGTAGGTACACTTAAAACCGAATTTGTGAACATCGCGAATCATTCAAAGTTACTTTAAATAGACGGGTTCTAATCGTGTGACAATCGTAGACAGACTTTTGAGTACTCGACAAAAACCACCTTATCACATTTTAAATAAGTTCAAAATTCCTTATAAATCTCGCCAGATGAAAATAACCGAAAGCTGCTTTCAGGAATCATACAATAGAAAAGGACCACGAAAGCAGTTTTATTTGAAATCCCCCATTGTGAACCTGATACTTCTCAAGTCACATGACAGATCGCGGAAACGACGGACAAAACTCAAAGCAAAGAACGAATTACACCAGAATAACCCACCATGTTGTAGCAACACCAATGTGTATTTGTTGATTTAACGTTCTTAAGAAATTTACTCAAAAATGTATGTATTTAAATGTGTACCACTATGGATACACATTTATTATCATTATGTAAGCATGTTTGTTTGTGGCAATAAATCATTCATTTAATCATTCATAAATTACATAAATGGCAAAAGAGTACTCAAAACTTACTAAGGCGCAAACTGGGGCTAATTCTGTAACTTTCAATTCGGTGGATTCTTTTAATTTTAACGTCTCCGATCTGTCAAACACGTACGCATTCTAACACTTCACAGATGACAAAATAGAATCCTCCCTGTTGAAATTTAGAGAAGATGGACCCTGGGGCCTAATTATGCGCACCAAATCCTCTCGGAATCCTGACGTTTGCGAAAGCAATTAGTATAAAAAAATATTACTTACAGGCACATACATTGCGTCAATTATATGTTGTATGGAAGTATGGAATTTAACAGACTTGTTGGAATCGTTGCGGATTTGGTGCGCGTATTATAGGTGCAGGTCCTACTTATCCATCTATTTTGTGACCGAATGAAATCCCCTGATACTCTTAGAACGCCGGAAAAATTTCAAAAATATTTAAATTTCGAACGGAATAAATAAAACGGCCGGTGACGGGTTGACTGACGGCCGCACTCCTACTCATCGCTAATGACACCTCAGGGGAACGAAGTCAGAAAACAATGGATATGAAAATTATATAACTGTGATGTGGTAATCACAGAAATGTGCAAGGTTTTTAGAGATCGGGACGGGACCCTATACTACGTCTTGACTGTCCGTCTGTTGGTCTGTCTGTCACCAGGCTGTATCTCCTGAACCGCGATAGCTAGGCAGTTGAAATTTTCGCAGGTAATATATTTCTGTTGCCGCTATAGCAACAAATAATACTAAAAACAGAACAAAATAAATATTTAAGGGGGGCTCCCATACAAGAAAAGAAATTTTTTTGCCGTTTTTCGCTCGACATTAACAACGGCAACGGGTAGACGCTTTAAATATTTACAGAATATTTAGTTCTACGAGTATATTCGCTTTAAAAATCAATAATTAAAATAAAATAAATATTTAAGAGGGGCTCCCGTACAACAAAAGTGATTTTTCTGCCGTTTTTTCTCGATGTTTGTGTCTAATGTTGTATAAATAATGGTACGGAACCCTTCGTGCCCGAGTCCAACTCGCACTTGGTCGGTTTTTATTTATAGACTCTTGGATATAGCGGGCTGCGAATGCAATCGGCTTGACGCACATCACGCTGCAACACTTGCGTCGGAAGTAAAATCAATGCATTGAATCTACAACGTCCATTAATTAATTATAGATAACACGAGAACTGTAACAATAAAGATCAACGGCTCTTCGTTATTCAGCTTCTTTGTATGTAGGTAGCGTTATCTCGTAAATTACGTAAATCTCGTAAAATGTTCGTTTGTATTTGTGTTCAGCAACTTCCACACAACACAATCACTTCTCCTGGTCCCAAACTAGGATACCCTGTGCTGTGGCAACCAGGCAAGGACTACACAAACATGAAAATACACACAGACTAAATTAAATTAATGTTGAATGTTGACTAATGGATTAAATTGGGTTTTAAATGTACACATTAACAGGTTATTATACATCATATTCTTTTTGTTGCACTAATCCGTGCTGAGGACAATTTGCAAAACCTATATTTAGAGACTAAAAATTCCACCCATGCCGGGACTTGAACCCGCGACCTCTGGCTCACCGATGATGGATGCTTGCACTTCCCCATTAGCTCAGTTGGGAGACCGCTGGCACGGTGAGCCAGAGGTCGCGGGTTCAAGTCCCGGCATGGTTGAACCTTTAGCCTCTAAATAGGTTTTTAAGGTTAATATACAAGGTTGTTTAGATTGTTTAATACCAGACCTTATAAAACGTTGCAGTTACCATGGTCTCGATAACGGTAACCAAATCAAATCAAAACTTTTTATTAATTGTTGCGCAGAAACTGCGGCTTAATGAACGTTACAAATCAAAAGTGTCCATTTCAAGCAAGATTTGATTAATACCTACTTACTAAAAATGCCCTTACATAGACTTTTCAAAAGACTCCATTTGCCTTTGGCAATTTGCCCCATAAGCAATCGCGATTAAAACATTTAAAAGTATTAAGCATCCCGAGTAAATTATTTTAAGCGATAGGTTATTTGTAAAAAAATACTTACACGGTATTTTTTTACAAAAACAACAATCCCTCAAAACACAATTTGGTGCACTTTAACACTTTCCCTATTCCGTGACCCGACTGTTGGGCCACGACAAAATTAAATGAAAAGTTTGTGACCCAAGATTTGAATAGCTGTGGTAGCGGAGCGGTAGAACGCCGGCTTCTCATTCGGGAGGTCGTGGGTTCGAATCCTGGCATGTACCAATGACTTTGTTTTCTAAGTTACGTACATTTGTGAAGTTATAGTAGCAATACCACTCGCTAACGGTGAAGGAAAACATCGTAAGGAAACCCTAGCGTCTGAGGTATTTACATACCTCAGCACTTGCTTACGTACAATGGCGCAACTATGAGGCTAAGTGCGGAAATCTCCAGTCGAACTAGAACTAGAACTAGACCCAAGATTTGAGTCACACGGTGCATACAACACAAATTCGGTACAACCTGACTGGGACAAACTGGGCCGTCCGTTATCCTTGTAACGGGAACGTGTTAAGTTGACCTATCCAAAGGGATTGATTGACCACAGACTACTTAAACTGCATTTGAGGAGTGTTTGATCATCATCATCAGCCATTTGACACCCACTGCAGGACATAGACCCCCCCCCTCATGATTTTCCAAGTTTCCCGGCCTTGTGCCGCCCGCATCCAGCGACTCCCTGCCACCGTAACCAGGTCGTCAGACCATCTGGTAGGGGCCTACCCACGCTGCGTCGTCCGGTCCATCCATGATCGCCCAGGTCAGAACTTTTCCGCCCCGCTTCCGAGTGTTTGATATGAATCGTGAATCGTGTTTTATAAATAACACCAACAGAGTTTACATATACGTTCAAATCAATATGTTATTTAACGAAAAAAACCGTCAATCAAACCGCAAAAGACGATGTTTTGTCTGGAGCCGTCAAAATACGGCACAGAACACGATCTGAACACGCATCGCATATGCGTCAAAAGAGCAACAATGTAAGCACAATTTTGGTGCCCACGTAAGCAATATAAATCCACGCCGCACCAAGTTATTAATCAACTTTTATCGTCTCGTAAAACCGCGGCTGGATTAAAAACGAATCATATTTTTATAAGGTTTAGGCACAGGGTGGTTAGCACAGTAGTTGCGATGCTTGGAGCTTATAGCAGAACATGAAGGTCAAATTACACTTGGCTAACTCGGGAGCGAAATGCGATCATCATCATCAGTTCCTGTTATTCCTCATTAGGGACATATATGGCTCTCAACGCAGACTCCCATAGCGGCCGATTTAGCCGGTAGCGTCATATCTGACGCTACCGGCCTGATAAGGCATCCTCAATCCTAGAGGTATCAACCCAATCTCGCTTCCTCACTCACAATATATAAAGAACTTCCCATGAATGAGCGAGAGATGCGATGTGCTAAAACTCTCTCATACTAGTTATTAGTAATTATTATTAGAACAAGCACCTCAAGTTAAATCGAACATTTCTGAAACCCTCTATATAAACAGTCTCCGTTTTGGTTTGTGATAAGGAATATTATTATTATTTTAGATATAAACCAAACAGTCTATGAGCAAAGGATGATACGATGCGCAAAAACTGTTTTGTTTTGTATCGATTCTCAATCATTTAGTTTTCATAGTTTAGTTTTTATTATGGTCTATCCAAAAAACAACATGGCTAGTATTCTTTTTTCAAAGTTACGTAAATGACGTCGTCATTTCCACATTTTCAATCACACTTCAATTATTTCTTAATATGTACCTGAAGACGAACCTTCTGAAGCACTTTTTTTACGACTCAAATCTTGAATTTATATTTGAGCAGGATTTTATTGTGGCTAAGCGGCGAGTTTCCAATTTCTCGGACTGTGACGGTAATTTATGAGCGTCGGGCTTGCTAGACGATGGCGAGACGGAGCGTGGCAGCAGCCTCCGAAAATGTGTCGGGCTGTAATGCCGTCGTTATCAACGGCCGTGTTGACTAACCATTAAGTCATCGTTGTTAAAGTATTCATCACTACAATATCATCGTCTTCCAGAATAAACAACTGTAGGAATGGTTGACCTTTTAGTTTCTGGAGTAAAAGCTTGGAAAGCGGAAGTGTTTCTGGTTAACTTGAGCCAGACAATATAAACCATACAGCCATCGGTTTCCAAACAGAACTCCTGTAGAAATCATAACATATTAGCAATGGTACAATTTTTAATTTGTACCATTCCTACTAATTTATTGATAGATGCGCCAATAGTAAAGTTGATGCGTAACCTAAAATAATGCAAGATATCTAGTCACCGTTGTTAAAACAACCGCAGAAATCAGTAAGGTAGTAGGAATGGTACATGTATCGTTCAGTTTACGAAGAAGAGCCTTTCAAAGAGCAAGGCGCCCTGGCTAGATGGTGCGTAACATTAGATAATGCAACCTACACTACATCCAAACATAGCTTACAACAGGAAACTGGGACTCTATCAATGCGGCTGTAAAATGTTGTTTATTATCATAAATTATGGACCCTGCATCACACGCCAAGATTTACGACGGATTCGTTAACTAGTTTCAGACGAACAAAACGCATTTTATCGGCGAGCACATTCAAAATTAACAGCCGTAGATTAAACGGGCTTCTGGGAACTTAGGAACGATCAAATCAAATATCCCGCCACAACAGGCACTTGGGCATTTATACGCTTCCTCGACTCCGCACCATCTGGGGACGAGGAACACAATTATAACTGCGCATATTTCGTCCTGGAATACCGCCAATGTTCATTGTGGTCTTGTTATATGATGCATAGAATAAATTTTATCTATAGTAGGTATACCTACAAGAGTGTAACTTTTCAATATAATGATGATATAAAACCCAGTTTAGAATGACTCTCATCTACAGAACGACGTCGAAGTATTTCAACCCCGTCGCAACGAAAGGGGGCGCTGAAATCATTAGGCTCAAAGCCAGATCTACAAGAATAACTCACGAAACGGATAATTAAAAATAAACAATAAAAACGAAGCGAACAATCAAAGAATTCAGACACAAAACGACAGCAAAGACGAAATCTCCCGCGACGTGTCAAATTAGCATTCGCCAACGAAAATAACGTCATTCTAATTATTTTGATGACTCAACTGAAATACAATTAATCTTGCCGCTTCTGTGAACTGTCCGAGTGATGGACGGACGAAAATAAATCGTATTTCGCGATAACTAACGG
Organism: Yponomeuta evonymella; assembly: GCA_963969515.1. Lineage (NCBI taxonomy): Eukaryota > Metazoa > Arthropoda > Insecta > Lepidoptera > Yponomeutidae > Yponomeuta > Yponomeuta evonymella. Next base: position 11,885,194 of record OZ018360.1, on the reverse strand, counting down.
CGGGAGTTGGATATCGGATTCCGATTCCATCGGTGCTGCGTATCAAAGATTTTATACGTGTATGCGATGGTGGGAAGCGGAGCGAGGTGCCGGCTACCACCCGACGCGACCTGATTACCTTGCCGACACCCCTTTCTTACCAAGTCTTCATCTCACCTTCTTGCCCACAAACGACAAGGACGAACATACAAGTCTTCTCCCAACCGAGGAGTGCTCCAAGTAAGTTTCCACCGGCCGGGTAGGCCGGAAATGATCTGTCGTATTCCGATTACTGTCTGGGTATCGGCCAATGCGTTTGCAATTACATTCGATCGAGTTTAGTATTCCTAGAGAAGTCGTCTGATTGGTAACGCGAGATGCGAGCAAGATGTATCCGGGACGAAACGGGCGAGGAAAGTGGATCAAGATTATTATAGCCAATCATCCAGATCTTCAAAAGGAACGGTTTCTCAGCTCAATAACATCACACACAATAACCAACTACACACTACATAGAGCTGATGAAACCGACCAAACATGGTGAGGAAAAATACAATTTAAAAGCAATTAGTAAGAAAACAAAACGGAAATCTTTATTTCTGACTTCTGAAGAGAAAGTATAAAAATGAATAGGCCTAAGCGTAATCATGACAATGAGACAAAAGTAACAAAAGAGCCACCAATTAAAAAAAGATAAGAGTTATATGTATTAATGTTATTGTTTTTATTATTAGGTAAGATAAGAAGTCTTTGATTGATTTGATTCAAATTCTACCGTTTACTAGTAAGACCTTCATCTCAGCATATCGACGGCAAAACAATTTGTTATAAGTCTTTATTAAACAGTTGCGACCCAAAACTTTGTGACTAGCAAGATATCAGTCTTATTTATAAAAAGTCCATCTCACTAAACCGCTCTTATGGCGGAGTTAAAGCCGGTTTACGAGAGGAATTCCTGTTATAAGCAGACTTAAACACAGTCTTTAGAGCGTTTTAGTGAAATCGATTTTTTTATAAATAAGACCGTAACACTTTAATACAGAAGGGTTTAACTTAACTCACTTGGCCGGGTTTTTAGATCCCTTAAGCAGCAAAAAAAAATATTTAGTAGCTATAAATATTTTTCCTACCTTTCCTACCCTTTTTGCACTACACACTTTAATACGATACAAAAGCAATAACGGAGCACATAGCTCGGAGAACCAATGGCCGTTCGGGCCAAAAAGTTCTGACCCTGGCCTGGCGACCGCGGACCGGACGCGACGCAGCGTGGACAGGCCCCCCACCCGATGGTCTGACGACTTGTTTACGGTGGCGGGGAGTCGCTGGATGCGGCGGCACAAGACCGGGAAGCTTGGAAAACCATGAGGGAGACCTATGTCCTTCAGTGGGCGTCAAAATGGCTGATGATGATGATAAGCAATAAAGTGCGTGAGCTTCAATATATTTTCTTACGTACTATAAAAGCAAGCGAAACAACCGCTAGAGGATTTTAAGCCTAATTCTCAGCTTCTTTAGATGCTCTTTTGTTCGTCTACCTCATTGACGGTGTGGACACGTCGACATTGGGGCTACGGACTGAGTGATTTATGATCACGAACACTAATCGAGTAGAGTTCTATACTTTTATCTCGGCTTGGGAAGATGACACTAATAATATAGGCCAGTTGGTTAACTGAATCTCTCAATCCGGGGGGTTTGATGAATGTGTTTCATTGTCAGACAAGACTTGCTATTATTAGTCGCTTCAAGTAGGTATGCCGACTCTGTCCTAACTCTCTTCGATGCTTAAGTTTTGCATCTGCAAACACATCGAACATTCTAGCGGTATCACATCCGATTGCCATGACAGAGGTCGTGGGTTCGATTCCCACAGAGGGCCGCCGTGCATTTGTGCAAATGGGTGTTTTTTTCCTTGTTTGTGGGTTCAGGCTCACAAAAAATGTACTTTATCCATATTTTTTATGTGCCCAATTCTGAGTTAAGAAAAAAACAATTGGGGGAGTTCTTAATAAATTAATCTTTTGTTTTCCATGTTGGCTATTATTAACTTATTAATATTAGGCTTTTGAAATAGTGAATATTATGAATTTAACCAAAAACGAACCGTTACAATAAATTACTTTTTCCAGTTTTATACAAAAATAAAATGTGTCCACCCCATATCGAGTCCATTATTTTTTAAATTTCATCCTTTATGTACTTTTTATCGTGCTAATGAGGTAATATGTAAAATTTATGGAGTTAAAAATACTATTTCAATGGAAGATATTAATAAAACTGGCAATAATTTAAAAAATATGATGTGAAAAACAAATATGCCCATTACATTTCACGTGTGTTACAATCAATTTGTTACGTAGTAGTTTTCTTATGATAAGAACTAGCAACACATGATATTTATTTTTTGTGATGGCAACATTACTTTTTTCAATATGAAATGTCAGTGTGTTGTCAGACATCTTGGTTTTCGTGGAAGAGGCAATGCTCTGTGTGGGTTACTTTTCGTCCTTTAATTTTTGTGGTTTTTCGGAAGCAATTTCGCATGGTAAGTAGTAAAATATATTTGTTACGGGTTAGGGTAGTGGAAGAGGACATTAATATGATCAAATAATGCAGTTTAATACCGATGTGCATTGCATTTTAAAGATGCTACATGACTTTTAGGTTATGTTTCTCACGTGTGTTTGTTCACGTGTGTTACGTGTGTTACGAAATTGTGTGACGTAACACACGGGAAATGTGTAAAGCTTAGTTCACATTGTAAAGTCATTAAGATATCCACTGCTGGACAATGGCGTCCCCGAGATTTCCAATACACGCGGTCCTGAGTCTGATGCATCCAATATGTAATATTATCTAAAGTTAATTTTATTTTAATTTAGCTTTCCGCCCGCGGCTACGCTCGCGTTATATAAGATTTTCCCGTGGGAATACGACTTTTCCCGGTAAAAAGTATCCTATGTGTTAATCCAGGGTACAAACTATCTCTATTCCAAATTTCATCCAAATCCGTATAGTAGTTTAGGCGTGAAAGCGGAACAAACATCTAAACATCCAAATATATTTTCGCATTTATAATATTAGTAAGATATCAACAGTTGTTTTTTTTCAGATGCCACTAACGCCGGCTGAAAGACAAAAACTGTATCGGGAAAGGCTGAAAGAAAAAAATCTGGAAAAGTTCATATTACAGAAAAGAAAAAATGCTGAGAGAACAAAACAAATACCTATGTGCAACAAGTACACAAAATAAAAAAAAATAATAAAAAAAAAATAAATAAATAAATAAAAAATACTAAAAAAAAGCTGTGATTAAAAACATGTGATCGAAAACTATCCAAAAAGAAACAAATTAAAAATTCAGATCTCATTATGCGATTAATTAGTATCTAAGATGTAATAATTGCGCTATACCTTAGTGAAGCTTTTGATTTTATTTAATTAATAAATATGACTACTACCTACTTAGTTTTTAATTTAATTAACATGTGAACTAGCCTTAACAATATTTCCAGTGTGTTACATATTTCCAGTGTGTTATCGTGCGTTACAAGTTCCCGTGTGTAATGGTACATTTTTTGTGAGCCTGAACCTGTGATGTCCTTGCAAGGTTATCACATCACAGGGTATCCTAGTTTGGGACCAAGATAAGTAATTGTATTGTGTGGATGTTATGGATGTTATTATGAAAATCAATTGGGTCACTTAAAAGATAAATACTCCAGCTCTTACGCCAATTTGACACTATTTGAATTTAATTCGATAACTAATCAAGTAATCATGCAGTCACGATGATATATATATAACAACAGTGATATGTCGTAATCAGGCAAGCTTCGTGATTTGCGAGAGATTTGTTTATCCACAGGCTGATTAAATCATATCTATGGACGTCATTGGTTAAATGAACGAGCTTTCCACGATATCAAGTTTCTTAGCCCAACGTTATAAAATGTTTTGACGCCAACCGACCTCCGTGGGTATTATTCTATTTCTCTGGAATTAGACGATTACAACACTAGTCGGTTGTTTCGATTTGACGGACCTATTTTAGTTTATAACACGACTTGGAATGCTAAATAGTTCGCGTATAGCGTTAACAAGAGTATAAATGCGTTGTTGTTGACATAGAAATTGTAAAAATATTTTTCTAAAATTTGGAAAATTTTGATCAAAATTATTTTGCACTTGGAATCAATCTTATATACCTAATACCTACGAATAGCTCGATTTGATTTCAGCGGTAATAGAACCTATCAACGCTGCCAACTTAGTTTTTTTTTCTGTAATACTGGCTGGTTTGAAAACTCGTGCCGCTTTCTGACTGTTTTTCTTTTAATATTTTGACGCTCGATGTTAGAATAAATTAGATTTTCTTAGTTTTTTATTGTTACTTTTTAAGATGTGTGGGCCATTGTAGCCAAGTGATTAAAAGTTAAATAAATAAATTAAAAAAATATAAAGACATAACATTAGGTTATGATACTATAATGATAAGGCAAAAGGCAGTGGCTCAGCTGATGCTGACCCGTGTCAGATCCGGGCAGCGCTGGTTTTCAGACACTGCCTTCTCACTAAGATGTTGTGCGGAAGTACTTTTACGAGGGCTAAAACAGTTAACAAGGTAACTAATACAATTCTGGACATCAATTAAATATGTTGTAAAACTCGAGCCACCCTCCCTCTCCCATACAATAATCTTGATGTCAAGGTGCGATTCGTCGCAGTTATCAAAGCAGCGCCGCGCAATCTCGCTGGCACAATTGTGCCACTAATTATTACAATTAAGCTGCCGTAATGTGGCAAATTGCAATATCATGAGGAAGTTGGCTATTCTTTATTCCACATACTCGTGGCGTGTTTAATGTGACAATCGACACTGCCATTAGGCAAGTAGGTACTTAAAATAATCACTTTTTACTTTTATGTGCAGAAAACTTGTATCTGTGTGACCTATCTATGAAATATAAAATATACACTGGAGCGAAGGAAAAAGGGGGCAATGCACAATACTGCCTTATCGATGAAAGAAGGCAACTGACAATATCAGCAAAGGTCCGTTTCCATTTCCTCTATTTACATATCTATTGTTATATCTTTTTATCGTCGATTGGTTAATGTTTACTGACCATTTGAAAGTTGTTCGAACCTTTAATTAACCAAATAACTTTTCCTCTGTTTACCTATAAGGTGTTCCCGTTCCAGAGGAATGAATTAAGCAAACCAAGCTTCGAATTACACACGTTGACTCAGTGTAGAGCCACTGACAACCACGTCACGCTACTTAGCCATCAAGTATAGTGATCGCCCACGGAAGTATTTTTTGTCGACTCTTGAGAGCATTAGGTTGTATGAAAACAGGGGTGACCAGATCAGAAGGGTCTATTTATGTGTTGATATGTAAAGTAGGCATAGGTAAAAAATATCGATATGTGAATAGTTTTTCGGAAAATCCTCGATTTATATCGAGTTTCGATATGTATTTTCAAAATCTAAAGATATATATTTAAGAGCTCTGCTTTAGCTTCGTATCATTTATACGACCAATCCGATCTTCAAAGAAGACTTGGTAGCCTGTATGGGTTCAGTTTCCTTCGCCTCGAACATGAATAAAAATCTGTCTGTAGACACAAGACAGTCGCCTGTTGCCCTGTCGGTCGCCCTGTTGTGGGTTACACTAACTATGACAATGACAGGAAAATTAGTCAGTCATTTGGTTTGGTTGGTGTCACTATGTGTCTGTGACTGGGTGTGTCTGTGTGTGTTTGTTCGCATTTTTTGCAATCTTTATATATCAGGAAAAAATATCGATATATTCATTTGCCCATCCCTGATGTAAAGGAAATTGATGGCCAGCATTCTCTCTTGAATAAATTAATTACTGTGTTCTGACCTTATGTAAGTAGGGGTACTATTGTTTGCGCGTGCATATAGGTACAATGTGTTATTGAAATAACGTTAAACCGCAAAAAGCCGGGTTTTCATAATTGATAACTAAAACCACTTCCAACAAGAAACAGATTAGATAAGAATATTCTTTAGTGTACACCAGAAAAAACAAACAAAATATTAAAAATAAGAGTTAAAAATTCTCAAATTTAGTAGTTAAAGATTTAGTTAAAATCTCGAAACACAACGTGATTAACTTCAAAAAGAAATGAAACGTAAAATTTTAAAAAGATAATCAATATACGTTTTCTTGAACCAAGTTATAAATTATCATCGACATTGAGAAACTGTTGAACCGAACATAACCATCCTTATATTTAAATTTTGATGGTAGATAACTACAAACTGAGCATTTATAAGGATAGAAGATCTCGATTGACATAATAATAAATAATATTTAAAACGTCCGTGCTATTTGCGTAAGTCACATCCCCTTGGAGACCAAAGTATGTAGGGTGTATTAGATTCCAAGTAGGGAACCTCCATGAATGGAACAGAGCCCCGGCAAGGCGGCAGAAAAAGCACAGAATTAATGCCTTTCCGAGTAAACGCAATTCAAATCCAACAGTGTTGCACGGCCCCGCCATGGAAATAGAGAGGGCGTAGAGGGTACAATTACTATGAAATAAGCAATAAATTATATGGGGAGAGAGGCCAGGCTTGTACGTAGCAGTTCAGTTGCAAAGCGCTAGTTTTTAAGCGCCTCAAGTGTGAGAAACCAAATAGAAGACAGCCGCATAAACAGAAGAGACAGTGACGAAAACTATTGAGAATTATCCATGGACAATATTTCGACAAATTTAGCTGGAAGTGAACAAGTCTAGGGCATTATTAATAATGTGGTTTTACCTCTAACAGCGCTAATGAGTAATGAAAACAGTGAAAGTAGCTGATAATATAATATTTATTTCTTCAGTAGACAACAGAATTGATATGTAGCGCTGAAGACCCTAGGGGGTTAGCCAGTCTAAAGTCTTGGCGGAGCGTGATGGCGACCGCTGCTTCCGCGAACCGGCATCCACCGATCGCGGCAATTGGAGGCTGGATCACGAGCGATATCGGCACGGCAGCGGGTCGCGGCCGTTTATTCAAATTGGAACTGCTTAGCGGGTCAACTAGGCATGTGGAGTTAGATGAGCCCACGGATTTGTTTACTCGCCTTAGAACAAAGTTATCCTACGGGAACGCTTCAACCTGGACACTGTTTCATCATGAAGCTACAATTAGTCATAAAGTTTTTTTATTTAATACTTAAACACAAATTCATGCTTTAATATTTGCATTTGTGGTATAATTTATGTTGTGACATTTTATGATCGGAGTGTCATATGATGCCAACCTAATATAAATAAACCAATATGAAAGTTTTTGTACTATTAGACATGTAGGTATTCTATCGTCCAAGCGCAGCCAACAATCGAATAATACATTCGTTACTCGCTAGTATAAAGTACATTACTGCAGAGGCCAGCAAGAGGCATTGATGGACGAACGTGTTAATGACTCGCATACTTAAGTCCATCAATGCCTAGTTGTGGCCAATGCTTGTATATTACTTTTCTCAAATAATACGCGGAAATTAAAACTAAGTAGTAACCTACCTAGGCAGAACTTTTTACTTTTCAAAATCAATGACGAACAACGAATAACAATAAGTTTTCCTGCGTTAAAGTGTTCATTTCTTTTTTCGTTTTTTTTTTTCAACATTCTATTTGCAAGCCAGTTCAAAATTTTAATAAAACCTTTGGTATTTTCCTCCTTATTGTCATGTTTCGGAGGAAAAGTCCGTGCCATTTTTAAATTATACGACAGATATGAGTTTACTATGTAATCATTTATTTGGCCGCCAAAGCACGACAGATATGGATTTTCATACAACTTTTGCCGGCCGCTGCTCGCCAGTACAGCAATTTCGATTTATCTCCAAGAAGATTGTCAAAATAATACTCTCCAAGCATGTTTGAGAAAAAGTAGTTAGCGGACAGCAAGGAGCTGACAGACATAATACAATAAAGATGATTCGGAATCCCAACGTAAACTGCATCAAAATTTACTTTATAAAATATTAACTGTTGCCCGCGACTTCGTTCGCGTGGTAATTTTTATGTGTATTTTTGAGGGATAAAAATAGCCTATGTGCTAATCCAGACTATAACCTATCTCTGTGCAAAATTTCATCCGGATCCGTTCAGCCGTTTTTGCGTGAAAGAGTAACAAACATCCATCCATACGTACGCTTCCGCGTTTATAATATGGATAATCTACAAGATAGAGAGTTTAAAGGGTAAATAAGGTATAAAAAATAAAGAATTATTAAAAGGGAACGGGAGGAAGTAACGAGGCCGTTGCATGGTGTATTGAAATTTCTTAATAAACAATTGCTCTTTTCAATGACACATTCTAATATTTAGTAATTAGAGCTTGTCCAAAGAGTGTAATAAAAACTGAAAGTACGAGTATACTTATGAAAATCATGTTCAAGTCGCTCGGAGTTAAACTAAACAATGGATAAATATGTCAAAGGAGTAATTAAAGTCACGTACTGCAACAAATTGTAAGTTAAATTGTGGCTGAATCGTAACTTTATAAAGTAGGGCCGTGACAAAGTAACAATCTAATTTCATCAGTTCCTTATTGACCAGAAATTCCTTATACATGTTGTTGACTTTCCACCGGCGCGTGCGCACTTTCCAGAATAGGGCTTTGTTCGTCGTCGATAGGATTTATAGACGAGGAGAGTTTATACTAGTCTCATACCGATATACGAAAGTCGAAATCTTTTCTTGTAGGTACATGTTTTGATCATAAAATTAAGCGCGGCAGTGCAGTCGGCAGCTGACCAATCCTTACTCTTTTATAAAAAAAAAGCAATCCTTTGGATTGACACAACCTATATGGTTAGCAAGTTAAAATGGCATCGGGCGGGTCAGATCTGCCGGAGATCCGATAGCCAATGGGTTAGAATTTGTACCCCATCGGCTGACAAGAGTACAAAGGTTCACACAGATCGAGAAAAAACGGCAAATAATCACATTTGTTGTATGGGAGCCCACAAATTTCGTGCCTCACACGACTATCCAGCACATTGGAATTTTTACTTTTTTCAAAAAGGATAGGCTACAGGGCAAACGCTTAACCTTATCGTCTTTGTTTTAGGCTGAAATTGTAGCTGACTAAACTATCCAGAGATTTTTCACAAATTTTTGCTATCATTCTTCGTTTCCAGTTGACAGCAGGGCAACATTTTGAACTTTTTTGCAAAAGACACCTGTAACGCCACCGAGCAAAGCGCACACATACATGTACAGGTCGGTGTGCTATCAGCTGTACTCGTACAAAATGTAAAAAACCAAGATGTGCACGCACGCCCGCGCCCGCGCACGCACACGCACACGCACACGCACACGCGCCCGCGCACGCACACGCACACGCACACGCACACGCACACGCACACGCACACGCACACGCACACACACACACACACACACACACGCACACGCACACACACACACACACACACACACACACACATTATATTATTTGAATATTTTTTTCTGTTTAGGTGTCACTGCTTTTTGTTTTCCTAGTAAAATGGTGGTGTGAAGTGGTGGGGGTAAATCGTTCCAGACTTTCGCAGCGCCAAATTTTAAAGTACCTTCGAAATATTCGAAGTTTAGGTAGTCGAGTTATTCGGCAAAATCTTCATCACTTCATCATCAACCCATTATGTCCCCACCAAGGGGCACGGGTCTCTTCCCTGAGGAAGGTATAGGCCATACTCCACCACGGGGGCCAAGTCCGGATTGGTGGAGGCTTGTAGACTAGTGGCTCGTCTACTGTTAGAAGTTGTCAAGCCGCCCTAAGGCCTCTGACTTGGCTTAACGACTGCCATCTATCGACGGCAGCCGGCACCAACAGCTTAACGTGCCTTGCGAAGCACGGAACCGCTCAGAAAAATGCCACTAGCGTTAGGCATAGACGGCGACCCATCCATGCACTGAACGCGCCCTGTGTTGCTTAACCTTCGTGATCGTTTAAGATCACTCAGGCAGCCGGGGCTACGAGCGATTCGGCAAAATATTCCATCACAATCGACATTTGGTCCTTGTAATGGACTGCAAACAATGAAACTAACCGTTATTGCCTTCCGAGAATAGAACGCCCATCCCGTCCTTTTATGTTCAAAAAAAAAACAATGGGGTACTTGCGTCTAACTTAGATTGGAGTGAAATTGCTTTTATACTATAGAAATCATATAAAAACCTAGGAAACATTAAAAAATAAAACAATAAAAATATTCTTTTCGAGATTTTAGGGGTCACAAAATATGCGAAAAATAAAATTACTCTAATATCATGAAACTTATTACATTTCGTTTTATCATTGAATTCTAAACGTTTTTTTACAAAAATAAGGCATTCACACATGTAAGGCGTTACGTTAGGGAGTGACGTCATAGTCTAAGGTCGATTTGTATGGCGCGTTTTAGTACCACGTGACTATATTGAGTTTTCGAATGGTTATATTACAAAAAGTATTGGTCGCAGAGAAAAAAATACCACGTTTATTTAACTTTTAACGAGTCCTCTCCTATTCTATTAAAACATTTTTACTGCAAGTTCTCCATTAACTAAATTATCAGGCCGTGTCCGCCCTTTGTTGGCAGGGAACTACTTCGAAGCGTTTTTTTTTTATATCCTACTTGTAAATAAACGTCCGTTCCACTGCAGGACTCGGGCCCCTCAGAGAGAGAGTATGGGCTTTATTACCTCGCGTGCCCACCGCGGATTGGCAACTTCAAGCGCAGAGGTAGATAGGCATCTGAACAACTGAGAGGTCAGGTTTCCTTACGATGTTTTGCTTCATAGTTAGCAATGGTATTCACTTCACAAATGTACGTAACTTAGAAAGCCGTCATATCATCCAGAGAAAACGTGCCTGGAATGGAATATGGTGTGATGACGACCGACGACAGTCAACTTGTTGTTTTGTGTGATAAACAATCATGCAACAAAGAAACTTTCCGCCCTTCATTTCGGCCAATCCAGCGTAAGACCCCATTTTATTAGGGTACATCCAAAGGACAGAATAGATTTGGAAATATTTGTTGCATTGCAAACGTGATGGAGACAAAGGCGGCACCGTACGGTAAAAGAGTGTAAAGAAAGCCTTCGACGCGGAATATCCCCAGAGAGGCTGGACACATGAACCGCGCCACTGTCCGACAAAACAAAACATCTTGGCCAGACAATAGAAGGGTCTGTCTTTGAGGTTTAGTGACTTAGGATAAGGTTGTTTTATGGTGTATTGTGGTGATGACATTTAGGTAATAACCGCTGATAATGTTGGTTATGTCTCAAGTATAAATTTAGATGTTCAAATTAATGTTCTCAAAAGAGTTTTCCATGCGCAAAACGTGGTCCTTGATAGACAAAGCAAAATAAAAATAATGCTTTGCACATTGAAAACCTATTATTTTCTGGCATAATCATGACATAAGGAACCTAATTTTGACATGACATAATTTTGTTTTGCCAATAAAAAGGCGTACGTAGGTAAGGTACCGGCGTAGATAGCTTAATATAAAACTGTTAACATAACCCACATAATACTTTCAACTTCAAAACAAACAATCGCAATGTTGACACGTCGATAAAACATTCCGAATCGATAGTTCTATCGAGTCGCATTGCTGAATCGTGACTCACTGTTTTATCGTGCCTTTTCTGGGACTCGTATCTATTGCAGCTTACACCCTCATTGTCACCCTCAATGCAGGTAGACAACATGAAATGAGTAAGACAACCATAACAGAGAACTAGCTCCTGCATAACGCGCAGCTAAACGATTCCAATCGTCTAACTGTCAAACTTCATACTAATTGCTATCGCAAATATCAGGATTCCGACCGAATTCCGTGCGCATAATAGGGACTCACAATTACTGCACCGTCCAGTTCTAGCACATTTAAAACAAAGTTTTTCAAAATGATTGTATGCTGTTTTAAACCTTGTTCAAGACAATTTTCATGTTTTAAGCATATAAAACTGTCAGATGGGTGATATGACAACCCTTCTACTGACTAAACCAGAGATATATGGATAGCATTGCAGTGGCGCCATCTTCTCGGAAGTAGAAAGTGAGAGCGAATGACGATGGTACATAATATTCAACAACAGCTTTTGTCACGGGGAAAACTTTTACCTGCGGCATTTAAATGTATGGGACAGCTGATTTTTTTCGGGGTTTCAAATCTTCCTTCACAGTAAAGGTTCTTTGTATTGTAAAGTTGACGAGAAGAACCGCCCTTTTCAGGTGTATATGGGGGAGATTTTGTTCCACCCTATAATAATGAATTAATGAATACTTTACCTCAACGCTTGACATTGCCAATCCGCGGTGGGCACGCGTGATAAATAAGGCCATACTCTCTCTCTGAGAGAAGGGACGTATTATTAAAGCTACACAAAAAAAAACTTTAATAATGATCAAACACGTCCGTAATGTCGTCCTTCTGTCTGCTTCAGGTAGACAGTACAATACATTATAATACAACATTTAGCCCGGCGCGCGGCTTGGACGTGAAAAAAAAAAACACTTCGAAAGCAATTAACTCTCAGTAAACCGTAGTGGCGTCAGCGAGATTAGAGAATTGCACCATGGGTGGGTGCTATTAAGCGTTTTGGGAGAGATGTTTCCGTAAAATACAGAATTGAAAAGAATTTTAAGCTGAAAAAAATAGAAAGGGATTCGGCCGTTTTGATATTATGTACATTTGCAAAATTCTCACTGAGTTTTTCTCAAGTCACTTCGATCATCCCTGTAAGCTTATAAGCTTGCTGCAACTTTTGAACAAACTTGCAAGTTACTCGGTAAACAAAATGTTGTCTGCCTAAGAACAAGAAAACGCCGGTCGTATTAGACCTACAGCATAATCTAATATTACACCATACCTAGAGTCACGTTTTGTGGCGCTAAAATGTCAGAATTTCACAATTAATGTACTGGAAAGTAGCGACTTTTGTCATTTTTGTCTTGCTACCTATTGAGGTTGACAGTTCATCTCGTTGGTCCTATTCAAATTCAACAGTGGAGTGCAAAAGGATGTAGATATAATTGTACCTAAAGGATGTAGGTACAATTATACCTACATCCTTTAAAGAAAATCAACGAAAAATAAACTGTTTACGTAATGTTGCAATATAGGAATAAATGAATATACCTAATCAAAGTAGTGAAGAAAATTAGGAATAAAGCAGAGCATTAAGGAAAATAAAAATACAACCGTAAGCTTCAAAGATAAAAACAAAGACAAATTTAAATAGGCTCATTCATTCAGAGGGCGAACCCTAAACACAACTTATCACTTTTTTGCCCCGAAACAATGACTCATTCTATCGCAATCCGAACCTTATTCAGGAGCCATTAATGGCTATTTCGGCGTATGAATCACACAGTCAAAGCCTTCCGTGGGTAGGTGGCCAGTATTTGTTTCTGTTAGATAACAAATTGGTCAGTTCTAGCCACCACCCCCAATGAAGCCGTCGCCGATACGTTTTGACACTACGATATTATCGCTCGTTTCTTCCACAGAGAGAGGGGCTCGAATGTTTTATGGGGAGATTATCGGTGTACTGTGTTATTGGTATTTTTAGAATCGCCCCTTTTCTAAGTTACGACCGCCACCCATTAAGGCTAAGCTAATCTATTTATTCGACTCTGTAACCTAAGGTAAAATTCTACGGAGTCGGTGATTTATGTTAGTAAATCTGATGTTCGTTGAACATATTTGACTGTTTAGTATGTTACTAGACGATGGTCATCATCGTTATCTTCTGGCGGACTTGTTAGAGTATCATCTCTGGATCTTGAAGATTAAGTCATTGGCTAGATGGACAATAATTGTCTATTTTTCCCATCTACTTATAAGTTGTGCGAACGAGACCGAATGCTCGACTTAATAACCACCTTAAAATTTTGTATAATTAAAAGTACTTACACTGAATTTATTTTTCACTTTCAGCCAGTTATTATTATGTAGGTACCAATGTATTAAATAATAACGAATTGGGCATGCTGAAAATGCAGTGCTTTCCAGATGTTTGCAAAAGCAGCATCAAGCTGAGCATATCCCTTTTTTATTCTCTAAGAGAAGCGGGCCTGGGCCCTGCAGTCGGCCGTAGTATAGGCTACTTGGCCTTAACATCAATCCTACAATGTAGGCCGCTAGAATGGATGTGATCCAATAAAATCCCGCGAACCAAAGATGCGATGTTATATTTAATCCCGCGACTCCGGGAGCAACTGTCGCGCGACAAAGTTGCCTGGACGTGCCGCGGAGCGTAAACATTTATAAACATTTTGCGTGTGCGGGCCTCCACGGTGCATGTAACAATAAGACCGTAACTAGAAGGGCCGATGTTGATGGTAAAATTGCGCTTAACAGGAGAATTTGCTTTATGAGGCCCAAGACAGGTACAGTCGATAGCATATCGAGCTCCACATGCGTAATCTCTACTCACTTAAGTTAAGGGCGAGTTTGCAACTAAAACATAAAAGTTGATCAGCTGTTCTACAATCCATAGTGTTTGCTCAATACAGTGTATGAAAAAAGTTTTTATGACCAGAGTACAATCGACAGCACATCTACCTTCATAAAAGTGCACGCTACTACGCTACATTACGGAAAAAATGTAAAGGTTGAACGCTGTCGACTGTACTGTGAATACAGCTTCTATATGATGTATATTCTATACGTTATTGCACACGAAACATTGAACAGGACATTACATAAGAAATAGCATGTACATGTACAAAGGCGAGCTTATCTATATTTATCGGAATCCAAGCTATATGTAGCCTGTTTGTCTTTAGATTTATATAGCTTTATATCACGCAAACGTCTCGGCAAAAGACCTATAGCTCGCGTAGAAAAGCTTCTGTTGCGGCTTTGGACTTTGCTATTTGCTGTCTTATCTGGCTACAAATATGTGACAAAGGCGATAGCGAGCGAGCGTGTAAAAGCTTAACATATGAAGAATTGCCTTTTTACGATAGACTAAAACTAATTGGACCTATTGAACGCCGAGAACTCCAATGTGTTCAAAACAAAAATATCTCAGTTATATATGTAACAGATCTAATCGCTTTTGTTGTCGCCCAAAAAATAAAATTATCCTATTTGTAATATTTTTTTGTTTTGAAATATATAAAATTGCGTAGTGCTTAGAGTGTTATTGTTAAACTTGTAATATTCAGCATAATATTAAGGGTGCCCAACAGTAACATTTTCCACTATCAGTCCTTAAAAAGGGCCCAGCAAAATAGCTCATTATTATTAGTAAAACGACCACGAGTTGCAAATTGCCGGCACATAAGCCGGAGGTCCCATATTGAAATCCCAACTTCGGTCCATTTTTTTCTTTCAGTTTTAATAAAAACGATCCCCTTGAGTGACATAGACACAGACACTCACATAGACTTTCTTTAACATCCTGCAGTCACACTTTTTATTAATCACCACAAAAATGTCGCGTCAACGCTTTTTAGACGAACAATCACAAGATATTGGGGGCAAAAAAGAACGTGTCTTCGAAAACTTTCGGTTATTCAAATCGGGACAGAGTGCTCATTGTGGGCCCTCGTATCGAATTTACGACGAATATGATTTATGCCCACATTTGATGCGGATGGACAAGACTTGTAACAATAGCTTTACACAACGACGAACTCACTCGGTTGTAGTGTTAAATAAAATCACCATAATCTTTTTTTTTTTTAGTTTCGGTTCTGCCAGTGCCGATCATTCTCTCCAGCCAGTTCTTGAACTTTTTTAAATATTGAATCTTTTTAATGATCGATAGGATTGTCTGGGTTCCTTTCGTTTAGTCGTCACTTTCGCCCCCTAGTGCAGAAATTGAGGCACTTGGTACTACATATAATCATCTGCATACTTTTAAAAACTCCACGATCGGAAACTGAAATTCATTAGCTGTTCGTGGTGATCCTGTTTCTTTTAAATAGTGAAAATAGTGTATAAATATAAAAATACTGCTGCTTTCAAAATTATAAATCAAGGATTATTTTCTGGTCCCCAAAATAACCCATTACAATATCTAGTCATGTGGAAAATAAAACACAATATGCAAAAACATGCAAGATTCGTGTTGCAAAACATCGCTTAAAATTCAAACCTGTTTAAGAATCGAATTCGATACCTAAGCGAAATCGATTGAGCACGCGTGTGACTTTTATAACGAACACCAGTTTAAATATTTGTGATAGAAGAATAAAAGCTTTTGTACGTGATAATAATTTCATTTTTAAGGTTCCGTACACCGTACAGAAAAAACGGAACCCTTATAGGATACGTTCAATTACGGAAAATAGTTCACTAAAACACCACTAGACAGCGCTAGTAGTAGTTAACTCGTGTCTTGAATAAAAACATTTAACTTTGGCATTTTACCGAACCCTCTCCACGCGAGTTCAACTCGCGCTTGGCCGGTTTCTTTTTTAAACGAGGGAGAAATATGTAATTTAAAAACATGTAACTGCACTGCAAGTGTTACTTATTCACGAAATTAATTTGGCAAAGCTAATCCCGCCCACGAACCTTAGACGAAAGGTAGGGCCGGTTGCATCATTGATTGCCAAAATGCTCCGTTAAGCGCAGCGTGAAATACCTACATCCAAGACTTTTAAAATTAAGCTTTACTTGTATTCTTTATAAATGTTAAATTAAGCTGCAGTACATTTGGTATATTTGAAAAGTCCACAGAGTATGGTGTAACGAGCCCTCACGAATTTTGACTTTAATTAATGAACATTAAAAAATATGCAAAGAACTCTCATTCGCATGGCAATTTGTATTGTTGCAGAACAGCAAATAAAAGTTTATGGATCTCAACACAATATGGGGTCACTAACACATCCAAGTCCGTACAAATTATATTTATTTGTGTCAAAAAACAAAAGAGTAATTTTTGTTATTAATTTCTCTGCGCTAAAGTGAGATTCGTGATGAATCTCGCTTCTAATGAAATAAAGAGCAAAATATATTGCATCGTTCGAGATCAAAGAGCCTCCTTGTACATAGAGCTTAATAATTTTATTGAGGACAGAAACAAAAGAAGCTTACGAGCGCGCTAGGAATATTAATAGATGCTGTAAAACTAAACGTTTTTTGTTATGATAAAATTAAATAAAAAATCGCGTTACGCCGTCTGCGACTTTGATATATTAATAATCTACATTTCGGCGAGAGATTAGCATCGAATCTGCGGCGGGTGTCTACAGGAAATTCACGCGACATTTGTTTATCCGGAGATGTAGTGTTGGGATAGTGAATAATAGAAACCTATAGAGATAGGTACGAGAGTCATGAATAGTACCTGACGTTTAAATTAGCATTTGCAAATAACTGCTAGATAAGGCCAAATAAACAGAGGTGCAATTTAAGGTTCACTTAGATATTTAAGATTTTTCATGTATCTTTATAATGTATGGTGTGCAATAAAGAGTATTAATCTAATCAAGCTCATAGGGTTCTATTATAGCAATATAATATTACTATCATCTGTTTGTCACTCCCATCATATATATTTTTATAGTAGTAGTATCTATGCTATTGACACCTATCATCCCAACACTAGGAGTGTTTTTCAGTTGATTAATTCCTTTTTTATTTGCTCAAGAATCGCGCAGCTGTAAAACCGTTTGATCCCGATACGCCGATTAAAACGACGAAACCTAAAAACAAAATCCCACACGCATTCAAAAAATTTTCATTTCACGCTGAAAAATAACATGGAATTATACCATCAATCATCATTCCGAAATTCTTATGGTTTTATTATACCTACATACTGGCCACTTTCAATTGCGTCTTCTCTTTAAAATGGTTGTTTTATTTTTTATTTTTTTTATCTGGCTAGATATTCCGGTATCTACACAGATTCGACTCAACTCGAATACGGAACGTTCGATACACTCGATTGGTCAATACACTCCGTGGGAACGTGGTCGATGCGACAAACGGAATTAATAAGTAAACAGACCAGTAGCCAGCAGCTACCTACTTCGATCTTGTGTAAACTGCATAATTGGTGTAAGTATCTCAAGAAAGCGCAGCCTGAAAGTATAGAAATATATGTTTTTAACTGAAGGTTGTTAACATGTTCGTATTTTAAGTCAAACGTTGCAAGAATACAATATCGAATAGAAAAAAATATTTTTCGTGAAAATAAAATAATTAAGAATAAATTCCGTATTTTTATTTATAAAAATAGAAACAAACACTTAACTATCAATAAAAAATCTTTTTTTACTTATGGTTAATGTAACAAACTTTCTGCAAATAACAGTCGACTAAAACAAAAGGGGTGTCGGATTTGTCGGTCACCCTGCGCCAATATAACGGCGCTTTTAGCAAGTCAGGCCTTGACACGCGCCCAGGAATGCGCTGAAAGGTTCTACTAGGTGGTGCTTGACTTTATACGCCTTTAGGCATTTTAAATAAGTGTAACTTTTTACAATAGAACTTACTGCAGACAACGGCAAGATTACAGTTAAGTAGTTGAAAAATTCACAGATTTCGTGCCTCACACGATGACATGACTATCGAACACATTGGAAATTAATCGAGTCATAAATGTCATCTGAAAAGGGTCGTTCTGTCTTTTTGACTTTTTTCAAAAAGGTTAGGCTACAGGGCAAACCCTTAGCCCAATCGTCTCAAATTGTAGCTGACTAAATTGTCAATTTGATATCATTCTTCGTTTCCAAAATATCGAGCGCCAAAATCAAAAATTCGGAATACAATTTTTATTTTTCACTATGTCGGCAACAACATTTTTTGTTTTTGACTTTCTCGAATAATTAATTCTTTTCGCATCTTACAGCTCTCGTAATACGAGGGCCTTTTTCGTTTTGAGCCTTTTTTATTTAAATATTATATCTTCACAACTCTGAAATATAAGGAAATCGCACTTTTTCGTGAAACCGGAGCCTACACTGGAGCGAACTGTTACAGGAGTCTCTGTACAAGTCTTTTTAAAAAAAAGACTAAAGAAAATGGAAAATGGAATTTATTGAAATTATTGAGAGGTCGCAACCCGCGCGGAAGAAGGATGATTAGAGACTGACTTGTGTCGAGCGCCCGCGGGAGCCTGAAGCCTGAAAGTGCTGACTGAGGTCTAGGTTTGGGGAGCAAGCATTGCTGCTTACATATTTAGGGTATAACAGAACGAAAAGACATTTCCAATGTCAAAACATAGATTTGGCGCTACTACTGTTTGTGCTTTCCAGACCAACCGACGCTTTACTTCGTTACTAGATTTATTTTACTACGTAAAGCAAGAAGGAAAATAAAAACGTTATCGCGTCAACGTGTAGCGGCAGCAGCTAGACAATAATAACGATACCTACTGAGAAAATAGAGTTGAAGGAAGGAGAGGAAGGTCTGCTCTGTCTCTATCTATGTAGAGTCGACTACTAGTCTCCCTTCAATTTTTAACCGACTTCAAAAAAGGAGGAGGTTATCAATTCGACGCGTATATATATATTTTTGACTCTGTTCCTCCATAACTCCGTCAAATCTTAACCGATTTCGACAATTCTTTTTTTGTTCGAACAGGTAGGTATAACGTCCCATTGGTCCCATTTTAATTTGGTGAAGATCTTATGAAGACTTTCAGAGATGAAGAACGGAACTCTTCAATGGACAGCAGTAAATCAGCCCTAATGGGGCCCATCCTTTAGTAATATCCGTATGTTTCATAAAATAGCGTAAAAGTAGTCCAAAGCTAACTTATTGATGTTTTGGTGAAGACTTTCGGAGATGGAAAAGAACATAAAATCTTAAAGCAACGAATTAATAATTTTTCTCCCGCTCTCCCACTAAAAATTTAAAAATAAATTTTTTTAAATAAAAAATAAAAACCGACTTCGAAACACTACAGCACTAAAAAGTTAGAAATAATTTAAATTATTACAAGTATTTATACATGTAGGTATTGTAGAAATATATTTGTAGTCGGTGCCCAGTTTCAAGACCAGCACATATATTTTGGGCACCGGCTCCAAATTATACTTCCACAGTATAAATACTTCTAATTATTTAAATTATTTCTAACTTTTTAGTGCTGTAGTGTTTCGAAGTCGGTTTTTACTTTTTATTCAAAAATTTTTGTTTAAAAGTCACATGACTTAGCACGCGCGTAAAGATTATTGTACAATCAGCCACACTCTAAAAACAAACGCCATCAAAAATCCATAAATAACATCTCCTATGTAATCACTTACAACAGGCGAGGGCAGACGACACGAATGACGGGAGTCTAGCGCTGCCACTATACCGTCAACCATTAATCTTCTCCCTTGTTTTAATCGGCACTGCGGAATGTTCACACCATCAATCTTGGGACTATTTCCGAATGTGCGCTTGACAACCCCATGACGTATGCAAAGGGCGTGTGCCACCTTAGCCACCGGATTTGGACATGCAATAAAAACTACTATTTTAGTAAAATTTTAGCTCAAGTAACGATTTAGTTCATATGATTTAGTTTAATAGGTTACGTACCTATTAATAAATTAATTAATAATCATAATCGTTCATGCATTCGAATCGATTTTGAGAATTTTATTTTTAATACCGATACATACTGGCCGTTTAGAAAAGCTAGGTAGACTTAAAGTTCATACTGCCTGATCGTGAGTTCTAAGAAGAATTCCTCTAAAGAGCATTATTGACGTAAATTAATAAGATTCATGTGCGTCAATGTCGTTATAGTGTGATACTTGCACTAAACACTCGATGCAAATATTGTCAACCGTTGTTTAAATGGACATTAAATAATCATAATATCGGAACTAGGTAATAACACTCGGCAATTTGTTTACATTGCTATGTAAACCTAGTTAACACAAGGTAAGGTCCTAATAGTCGATAGAATATCAAACTTTACATTTTAGTTGCAAAGTTCTCCGTAATTTAAGTAGAATGCACGCGTCTAAAGGTTAATGTGCTGTCAACTCTAACACCTAATTTTAATACGTAAACCAAGAGAAAAAGTAGAGAGAAGAGAGCTGATATTCTATTGAAAATTGTTCAAATACTAAAGTAACGATGAAGCTTGATTAGTTGGCGTGTGTGGATGTGCCTCGCCGCCTAACCAAAGAATCATTGACAAGTTAACAAATGATTTATAATAACAATCTAATTTAAACCAGCCTGCAGACCGAGAGCGGAAATTACCAATTTTTTTTTATACAATCTGTCTCCTAGTTTAGTCACAGCAGTAATTTAATACACCACAGAAGTACAGCTGTATACAAATAAAAGTTCCACTAAGGACAGGTGAGCTGGGGGCTGATGATGATGATGATGAGACGACAAACAGTAAAATCCTGCAATTTGTAATTTATTGTAGGCACTATCCTGTTCTTTCTAGGGTTCCGCACCTCAAAAGTAAAAACGGAACCCTTATAGGAATACTTTCTTGTCCGTCGGTCCGTCGGTCCGTCCTTCAGTCCGTCCGTCTGCCTGTCAAGACCTTTATCTCGGGAACACGTAAAGGTATCGAGTTGAAATTAAAACCATATACTCAAGTCTACAGTCCCTTAAAGCTTTAAAAGAATCGAACTTCTAAGTTAACGTAAAAAAAGATACGGCTGTTTATGCCGCGAAAAAACGTATATTTAGACACTGAAGGAAATCAACATTTATAGGGTTTTTTCCGATGACCTAGAACTATGAAATTTGGCAAGTAATATCGACTTATACTATAAATACAGGACAAAAAACTATACATTTGTAATAAAATCATAAAAAAGTCTTTGAAGTTCGGGAAAAAACTGCGAGGCTCGATTCTAGAACTATTTATAATATTATGTAAGTATCTACCTGCAAATTTGTACGGAACCCTCGGTGCGCGAGTCCGACTCGCACTCGGCCGGTTTTTTTTTAATCTAATAATATAAAAATCTCGTGTCACAGTGTTTGTTATCGAACTCCTCCAAAACGGCTGCACCGATTTTTATGAATTTTTTTGTGTACGTTTCCTAGGTCTGAGAATAGGTCGTAGGCTAATTAATATTGCAAAACAAAGTTTGCCGAGTCAGCTAGTAATAAAATAAGATTGCAGAGTAACCGTCTCGCATGTCACATATAAAAATCACAAGACCCCATAACAAGGCGTACTCTGCTTGAATGGATAATCATTTATTGCCAAGAACAGATTTTTCACACTTATACACTAAATTACCTATTTACATATTTTATATGAGCTCCCAAAGACAATCGCATATTATCTATTATATCATTTGTCAATTTGCCAACGCTAAGAAGATCTATCCTTCTATTGTTTCCATTATGTGGCTAAATCTACAATCCACTTTCAAAAGCGTAATTTGAGATCCACGCCCACTAGTATCGGGGTCACTCCTAATCAATCAACGCATGATTAACACTCAGAAAAAGAGCTCGGAATAAATGGCCGAAGCTTAGAGGAATCAAATTAAACACAGCTCCGTTTAAGACACCAATTAAACTACGAACAAAAGCTATCTTCAATGAACTGAGGCAAAAACCCCGATTTGATAGATCAACTCTTTAACCTAATCTATGATCAGGTTATCGTTACCCAAAAGTAAACTTAGCAGCGCGGAGATAAAGCCGAAAGTTCAGTGACTGGAGAGGGGTTTAAGGCCATAGTAACATGAGCAGGCTGTTGGCACAACATTTTATATCGATTAAACAGATAATTAATCACGGGAAATGAATCCGAATGAGTTGTTATTAGTTATACCACACTCGCTATTAACAAGTGAAACAATAGGTGTTCCTATACAGGCTGATGTCCAAGGCTTCTATTAAACCTGCCTTAGTTTTCACTGACATATCTAACAGACATTTTTTAATACTATGTAGGGCAATGAAGTTTGTTTATGGACTGAATAGAAAGACAGCCTACTTTTCGAGGAAGACAATGCTAAGCATCAGCCTGCAGCCTATAAACGTCCCACTGCAGGGCACATGCCTTCAGAGGCATGTTAGTAGGTATAGGCAATCACGCGTGCCCACCGCGGATTGGCGATTTCAAGCGCTGAAACATGTGGAAAGCTGACATTCAATATGTTTGCCAAATAGGTAAAAACACATGTACTTGAGAGAGGCGTCTGCGCAAGCAAACGCAGCACCCTGTACCCCCATCCCTGCAGCAAGGCCGATCAATCAGCGGCTAACGAGGTGCGCATGAGCAACGCGCTAAAGACGTGTTGCTCCTCCAAACGATCATGGTTCAATGCGGGATCGTCATTAATTAATTAGGGCATTGATGTGATCGAGCCGTTCGGAAAATAAATTAGGACATGGTACAGTACAGGGCGAAATAGTGACAGGTTAAGTCCACACAACAGATGTCTGGTCCTGATCGCTTAAAATATATGATATTACGAAATTGGGGAACTCCCAGATGAGTAAATTATGAGGTGGTAGCAAACGAGGTATACAAGTGTCTCTACATCGTTTCTAAGACATCATCTGCAGATCAAACTTTATGATGCGTAAGGAGTACCTAATTTGGTTACTGAAGACAGTTGAGTAACTGTCCGCGAAACTGAAAATAACAAAATAGGTTGAACAAGTTTAAGATAGGTTCATGAAGTTGAACGAAAATTACACGATATAAAATTCCCATTGAAATAGGAACAATCCGTGGAAACTCACTCTACTCGGGCGTTCTAATTTCAAAATTGACAAGGCCAGATCACCAATTAATAGTCCAACAAAATATGGCAACGACAAAACGGCCGATTATCGAGGAACACCCACCACGACCCATTCGACTTGATTAGAATTAGCATAATCGAGCGGGCGACGCGCGCGTAAGCACGGCCGGAATCGACACCCAACAAAATGTAGACATGCTGTGAGTTGTGACAGTTTAATCCCATGTTTTGATCTTGTTGTGCTGCTCTAATGAATGCCTAAAGTGAACTAATCAATTCCTATTGATAAATTGGTAATCTTAGGTTCTTACCTAATCGTTTACCGTTTTTGCTTGCCAAATCCGCATATCTGATGTCTTTACGAAATTCAATAAAAATATTTCGATTCATTATAGAGATGTGCAGCTCGCTTTTGCGTTAGACCATCAGCTCTCCTTCTAGCATTCAACTTTATTTTTTAGCAAGGAAAACTGTCATGACGCTACATAGCTTCTAGGTACTTTTGATGTTTCAGACCCACTTCCTTTTTACTGTTCCGTACCCAAAGGGTATTACTAAGACTCCGCTGTCCGTCCGTCCGTCCGTCCATCCGTCAACAGGCTGTATCTCATGAACCGTGATAGTTAGACAGTTGAATTTTTCACAGATAATGTATTTCTGTTGCCACTATAACAACAAATACTAAAAACAGAATAAAATAAATATTTAAGGGGGACTCCCATACAACAAACGTGATTTTTTTGTCGTTTAATGCTCGATATTAATAACGGCAACAGGCAGACGCTTGAAATATTCAAATGTTGTTTAGATAATGGTACGGAACCCTTCGTGCGCGAGTCCGACTCCCACTTGGCCGGTTTTTCTATCGACACGCCTATTCACTCTACCTCTGCCGCAGTTAGGAGTTGTCTCCTTCTGCCTCAGGTCATGGAATGTTTTGCTGATCTTCGCTAGCAGACACATTGAGAACTGTTTGAAAGCTGGATACAAGAATTGGACCAAAACGCAAGATCTCACTGCAAGAACACGAAGAAAATAAGGCAAAAAGGTAATCGTATCAGCAATGAGAGACGAAGACAGACTGCTACGGCGGGGCGTGTCAGGCATAAAAGTTTCATTACTCACGGCGCATAATAAATGATATAACATTATTAATACGGAGCTATCGGCCACGGTGATGTGATGGCCTGCACTCCGAGATCGTAATTAATTCTACTAATTAAAAGCTTCGTGTTTGCTCTGGCCCAAAGAATGGAGCTGGATAATTAGGTGAACGAATTAACGACGACCGACAAATGTACGCATAAATGTATATGTAGGTGATTTAAGAGATAAGATAATCGTTTATTGATTTACTAACAATGCACTACACAAAAAACACATGTATCCGTTACATAAAAATGAAATATTTTAAGATTGTTGACATACAAAGGGATGCAGGCTCAACATATGATGCTGCACGAAAATAATGCGCCGAAAATTTTGCCTTATTATTAACTTAAGTTCGGATTCACCTGATAAAAAAATCAAGTAAGTGAATCCGGACTTGGCCAATAATCTGTTGTGCTTTCTTTTATCTTAGTTATCGAATTCTTAAAAGAGCTGTCTATACGAGAGGAGGAGAAGATTCCCGGTATGATTAATATAATTTGATTCCGCGCATGCCTGGGAGAAGGGTCGTTATTTGTCGCGTCCCGACCGAACTGCTCCTATATTAAAACATAAACATAAACATTTACGTACAGGCACATTCGCTATTCACGTTTCACCTTAAGTAAACATCGATACTTGTCAGAGCGCCTTCCCATTTTCTTAACTATAGATCGCTCTATAATAGTCTTTGGTAGGCTACTGCAGTAGGCGAATCCACAAAGAAAAAGTGAGCAAATAGCTTCATCAGGGCAGGGTAGGGATGATAACGCTGGTCCAATTACGGGGGCGGCGCGTGCGTCTGCGGAACGAGGTTTACTGCGGCCTGTTCCCCTACCGCCCGTTTTTTTTATTAACTCTACCGCTGCCGCATTCATAACATTTTTAATTACGAATGAGTTGGCAATTAGTACATTAATGTTGATAAAATGATTGAAACTATGAAAGAAAGGGAAAATGTATTGCCTGGTTACTAATGCACATGATTGCATTGTAAAAACGTAAACGTCCACGTTTAATATACAACAAATAAATAGAGCGACCTTAACTTCGTAGTTGCGTGCATTCCTGTATTTATGTTTTTAGAAAATCTGACTTCTGGCTTGTGTAAGTACTCCAAAGCTGCAGGCATGTCTTGTGTTAATCGCCTATTTATCTATCAAATGTAGTTTACATTTCGACATCTAAGTTTAAAAATGGAAAGAACTTTCAACAGACGAGATACCCATATTTCTATGACTGTACGAACTTAGCAGCAGTGCTCCTTCTCCTTGCACACGCGTCAGTGAGTTGTACGTAGGAGTGCATTATAACACAATGTGTTCATGTTCAACCAGTGGCAATATAAGCTTGAATTTATCCGGAACTACCCATATACAATGGCATTTGCCGTAGCCAGTAATTGAAACGGATTGCGTCCCGCCCGCGCCGGCACCGCTGAGTGTATCGACGCCCGCAATCGCTCCTTATCGCGCGCTGAATAAATTTCACATTCAATTTATCACTTCCCGAAGAGAGGTGATAAACTTCTGGTTGTTACCCGAAGTCCACTACGGTTCCAATACAAGGCACAGGGTTCTAAGATGTTTTTATTACCTGATGGGAATTTCACCTTTTCAGCTCACAAAGAGCCCTGCAACATCGTTTTACTCCGATCATGGTGAGATATTGCAGAAACACCATATTGACTCATCTGATTAGCAAGCTGAAGTAACACTGGTTGACAACTATCGAAGATTATATTCTTTTTGTTGCACTAACCCGTGCTAACTATCGAAGAAAAAATATTGTCTGGCAAAGATACAGAATAGACCGCCAACTCGTTGGGCCGACGATCTAAAGGTGATTGCCACTAGCGCCGAAATAAAATTGCTAGAAACGTACATGATTATATTTTGACGTATTTAGATGTGCAGTACACCCTCGGAAAGTTAAGGCCAGCAATGGATGAAGGAAATTGGCCAACAGATTGATTGAACGCCAATCTTTGAACCAAATCAACAGGGAAGTATTGGCAATCAAAATATGCAAGAGTAATATGCAATACCCATAAGTAATCCAGACATACCCTTTAACCTTCGCTCGCTGGCTCCAAAACAGAAACAAGACGAGTCGATTTCGCGTCCAGGAATCGTTATAATGCACTTAACGACTTGAATTTATTACGATCATATTGCACGGCCGGGTCATTTATTATTTTCAGTCCGTATTAATTAAGGTTACGTTATAGAAGTGTTACAAACAAAACGAGTGTGGGAATTCGCCATATGGGCCTTAACAGCGGAGATAATCACTATATTTTAAATATCATAATAGAAATAATTAAGCGGGAGATCGCCCGATCGCCTCAAGCTTCACATCGGGCAGTATGATTGATAACTACAGTCGTCTCGTTCACTCTCCATTAGTTTGGTATACATTATCTCCCTCTGACATTAATTGATCTGAGTAGTGAATGGCGCCATCATTGTCGTCGGAGGCTGTTTAGTCTAATCAAATGGTTCATTGTGAGTTGTGAAGCTCAACTGCCTACTGTAATTACAACCTTGTTATGTTTTGGTAAACTAACAAATGATCAGCATTTACCCACACGAAAATCTACATTACTTAAGAAATTTTTTGGCAAAAGTCCTGAAGACTTCTTTAGTTTGTTTGCCTGAATATTGAGAGACCGTCCATTCCTAGGAATGAAGACTAGTCTTCTAAAACAGCAAATTCTTAACCTGCTACAGTGCGTAGCAGTTTGCTCTCGGTGGTATTGCTCCGCTAATAGGCCCTGATACATTCACATCCCGATCGCGAGTCGTCAATCATCAGTGATCTTATCACCGATCTACACAATATAAAACCGTTTATTTATACCGGGCGATCTACCAAACCCATATCTAACGTGTATCTTAAAACCAGGCAATATGATCTAGGACAGGTTGAATGTTGTTACTGGTAAGAGATCGAGGTGCGCTGGCAGGAGAAGCAATAGTTTCAATCGTGAATAGAACATTTAAGTCCAATGATAAATTGTAAGAAATATCATCTATTACGATTGGTATCGATCAAAAGTACAGTCGGAATCAGATACCGTATTGGAAGAGCAAGGGCACAATAATATCTGCTAATCTACTCCAACTGCGCTAGGCAAGCTGGCAAGAGATATTCTGATCATAAAACACAGATAGAATGTCGAATTACATAATTGTATTTTTGCTAAAATCAGTTGCATCAATGGTTAACTTCCTCCTCATGTGCCGTAGCGTTAACGGATGCTAATCAGAACAAAGAACTTCAACATTTATAGTTATGCACCGTATTTATTCCACATGGTCTGACGACTTAGTTACGATGACGGGGAGTCGCTGGTTGCGGGCGGCACAAGACCGGGGAGCTTGGAAAAACATGAGAGAGGCCCATGTCCTGCAGTAGGCGTCAAATAGCTGATGATCGCGTTACTGGCGTTACTTTGAATGACAGGATACGCAATAGTGTGATTAAAGAACGTTGTGGACTGAAAGAGGATGTAGTGACAAGAATTGAGAAAGGAATGTTGCGTTGGTTTGGACATGTGGAGAGGATGAAGGAAGAAAGATTGACAAAACAAATATATCGAGTGAATGGAAGGGCCGGTAAGGGACGACCCAGACGGACATACTTCGACCAAATAGAGGATGTATTAACAAAGGGCAAGATAAAAAGTACCCGAAACCGGCTTGCGTGCATGCAACGACTAATGAATGTTGAGGAAGCGAAAGTGATCTGTCAGGATCGTAGCAAGTGGCAGTCCCTGGTCTCTGCCTACCCCTCTGGGATACAGGCGTGAGTTTGTGTTATGTTATGATGATGATGTATTTAAATTCCCTGAGTATAATTGCCGGAAACCGCTCATAGGACAAAACTTCAACCCGAGCCAAGCTGGCAGTTCCAAAATAGAATGACACCCTTTAATCTACGTTTTTAGCACTAAAAAGAAAAAATAAAGAATATTCTTAACTTATCTTACCTCTCTTTTGCATGAAGGAAAATAGGTCGTCGAGGAACTCCTTCCTCTGGGGGTCATCACTTATTTCGTACAGCTGAAACAAAACAGATCTTTATAGAATGACCTGAATATTGTAGAGCCACGCCACTAAAATGCCACTGGCATGTATGCATGTATTTTGAGTACAATAATACATGCATACATGCCACGAGAAATGTACTTAGAATACAGTTAAAAGGATTTAAATAATAAAAACTGAATTTGCACGGATATTTACTCGTTTATTTTTTCATTTTACATATTTCCGACGATTCAATTCAGTTTTTATTATGTCTAGTGGTCGTGTTAACCTTAGAAAATACTAAAGATTTAAATGTTGTAGATAAAGAAACAAAATCAATGGGGACCCTGGACATCTTGAATCGCAATTTCAAAAATTTACCATTGACATCTCTCATATGGTCCACAAATTAAATTGCCGAGCAGACAAAATCTCATGAACATTCCTTGGTTCTCGTAAGATTTCGATTGTATAAAACAAAGCGTCACATTGCATTGCACCGTTCAAGGTGTAAACTTTATCGTCCACAATTTGAATACCAGGGTGCGTGCAGACGGATGCCGACATAATTAGCTACACTACAACGACACGGCCCCTACTTGGGGGTCGTCACATTTGCAACTTACATCGGTATACACTTATCTTTGTTTCATTTCAGTTGGGGGTAATTGTGTGCCCTTTGTGTATCACCAGCCTGTTGATCGGTAATCGAGCTAGCTCTGTGCATAATTTTTTTTGCACCTTCAACTTAAGGTTTCCTTTTTTGAACGAATCGTTTATGCGGGGGTTTTCTACAGATTTAGCTAGGATTTTAGTGTAGTTTTGTTAAGTGTAGTAACCTCATTGTAGACAAGGTGGTTCCAAAGTACATCAGCAATGTGTTGTTGAAACTTATAATGTTCGATATTACTTTCGCTAAGGTCACTAACAACTCTAACCTTATTGTCTGTGCTCATTTCTTTTTAATTTTTACAGTAGTTAAAGCTGCAACTTCTACTGACAACTGTTATTCCCACGCTGCGTCAATCTAATTAAACATGCGTTAACCGTCTTCACAAACACGGGAACCACCTTATATCATCACTGCACGTTAATAGCTGGTAGATACAGGTATAGTGCTTCGGTTGACGATGCGGGCGCACGTGGTAGCACGCTCCAGTGCGTCTCCTAACTGTCGTATGACTTATTGACAATATAACAACTTCTTTGTCCTGTGTATGAGTGTACTTGTGATTCTAGTTTATGAAGTAACGTTGCTTAACCGGGAATCCACATACGTGGGCACTCACATGAAGTGATTTCATAAGCCTATACACGACCCACTGTAGGGCACAGGCCTTCTCTCAGAGAGAGAGAGTATAGGCTTAATCACCACGCGTGCCCACTCCGGTTTGGCGATTTCAAGCATTGAAGTATATGAATAGCTCAGACAGTCAGATTTAGCGAGTGGTATTGCTACTATAACTTCACAACAGTCACATGACGTGATTGATGCTTATTAATTAAGTCTAGAAATATTGTCTCTGTGAAAAAGGAAACTTATTTACCGTAAAAAAATCAGTCATTTCACAGTTAAGTACAGAAATGTCAAATTTAAGAGTGGTTGACAAAACTCTGCTACGTAAATGGAATTAGAATGTGTAAGATGCTCTTCTTCATGAACACTGATCACGCCTATTGTAACTTCGTTGTCTGCAGGAAAATAAGCAACAACTTCTGCAACTAACCCTTAATTTTCTTGAATGCCTTTCTTTCCTTTTGGATAGTCATGGCGATCGAGTAGGCCACTAATGCCTAAATAAATTAAGAGAGAGACAACAGGAACCGGAAGCGTCAAATAGCTTTTCGTTGTCCGGTCTCGGCCCAGTTACCTCAGGGCTAAGTGCTTAGATGTAATTGTCCAACCTATGCAAATATACCGCTGTTACAATGCACATCAGTCATTGGTTAGCTTTCGCTCTAAACAACTATTTTAAACATGGAGGTCACCGGTATACCACGTACCTTAATGTACCGTCAACTTGAAAAATCATTCTTAGGTCCACTTGCTTCCAGGCCATTTGTAGGTGTTATAGGTATTGAATCTTGGAGCAGGGATAAGTAAATAACCCTACCACATGTAACATACTATAACCATACCTTTTAGGGTTCCGTAGTCAACGGTCTAGCCGTCTGTCCGTCTGTCTGTCCGCGGCCTAGTTCAGAGACGATTAGTATGAAAAAACTGAAATTTGGCACAGCCGTAAATAGAATAAAATTAAAAAATATGTATTTAGTGTTACTTCTCCTACAACTAAATTAGGGATGAAATTTTTGTCCCGCCTATGTCATAGTGTGAGGTATCGTTGGATTAATATTTTGGGTGTAGAAAGATCATATTTCTATTTAGGGTTCCGTTTGCGAAATCATCATCATCGTCATCATCATCAGCCATTTGACGCCCACTGCAAGACAAAGGCCTCCCTCATGTTTTTCTAACCATTAAGGGTTTTGCCATAATCGCCACGTTTGGCAGGCGGGTTGGCGATCGCAGTATGCGATTGGAATCTCAGGAAGACGCTGCTGCGCGTCTCCTGGTAATTTATTTCCTTAGTCACCTTCTACGACATCCACGGAAGGAAATGGAGTGACGCTATTCTTAATCCGGCGCCACGCGGATTCTTGCGAAATGTTAAGCTTTAAAGCGCAAATGTTTGTCCGCGTAGGGGGTCTCTCCCTCTCCCCCCCTCTCCTAGCTGAACGGTTGATTGTAGAAACGTGAAAAATTTCATGGTAGTAGCACCTATAATGAATTTAAAAGGAAAACTATCACGGCTATGTAGGCTTCACAAGTTAACAAGTAATAAGCGACCAACTTATGAAAGGATAACTTCGTATAAAATCAATTGAAAATTGCGTTAATGAAGTTTTTGTCAGTTCTGTAAAGCAGATGAAACCACCTCTTTCTACGGAACCCTACACTGCGCTCGGCCCGAAACGCACTTAGCCGGTTTTTGTATTTTAACTTTGTAAAATTGCACAGCAAAAGTGACCTGCCACTAGAATTGCACTTAGAATAAAGGTAGCACCAAGTAAACATTCTGTAGGCAGATATCAAATCATAGTAACTTTTGAATTTGAACAGTCGACGATAAATCTACCTTAACAACCGTGCACTCTACGCAACAGAGACTCAAAATCGTAAATACGATACGGGCGACTTTTCAAGTTAAATGTTCATGTGCTGTCAACTGTACCAACAACTTTCGCAGTCGATTATACTTTGAACTCGTCTGTTTGATCGCCTGACCGGCGCAAGCGCAGTTGACATTGTACTTGGCACGGCCCATATTTGGCTCAATGGAACTTGCTTTTAGCTTCGTGAATTTCAACATTGGGATTGGGACATCCCAAATCCGTAATGCTTGTGTTTGTTTAACGGCATTTTGTCGTCGAATGTGTAAGTATTTATTTTGAATCATGTCATGAGTTTCTTGTTAGCAGGAAATGACAAGAAAACTGCGTAAAAAAACTTTGTTTGGATGACACTCCTTTAGATCTTGTAGGTCTTATGCAGATTATTTCAGATACACAAAAGCAAATATTTATTGTTAAATTAAACAGCTCAAGTACTCGACTCTTTCATTTGGTTTCGCATCGGTCGAGTAAAGAGACCTGAACGCCGCAGAAAACGCATTAACCCTTTAATGACCAAAGGGGCTGAAGGGGCCCTATCACAGACTAAGCTGTTCCACTCAACCGAAAACAAATGAAGAACGCCCGTTCGATCGTTCGTAATTTGAACGCTTTTTTCCCGCGCTAATCGAAACGTTGGCTCGTGTGATTAATCGCAGTGGGCGAGTCCCAGCAGACAGTGACGATCGCGAAGATTGATGTGGACCGACCTTAGAGACGACCAGAGTTAAAAGCCCCCTCGCAAAGACTAAACAACTAAGGCGCACGCGTCTGTGTAATTTGGATAGCGCGCAAAGACAAGTCACAGATTACCAAAAGCCTGGGACCTGTCATAAGGTAGAGATCTTTATAAATGAGAGGTCCGTAGAATTTGGTCGGCTTGTGAAGTCAAGCTTCGGTTATGATCCGGCTATTGACACCGCTCAGCTAATGTGACAACACCTGGAAAATGTGTTGATGACCGCAGAATGAACTGGATCGCTCAATTTTACCATAACTACGTATGTCTAAAGCGATACTTTTATACACCGGTAGTCTAAGGACGATGTTGATTTTCCAATCAAATTCTATCCTAACAATTGTATGAAATAATTTGTTTGAGGCAATCATTGCAATGATTGCTTGGCTGGAATAATTAAATCTTGAAATGCTAATAATTTTAGAGAAATTCATCATCATCTTTCAGCCACACGAAGTCCACTGCTGGACATAGGCTTCCTCCATGGATTTCCAAAAAGATCGATTGGAAGCGGCTTGCACCCAGCGTCTTCCTGCCACTTGGATGAGGTCTCCATTCGAGAACTTTTCGGCCCCATCGGCCATCATTTCTGCGTACTATGTACCCCGCCCACTGCTACTTCAACTTGCTAATCCGCTGGGCTATGTCGACGACTTTCGTTCGTCTACCGATCTCATCATACCTGATTCGATCTCGTAGAGAAATTCCGACCATAGCGAAATTATCTTGTGGATAATAAGTTGAGAAAAAGATAATAACATGATTAGGCAAATAACAATAATAAAGTCTGCAACAAAGCTCCAATACACAAACAAAACAAATCCACACACGGAGGCGACACAAAACCCGATTTTGTCACAGACCAACGGCTCTGCACTGGGAAACGCAACCG
Source organism: Yponomeuta evonymella (assembly GCA_963969515.1). NCBI lineage: Eukaryota > Metazoa > Arthropoda > Insecta > Lepidoptera > Yponomeutidae > Yponomeuta > Yponomeuta evonymella. The sequence goes on along the minus strand of OZ018360.1, from coordinate 11,851,542 downwards.
CGATTTATTGTGACACACTAGGTGTTGATTCCCGGCATATTTCGTCAATATTTATTTATTTATTTATTCAAGCGGAAGGGGAGAGACAGTAATTGGCGCGCTACAATGGAGATTATGAGGCTTACCGCCGCGTTTTGTGATTCAAATGCCTCCGAGCGGTGGGCGACAATACGTAGGCCTGTTATGATAATATTCTCGTCATTTCATACAAATAATTCGCCCAGGAACAGTTCACATCGAGTGGCCGTTGGGTTCTCCTTCAGTGATTTAAAGCCACTGTTTTGTTGCAATGGGAATGCAAATTAAAACAGGGTACTTGTTTGGTGAAAAGTCGAGAGCCGAGAAATTTCTTAGACTTTCGTTTCAAAGGAAGCGATGCTTTCATCATAAGAGGATTAGTCACAATTAACAGCATGCATATTTTGCCTTAGTGTATGTTTCAGGACCAATATAACTTTTGAGATGTTCTACAAGGAAATATATTGTAGACAATAACCCCAAAATTAAATTGATGACACTTTGTGATGTTTACCTCAGCTTTTCAACAATCCTATTAGTCACTGAAACTATTAAATTCAGCTGAATACTAGGCACTTCAAGACACATCGTAGAACACTTTATGAGTTAAAAGCAACATTGTAGTTATACCCTTGAGTGCGACACAGTCGTAAATTGTTATTCTGACAAAGTGACATAAAATGATGATTATATTTTATACAAATAACGAGAATCACTGAAGATGGTCCCAATCCCAAGGTTATCGCGGCAGACATTGTTATTTTGTTAAGGGTATGCCTATCTAGATATTTAGAAGGAGATGGCAATAGCAACAATCCGCGTAATAATTCGAACATAAAATAGTTGTAAAAACATTAACGGCCTTAAACACTAGTCCTCAGAGGCAATTCATATAATCTGTGGGCACGTCTTTCCCTTTATCACAGACTACTTAAACTATCTCTGAAGAGTGTTTTAAGGAATCGTGTTAATAAGACCGTAAAACTTTGGACAAACAGAGGAGAGAGGGCTGTCGATAGAGTCTTTGTTGCCACCCGGGTTGTGCTGCACTATACCATTATCTTTCAGAGAGCAAGTGAAAAGGTGATGAAAAGATTGATGATAATCTGGTCGCATTATCTATAAAGAGCATGAAAATTACAAGAATCAATACAAGAATATACTAAGGGCAATGCAAGAGAATAATGCTCAATAGAGAAAACATAACAGTAGGCCGGTGTGGGGCTGAAAGATAATACTGAAAACTAAGTCAAGATATATCGAGAAAGTTCCGTTACCCTCTAGCTCCATCTCATTCTAACACCTACGGACCGATTGTTAATAGTCCCCCCCTTAATTCATACCCAAGTTTATAGTCGCATCAGTTATTTTACGACTTATAAACGCTAATTCACGAATGAATTATTAGAATGACGATGCACGCATGCAGGCTTTATCGACGCTCGCTTGTGGACTTGGCTATAATTTTTATTGGAATTCCAATTTGATAACAATAATCGTAAATGTTTTCATCGAGTTCATAAACACGCTGGAGATTCATTTGGGCCAAGTTTTCGCTTTCCAATATGCAATGGACGTGATTCGCAGGGACCCAGAGGATTGGGGTAAACGGGAAGACACTATTGTTCGTTGTACGGGCTTAAATTAAACACACTACTAACTGAATCATTCGTCGTGTTAACTCCTAGCTGTAGAATGAATTTAGGCTGAATAAGTTAAATGTTAATAACTTTTTTTAATGTACAACTCAGTAATATATCAAGCAATTTTAGGGCAAGGTCCAGAAATATCCATCGAACATGTTCTGGTGGTCTAAGATTTCTTAATATTATTTTGGCGGGTGGGTGACCAAAATAGTTATCATTTGTCACACCAGCGTCAATGTGGGCGAACCGACCACGATAGACCATTGTATTGTTATTTGCTACATGATTTAGTTTGATTTGCGTTTTACATGCGCATGCGCATTTTATTGCATTTTAGGCCTTGATTTTGTAACAAATCATATGGGCTTTTATTGCTGTTGTTGATGAAGCATTCTGTAACGATATTGTGTAGTCTATAATAACTACTACTCAAATATAGGTAAAAGAATTATAGTTTTTTTTCCACACACCATCGCGGTATCTTTATAATTTAATCTTTAATTTCATGATCTTTACTGTACTTTGCCACTTAAGTCTACCTGTGACCTCGGCAACTGCAACGTTACCAAAACGTCGGGAATTAAGGTAGGTAGTTAAAAGTTAAGTTTATGTTCACCTAATAAATAATTATCATTAGACCCGTTAAATATATAGGTGTTTATAATTTCGTTCAGTCCGTCTTTCTGTGTGTCCATCTGTTCGTACTTGTTTTCGTACTAAAGTAAGTTTAGTTCTTTAATTTCCCTATGCCAACTCAGTGCCTACACTACCTTTACTTATACCAGTTACCATTAAGGCTGGATTCTCTGACATTAGCCCTGAATCAGGTGTTTTAAAATACATTTTACTCTCTAATGCTAGTATTTAAAATGTGAAAAAAAATACTTTTCAATATCCTATCTAGGGCCGTGGGACATTATTAAGTGACGTATGTATCTATCTATGATTTTTTTAAGTTTATAGCATAAAAAAATCGCGAACATGAGTCTAAATTATCATTAGATATGGTTTTATTTGAGCTGTACTGAGTTTTGGTTAATAACAAATATACCAAAATGACTATCACTGAATGTGTTAGTGACGTCGGTTGTCAGAATTCTATTAAGAGGATTTGTATTTCCGAGGTTTAAAAAAGGCCAACTTTTCCCCCATCTATTCCCTCGCGCTGCCCAATAAGTCCCATACAAATCCGTGCGCTCGGAGAACCCAGCCTTGAAGATTTGTGTAAAGTAATCTGTGCAGCACAGCGAACCATTTTTTTTTTGATCGCCTTCCTATGGAATGCCTTGTAAACTACACATATTAAACTGTCACGGTTTCACGGTGCATATTGCTATTAATGGCAGCGCATACGTTGATAGTAGCCATGAAAATAGGTCAAGCTATCTATGGCTTTGTCGTGCTCGCGAATTGACACGACTGAACGTCATAAAAATACCTTTAATTGCTTTTCATTTGTTTCATATCTGGTACATACTGTAATTTTAACGCCAATGGCTGTTCCAATGGTGGCAGTGAAATACTTGTGTTCAGATATGTACTTAGTAGAAATAAGGTCCTTAAAGAAGTGTGTGTTACCTACTTTCAATGACACGATATGCAATAGTGTAATTAGAGAACGTTCTGGACTAGAAGAGGATGTAGTGACTAGAAGTGAGAAATGAATGTTGCGTTGGTTTGGACATATGGAGAGGATGAAGGAAGAAAGATTGACGAAAGAAATATGTCGAGCAAATGTGGGTAAATGGGCCGGTGAGGGACGCTCCAAGCGGACATACGTCGACCAAATAGGGGATGTATTAGCGAAAGGCAAGATAAGGAGCTGCGGATGCAGCGACTAATGATTTTTTACGAAGCGAAAGAGGTTTTGTCAGAATCGTGTCGACAGGCAACCCTGGTCTCTGCCTACCCCTCCGGGATACAGATGTCTTGTTTATGTATGTGTATAAGAACAAAACCAGCCGTCTAAACCTCTAGCGGGGTCGGGTAAACCCATTTCAGGTCAAGAGATAAATTGTATGCAAACATAAATGCAATTGGACATTGAATATAACGTATGCGCGTATTATTTCGAGGTGTTCCTAACGACTTCGATTTACTGGATCTTCTCGTATCTTTCCTTCCTGATTCGATGTCCTTAGGAACTTCGACTCGGCGTCGTGGTGATCATAGAAGGACTTCTGAAAACTTATCTGCTTTAATCCTTGAACGTCATTGTACTGAAGTTTGTTCAAAATTTTTCTAATTCTTGTTATTGTCCTGGTCTTCCCAAAATACATTGTGCTATGGTAGCCAGGCCAGCACGTCGTATACATGGAAAACAAGGGCGTGTCGGGTCACGCGCTTTGTAGGGTTCCGTAGAAAGAGGGGTTTTTTATCTGCTTTACAGAACTAACAACTACATCAAAGTAATTTTCAATGGATTTTGAAAGAAGTTATCCTTTTAAAAGTTGGTCGCCTATTACTCGTTAACTTGTAAAGCCTATTTAGCCGTGATAGTTCATCTGCGCTTTAAAGCTTAATATTTCGCAAACGGAACCCTAAATCAAAAAATGTTTTCCCTACACCCACAATACAACGACCAATCTAAGGATTCCCCACACCATGGTGTAGGCAAGAAAAAAATTGCATCCCTAATTTAGGTGTAGGGGAGTTAATTTTTTTTTCAAGTTTTTATTCTACCGTTTTGTCGGCATAATAAATATGTATCTCTGTGCCAAATTACAGCTCTCTAGTACGTATCGTTTCTGTGCTAAGCCGTGGACAGACAGACAGTCAGATAGACAGACGGACGGACATGGCGACAGTTCCTTGTTGACTACGGAACCCAAAAAACCAGACTGAGGCCTTTTGTACAAACTGAATCCTCCGTGTTGGTAGGCAAGCTAGGCCAACGAGGCAGTCACTTTTCTTCTGAAGCTTTTTGAAAATGAGTTTATGGTCATTTAAGGGCCTTCTTTTCATACATTGATGGCTACTTCTGCAGTCTTCCTCTCAAACATAGCCCCCCATGGCACATCACCTCGTTCTGCCCCCGGCCGTCCACATCCAGCAGTTGCCAACAATCAGCCTCACATCGTCGTTCTAACAAGCTGTTGGGGGTCCATGTCTATGTCTATAGGCTATGTTAAACACCTTAGTTCTTTAGCGAATTGTCTCATCAAAGAAAACTGCAGCCTTATAACCGACTGGTAAAGTCAGTCCATTTGTTGTCACTGAATCAGGTTTGAGTCCGATCCACTCAGTACATTATCCCCGTACATCTCCTATATTGGCGGCAAGAGTTATAGTTGGCAATTTGAGTTTGTCTCGCGGCGCCTGGAGCCCGCACGTATTATGTTAGTATTTAACACCAGACTATTCAAGTTTTTCAGTGTTAAGTTAAGACCACTCGTCTAAAGCACCGACTTCACTTTGCTGTAAATTGGAACGTCTTGCGAGTGCTTTCGTATTGCTTGAGTCTTTTTAGGGTTCCGTACCCAAGGGTGCCAAACGGGACCCTATTACTAAGACTTCACTGCCCGTCTGTCTGTTTCTCTGTCACCAGGCTGTATCACATGAAACTGCGAGTCAGTTGAAATTTTCACAGAATATGATGTATTTGTGTTGCCGCTATAATAACAAATACTAAAAACAGAATAAAATAAGAATTAAGGGAGGCTCCCATACAACAAACGTAATTTTTATGCCGTTTTTTGCTCGATATTAATAACGGCAACAGGTAGACGCTTCAAATATTCACAGAATATTTAGATCTATATTCGCTTCAAAAATAAATAGTGAAATTGAAATAAAATAAATATTTAAAGGGGCTCCCATACAACAAACGTGATTTTTTGCAGATTTTTCTCGATGTTTGTGTCTATTGTTGTATAGATAATGGTACGGAACCCTTCGTGCGCGAGCCCGACTCGCACTAGGCCGGTTTTTTTTTGTTCGAGATAATCAAGTAGGACCGTGGAATAAGACTAAGTGGAGGAAAACGTGACGTGAATTGCGTTTAACCTTGTAATCAAAGGGGTACCTATAAATGATCTATCCAAAAACACGCGCTGTATCCAATAACCATCATAGTATCAAAAACACATAATCTGATAATCGGAATGGGTATGAGTTATATTCACACTTATCGATTTGAACAGATTTTAGTTTAGGAGCAGTTAGTGCGAAAAAACGTACAGACTCCGTGGATGCGGATGGCCAGGGATCGTTGAGAGATGGCATTTGGAGGAAAATTCCTACATCCGGCAGTGGGCAGCGGTGGTTTGATGATGATGATAGTGCGAAAAGACTGACACACATACAAGACACGTCCATGTCCAAGATACCAATGTTATCTCTATCCCGGTTATTCTCTCTCTGCCTTTTCGATCACCTAGAAAGGGTGCTATTTCAGTAGTCTACCATAGCAGTCACGAACACCACAGCAGCCTGACCCAGCCAATTTGCAAATCAAATCGCACCCCAAGTGTGTCAGCCACCATCTCCTCCACAATGCTGTTTCATCACAACAATGGATCGATCCGCAACCGATATGAGCGGCTCGAAACCGCAATCGACCACAGGAATAACATAAAGGTACGCACAGGCCTGCGCGATAAGTAGGCACTGGCTTGGAATAGCTCGGTAGAAGACTGAATATAGGACTGAGAAGAAAAGTATTCCCTGATATTACGATACGATTTTCACCGCATGGTTCGATATTCTAAATTGGACTGTTAACAAATGTCAATAGGACCTGCCAAACTACTAATTGTAGAGTCTCATGGAACCAATATTGTTAGTGGTTGAAATCTACTCTCGAGAAAACGCAATTTTAGTCGACTTGGCGTAACTAAACATATTATATTCAATTGTTTATTGTATGCTATGTTACTGGAATCGCACTTATAAATCGCTTCAGAAAGAATCATCCACTCAGCTAAAGCATCGAATAGAGACGAAGACAACACAATTTTATGCCGTCCCGTAAATCGATGAACAAACAAGATGTGAAATGCTGTAAAGTGCTTCCTTAAAACAATGCCACAATTGATTCGACGTCAACGTACTGTAGCCCGCGCCTTAATTTCACTTCCATTCTAGCCCTTATGCCAACCAAACTAAGAACTACAGAGACGTAATCATAGTTCTTGTAGTCTACAATGTCGAAATCTAAGTGCTAACTGGTCGATATTGCGGCTAATGGCGGACTGTTTTAGACCGTAGGGAACTACTCTAGTATAGCGTCGTCTATTTTCAGTTTACACCTAGTAAAACGCGAGTTCGCTTCGCGCCATTGAAATTTAGTGGGATTGGGTCTTTTTGGGGGTTTGCAGACCGAGCAGGGCCCCTTTTCACTAAAGAGAGTTGTATGAGAAATTGAAATGCCGCGCGCTTACACACCGCTCGGCAGCATTGGTCCCCAAAATAATCCTTTTTTGGGTTTGGGCGAAAGCGGATGGAATATTACACGACACGAATTAGCGAATATGCGGACAAAATATATGACGCCTTTAGTCGGAAGTGGGACTTGAAGTATACTCCATGGACATTTAGCTGTGTTTATGTACCCGTTAAATTCCAAATGTTACGTAACATTTGATCAAACGTTTTTTACTGGTCACCTCTCGCGTAAGTACGTTAGAATCACCCATTTTCTCCTTGATAGTGACAATCGGGTCAATGCGCCGTGTGATTCACACATTCTTTACTCTAAACTACACATTAAAATACAGTTAAAGCGTTTTCCATGAAAAGGCGTTGACTTTTCATTGAAATTCGAAGCTTCGCACTCGGTTACATAACCACATGACGACTATCCTGAAATAGGTACTTATGCAACTTCTTTTCTCGATATACATTATTACCTTAACAGGTTATGGTTAATTAAGTTGTTTGCTCTATCTAATATGATCTAGATACTTGCACTTATGACGTATGATAGAAATGTATAATGCCCTGTCTCCCTCACTCTAATAAGGCAAAACAAAACAGTTGTATAACCGTTTTACATCTACTTTATACTAGGCCTACTGCGTCCATAAAGTAGTTGCAGCAGTTTATTTCATTTTAATTTAACGTCCGCATAAAATATTCATACGCACATTGTTGCCTGATGGACACCCAAGTTATATTGATAGAAAGCGACTGCGGTTCTACGGTACACAGAACGGTACACCGTTTGACACTATGGTGAATTTTATTGCAAACTACATCGGGTTATAGCACACGCCCATTGCGCAAGGCTGCCTATTTCTCGAGCCAATTCAATTCAATGTGTGTAATTTAGATTGGATTTGTTGGCGGCGTTTAAGGCCGTGTGCTTCACAGACAGTTCTTTCCCTTAATATATTGGAAAATTATCTCAGAGATAAAACTTTTTACTTTTACTTTTTCGTTTACACTGACGCTCAGTCAAATTATTAAAAAAAATTAGAGCAGTTTCGTTGACAGGCTGAGTGAACCAGTTGGCTGGCTACGACAAAAGTACGTTGCCACTAGTTTTCTCGAGTTTTTGTCCAATTTTTCTTCAAAACGATTTAGTTCCTTGAAATGGACGCCTATGCTTAACTTGTAACGTTCAATAAGTCGCAGTTTCTGTGCTACTTTAAGTAAAAACTTTTTTACGTTTTTTTACTAATTCTAGCACAGACTAAGGACTAAGTTTGGCAGATAGTTTCAGGACCCTGTGTCCATTAATCACTAAAGCCCCACGATCAGCGACAAAACGACCCCCACTCGGGGAATTATTCCGGCCAGATACTCGCGTAATCGGCAAAAACAATAACCACCCGTGGTCGGGGAGGGGCCTTTGATGTCCAATTAGATGGACATTTTGGGGCAAGCAATTATCTACGAGGATGTAGTCGAATGGATCGCATTGGAGGGGACGCGGCGATTATCGGGATGTGTGTTATGTGATGCGGTTGGCCGGTACATAATTGTCTTTGTGTTATATTTATCTATGAACTTGTAGGCTGCTGAGGTATTTTGGGTTTTCGTGAAGGGTTTTTCTGAAATCTGGTTAAGAAACATGTCATTGGTAAAATTACGGTCTCGCTACTCTCGGCGTTATTGTGTTTCAGATTGCGCCACAATTAAGTTTAATATGTCTGAAAACGCGACTGTTTAAACGTTTTAGTTCGGGAAATTGAGTCATATTTTGACTGAATTATTAAATATATTAAATATACGCATTAATTTTGGGTGCTTTGAAAGACACAGCAAAATGAACGTGCCTGACAATAGCTATCGAATAAGCTAGTTTGTTTTATTAAAAAACGTACTTTTCAAAAATATCTCGACACAAACTCGAATCTATTAGAACCATTAGTAGCCATCCACAGCGGTGCGTGCGTGCCGCGGGTCCGCGGGTCATTGTTCTGTTAGACGGAGAGGCGGTACTATATGTTCGCGCATTTTTTTTAAACAAGCTGTCTCAACTCGAAACAAGATTTCTTATTCAAAACAAAGATTTCTTAACATGATTTTTTTTTTATTTACTTCTAAACATTACAGTAATAGTCTTAATAGAATGGCAAATAAATGAAATGTAATCTAAATGCCATTTTAATCACTAATTAGGTACATAACCGCGGCTTCCAAACCACCCAGATATCAGCGTGGATTGTAACAAAATCCCCATATATTTTATGATAATTTATTCGCGATTTCGATGTTTCCACAAAGCAAAAGTGGTTCCTATTGACGAGTGGAACGCCCCATTTTTTGGATATATATGTGGATTTTATTACACTCGTATAAAGTAATAAATAATTTTAACGTAAGTTAACCTAGTCAAGGTACTAAGACATATTACAACAGCTCTCTCCTTTTTCAGTCACTTCCGGAAATCCCGGCATAAAACTGACCGCTTCCGCTATCTATCGGGTTTTCCCGGTCACGTGTGCGGCGGAGTGGCACGGCTTAATCTCGGCCCGTAATTGTCGCTCTGACCCTAACACGAGCGAGGGCAGACGGCCCGCCTAAGCGCTGGAATCTTTGAATAGGATAGATACAATGTTCGAACTAAAACTTTCGTAAGCACTACATATTATAGCTTAATTCCTGATTCACTTAATTCATTTTTTTCGGAGGAATCCGACCAGTTTTCGCTCTGATTCACAAAGCAATCATGGTGAGTAGAGACGGATCTCGCGAGTGAATTCAGAATTAAGCTAATAGGACTTTTGAAGTGTGGAGTTCCCTTTCTGTAAGACAGAATTTTTATGTGCTTTTCTGAATGTGGTGGCGGGATGATCTCGACGAGTTCTTGTCGAAAAAGTCAGAGATGGCAAATGAATGAAAATCTTGGTCTAAAATGCGGAAGGACTTAGCCCTGCAGTGGGACACCCATATTGCGGAGGCTACAAAAAAAACTGTTGACGATCACCAGCCTACTGCTTGCTAGCTGTATAGGCTGCCAGGGTATAGGCTGTCTGCCAATAATATGCCATGTGTCACAAATTATCATCAATTCTGTTTTTATAAATTACGAGTATCTAATATGTAAAAATCTCGTATCACACAATGTTTGTTATCGAACTCCGCCAAAACGACCTCCACCGATTTTTATGATTTTTTTTGTGTATATTAGGTAGGTCTGATAATATTATTATTCTACTATTAGATAAGTTGCAATCCGTCAGTCAACATTCGTCCACTTGAACATACACAGAGTATTGGCAATTTGACCACTCCAAAGAAGTCAGTTTAAGTTTTCAATTTATTTTTTATTTTTCACACGAATCTGAATTTCAGCCCATAGTTAGTCTTACTTGCGTAGGTACTTATAAGGAACTTTAGAAGCTTGTGTGAAAATCCAATTTGCTCAATCTTTTGAAGCGATAAATCGAAATAGCTTTGAAAAGAAAATCCTCAAATTTACCACTATCTGTTTTCGAGGATTCTCTGTTTTCTCAATACGGCTTCAGAGAAAGTAAGAACACAAATAAACGGCTGCGAAAATTCATTTAAACTCTCTAAAGGACTACTCTCGAAGTCAATATGAAAGACAAAATTCACTTCAATTTATACTAGAATGGTAAGTGGCTGATGCTGGTTTCTGCCCACCCCTCCCGGATTACAAGCGTGAGTTTTTTTTTGTCTTATACCAGAATTAAAAACTGGCCAAGTGCGAGTCAGACTCGCGCACGAAGGGTATCGTACCATTATCTACACAACATTTTAATACTTCAAGCGTCTACCTGTTGCCGTTATTAATATCGAGCAAAACACGGTAAAAAAATCACGTTTGTTGTATGTGAGCCCCACTTACATATTTATTTTGTTCTGTTTTTTTGTATTTGTTGTTATAGCGGCAACATAATAACATAACTAACATAATAATAACTTCCACACAATATAATCACTTGACCTGTGCTATGGTAATCTGGCAAGGACGTCACAAACATGAAAATACACCCAGACTGAGGCTTTTTGTACAAATGTACAAGTGGGAATGTGGGAATCGAACCCACGACGTTCTGTTCTGGTAGCTAAGAAATACATCATCTGTGAAAATTTCAACTGTTTAACTATCACGGTTCATGAGATATAGCCTTGTGAGAGACGAACGGACAGACGGACAGCGGAGTATTCGTAATAGGATCCCTGTCCCTTAACCTTTAGGTACGGAAAACTAATAAAAACGAACCCAAATAAAGCCCTTTGCGTTAGTATTTCTATAAATACCATATATTTATTAAGTATCTCTATGTTTCATAGAGTATTGTCCATGTTTGTTGTGATTGCCTGGTACAGGGTATCCTAATTTGGTTTTAGGACAAGTGATTGTGTTGTGTGGAGGTTATTATTATGAAATACTACAATTGGCTGAAAAAATGTTGGCAACCTTAGGGGTGACCCTACAGGGTGAAGCTCTAAATGGACTACACCGGGCTCAACTCATCCTAGTTGGACGTTTCGTATTTTGGACATAAGTCGTATTGGACAAAAATCGTGTTGGACTATAATCCTAATTGGACATTTTGTATTTTGGACATAAATCATATTGGACAAAAACCTTGTTGGACTTTAATCCTAGTTGGACATTTCGTATTTTGGACATAAGTCGTGCAAAGGGATCTGTGGCCTAATTACGCTTACCAAAGCCTGAGCGATTCCAATCGTTTAACTGTCAAATTCCATACTAATTTGACAGTTAGACGATTGGAATCACTCAGGATTTGGTGAGCGTAATATAGGGTTAGGGCTGAGTTTTATAAAACTAAAATTCTTATAAACCTAAGTTTATTATGACAATTCAATGTACATTGTGTAGCAGTTTTCCTACTTTTAGTTCTAGTTCGACTGGAGATTGCCGCACTTAGACTCATAGTTGGGCCATCGTACGTAGCAAGTGCTTGGGTATGTAAATACCTCCGACACTTGGGTTTCCTCACGATATTTTCATTCACAATTAGCGAGTGGTATTGCTACTATAACTCCACAAATGTACGTAACTTAGAAAACAAATGAGAAGGCACAGCTCTTTTCAGTCTTCCTACTTGTTAACTCCTGAACTGCCCTCGCGGAATGGAACGTATAGGTGGCCCATACTAAGTTGGACACAGATCTGTGTCGCGGCAGACGAGTGGTTAATTTGTGGGTTAATCGTTTTGCAATGTACATCGAATTGTCATAGTAAGCCATCAATTTTAGTTTTATAAAACGGGCCCCTGAATAATCCGATAATTACGAGGACTAAATGATTATGAATTGGAACTATACATCATTCTGAACTTTCCCTTACCTGAGAAATCGTTTAAAAAGACGTAAAACACTACGCCCGCCCAGATCGCTCATGCAAACTCATGAGCAAGGCGATTAGTATTAAAATCAAAGATGGCTGCTAATCACAGAGATGAACAGCTAGTTACAGAAGTTTCCCTGTATACAGAAGTTTCCCTCTATAAGGGAAGACATTTCATTGGCCTATGGGAATAAGTGACATGGTAATTACGTAATTACAGCACTACCCCGAAAACTCATTTAATTCCAGAAACACGTCAATTAGAGTTTGTGACACACCAACTTTTGTTCTGAGTTTTACCTCCGATTGATGCTTATCCGGTAAATAGCTAAGCTCAAGATAAAAATTACCCGAAACCGGCGTGCGTGTACGTAATGCGAGATTTAATGAAGCGGAAGAGGTTGGTCGGGATCTGGGCCCGCCACTCTCTCAACTGAAAATAATGGTCCATCTAAAATGTTATGTTTTTTGGGTTCCATACCCAAAGGGTAAGGGCCCTATTACTAAGAGTCCACTGTCCGTCTGTCTGTCTGACACCAGGGCTTCGATTCTGTTAGTGCATTGTAGTATAATGACAGGTACACTGTCGGGTCACGTGACGTGTTTTTTCGTACCATTGACGCCTAGAAGGTTTGATGGGTGTGCCCGCGTAGACTTAAAGCAGCCATGAAATAAAAACCGCCATGTTCATGCAGTTGTCATGTTACTACAATTCATTAACAGAATCTAGGCCCAGGCTGTATCTTATGAACCGTGACAGCTAGATAGTTGAAATTATCACCGATGACGTATTTCTGTTGCCGCTATAACAACAAATACCTACTAAAAACAAAATATGTAATATAAATATTTGAGGGGGGCTCCCATACAGCAAACGTGATTTTTTGCCGTTTTTTGCTCGATATTAATAACGGCAACAGGTAGAAACTTGAAATATTCAAATGTTGCATAGATAATGTACGTGCGCGAGTTCGACTCGCACTTGGCGGGTTTTTTTTTTTCAAGTAAAAATAAAAACTGACTTGCAATTAATATGACCTTTAAATTCAATGTAGGTATTGTAGAAGTATAGTTTGGAGCCGGTGCCAAGTTACAGGATCAGCACATACATTTTGGGCATCGACACTAAACTATTTCTACAACACCTACATCGAATTTAAAAGTCATATTCGTTTAAATTGTTCCTCTGTTTTTACTTTTTTAGCGATGTAGTGTTTTGAAGACGGTTTTTATTTTTATTTAAAAAATATACATTTCACAATTTTTGTGAATATCACTACGACTCCGCGAAATTGTGTTTTCGGAGAGCAAATGCACGAGTCACTATAAAAAACACTCAAATCGCTTCAAGTGTGCCTTTGAAATTTAAAGAGTTCCCACGATTTCTCCAGGATCCCATCATCAGATCCTGACTTGTTGACTATGAGACCACGGGTGAAATCTTCCTTTTCAAACAAAAAAAGAATTTTCCAAATCGGTCCACGCGTCTTCGAGTAATCGGGGAACATACATAAAAAATTAAAAAACAGATCCCGAATTAAGATCCTCCTTTTTTTTAAGTCGGTTACGTTTACGTTTTCGTTTTTACAGCAGTGCTTGACTTTTTTCTTAATTACACATTGCCATAATCCCGATCAAACCTAATTTTTTTTATCGTCGTGGGATAACGGTACCCTTTTATAAGTATTGTAGGTATTGTAGCATCTAACAAACCTCGTGGGATAACGGTACCCTTTTATAAGTATTGTAGGTATTGTAGCATCTAACAAACCATGTCCCAGGCACTGCACCCAACTGCAGCGTCCGAGTGGTTCTTTCACCCATCTAGTGTGAGTGAAGGTGCCACTGGACGCTGTATAAATCATTACGTAGATGCAAAGGCTAAAAGTTTAAAGGTATTGTAGTACGGATGCATGATTTTGTTAAAGCAGACTAGAGAAACATTTTTATTAAGTACTTCTGTACATTTCCTATTAAATGGCAGGTACAAATTAACGTCCGACAGAGACAGACATATAAGAAGGCATATTCATATTGCCATTTAACAATACTGACACAACGCCATCGGCTGATTGCAGCGCTAAGCCCTGTCGCTTGAAAATATTCTACTGCTAGACGTCATAAGTTTTCCAGAATTTTAGCTCCAGGGTGTTGCCTGGTATAAGTTTGACCGCCCGACGCGTGGTTGAAACATTAGCGCGGTCGTGACACTCACACGCGTGCGCGTATGCGTATGCGCAGGCCTTATTGTTTGACTCACATTACTCATAAATAAATAGAGAAAAATGCCAGGGGCCTGTTTCATAGACTACAATTCTTGGTCTTCTAGGATAATTTGATATACAATTCAAAGTTGATAAACGCTCAGATTAACAAGTAGGAAGACTCTGCTACGCAATGTACGTCGAAATGTCGTAAGAAATTACCACTGAAGTTCTTGGATAATAGCATAATACGACACTGTGATAAATGAGATTTGCTCTACTTTCAGTGACACATAAGAAGGTGACTTAAGGAAGCTTGAAACGGTAAAAAAAATTAACTTGAAACGTTAAAATAATAATATCATATATGATTGTGTCGATATGTCTATTAGGAAGAAAAAATAGACACGTATTTAGGCTTACACTTAGATTATACATTAAGTCTAAGGGCTTGCATGAGGTTTACATAGTCACGGGGATTTCTCTGTGTAGTTCAACAACTACACAGAGCAATCCCCATTTACATCAGCGCCTTTCTGCGCCGGTTTCTGCGAGGAAAATTGGAGCAAGGATTTGTACTTGATTCAGATACATAAATCAATTTCATTACCTAATCGTTGTGGGTATCACCCAACTAAGTTCAGGTTCAATTAATGAAACGAACGATACTGCTAAATAATAAATGAATTTCACTGAGCAAATTAGTCTATCTCTTCAAATCTCTCAAAAAAGAACGACAGTTTCAATGTAAACTCTTAATTCAAAAACCGTTTCAAGAGCCACCCATTTTTTCTTACTTACTTCACTTTACTTTCCCAATTACGAATGAAATTATTACAACTCAAAAAAATATCTCAAAGAATTCAATTTATTTCGCAATAAATTTTTCCTGGACCTAGAATCTAATACTCGAATAGTTTTTCAATAGAATGATATAAGCACGACAATTGTTGTTGTTTGCCTCAATTTGGTGGTCTACAAAAAATAGCAGTACAATTCCAATAGCATGAACCGGGCAAATTAAAAAGGCATCTCTCGCCAAGAAGACCGAATCGCGCGAGGCGCCGAGTTAAGTTGCACGGGTTACCCCATTGGAATGCGATTGATCAATATGTAACCCGTGCAACTTAACTCGGCGCCTCGCGAAACAACCATTACAGTACTAATATGACTCCATTGAACCCAATTTGGGTGTTTCTGAACACGTCCTAACTTCGACATTAGCTAACGTAATGTAAACGCGCGTAGCGTACGGGCCGAGCATTTTGCGCGCCTATTTGCAGGTGTAACGAATGCGCGGTCAACGCACCCGCACGATCTTTCTGTGTACACTGCAGTGTAACGGGGGTACAGTACTGTGACGCTCGTGAACGTAAGTGAGACGGCGGCAAGGGAAAACGACGTAAGTCCGAAACTTACTGTTTTCAAGTTGAAAGTTGACAACTCTGTTAATTAGCAAATTTTGTTTGACGTACATTAGTAAAAAATAGTAGAGGCATACGTCCAACAGTGGACAAACAAATAGTAGAGGCATACGTCCAACAGTGGACAAACAAATGCTGAAGAAGAAGAAGAAGTAAAAAATTGTTTAGTAAATAAAAAAAAATCAGGTTTGGGTTTGATTTTTTTTAAGTGGGTCCGAGTCATATACCTACTGGATGCAACAAATAGGGGGGTTCTACTAATCAATACATCCGAAAAGAACCTATCTTCAGTTTTTTCTTGCCAATATCTCTCACCTGGTAGATCAAAGATATCACGACTACACAACTTACGACAGTGGTTTGAACAGAGTACCAGTTCCTTATTTGTATTGGCAGCCTCGAAAAGTAACGTAGCCGAATTGGTTGCCAACCTCCAATAGAAGACAGCACATAAAGAAGAAGTAGAATATCTCTGCACCTCCAGAACACTACAACAGCCCTTCACGGATAGACAGACAAACGCACGCACCACCATGGTCACAGGACTCACAGGCGCACGCTAATTCGTTCGCACGGAGCCTCGATCGAGTCTTTTTTTTTTGTTCTGTGGAGTCGACAGTCAGCTTAGTTATATACTGGCTGGCGACATTGTGACGCGACGGAGGAATTATCAATTGGTTCACTGAAAGGGATTTGTATTAATACATATAAATAAACCGCCTCTACGCGTTGAATCTAGCCGACGGCTATGTTGTTGATAGGTGTCATCGCATATTTTGCCTAATAAAAGAAATTCGATATAATAACATTTAGGTCCGTCGACTACCTATACAATAAAATGAAGACTTATAAAAATATCAAGAATTAAAAGAGGCTTTTACGTATATTACATAAGATAACTTTTTATTGTGACTAAATAAAGAGTCGTTTCAATTTAATTTCTAAGAAGTTGATTAAAAAGAGATTAGCCGTGCAATGTCATTCCAATGGGCAAATTGAATAGGCATCTCTCGCGAAGAAGATCGAATCGCGCGAGGCGCCGAGTGAAGTTGCACGAGTTACCATTGTTTACCATTGGAATGCGATTGGTTAGTAGACTACCAATAGTGTCAATGACACAACCATTACCGTACGAATATGACTCTTTTGAACAACTATACCAACAACTCCGTGTGGCGCCGGATTAAGAATAGCGTCCCTCCATTTCCTCCCGTGGATGTCGTAGAAGGCGACTAAGGAAATCAATTACCAGGAGACGGAAAGCAGCGTCTTCCTGAGATTCCAACCGCATACGGCGATCGCCAACCCGCCTGCCAAGCGTGGCGATTATGGCAAAACCCCTCATGGTTAAGAAAACCACGAAGGAGGCCTGCAGTGGGCGTCAAATGGCTGCTGATGATGATGATGATGCCCAAATAAAATATGACATAAGTCGTGTTGGACAAAAAACCTGTTGGACTTTAATCCTAGTTAGACGTTTCGTATTTTGGACATAAGTCGTATTCGACAAAAATCGTGTTGGACTATAATCCTAATTAGACATTTCGTATTTTGGACATAAATCGTATTGGACAAAAACCTTGTTGGACTTTAATCCTAGTTGGACATTTCGTATTTTGGACATAAGTCGTGCAAAGGTCTACAAGCACTCACGCCTATGCGATCGTGAAAAAAGAAATATATCGGGTCTGGATGACGAGGCACAGATATCCTCCGGTATTTCATAGTGTTTCTCATATGTGTCTACGAGTATTGTCCAGTCAACGGCAGCTATCAAAATTGAGTAAGTAGTTACGGCTTTTGAGGTGATGTTATTTCTTTGGTATGTGGTTAATCCTTTTTTGCACTAGCTACCGCCAAACTTACAGCCTCACAGTCACATATGATTTTTTATATCATGTCGGTGCGAGTAACCCCAGTCTAATAGCCCTTCCAGTCCATAGTACTAGAAGTCTAGAACCCACTAGCAGGTGCCTAGCCGTACCATTTGCCTCACCACAAGAGTTGTACTTTCGTATTTTGGACATAAGTCGTGTTGGACAAAAAACCTGTTGGACTTTAATCCTAGTTAGACGTTTCGTATTTTGGACATAAGTCGTATTGGACAAAAATCGTGTTGGACTATATACCTAATTGGACATTTCGTATTTTGGACATAAATCGTATTGGACAAAAACCTTGTTGGACTTTAATCCTAGTTGGACATTTCGTATTTTGGACATAAGTCGTGCAAAGGGTCTGTCCATATCCTCCATCCATCACCTCAACAGTAAAAACTTTGATTTAAACTAATAAAACTTAAGCTATTGACATACATGACCTACATTATAAATCAAAACGGTTGAAAGGGTTCAAATCCGATCATTTAAGTCATAAGTATCGTTATAAAATCATCCTTTTCACGCATTATCCGCCTATAAATAGCTGGACAGTAAAAATGTAGGTCCAAATGTAAAGTGCTACGATCAAACTTTTATGGACGCAATTAAAAGCGACTTATGGAAAACCCAAAATTCTCAATACCTAGCTAACCCACACAAGGTCGATAACTATATATATATATTGTAATGCTGTTACAAGCTTAGTTGCACAAACCTACTTTACAATTAATTTAAACTATTATTTAACAGGCCTGCGCTCAGAAATGGGCAGCCATTGGAAAAAAATTGTAAAATATCATTAATGAATGACAGCGTGGTAGCCTAGTGGGTAGAACATTGGACTCGCAAGCGAGAGACCCAGGTTCGATTCTCAGTGCGGGCATGTACCTATGACTTTGTTTTCTAAGTTATTATTATTATTATTATTAAGACGTTTATTGCACATAAGTAAAAAATACAATGTACATTTTGTAAAGTTATAGTAGCAATACCAGTCGCTAACTGTGAAGGAAAACATCGTGGGGAAACCTGAGTGTGAAGAAAATCATAATCGTCTATGTTATTACGCAAATCATGGCCATGATAATTTACAGTGATAATTCAAATTACCATCCTTAATCGCCTGCAGCCCCAATTATAAATTATGGCACATAAGCTATTGGATACGCCATAAATTACACGAATTTATAATGAATAAATTTGAATCCGTACCCTTTACGATATTAATTTAATATCGTTTAACTTATAATCATATTCGTCGAAAAAAAAAACTCAAAAACAGCGGAACCTTTTATCGAACGATTTAATATTCATCATAAATCATTTACGGATCATTCGTCTACTTTATTTCGTTTTTATATTGTTTTTGGTGATTAACTTTGGGACCATCCGAAACAAGTTGCCAATGAAATTACCTGCGCGCTTCTGTTTCAACAAAAAAATTGTAAGTCAAAAAGGTTATTCTTAGAATTTAAAAAAAAGTGCTGCCAGATGAGAGTTTTCCGCAAATATCTCCAGATTAGTCACCTTTCTCAATATTTAGTAGATTTAGGCACTTTCTTGTAAATGTGGCTTAAACAGCATTTAACTAAAATTCTTTATACAAATGTCGATTTGAATGGCGACTTTAGTGGCATTTAAGAAATGGCACAAGTCGGCCTTATGTGCATTGGCGTAACTATAAAACCAAAATCAAAATATTTTTTATTCAAAGTAGCACAGAAACTGTGACTTAATGAACTTTACACGTTAAACTAGGTGTCCATTTCAAAATCTAGATCATTTTGGAAAAAAAAATGGACAAAAAACTCCAAACTTCGTCTTTTCAAGTCCTTAATTTACAGAATTTATATAAATATTCTAAAACCTGGAACTCATGTATTGACCTGGCTTTAATTCCAGACATCATTGTCATCTAAATAATCTTTAATGTGATAGTAGCTTTTTTGGCACACTTTGCCTTACACATTTTTTGAACCGCGTTTCTGACAAGCTTATTATATCCTCAGGGATCTTATTGTAGAAACGTATGCAATGCCCCATAAAGGATGTATCAACCTTTGCCAGCCAAAATTTTGGGAACGAAAGTTTATGTCCATTTCTACTATTTACTGTTACTGTTTTACTGTTGTTGTGTTGGCTACCTACAGTTTTAAAGTTACTGATATTTTTCCCAACGTACATAATATTTTCATAGATATGGCTGACTAGCAACTGTTAGGATGTTACTTTCAAGGTGTAGGTGTAGGTGTACAGGGTGGTAGAGCTGGCAAAATGCCACGGTGGCCCCCGAACAATGGGGCCGAGAGCTCAGAAGTGACTTAACGTTTCTAAGAAAAATATTAAAGTTGGGCCATATGGACTACAACTAGAGACCATACATATTTTTTTAATTTTTACTGGGAGAGCCCCATACAATGAATTTGCCACGGGCCTCCGGATGGTATAATCACGCCACTGCTGAGGTGTCTACAACATTTTAACTATTCGGTTCCACTTACTTTTATTAACTAACTTTAATAAAAGTAAGTGGAACCGTTAAACCAATATATAAAATGTGCAGTTCTTAAGTTGTAAAATATTTTAACTACTATTTGATCATGCTTAGTTTACTCATGTATTTGTACTTGTACCTATACACACATACATAAGCAGCGTATATACGTCCCACTGTAGGGCACAGGCCTTCTCTCAGGGGCTTCATCACCACGCGTGCCCACCGCGGATTGGCGATTTCAAGCGCTGAGGTACGTGAATAGCTCAGACACTCAGGTTTCCTCACGATGTTTTCCTTCACAGTTAGCGAGTGATATTGCTACTGTAACTTCACAAATGTACATAACTTAGAAATCAAAGTCATAGGTACATGCCCGCACTAGGAATCGAACCTGGGTCACTAGGCTACCACCGATGTCCTTGTACCTATTACCTACTGAGCAACACAATGAGCCACAATTTCTAGCGAATTTTTTTATCAGCCATCGATTCAATTAGTTATTATGTTGACACTCGCATTAAGCACCCAGTTATATCATGTGATTAGCTAAGTAGGTACCTACCTAATTAGAAATTATTAACAACCTAAGTACTTCTATTTTGTTGTTAAACGTAGATGTAAACTAGATCAAAGTGAAAATCTTCAAAGCCTACCTTTAAACAAAAAAATTCGGTAAAATAGTGAAAATGGGAAATCCAGTAGGTACGGTTTACAAACGATCTTGTCACCTCTCAGTCAAGGGTCAGACGATTTACCACGAATCAATTATAAATCACAAGATCACAGCTCATTGGAAGCACGCACCGTAAATTTATTTAAAGGGTAGATTACAAAAATCTAAAACATATACATATACATATACATATACATATACATATACATATACATATACATATACATATACATATACATATACATATACATATACATATACATATACATATACATATACATATACATATACATATACATATACATATACATATACATATACATATACATATACATATACATATACATATACATATACATATACATACAGGCACATACATTCTGCAATAGGAAAGAACCAGTATGACAGGACCTTGTTTCGTCTTATACCGAGTCTATTAAATCTACTATTAAAAAAATCTATTAAAATCTTTACTACACAAAATTGCTCAAGAATTAAATGGTAAACTAATAATAATGTTAAAAAAATATTAGCTAGGTAGGTACCTACCTTTTTCTTGTCCACCTGGAAAAAGTTCGGCATTTTCGCCGGTCTCCTCGGCGTCGAGGATTGCTCTCCCAGTAGGGAATTTATGAAATCCACGAAATACATTAAAACAAACCAGAATCGATAACAAAATCACTAATCAGTAACGGAACACCAAAAAATCGACTTCGAAAAAATCGAAAAAAGCGACCACGTGCGCATGGTGAAATGGCGAGACGCCAGACGTCTTGCCTCTGCCGACATCCAATATAAACTAAATTGAAAATTGGAAACAAACTGCGATGTTCGAATCTTGATATGACAATAATAATGCCTGAGACAGAGCTATACAACCTCCGCAGGAGAAAACAAGACAGGGCGGACGCTAGACAGCTCCACCCCATCGGCAGCGGGGGGGTTGTCGCCAGACGAGATCACTTCGAAATTTAAAATTTCTACCTGCTCCTCTAACGGGATTATATCACAAGGGTTCAACCACACAACTTTAAGCCTTATTGTTAACGAATCAAATCACAATGTTGATAGTTGATTAGAGCGACATGAAACCTATTCGAAAAGCTTTATTTTTAAGTTATAATTATAAACAGCAAATGCGTGGATACAATGAGCATACTATTCCAAGAAATCGGCTCGTTTTTAAATACACTTTGATGATTGAAAGACACCGTTTCGAATGAGCTTCGTAAAATATATGCGAACTATTCATAGCTGAAAGAATTGCGAACATTGCATCCATAACATTTAACATTAATTTTTTTATTTTTATTTTTAACATTTGTAGGGTTCCGTACCCGAAGGGTGCCAAACGGGACCCTATTACTGAGACTTCACTGTCCGTCTGTCTGTCGCCAGGCTGTCTGTCTGTCTGTCCGTCTGACTGTCTGTCTGTTACCAGGCTATATCTCATGAACCGTGATAGCTAGGCAGTTGAAATTTTCACAGATGATATATTTCTGTTGCCACTGTAACAACAAATAACTACTAAAAACAGAATTAAATAAATATTTAAGGGGACGTTTTTTCTCGATCTTTGTGTCTAATGTTGTATAGATAATGGTAGGGAACCCTTCGTGCGCGAGTCTGACTCGCACTTGGTCGGTTTTTATAAACTACTTTCATCGTTGCCCTAGAGGACATCAAACATAAACTACTGTTACTCAAAATTTCCAAATTCACGACACACTAACCCCAGAACGGCATGAAATGAAGGGTGCAACCGTGCAACAATTTATAGATTAGCAGAAAATTATTTCTTTTCACAAATAATCAATTAAAATCGCCTATTGAGAATGTAGCCGTAACTATTGGGGTGAGCCTATCTAGTTATTGATATCTTTATAATTCTGGGCAAAGTGGGTAAAATCCGCCATACGGGCGCAATTTGAATTGATACGGGCGGATTACGAATCTGTTTAGTTGTTGTGACTGGTCTCCCTGAACTCATTGCAAGGGTTGAATTTTGTGAGAACACTCATGATTGAATGCCTATTATATTTCTTTGTAATATTTAATACTAACCAAGTAAATGGCAAACTAACGTCTGAGCTGGCATAGAAAAGATTTAGTTTTTAGAGAAACACGTGTAAACAAAACTCTAACAGAGGCAGACGTTTAACCAATAATAGATCGAAGTTAGAAATGACGTCATGTCATCCTTTTGTAAGGTACAATGATAGACATAAAAATAGACTAATATCGCTGATACAAACCAATAATATATAATATAAGTGAAAAAAATAATCTAGTCTAAAAGTAGTTACGTCGGCGCCCCTTTCACCTCATTGTATTTTATTCTATATTCTTTTCGTTGCACTAACCCGTGCTGAGGACAATTTTAAAAACCTATTTAGAGGCTTTTATTTTATTTAGAACACAAAACAGGTTACAGACACATTTACCAAATGTTACATACATTATAGATCAGACCTAGCGTATGACCTTAGCTTAATTAGACTTTTAAAACTTTTTTTTCTTCTTAACTTACAAACGTATATTCATTTATTTTACTTTGTCAGGCTCTGAGGGCGCCACGGCAGCTTTTATAAAGACGTGAAATTTCTGAAAAATATTTATGACCACATCTTTGTTATCTGTCACCAGATTGTTGTAAGTACGACGCATCCTAACAATGAGGTTGTAAAAAGAAGTATTTGTAGGTTTCTAAAGGGAAGAGTAGAGGTTTCCGACTGCCATATCTAATATTGAATTTTATCTGAGACACCAGAGTGGGAGAGTCTATCTTCAGATGTATAATTTTGTGAAGGTAAGTTAAATCTACGTTATTTAGACTTAACTTAAATGTAAGTTAAATCAATTTTTTTTTCTAAGCCAGGGTCATTTGAAATGTTCTTAGCCTAACATAGTTAGAGTCATCGGTATATTTTATAACTACCCTCGTTTTGAAGCTACATTATTTAGCAACAAGTACGCGAAGGTTCGTCATTCACTGTAATTAATTTTCCATCCCCTCGTGATACGTGAGGTCAGAACGATTTTTAAAAATGGATAAAATTGAACATCGTGCAGTGATGAAATACTTGAATTTTTGAAAGGTTTAACTCTAACTGTAGGTACGTTTTTGAAGTTATAATAGCCATACCACTCGCTAACTGTGAAGGAAAACATCGTGAGGAAACCTGAGTCAAACACTCAGGTCTAGAAAGCTATTCACATAACTCAGCTCTAGAAATCGCCAATCCGCGGCGGGCACGCGTGGTGATTAAGCCCATACTCTCTCCCCGAGAGAAGGCCTGTGCCCTACAGTGAGACGTATATAGGCTGCTTATGTATAAGTTAAATCGTGTTGTTTTCGACTTTAATAATATAGGAGGAATATTAATAATAACTTCCACACAACACAATCACTTATTTGGCCCCAATCTAGAATACTCTGGTAAGCAGGTAGACAATAGAGCACGGGTATAGCATCTTCATTTTTATTATCGGAAAGGAAGTCAATAGATATTGTACCCTGTTCCAAGAATTTGCGCCTGTAAATTAATTCTGAAGCAATCCTCACGAAGGAACAATAGACCTTTCTAAGTCGGCCTTCACAAATCTGTGAATACTATTCGACTATATGCAAGATCTTAAAAAAATTAAACTGACTTCAAAATATAATTTATGATATATAATTTAAACAAATATGACCGATAATGCAGAAATATACCTAGTTTGGAGCCGATGCCAAGTTACAAGACCAGCACATACATTTTGGGATTTTGTTGTGAATATCAATACGACTCCGCCGAATTGTGTTCTCCGAAAGAAAATGCACGAGTCACTATAAAAAAACAACCAAATCGCTTCAAATCTGCCTTTAAAATTTAAAGAGTTCCTTGAATTGGTGACTATGGGACCACCTGTGTCGTCTATCCTTTCAAACGAAAAAAGAATTTTCCAAGTAGGTCCTAAGTAAAAAAAGGTCCAGACGAATTGAGCACCTCCTCCTTTTCTGAAATCGGTTAAAAATCAAGCACGGCGGCCTCCAGCAGGAATCGATCCCACGATAAGGACTACAATGGCAATAAAGACTACAATGACCGATATCCGAAAGTCTTCTTTTCTATCGCAAAATCTATAGGAGGAATATTAATAATACCTTCCACACAACACAATCACTTATTTGGCCCCAATCTAGAATACTCTGGTAAGCAGGTAGACAATAGAGCACGGGTATAGCATCTTCATTTTTATTATCGGAAAGGAAGTCAATAGATATTGTACCCTGTTCCAAGAATTTGCGCCTGTAAATTAATTCTGAAATAATCCTCACGAAGGAACAATAGACCTTTCTAAGTCGGCCTTCACAAATCTGTGAATACTATTCGACTATTTGCAAGATCTTAAAAAAATTAAACTGACTTCAAAATATAATTTATGATATATAATTTAAACAAATATGACCGATAATGCAGAAATATACCTAGTTTGGAGCCGGTGCCAAGTTACAAGACCAGCACATACATTTTGGGATTTTGTTGTGAATATCAATACGACTCCGCCGAATTGTGTTCTCCGAAAGAAAATGCACGAGTCACTATAAAAAAACAACCAAATCGCTTCAAATCTGCCTTTAAAATTTAAAGAGTTCCTTGAATTGGTGACTATGGGACCACATGTGACGTCTACCCTTTCAAACAAAAAAAGAATTTTCCAAGTAGGTCCTAAGTAAAAAAAGGTCCAGACAAATTGAGCACCTCCTCCTTTTCTGAACCCACGATAAGGACTACAATGGCAATAAAGACTACAATGACCGATATCCGAAAGTCTTCTTTTCTATCGCAAAATCTATACTTTAGAGACGATTATAATTTCGAAATATTCCAAACAATAGAGCTCGGGCAATAAACAATAGTATTTTCATTTTTAGGGTTCCGTACCCGAAGGGTCCAAACGGGACTCTATTACTAAGACCTGTCCATCTGTCTGCCTGTCTGTCACCAGGCTGTATCTCGTGAACCGTGATAGCTAGGCAGTTGAAATTTTCGCAGATGATGTATTTCTATTGCCGCTATAACATCATCATCATCATCATCATCATCAGCCATTTGACGCCCACTGCAGGACATAGTTCCGTGTGGTGCCGGATTAAGAATAGCGTCACTCTAAGGAAATCAATTACCAGGAGACGGGTAGCAGCGTCTTACTGATGTTCCAACCGCATACTGCGGTCGCCACGCCGTTTCTAGCGTTAATGCTATATAGTCCTAGGTTTTTTGCCTTAGGTTCTAAAAATCACTATATTAACATGATTGAGAGATAGTATCTACAGTCTCTCAATCATGTTAATATAGTGATTTTTAGAACCTAAGGCAAAAAACCTAGGACTATATAGCATTAACGCTAGAAACGGCCGTTTTTGGCATAAATACTATCTAGTTCCAGGGTTATTTGTCGTGGGTCCTAAAAATTACTGTTGACATGATTGAGAGATTGTACTGACGCTCGTGTTACTCCCTGGATCCTCTTAAGAAGGTAAATCAGTCTAAAATTATTCTTGGCTTGGGATTGAAAGGTTTCTTTTCTGGGTAGTAGAATAAACTGCATCACAAAAGAAAATACTTAACAATAAAATGAATAGGCATGCTTGATAGTCCTGTAAATTTAGGCACTGTAGCAAAATAGAAAAACTTAAAAATATTAGATAATAGATGTCGAGGGCAGCGGAGGGAAGATTCCCTTAATTACAGTAAAATTGCAACTGCATTTCGAGTGTCAATAGTTATTGATGTTCTAAATCCACAACGTGTTGCTTTTCACACGGGGAGAGGAGATTTATCGCTCGACGATTTAATTATCTATCCAACACTACGGTGAATTGGTTTTGAGGTCTCACTCAATAGTTGGGTAATTATACGATGTTGATGAGTCACCAGCACCACATACACATCGCACACCCCTAAACGCGACGTGTGATGGTATAACTACCTATTTTTATTCGTTGGGGTAGATTACAAACGAGATACGTTCAAATTGTATCATATGTGCGAAACGGATGAAAATACGTTTAAAAGAAAAAGTAAAAAGCACTGGACGCTTCATCATCAGCCCTTTGACGCCCACTGCAGGACATAGGCCTCCCTCATGGTTTTCATAACCATAAGGGGTTTTGCCATAATCGCCACGCTTGGCAGGCGGGTTGGCGATCGCAGTATGCGGTTGGAATGTCAGGTAGACGCTGCTGCCCGTCTCCTGGTAATTTATTTCCTTAGTCGCCTTCTACGACATCCACGGGAGGAAATGGAGTGACGCTATTCTTAATCCGGCGCCACACGGCGTCTTAATCCGGCGCCACACGCCACACACTGGACGCTTAAGTAAATAAATATGTAACTAAATGGTCGAATATTTCAATTGTATTGTAGAGCAAATAAATCGTTTGACAAAAGCAGATAAAACTGGTTATGGGGCCAATGATTCTGGCTGGGTATGGACGCCTTTTACAATTTCACCGAAGTTTTTAACTGTTTCGCTTGCCTAAGTGGAACGGAAATTGACCAATAATATCTATGATAACGGTCGAAGTTCTGCGAACCTAAATTATACCCTGTAAAGATTGATTGTTGGTATGACATAGGGTGATAAGGAAGTATTTACTTGCTATACGTACTTGTGAGGACATTACTAGCCTCAATGCATTATGGAAGCTTTTACTTGATTATTTTCCTCGAGTCCTTATTACTCCATCGACTATAAGAATGTTAATTACAAAAGTCATTACTTTCATAGACGTTGTATGATAAACGCTTCCTGTTGCAGTGTTTTAAGTTTGAAAATTTTTATTTAATGGATTATTGACACCGTGAGGAAACCTGAGTGTCTGAGCTATTCACATACCTCAGCGCTTGAAATCGCCATTCCGCGGTGGGCACGCGTGGTGATTAAGCCCATACTCTCTCTCTGAGAGCCTGTGCCCTATAGTGGGACGTATATAGGCTGCTTAGGGCACAGGCCTTCTCTCAGAGAGAGAGAGTATGGGCTTAATCACCACGCGTGCCCACCGCGGAATGGCGATTTCAAGCGCTGAGGTATGTGAATAGCTCAGACACTCAGAAGGAAGTCGATAATTCGGGATTATTACCTGACTAGGTACTTTGAAGTCACTTTGAATCTAAAAAAAATTCCATTACTTTATTACTGTTATTGTGCACATGGGCTGACTCAGAAAGGTCTATTGTTCCTTCGGGGGTATTGTTTCAAAATAAATTCGCAGGCTGAAATTCCTCGAACAGGGTATCTATTGACTTCCTTTGCGATAATAAAACCGGCCAAGTGTGAGTTGGACTCGCGTACGAAGGGTTCCGTACCATTATCTATACAACATTAGACACAAAGATAGAGAAAAAACGGCAAAAAATGATGTTTTTTGCATGAGAGCCCCCTTAAATATTTATTTTATTTTAATTTAATAATTATTTTTGAAGCGAATATAGAACCAAATATTCTGCGAATATTTCAAGCATCTACCTGTTGCCGTAATTAATATCGAGCAAAAAACGGCAAAAAATTACGTTTATTGTGTGGCCCCCCTTAAATATTTATTTTATTATTTTTTGTTATGGCGGCCTCCTTCGTGGTTTTCATAACTATGACGGGTTTTGCCATAATCGCCACGCTTGGCAGGCGGCGTGGCGACCGCAGTATGCGGTTGGAACATCAGTAAGACGCTGCTACCCGTCTCCTGGTAATTGATTTCCTTAGAGTGATGCTATTCTTAATCCGGCACCACACGGAACTATGTCCTGCAGTGGGCGTCAAATGGCTGATGATGATGATGATGATGATGATGTTATAGCGGCAATAGAAATACATCATCTGCGAAAATTTCAACTGCCTAGCTATCACGGTTCACGAGATACAGCCTGGTGACTGACAGGCAGACAGATGGACAGGTCTTAGTAATAGAGTCCCGTTTGGACCCTTCGGGTACGGAACCCTAAAAATGAAAATACTATTGTTTATTGCCCGAGCTCTATTGTTTGGAATATTTCGAAATTATAATCGTCTCTAAAGTATAGATTTTGCGATAGAAAAGAAGACTTTCGGATATCGGTCATTGTAGTCTTTATTGCCATTGTAGTCCTTATCGTGGGTTCAGAAAAGGAGGAGGTGCTCAATTTGTCTGGACCTTTTTTTACTTAGGACCTACTTGGAAAATTCTTTTTTTGTTTCAAAGGGTAGACGTCACATGTGGTCCCATAGTCACCAATTCAAGGAACTCTTTAAATTTTAAAGGCAGATTTGAAGCGATTTGGTTGTTTTTTTATAGTGACTCGTGCATTTTCTTTCGGAGAACACGATTCGGCGGAGTCGTATTGATATTCACAACAAAATCCCAAAATGTATGTGCTGGTCTTGTAACTTGGCACCGGCTCCAAACTAGGTATATTTCTGCATTATCGGTCATATTTGTTTAAATTATATATCATAAATTATATTTTGAAGTCAGTTTAATTTTTTTAAGATCTTGCAAATAGTCGAATAGTATTCACAGATTTGTGAAGGCCGACTTAGAAAGGTCTATTGTTCCTTCGTGAGGATTGCTTCAGAATTAATTTACAGGCGCAAATTCTTGGAACAGGGTACAATATCTATTGACTTCCTTTCCGATAATAAAAATGAAGATGCTATACCCGTGCTCTATTGTCTACCTGCTTACCAGAATATTCTAGATTGGGGCCAAATAAGTGATTGTGTTGTGTGGAAGTTATTATTAATATTCCTCCTATAGATTTTGCGATAGAAAAGAAGACTTTCGGATATCGGTCATTGTAGTCTTTATTGCCATTGTAGTCCTTATAGTGGGATCGATTCCTGCTGGAGGCCGCCGTGCTTGATTTATAACCGATTTCAGAAAAGGAGGAGGTGCTCAATTCGTCTGGACCTTTTTTTACTTAGGACCTACTTGGAAAATTCTTTTTTTGTTTGAAAGGGTAGACGACACAGGTGGTCCCATAGTCACCAATTCAAGGAACTCTTTAAATTTTAAAGGCAGATTTGAAGCGATTTGGTTGTTTTTTTATAGTGACTCGTGCATTTTCTTTCGGAGAACACAATTCGGCGGAGTCGTATTGATATTCACAACAAAATCCCAAAATGTATGTGCTGGTCTTGTAACTTGGCACCGGCTCCAAACTAGGTATATTTCTGCATTATCGGTCATATTTGTTTAAATTATATATCATAAATTATATTTTGAAGTCAGTTTAATTTTTTTAAGATCTTGCAAATAGTCCCTCTGCCAAAGGCTATTGTAATTGTGACTGCATTGTCAGTGTTTTGCAGTAATCGTGTACTTATGACGAGCGGGCCGCTTAGTGAAAGAAGGAATTAGAGAAAATTGGTATGTTTTCAACTTTTTTCAGTCTTCTGAATATTTCACCCACGCTCTTGGCTTAACCATTGAACATTACGAAGCTAGGAGATTATTTTCTATTTTTGAGTGCGTTACCAATAAATTCGAGTTTTTTTTTATGTTTTTTTATTTTTTTTTTTAGGGTTCCGTACGTCCAAAGGAAAAAACGGAACCCTTATGGGATCTCTTTGTTGTCAGTCCGTCCGTCCATCTGTCTGTCTGTCAAGACCCTGCATCACGGGAACGCGTGGAGGTGTCAAGTTGAACTTAAAACCATACCCTGAGTGTCCCTTGAAGCTGTGAAAAAATCAAACTTCTAAGTTAACGCAAGAAAAAGATACGGCCGTTTATGCCGCAACAAACGTATATTTCGGCACTCAAGGGAATGAAAATTTATAGGATACTTTACGTTGACCTAGAACTATGAAATTTGGCTAGTAATGTCGTCTTATACTTGCAATTAAATCATAAAAAATTGTCTTTGAAGTTCGCGAGAAACTCTCAAAAATCTGCGAGACTCGATTCGACAAAGGGGATTGGACCTCTGTGGCACCCACCCGCCGCCGTTTTGAATTTTTTTTAAGTTTCCGCGCTCGATGTAAGTCGCAAATATGGATAGAGGATACTTATACAAACAAAAAACTTCAAGCCATATGGTACCCTGAAGTGTCACGTTTGCGAGATATTTGTCGGTAAAGATCGTCATATGAGATCAATGACAATCACTAAAGAATGCAGTAATTACGTGTGTACACGCATTTCACTGCAGTTTCATCAATCATAGGTAAATTTTTTTTTGTGTTCCTAGGTTGTCATCATCATCAGCCATTTGACGCCCACGAGGGGTTTTGCCATAATCGCCACGCTTGGCAGGCGGGTTGGCGAATAAATATGTAGTTAAATCAACCTTAGGACTATTATTTGAAGTATGTGTATTTCCATGTTTGTGATGTCCTTGCCTGGTTACTCTAGCACAGGGTATCCTAGCTCTCGAATGGAGACCACATATCGGCAAGCGCAGCGTAGGACGACCAGCCACAAGATGGACAGATGACCTCATCCAAGTGGCAGGAAGGCGCTGGATGCAGGCCGCTTCCAGCCGGTCTCTTTGGAAATCCATGTAGGAGGCCTATGTCCAGCAGTGGACCTCTTGTGGCTGAATGATGATGATGATGATGATCATCAAAGGAGTTTTTTTCCCGCTGCCTTTTTCTGCACTACAAATACGGCCCGAAGGCAGCGGCAAACATAGTAACATAGTACATTAACATTCAGCAAACAGAATGTAAATTCTTTACGTTGAAATAAATTATTGATTTCTTGATTCCTGATTTCTGATCCTAGTTTGGGACCAGGACAAGTGATCCGCTGCACCGACATACAGAGTACATCCACTGTACACTTAGCCGTTGTTTTTCTCACTATTAGCTTCACATTTCTTCTACTTTTGTCCAATATTTATTTATTTCTTTATTTTATTTACATTAATATTGCAACATAACAGTAATTACACCAAAAGCGTTACAATATTTTAACTGAGCACTAACTATCAAACAACTTCTTGCATTCTCTTACATACCTTCATCACACTTCCAATCCCATCCGCAAACACATCATCACACTCTGGTGCTTCAGCGTGCAGGGGACATCTGCGTAATTTTCTGTATTTATTTTTCCTGAATAATTATGTAGGTCTGTCTATGTGGCGTTAAATAATTGTTTTTCTACTTCTTCTTCTGATCGTGTTGTGTAGAATTTATTATTGTATCGTATTTATCAGCGGTTTATTTGATTTGTGTTAAATTGTTTTGTAATAATTTGATATAAATAAGGTAGGTACGTTTTGACCTTTTTGGTAATTTCCGAACCCTGGCTGAACGATATTCGAAAAAAAAAAACAAGGAAGACTGTTGTAATTTTTTATCCTTTCATCAGTGTGGAAATGAAAGGAAAAATTACTTTTTGGAAAATTATCATAGTTGGTGTTTAATTCCTATTACTTCCGTGTTTTATTTTTAAAATATTATATCTGAGTAACGAGTATACTAGGAGGCTAGTATACATGTACCTACAAGTATTTTACCGTTCAATAGCTTGAATGTGACGGCTGTAATGTGATCGTCATTATCATCATGTACTGTGATCATCATCATCATCATCATCAGCCCACCTCTGCCCACTGCTGGGTATAGGCCTTTTCCCCATTACGCCATCTTTCGCCATTCGCATCCACGGGTCCTTTAATGTGCTACTTCATGAATTTCACATAATATCTGTGATCACTTCGATGCTGACTCTCCCGAGTGGCCACAAACCGTTTGTCGATCTGCTATTACCAACCAACGCACCACCGATACCTAGAGCTTACTCAAGGATCCATACAAAATATTACTGCCGTAAATGACGTATGTATGGAGGTCCATACAAAATACTGGGTACCGCCGTAAACGACGCATGTATGGACCGCCACCGCGTTGGTGTGTTCCATTCTTCAGGCAAATCTTAAGTCAGCCGTCATTCACAAAGTGCTTTTCCCTCAACTGCCCTCGCGGAATGGAATGCATACACCGTGGTCTATACAAACTTGGGCACAGATGGCAAGGCAGACGAGCGGTTCAGTTATTTTAAAAAACACAATTCCTCCATAAATCTCCAAAAATGCAGCAACAATGGTATGTCCCTCTGCCAAAGGCTATTGTAATTGTGACTGCATTGTCAGTGTTTTGCAGTAATCGTGTACTTATGACGAGCGGGCCGCTTAGTGAAAGAAGGAATTAGAGAAAATTGGTATGTTTTCAACATTTTTCAGTCTTCTGAATATTTCACCCACGCTCTTGGCTTAACCATTGAACATTACGAAGCTAGGAGATTATTTTCTATTTTTGAGTGCGTTACCAATAAATTCGAGTTTTTTTTTATGTTTCTTTTATTTTTTTTTGTAATTGTGACTGCATTGTCAGTGTTTTGCAGTAATCGTGTACTTATGACGAGCGGGCCGCTTAGTGAAATAAGGAATTAGAGAAAATTGGTATGTTTTGAACTTAAATCATAAAAAATTGTCTTTGAAGTTCGCGAGAAGCTCTCAAAAATCTGCGAGACTCGATTCGACAAAGGGGATTGGACCTCTGTGGCACCCACCCGCCGCCGTTTTGAATTTTTTTTAAGTTTCCGCGCTCGATGTAAGTCGCAAATATGGACAGAGTATACTTATACAAACAAAAAACTTCAAGCCATATATGGTACCCTGAAGTGTACCGGTGTGAAGTTAGCTGACAAACTTAGCTGACAAACATAGCTGACACTATTACACGACCAAATAAAATGGTCGTTTTTAAAAAAGGCTTTCATAAGCCAGTAGGTACTACAAAATGCCTATGGCAATAATAAATTTATAATGGTATTAAACGGTCAAGACCGAAGGATATACAAAAAAAAACGAATTTCTACCAGGCTGGATTTATGTTATTTCGGTTCCTTAGATACTACTTAAACTACTTAACTATAAATTGAGACATGAAACCATTCAGTTTTTGTGATAAAGCGGAGCTGACAAATAATTTGTGAGAAAAATCTCTCCAGAGTTTCTTTCTGGGCGACGTATTGCAGCAAAACGAATTTCTACCACTTTAGGAATGCAAAATTATGATTGCATAGACTCCAAAGTATTTTTTATAAATCAATTTATACCTTCAGACCATTCAATTTTTCTGAAATCGGGCGATAGACAAAAATAATGGAGAAAATTTAAAATAACCTTTGTGTTTTTCTTGAGATATACAAAAAAAACGAATTTCTACCAGGCTGGATTTATGTTATTTCGGTTCCTTAGATACTACTTAAACTACTTAACTATAAATTGAGACATGAAACAATTCAGTATTTGTGATACAGCGGAGCTGACAAATAATTTGTGAGAAAAATCTCTCCAGAGTTTCTTTCTGGGCGACGTATTGCAGCAAAACGTATTTCTACCACTTTAGGAATGCAAAATTATGATTGCATAGACTCCAAAGTATTTTAAATAAATCAATTTATACCTTCAGACCATTCAGTTTCTCTGACATCGGGCGATAGACAAAAATAATGGAAAAAATTTCAAAAAGCCCTTTATGCTTTTCTTGGGATATAAAAAAAAAACGAATTTCTACCAGGCTGGATTTATGTTATTTCGGTTCCTAAGATACTACTTAAACTACTTAACTATAAATTGAGACATGAAACCATTCAGTTTTTGTGATAAAGCGGAGCTGACAAATAATTTGTGAGAAAAATCTCTCCAGAGTTTCTTTCTGGGCGACGCATTGCAGCAAAACGAAATTCTACCACTTTAGGAATGCAAAATTATGATTGCATAGACTCTAAAGTATTTTAAATAAATCAATTTATACCTTCAAACCATTCAGTTTTTCTGAAATCGGGCGATAGACAAAAATAATGGAGAAAATTTAAAATAACCTTTGTGTTTTTCTTGAGATATACAAAAAAACTAATTTCTACCAGGCTGGATTTATGTCATTTCGGTTCCTTAGATACTACTTAGACTACTTAACTATAAATTGAGACATGAAACCATTCAGTATTTGTGATACAGCGGAGCTGACAAATAATTTGTGAGAAAAATCTCTCCAGAGTTTCTTTCTGGGCGACGTATTGCAGCAAAACTAATTTCTACCACTTTAGAAATGCAAAATTATGATTGCATAGACTCCAAAGTATTTTAAATAAATCAATTTATATCTTCAGACCATTCAGTTTCTCTGACATCGGGCGATAGACAAAAATAATGGAAAAAATTTCAAAAAGCCCTTTATGCTTTTCTTGGGATATACAAAAAAAACGAATTTCTACCAGGCTGGATTTATGTTATTTCGGTTCCTTAGATACTACTTAAACTACTTAACTATAAATTGAGACATGAAACCATTCAGTTTTTGTGATAAAGCGGAGCTGACAAATAATTTGTGAGAAAAATCTCTCCAGAGTTTCTTTCTGGGCGACGTATTGCAGCAAAACAAAATTCTACCACTTTAGGAATGCAAAATTATGATTGCATAGACTCTAAAGTATTTTAAATAAATCAATTTATACCTTCACACCATTCAGTTTTTCTGAAATCGGGCGATAGACAAAAATAATGGAGAAAATTTAAAATAACCTTTGTGTTTTTCTTGAGATATACAAAAAAACTAATTTCTACCAGGCTGGATTTATGTTATTTCGGTTCCTTAGATACTACTTAGACTACTTAACTATAAATTGAGACATGAAACCATTCAGTATTTGTGATACAGCGGAGCTGACAAATAATTTGTGAGAAAAATCTCTCCAGAGTTTCTTTCTGGGCGACGTATTGCAGCAAAACTAATTTCTACCACTTTAGAAATGCAAAATTATGATTGCATAGACTCCAAAGTATTTTAAATAAATCAATATACCTTCAGACCATTCAGTTTCTCTGACATCGGGCGATAGACAAAAATAATGGAAAAAATTTCAAAAAGCCCTTTATGCTTTTCTTGAGATATACAAAAAAAACGTATTTCTACCAGGCTGGATTTATGTTATTTCGGTTCCTTAGATACTACTTAAACTACTTAACTATAAATTGAGACATGAAACCATTGAGTTTTTGTGATAAAGCGGAGCTGACAAATAATTTGTGACAAAAATCTCTCCAGAGTTTCTTTCTGGGCGACGTATTGCAGCAAAACGAATTT
Source organism: Yponomeuta evonymella (assembly GCA_963969515.1). Taxonomy (NCBI): domain Eukaryota; kingdom Metazoa; phylum Arthropoda; class Insecta; order Lepidoptera; family Yponomeutidae; genus Yponomeuta; species Yponomeuta evonymella. Next base: position 11,815,345 of record OZ018360.1, on the reverse strand, counting down.
CTACCACTTTAGGAATACAAAATTATGATTGCATAGACTCTAAAGTGTTTTAAATAAATCAATTTATACCTTCAGACCATTCAATTTTTCTGAAATCGGGCGATAGACAAAAATAATGGAGAAAATTTAAAATAACCTTTGTGTTTTTCTTGAGATATAAAAAAAAACGAATTTCTATCAGGCTGGATTTATGTTATTTCGGTTCCTTAGATACTACTTAAACTACTAAACTATAAATTGAGACATGAAACCATTCAGTTTTTGTGATAAAGCGGAGCTAACAATTTAAGAGAAAAATCTCGCCCGAGTTTCTTTCTGGGCGACGTATTGCAGCAAAGAGAATTTCTACCACTTTTGAAATGCAAAATTATGATAAAAGGTATAAATTGATTTATTTTAGATACTTTAGAGTCTATGCAATCATAATTTTGCATTCCTTAAGTGGTAGAAATTCGTTTTGCTGCAATACGTCGCCCAGAAAGAAACTCTGGAGAGATTTTTGTCACAAATTATTTGTCAGCTCCGCTTTATCACAAAAACTGAATGGTTTCATGTCTCAACTTATAGTTAAGTAGTTTAAGTAGTATCTAAGGAACCGAAATAACATAAATCCAGCCTGGTAGAAATTCGTTTTATTTTTTTATATCTCAAGAAAAACACAAAGGTTATTTTAAATTTTCTCCATTATTTTTGTCTATCGCCCGATTTCAGAAAAATTGAATGGTCTGAAGGTATAAATTGATTTATTTAAAATACGTTAGAGTCTATGCATTCATAATTTTGCATTCCTAAAGTGGTAGAAATTCTCTTTGCTGCAATACTTCGCCCAGAAAGAAACTCTGGAGAGATTTTTCTCACAAATTATTTGTCAGCTCCGCTGTATCACAAATACTGAATGTTTTCATGTCTTAATTTATAGTTAAGTAGTTTAAGTAGTATTTAAGGAACCGAAATAACATAAATCCAGCCTGGTAGAAATTCGTTTTTTTTGTATATCTCAAGAAAAACACAAAGGTTATTTTAAATTTTCTCCATTATTTTTGTCTATCGCCCGATTTCCGAAAAATTGAATGGTCTGAAGGTATAAATTGATTTATTTAAAATACTTTAGAGTCTACGCAATTATAATTTTGTATTTCTAAAGTGGTAGAAATTCTCTTTGCTGCAATACTTCGCCCAGAAAGAAACTTGGGAGAGATTTTTCTTACAAATTATTTGTCAGCTCCGCTTTATCACAAAAACTAAATGGATTCATTTCTTAATTTATAGTTAAGTAGTTTAAGTAGTATCTAAGGAACCGAAATAACATAAATCCAGTCTGGTAGAAATTCGTTTTTTTTGTATATCTCAAGAAAAACACAAAGGTTATTTTAAATTTTCTCCATTATTTTTGTCTATCGCCCGATTTCAGAAAAATTGAATGGTCTGAAGGTATAAATTGATTTATTTAAAATACTTTAGAGTCTATGCAATCATAATTTTGCATTCCTAAAGTGGTAGAAATTCGTTTTGCTGCAATGTGTCGCCCAGAAAGAAACTCTGGAGAGATTTTTGTCACAAATTATTTGTCAGCTCCGCTTTATCACAAAAACTGAATGGTTTCATGTCTCAATTTATAGTTAAGTAGTTTAAGTAGTATCTAAGGAACCGAAATAACATAAATCCATCCTGGTAGAAATTCGTTTTTTTTGTATATCTCAAGAAAAACACAAAGGTTATTTTAAATTTTCTCCATTATTTTTTTCTATCGCCCGATTTCAGAAAAATTGAATGGTCTGAAGGTATAAATTGATTTATTTAAAATATTTTAGAGTCTATGCAATCATAATTTTGCATTCCTAAAGTGGTAGAAATTCGTTTTGCTGCAATACGTCGCCTAGAAAGAAATTCTGGAGAGATTTTTCTCACAAATTATTTGTCAGCTCCGCTTTATCACAAAAACTGAATGGTTTCATGTCTCAATTTATAGTTAAGTAGTTTAAGTAGTATCTAAGGAACCGAAATAACATAAATCCAGCCTGGTAGAAATTCGTTTTTTTGTATATTTGAAGAAAAACACAAAGGTTATTTTAAATTTTCTCCATTATTTTTGTCTATCGCCCGATTTCAGAAAAATTGAATGGTCTGAAGGTATAAATTGATTTATTTAAAATACTTTAGAGTTTATGCAATCATAATTTTGCATTCCTAAAGTGGTAGAAATTCGTTTTGCTGCAATATGTCGCCCAGAAAGAAACTCTGGAGAGATTTTTGTCACAAATTATTTGTCAGCTCCGTTTTATCACAAAAACTGAATGGTTTCATGTCTCAATTTATATTTAAGTAGTTTAAGTAGTATCTAAGGAACCGAAATAACATAAATTCAGCCTGGTAGAAATTCGTTTTTTTTGTATATCTCAAGAAAAACACAAAGGTTATTTTAAATTTTCTCCATTATTTTTGTCTATCGCCCGATTTCAGAAAAATTGAATGGTCTGAAGGTATAAATTGATTTATTTAAAATACGTTAAAGTCTATGCATTCATAATTTTGCATTCCTAAAGTGGTAAAAATTCTCTTTGCTGCAATACTTCGCCCAGAAAGAAACTCTGGAGAGATTTTTCTCACAAATTATTCGTCAGCTCCGCTTTATTACAAAAACTGAATGGTTTCATGTCTCAAATTATAGTTAAGTAGTTTAAGTAGTATCTAAGGAACCGAAATAACATAAATCCATCCTGGTAGAAATTCGTTTTTTTTGTATATCTCAAGAAAAACACAAAGGTTATTTTAAATTTTCTCCATTATTTTTGTCTATCGCCCGATTTCAGAAAAATTGAATGGTCTGAAGGTATAAATTGATTTATTTCAAATACTTTGGAGTCTATGCAATCATAATTTTGCATTCCTAAAGTGGTAGAAATTCGTTTTGCTGCAATACGTCGCCCAGAAAGAAACTCTGGAGAGATTTTTCTCACAAATTATTTGTCAGCTCCGCTTTATCACAAAAACTGAATGGTTTCATGTCTCAATTTATAGTTAAGTAGTTTAAGTAGTATCTAAGAAACCGAAATAACATAAATCCAGCCTGGTAGAAATTCGTTTTTTTTGTATATCCCAAGAAAAGCATAAAAGGCTTTTTGAAATTTTCTCCATTATTTTTGTCTATCGCCCGATGTTAGAGAAACTGAATGGTCTGAAGGTATAAATTGATTTATTTAAAATACTTTAGAGTCTTTGCAATCATAATTTTGCTTTCCTAAAGTGGTAGAAATTCGTTTTGCTGCAATACGTCGCCCAGAAAGAAACTCTGGAGAAATTTTTCTCACAAATTATTTGTCAGCTCCGCTTTATCATAAAAACTAAATGGTTTCATGTCTCAATTTATAGTTAAGTAGTTTAAGTAGTATCTAAGGAACCGAAATAACATAAATCCAGCCTGGTAGAAATTCGTTTTTTTTTTGTATATCCCAAGAAAAGCATAAAGGGCTTTTTGAAATTTTCTCCATTATTTTTGTCTATCGCCCGATGTCAGAGAAACTGAATGGTTTTAAGGTATGAAATGATTTAATTAAAATACTTTAGAGTCTATGCAATCATAATTTTGCATTCCTAAAGTGGTAGAAATTCGTTTTGCTGCAATACGTCGCCCAGAAAGAAATTCTGGAGAGATTTTTCTCACAAATTATTTGTCAGCTCCGCTTTATCACAAAAACTGAATGGTTTCATGTCTCAATTTATAGTTAAGTAGTTTAAGTAGTATCTAAGGAACCGAAATAACATAAATCCAGCCTGGTAGAAATTCGTTTTTTTGTATATCTGAAGAAAAACACAAAGGTTATTTTAAATTTTTTCATTATTTTTGTCTATCGCCCGATTTCAGAAAAATTGAATGGTCTGAAGGTATAAATTGATTTATTTCAAATACTTTAGTCTATGCAATTATAATTTTGCATTTCTAAAGTGGTAGAAATTCTCTTTGCTGCAATACTTCACCCAGAAAGAAACTTGGGAGAGATTTTTCTCACAAATTATTTGTCAGCTCCGCTTTATCACAAAAACTGAATGGTTTCATGTCTCAATTTATAGTTAAGTAGTTTAAGTAGTTTAAGTAGTATCTAAGGAATCGAAATAACATAAATTAAGCCTGGTAGAAATTCGTTATTTTTGTATATCCCAAGAAAATCATAAAGGGCTTTTTGAAATTTTCTCCATTATTTTTGTCTATCGCCCGATTTCAGAGAAACTGAATGGTCTGAAGGTATAAATTGATTTATTTAAAATACTTTAGAGTCTATGCAATCTTAATTTTGTATTTCTAAAGTGGTAGAAATTCTGTTTTCTGCGGTATGTCGTCCAGGGCGCAACTCCGGAGAGATTTTTCTCACAAATTGTTTGTCTGCTCCACTTTATCACAAAAACTGAATGGTTTGATGCTTCTATTTATACCTTAACAGTTTCCTTAGTATCTAAGGAACCGTAATAACTAAAATCCAGCCTTCTAGAAATTCAAATTTTTTTAGTATCCCAATAAGAAACATAAACGCGTACTGAAAATTTTGCGAATATTTTTTATTTCTTCACGTTTTCACTGCTATGCCACGGTATTGAGCCATAATTAAGATATGTTTTAACATCTTTTATTGTCACAATTACGTACGGTCAGAATGTTCCCCAAATTAGCTTAGTTGTGAGGAGTTTATCTCAGAATTTTTTTTGATGGGACAGTATTTCTTAATTCTAAATATAACATTTGGTCTTCGGTCTTGACCGTTTAATACCATTATAAATTTATTATTGCCATAGGCATTTTGTAGTACCTACTGGCTTATGAAAGCCTTTTTTAAAAACGACCATTTTATTTGGTCGTGTAATAGTGTCAGCTATGTTTGTCAGCTAAGTTTGTCAGCTAACTTCACACCGGTCTGAAGTGTCATGTTTGCGAGATATTTGTCGGTAAAGATCGTCATATGAGATCAATGACAATCACTAAAGAATGCAGTAATTACGTGTGTACACGCATTTCATTGCAGTTTCATCAATCATAGCTAAAAATTTTTTTGTGTTCCTAGGTTGTCATCATCTTCAGCCATTTGACGCCCACGAAGGGTTTTGCCATAATTGCCACGCTTGGCAGGCGGGTTGGCGAATAAATATGTAGTTAAATCAACCTTAGGACTATTATTTGAATGCAATGAAATGCGTATACACATACGTTGTTACTGCATTATTAATGATTGTCATTGATCTCAAATGACGATCTTTACCCCCAGATATCTCGGAAACGTGACACTAGGGTACCATATGAAGTTTTTGTGGTGAGTGCGGTGGGTAGAACATTGGACTCGGAAGCGAGAGACCCAGGTTCGATTCCCAGTGCGGGCATGTACTTATGACTTTGTTTTCTAAGTTATCTACATTTGTGAAGTTGTAGTAGCAATACCACTCGCTAATGGTGAAGGAAAACATCGGGAGGAAACCTGAGTGTCTGAGCTATGCACATACCTCAGCGCTTGAAATCGCCAATCCGCGGTGGGCACGCGTGGTGATTAAGCCCATACTCTCTCTCTGAGAGAAGGCCTGTGCCCTACAGTGGGACGTATATAGGCTGCTTAATAATGAAGTGTTTTGTTTGTATAAGACTAGTATCCTCTATCCATATTTACTACTTTCGTCGTGCGCGGTAACTTTGAAAAAAATTCAAAATGGCGGCGGGTGGATATGCCAGCTTCCATAGAAAAATGCACAAACGGTGGGCACGCGTGGTGATTAAGCCCATACTCTCTCTCTGAGAGAAGGCCTGTGCCCTACAGTGGGACGTATATAGGCTGCTTAATAATGAAGTGTTTTGTTTGTATAAGACTAGGATCCTCTATCCATATTTACCACTTTCGTCGTGCGCGGTAACTTTGAAAAAAATTCAAAATGGCGGCGGGTGGATATGCCAGCTTCCATAGAAAAATGCACAAACGGTGGGCACGCCTGGTGATTAAGCCCATACTCTCTCTCTGAGAGAAGGCCTGTGCCCTACAATGGGACGTATATAGGCTGCTTAATAATGAAGTGTTTTGTTTGTATAAGACTAGTATCCTCTATCCATATTTACCACTTTCGTCGTGCGCGGTAACTTTGAAAAAAATTCAAAATGGCGGCGGGTGGATATGCCAGCTTCCATAGAAAAATGCACAAACACCTTTGTCCAGTTTTTTTGTGCAGTACCTACAAAATTTCAAATAAAAACAGGAATGATTCTTATTTGACATTACAAACAGTAATGTCAAATAAGAACCATTCTTGTTCTTCTTCGTAACCTCCATTACTTATCTGAGGAGCTTGGGGCAAAACCCAAAATCTTCCGTTCCTCTCTGTTCTGGGCCAGGACGTTGATTTAAGTCCACATTTGAGCCAGTTGCTAACGGACCCTAATGGTTGTCCACGCGCTCGATGTAAGTCGCAAATATGGATAGAGGATACTTATACAAACAAAAAACTTCAAGCCATATGGTACCCTGAAGTGTCACGTTTGCGAGATATTTGTCGGTAAAGATCGTCATATGAGATCAATGACAATCACTAAAGAATGCAGTAATTACGTGTGTACACGCATTTCATTGCAGTTTCATCAATCATAGCTAAAAATTTTTTTGTGTTCCTAGGTTGTCATCATCATCAGCCATTTGACGCCCACGAGGGGTTTTGCCATAATCGCCACGCTTGGCAGGCGGATTGGCGAATAAATATGTAGTTAAATCATCCTTAGGACTATTATTTGAATGCAATGAAATGCGTATACACATACGTAGTTACTGCATTATTAATGATTGTCATTGATCTCAAATGACGATCTTTACCCCCAGATATCTCGGAAACGTGACACTAGGGTACCATATGAAGTTTTTGCGGTGAGTGCGGCGGGTAGAACATTGGACTCGGAAGCGAGAGACCCAGGTTCAATTCCCAGTGCGGGCATGTACTTATGACTTTGTTTTCTAAGTTATCTACATTTGTGAAGTTGTATTAGCAATACCACTCGCTAATGGTGAAGGAAAACATCGGGAGGAAACCTGAGTGTCTGAGCTATGCACATACCTCAGCGCTTGAAATCGCCAATCCGCGGTGGGCACGCGTGGTGATTAAGCCCATACTCTCTCTCTGAGAGAAGGCCTGTGCCCTACAGTGGAACGTATATAGGCTGCTTAATAATGAAGTGTTTTGTTTGTATAAGGCTAGTATCCTCTGTCCATATTTACCACTTTCGTCGTGCGCGGTAACTTTGAAAAAAATTCAAAATGGCGGCGGGTGGATATGCCAGCTTCCATAGAAAAATGCACAAACACCTTTGGCCAGTTTTTTTGTGTAGTACCTACAATATTTCAAATAAAAACAAGAATGATTCTTATTTGACTTTAAAAACAGAAATGTCAAATAAGAACCATTCTTGTTCTTCTTCGTAACCTCCATTACTTATCTGAGGAGCTTGGGGCAAAAACCAAAATCTTCCGTTCCTCTCTGTTCTGGGCCAGGACGTTGATTTAAGTCCACATTTGAGCCAGTTGCTAACGGACCCTAATGGTTGTCCAGTGGCTAGCAACCGGCACACTATAGGTATATATATATTTTTTTATTTTATATATTTATGGAAATGAAAAAAACAAAAAAAACACAACCAAAACCACTGAAACCTGTAAGGTTTATGTATGATTTTCTGGAGTACACTCTATAATAAGAACAGTGTTTTATCTGGTAGGCCTACACTGAAAAAGCACCCGAGCTTAACCTAATAACTTACAAGTTCAGCCTAAGAAGTACCCCTTCAATATAAGTCCACTGTTAACGGGTTTAGCTTTCAAATCACATAATACACTGGGTGGTAGTTCGTTTAAGACAAGCATTGGACAAGCATTTGGTAGACTCGAGGCCCTGGTCCGGTAAAACATTATTGCATTCACTCGGGGAGTGTTTATAATGCGCGTTTTACAATAATTAAACCGGGCCGCCGCCGGCGACGGTTAAACACCTATAAACCGCTACATTCGCCAAATGGACTGCCTCCATTAGGGATGCCACGCCTATGACGCGTTGCACACTATACATACAGCACATCAATCTTCACAATGACAGTCTGAAATCAACCCTATGAACTTCTAAATAAGTACTCTAAATATGTCTTAGGGACAAAATATAAAGGTTGATCAGCTCTGATGCCTATGCTAGGTAATAAACAATCTATGTTACAGACATCTGCGTCTCCTAATTGTAACCAACTAACAACATTTAATGTTAATTGTTTAACCAGCATTTTTTTTTCTTTTTTATTTTAGTGATTATTAAGCATAAGCAGCCCTATATACGTCTCACTGTAGGGCATAGGCCTTCTCTCAGGGAGCGAGTATGGGCTTAATCACCACGCGTGCCCACCGCGGATTGGCGATTTCAAGCGCTGAGATACCTATGTGAATAGCTCAGACATTCAGGTTTCCTCACAATGTTTTCCTTCACAGCTACTATAACTTACATAGATACATGCCCGTACTGGAAATCGAACCTGGGTCTCTCGCTTCCGAGTCCAAAGTTCTACCCACTAGGCTAACACCGCTCTTGGTAGTGATGTACAATGTAGAAAATCGATTTAATCGATCGATTAATAAGTTCCGACAAGATGCAAGAATAAGAGACAAAATTTGTTACTTTCCTACTTACATTTCATTACAGGTATTTACACGTTAATTAGTTTATAATGTTAACCCGATTTCGTTTGGTTTATTAAAGATCTAAAAAAAATTGTTTATTTTACAGAGTGTAGTAAAAGCGAAGTAGGAAATAATGTGGTACCCCTCGTATAGTTATTTTTAAATCGGGCAAACAAAACTTATTACCTACTATGTAGGTAGAGGAGCTTACAAATCGATATAGTACCTACTTCATCATCAACCCATTATGTCCCCACCGAGGGGCACGGGTCTCTTCCCTGAGGAAGGTATAGGCCATACTCCACCACGGGGGCCAAGTCCGGATTGGTGGAGGCTTGTAGACTAGTGGCTCGTCTACTGTCAGAAGTTGTCAAGCCGCCCTAAGGCCTCTGACTTGGCTTAACTACTGCCATCTATCGACGGCAGCCGGCACCAACAGCTTAACGTGCCTTGCGAAGCACGGAACCGCTCGGCAAAATGCCACTAGCGTAGATGGCGACCCATCCATGCACTGAACGCGCCCTGTGTTGCTTAACCTTCGTGATCGTTTAAGATCACTCGGGCAGCCGGGGCTACGAGCGATTCCGAGTACCTACTTGCCTATGTCATATTATAGTAAAACTAATTAAAATACAAGGGATGGTAGAGGTTCTACGACTTCTATAGAAGTAGAGGGTCCGGCTGAATAAATATCTCTCGCTTCAATTTTATCAGTGTACTTTCGTTCCTTTCAACGATCTAGGTATCTATCTAACTACTTGACAAAGAGTGTGACGTGTGATAAGATTTTTATCAGTGGTACATCCCTAGTGACCCCCGCGCAGCTCCCCTTTACACTATTATTAGTCATTGCGCAGGAATTGACAAACTTCACCCAACCGCCAAAAATATTTACGCGGATTATACTTACTCGTATCTCTTGTCTTAGCAACGAGCAACAAACTACTTCAATTTGTGGAATAACCCTACAAATCTTACAAGACTCACATTCAATCTCCCACGTTTCTGCGAACCCAAAAGTGATATTTACAATCTATCATCAGGTTTTCTTAACAACATCAGAGAAATCACGCGATTTATGTGCCGAGCGACGCGTTCCGTTCTCGCCGCGGAGATATAAATTATTGAAATTGATAAAACAATGCATTGCGTGATACAAAGCTCGCCTTTTTCAACACTTTAGCTGAACAGTGCTTGAAACAGCGGTGGTCGATAAACGACAAATTCTCTTAGCTTATCACAATAACAAATAAACACTCCTTCTACCCGTGGATAGGAGGGTTAAGTTACTCGGGATTAGAGATGGGCGGGCAAGAATCTTAACAATATTCTCGATCGAGGATATTCGATACAAAAATCTCGTGTTCGTTATCGAACTCCTCCGAAACGGCTTCTCCGATTTTTACAAATTTTTTTTGTGTATATTTGGTATGTCTGAGAATAGGTCGTACGCTAATGAATGTGGCAAAACAACGTTTGCCGAGTCAGATAGTTATCTCTATAGAAACTGTTATTTGCGGATTAAAGTAAATAACTGACGAATAAATAATTTTTCCATTTATAAGGCCTATTCTGCTCGGGATGAAAAGATTCTAACACTGCAAAGTTACGGTATGTGCCCAATGACTTAGTTTTCTAAGTTACCAACGTATCTACATTTGTATCTTTTATTTGTATTCAATTCAAATATTTTTATTCATTATAAAAAAGAAATGTTTACTTAATGAAAGTCAAAGTTGTTAGTTTCACAATTAATAGATTATATGGAGAAGAAGCTTACAAAGAAACTCCACATTTATTGTTTTTAAAACACGTTTACTTAATTAACAGAGTTTTCAACTTAGAAATTAGTACTCAGGGACGTGTTAAACACTAGACATAATCGCCCTATGAATACCCTTTAATATTAATATACTGTTAAATACCAAACATAGTCTTCTTATAATCCTTGAGGGTATACCTAGTAGCTTTTTTTTGCAGTGTTCCTAACACACTTTGTAGTAATACAATACGAATACGTTTCACTGTGGGACCTAGGTACGGCAAATAATATGGTAATTGTTGCTTTATGTGACAATTTATAAAAAAAACTGGCCAAATGAGAGTGGGACTTGCACACCGAGGATTCCACGAGGATCGTAGCAACAATGTGTTTAGGAACTTTTATTCTGTTCGGGATCCTTAGTATCATACTTGGCCAGTATTCATCATTTGTGGTTTTTAAATTTTACGTTATACGTCATACGTGGTCATACACATCAACAGAGCGAAAATAAAAAAACCGTAAAAAATGTTCCAAAAAAAAACCGTAAAAAATTTACTAAAAAAATTGCTATATAACTATAGGCATTGGTCTACTTTCTAGCCTAGTGACAGAACCTAACCTAATAATAGAGCCTGGGCGTAACGTTGCGATCACAACTTCAATAATAATAATAACTTCCACACAACACAATCACTTATCCTGGTCCTAAACTTCTAAATGCCCAAATTCTGTTATGGTAATCAGGCAAGGACATCACAAAGATGGAAAAACACCCATACTGAGGACATTTGCACAAATCAAGTACGGCGGCCTCCAGCGAGAATCGAACTCACGACCTCCGACTGCATAGTCAAGCGTGTCAGCGCTAGACCAACGAGGTAAAACTTTGATGTTTTTCTTCTTCCTGTGCCTCTCCATTAATGGAGGTAGGCAATCATTTTTCTACAATTCTAGCCAAGCGAAACACGTCTTCAACGTTGGCTACATCCGTTTAGCTACTTTTTAACCGCCAAATCCAGCAATGGACTTCAGGCTTCGAAAAAGCGCTCCGAAATTCAGCAGTGTTGAGAATCACGAGCGAAGTGTTGCCCCGGACAGTTGGTCCGGTCGTAAAGAGGAAGCGTTGCATGCGGGCGGCGCTCTGTGTTCGCGCCGTCCAAACAAATCAGACGCACCTCATTCTGATGAGCTAGCGCGTGATCGACCGAGGGGTCATCCGATTAAGGTTCCAGGTTCTGACTTCGTAAAAGGAAATCCTTAGTCAGGAACAGAGGCAAAAGGTAATTTTGGTCCAGCGCCTGGTCCTTGTTCATTAGAGGACGTGGAACAGTAGGAACTCCTAGGAGTAAAACTAGAGATACATGTGTTGGAAACGCTTATTCCTACGAAAAAACGAAATTATGTTTCTGATTTAAGACAAATAAAATAACAAGCACTGCTTAGCAAAATACCTTCTATTTTTAAGAGAGCACCAGAGAAAGAAACGCAACAACAATTGAGCGCGAAATTATTTGATAAAGTAATAAAGAGACGTCAGTCTTAAAGAAGTAAGGATCAACGATGTTAACGTGGAACCAAACATCTGGATTTTATGGTATTGTCTAATTTTGATGAGTCCAGTGATTCCAGAGGGCGCTTGAAGTTCACCGTCTGATTATTTGTTCAATGCATTAAGTGGTTTCCCCGAATGTTCGTAATTAGGGGGTTGATCAAAGGATTCTAATTGTTTTGACGTTGCTTGAAAGGATTCCTTGTAATTCCCGCGGGAATCAATCTTGACTTTGTTTGATTTCGGAAGAACTTTCAGAGGAAACGTTCTATTGTTTCCATTCGGCCTACTAAATTTTAACAATTGTAACGATCCAATAAGAAATTATTTCTAGACCACGACTTTCAAAAGTATATAATTGATAACTTACTAAGCAATATCGACGTGTCTGAAACCTTATGTTCTATTTGTCCGCACTAAACGTCCGCGTCTATAGACAAAAATATTTGATTCCATAAACCATAGAGATACTATACCATGATAGTGTGTCGGCCAAAATTCCTCTCAAAAGCCAAGCGATACGCATACATTTACGTAAGTATAATAAGTGTATGCCTAAGCAGACTGTAGTAAGTGACGTTCGCAATGACGCAAACATCCGCATTAATAATGCAACCATCTACGCTAAGCATGCCAATTCAGCCACAATTTTGTTGCCTCAATTTGAAAGCTCGAACTGCGGTTGTACTCTTTATAATTCCATGCCATAAACACTATTAGCAAATTAGCATCCGACACCAGCAGCGGTGTTCAATTTCATGTCCCAATAGTTAGTACACTCTGCAACACCCAAAGGTACTATCCGGGACCTCTTTACCTTCGTATCACGAGAAAGGTACAAACAGTTTCGCGATTAGGTCGACTTTACGCCCGATAAAGCGTATAGGCGAAGCTGTATCGAATGCGAGCTAATACTGTGGCAATATTGTCGCAGGCCGACAAAGAGCCCGCTTGCACCAACCGTGCCGGGAACAACAGGCTTTCAATAAACAATTAGTCCTTATAAACAATATAAAAAGGTCGAGCGTTTTATCGAGCGAGGCGGCTAGCCGCGGCGTTAATATGATATGGGATTGGATTAATGCCTATGTTGTACAGTAGTCAGCAGGTCAACCTGTACATTTTTAATGCAAGTCGTTCTTAACGTAACTGATCAGAGTGCACTTATGTAAAGGGTGGAGGTGCTGTCTACTGCACAAATGCATTTAGAAAGATTTTGGGACTACGAACAGTAAAATAATACGATAAAAGAAACCCATGCGGCGTCATTAATAATGATAAGCATAGAACCGTAAACAATAATAAACAAATATCTTCCAGACATTTCAATCACTTGTCCCGGTCCTAGACTAAGATACCCTGTATGCTGGAAATAAAGACATCACCAATAGGGAAATACCCCCAGACTGAAGCCATTTGTACAAATCAAAGTACAGATAACCTCAGTGGGAACCGAACCCACGATCTCTATCTTACCGCCAGATCAACAAGGTAGGTTACCAAAAAGTAATGTGATATCCTATCAAACACCGTACAATTTTAGGGAAAACCAGTTGTTTTTCAACATAATATTTCATTGTTATCCACTAGTACCAACATTATCTTGAAACTTAAACTTGATCTTTGTGGACACTATAACAACATTATGCTTGTAAAAGGCTTTTGTAAAACGTTATCCTACTTATTTTGTAAGTATTTTCTTTAATATAACACATTTGTTATTAATTCTAACTTAACCAGAATTTTTGTTGCCGATGGATTCAATATACGTGATATAAAAATAAACAGCTAACTTAACAACCCCAAAGTCTGAACCAATCTATGCATGATTAAACCCAACTTCCTCTGCCTCGATATCCCCTAAATCGTCGAGAATTCTGCTGTAATTTTTTGCCCTCAAACATTCCTCTATAAAATGTTTATCGCCGCTAGCACATGTGCCAGCCAGCCCCTCTCCGGGATTATGCCGAAATAACCAGATTGCCACCCCGGCAAAAAATAAATAAATCCAAACACCGGCACAAAAACTTCGGGCCTCCTTGAACGACGAGTAAAACCCCGTCTTGAAAGCCAATTTACAGTTATCTACGGGTCTTGCGTCCTCCTCTTTCCCCCCACTTTCCTGAAAGGCAAAAGAGGACGTCTACATTTTAAGTACCAACGTGTAAGTAATAGCTTCGATCCCAAATCCAAGATAGAGTTGGCCTGTGTGGGTAATTTAATTACCACCCGTGTATGTATGTGTTGGTGGGATTTGCATGTGTGCAAGGGCGGGGGTGCCTGCACAGACGCCTGCGGGTTATCATTTCCTGTTCTCATTTTAAATTTACAACTGTATAATTTTTTGTTCGCGCTGTGGGGTGACTGAAGGTTGCTTCGGCGCGAATGAGTTTGTTGTAGCATCCGAGTTACAGACTTCCGTTACGTGAAACGACCTACCATTGCATAGCCCTAAACGCGTTTTTTAGCAGATCGTGTTTGATTTAATTCTTTAACTGCACCACGGCACGCACTCCGTAGTACAGTAGTATGGGTTACCGTAGGCACTGACTGAAAATCAGCGCTGAGGGATCACTTCCTCAGCACAACGCTGAGTCAGCTGCCTTTTGTGGCAAAGTAGATACACCACAGGCTACATCTTTGGTCCTGTTTTATTTATTCGTTTTGTCTGTTGTGTATTTAGTTTTCTTTCTGTCGTTGTGCATATTATGTTACTTATCTGCTTATTTTGTTTCTGTGATGTATCTTGTTGGTATAATAAATTGAATGTCTTTCTTCTTCTTCTTCATATTTCTTTGCAGTTGATCTTGGGCATCATTGCACCCTTGTTCTACCGTATAAGTTGCTGGGTGATACCTAAAGGATTTCTGCTATTACTCTCTACTTTAAGTGCAGGCTATCTGGCGTCTGCTTTACGAACGTTTTTAACTGACTGCGGCGAAGCCCAAAAGGAGGGTAATGTGTTGGCTCGTATGTATGTATGTAAGTGTGTCCTATTCTATATTCCCTCATAACTCCTTAACTAATGGACAGATTTTGACAAATAATATCTCAACCGATTCGTCGTGTTTGCGCGAGTGCTATAGGCTATATAAATTCAGCATAAAGCTAACAAAAAAATTACTAAAAGGAAAAAAAGAAAAACTAAATAAAAAATAACCAACAACCCAACTGCTGAACATTTACTAGGTAGGTACTAAGCAGGCGGGACCCAAATTCAACAACATACCTTATTTCGAGGTATCTAGGGTTATTTTTTAATCCAGTTTTTTATCTGCAGTGGAGACATCACCATCACTGTGATTACTTTCTTTCTTGCAATAATTGACAAAGCAATGCACCGATAAATTAAACCATATGACTTCGCAAAACCACCCAACCCAACACATCAAACTAACTATCAAACAAGAAGCTGCACATTATAAACACGACCCAACGTCCTTGATACTACATTAAGGGCGCTATTAATATCCAGACAGATGCTGTGCCCCGTGCTCGGGCTATTTCCAGCCCCCCTTCGGGAGGGCACCCTCCGGCACGCGAGCCGAAGAGCTGGTAACTCGAGGTGCAATCGAGGGCTTCTTTTGGGCACGTGTCAAAGGTCAGGTGCCAGGAGGCGAGGAAGAGACTCGGAGGAGGAAGGATATGATAAGATTGTAAATGTTATTCAGAATTCACGTGAAATTTTGCGGGAAATGTCCACAGAACTCTGTGGAAATCTCCGATCAGGGCTCCATTTTATAGAGCTACAATTCATGGTTTACAACGACTATTCGGTGTACGATTAACTCACAGATTAACAAGTATGAAGACCACTAATCGACAGCGCAATGTACTTCGAATTGCCATAATAAACTATGAAGTTTAGTTTTATGAAATGCGGCCCAGGTTTCGCTTTGATCCGCTAACTAATTCCAACTCTAATTTGCACGGAACAGGAACAGAACGGGACAGTCTGGGTCTATTTCATTTGTAGAAATCAAGCAAGACGGCCTCAAGCGGGAATCGAACCCACAACCTTTCTTTTGGTAGTCAAAGTGTTACCGTTAGACTAACGACTAAGGTCAAAGGAAGACATAAACAAAGGGACATTCTAGTGGACCAGGTGGATTTCACATCAAAATTCTCCAGTTGAATCACAAACTGTACAATGGAGAACTTAAGCAAATTAAACGCCTAGGCGTTATCTATTAATACTGTTGCATTGAGGCAGAGTGGGGCGCGCTGCGCAGTGACAGGTCATCCGAGACGTTAATGCGGCCGCGCGGAGCTGATACATCTGGCCGTCTGATGGACGCCCAGCGCGCCGATCGATTTCGCTAGATCCATTGTTATACCTACACTTACGGTGTTATAAAAACACGATTCCTTAAAACACTTCTCAAATGCAGTTTAAATAGTCTGTGCCAAAGGAAAATACTTTAGTACAGACTACTTAAACCTACGAATAAAAAAACCATAGAAGTATTACTTCCTACAAAATTCACACTCAAAAACGGCCGCATTCTTCTCGAATAGTCTTCACGTTGATTAGGCGTAAGTGACAACTGATGATTGATTTAATACAAAAACGTCAAACCAATGACTTCATTGATGTATAGCCCGTCGAAATGTAAAGGTACCTCGCCAGATGGCGGTCAAACGGACGCAGGCGCATAGATATTTTTCCGGGTAATACTGAACTCGTTGCGATTGGTAACACAATTGACAAGCCCCGTCCCCCGTCCGCCATCCCACAATTGAACGTCTGGTCATTTTTTAGCGCTAGTTAGACATCTATGTTTTAACTATCGCTGATTTAAACTGCATTTGAGGAGTGTTTTAGAGGAATCGTGTTGTTGTGAATAAAAGCGTTAGTTTACGGTTTAAAGATGGTCCGTGAAGTTTCTTTCGTAAAGTGAAGTTTCTTTCGTAGTGAAACAGACAAACAATATATAATATCTACTATTTACTTTATATCGAATCAAAGTATGTAAGTTTGGCTTTGTGTATTTGAAGAAATACGCTAACTTGTGTTGTAAAAAACGTCTTTCTTCTTCAAATATGACAAGAGGGAATTAGGCAACGAACCGATAACCGCCAGGATCCACATAACTAAGCGTTTCTACATCTCTGCTAGATACACGTTGTCCGGGTGCGCTATGGTCCGTAAGTCCTCCACTGTATGGAAATGTCTGATGTAGCCTACTCCGAACTAGAGCATGGAATACCGGACCCTTTTTCTAAAACCGGTATTTTTTCGATATCAATATTTGAAATACCGGAATTCCGGTATTTCCGTATTTTTTCGGTATTGATGATTTTTTTGTTAAAATAACATACATGATTGTAAAACAGTTGATTTACGTGGCCTCTACGTTTTGTCCCACTGAGCTTTCCCCACATCATCAGTTCAAGTTGTCAAATTAACTCAATGAAATATAAAGTAAGCAACATTTTTTTGAGCAAATACAATAAGTCCGAGAGAAAACTGAACTCAACCTGATAGTATTCATCATCATCATTCAGCCACAAGAAGTCCACTGCTGGACATAGGCCTCCTCCATGGATTTCCAAAAAGACGTGTTGGAAGCAGCCTGCATCCAACGCCTTCCTGCCACTTGGATGAGGTCATCTGTCCATCTTGTGGCTGGTCGACCTACGCTGCGCTTGCCGATATGTGGTCTCCGTATTCGGTATTCGAATACGTGGTATTCGAGAACTTTTCGGCCCCATCGGCCATCAGTTCTGCGTGCTATGTGCCCCGCCTACTGCCACTTCAACTTACTAATCCGCTGGGCTATGTCGACGACTTTCGTTCGTCTACGGATCTCATCATTTTTGATTCGATCTCGTAGAGAAATTCCGAGCATAGCCCTTTCCATAGCACGTTGCGTGACCTTGAGCCTTCTTATGAGGCCCATAGTGAGAGACCACGTTTCAGTGCCATAAGTCATCACTGGTAACGAGTTGGCCTCTACGATTGACCTCTTTCATGAAGTTGGACCGGCCTAGTTGGACTGTTTGTCCTAAGTAGACGTATTCGTCTACAACTTCGAGAGTCGAGTTCCCCAATGTTATTGGGGTGGGCACAACACGGGCGTTAGACATGACCTTCGTTTTGTCCATGTGGATTTTAAGGCCCACACGTTGGGAAACTCGACTGAAGTATTCGAGCATTATGCCGAGGTCTTCCATTGTTTCTGCCATGACTACTATATCGTCGGCAAATCGAAGGTGCGTGATGTACTCGCCATTAATATTGATGCCGCGTCCCCGCCATTCCAGAAGCTTGAAGGCCTGTCTCACGCCTCTTCTCAATGGAATTGCCTCCGAATTCTGCTCCTGTACTTGGACCGACATGGTGGCGCTGTTGTACAAGCACTTCAGCACCTCGATATACGTATAGTCAATACGGCAACGCTGGAGAGACTCGAGCACTGCCCATGTCTCGATCGAATCAAAGGCTTTCTCATTGTCCACAAACGCTAAGCAGAATGGCAAATTATACTCCTGTCTACTGTATAATTTGCCGCAGCGTGTGGATGTGGTCTATGGTACTAAAGCCCTTTCGGAAACCGGCTTGTTCGGGAGGCTGGAAGTCATCAAACCTGCGATCGAGACGATTCGTGAGGACCCTCGAAAACAGCTTATAAACATGGCTTAGAAGCGAGATGGGTCGGTAGTTCTTCAATAGAGAGTGATCCCCTTTCTTGAAGAACAGCGTCACCACGCTTCTGTTCCATGCTTCTGGCATTTTTCCTTCGAGCACGACGGAATTGACGAGCTTCAGAAGGACTTTAAGTACTGGTGTTCCACCCGCTTTCAGGAGCTCTGATGTGATTCCGTCCTCTCCTGGTGCCTTGTTATTCTTGAGCTGTTTCAGAGCCATCCTAATCTCATACAGGTTGATGTCCGGGATATCGTTGGTATAATGTCGGGTCAGTTTGGCTCTCGGATCTTTGTTCAAACTGCTAACAGGTTTTGCGACTGAAGTGTATAGCTGTCCGTAGAAGCTCTCAATCTCCCTCAGCACCTCTGATTTGGTGGACGCTATACTGCTGTCCTCTCTCTTCAGCTTCGTCAGCTGGCTTTGTCCAATAGACAAGTCTTTTGCGAACACTTTGGAGCCCTTGTTCCGCTCTATAGTCTCTTTAATACGTTCGGTATTAAAAGACCGAATATCGTGCCGCATAGACTTTGAGATGCGTCTATTGAGCTGCCTATATGACTCAGCATCCTCGGAAGACTGCAGTTGCAACGCGCGACGTTTAGCTATGAGGTCGAGAGTATAGTTTGAGAGCTTTTGTAGTCTACTCGTACGGTTGGGTCTATAGAACCTCGAGCCCACTGTACGAACAGTTTCTACAAACCTGTTATTGATCTCGTCCACCGATGCGGCGCTCTCCAGGCGCTCAAAGCGATTTGACAATTCGAGTTGAAAGTTCTCGGGGTTCTGGATATGGGCACGAGTAGGTCGGAGCGCGGACTTCATGAGACGAGACCTCTCAACTATTAGAATATTTAAAAGAAACAAATTTATTTTGTATTTATAATTATATTTCTCTTGCTCGGACTCTTTGCACTATTGCTAAAGCAAACCGAAAGAATGGCCATTGTCCTTCAAAAAATAAGTTTTGTATTTATATATTTTTTCGAGAATATAACTAATTTTGAGAGCCTAGGCTGAAAATTTCGATTGTGGCTGCTTTAATAAATTTTTAAAACGAAAAAAAAAAAGAATCTTGAGTCTACGTAACCGGAAGTACGTCATGCACGGAAGTACTGATATCCTACGAGCTGTCAGTTTCTAGTGATACCATGACTCGATACAAAAACTCTTTAAATAAACAAAACATAAACGACTCCGTATCTATGCAAACGTAAGAAAAAATATATTATATTTGTTTTTTACGGAATATTATATGAACTTATACCTTTAAAACAAATTGTCATATATCCTCCCGCGGCGGATAACCTCGCGTTCTAAATTAAAAAACCATATTTAGGACAATACCCATTGTCGCTAATATCTTTAACTTAGTGGCTGTTAAAGATACTTACAGTTAGTTACAATACTGTATTATGTCACTACTGTACCGTAGGTACACCACATAGAGCAGGAGACCAACACTAGTTTCTTGTGGGACACCGCAATTCATAGGAACGAACTGTGATTTTAAATAGTACCCATCAGTTAATTCGAAACTATCTTTAAGGCGAGCGTTAAACATTTGACTGTATTGATACCGAAACTTCAAAACCCTAGAAAGCATGAGTTCTGTATTTAGACAGTCTCAGGCTCTCAAAAATTGCAGAAAAATCGTAAAACCAGATTGGAAATCTAGAATGTTTGTCCCAATGTTTTATGTTATGAAGTTTTTATATCGATGTAGAATCGAACAGCGCGTCTAGAAGCTGGGTATAGTAATACCGAAACTATCGAAATACCGGTATTAGGATTATACAAAACCGGTTTTTCAAATTCGAATATTCTGTCCGGTATTCCGGTTTTTCGGTATTACCGAAAACCGGTATCCATGCTCTACTCCGAACTGTCAAATACATACAAATTTTTCACTTCATTTGACTGCCTTGTTAGTCTAGCCGTTAAGGCCCTTAGCTACCAAAACAGAGGTCGTGGGTTCTATTCCCACTGGGGGCCGCCGTACATTTGTACTTACAAATGGCCCCGTCTGGGTGTATTTTCATGATGTGACGTCCTTGCCTGGTTACCATAGCACAGGGTATCCTAGTTTGGACCAGGTCAAGTGATTGTATTGTGTGGAAGTTATTATTATTATTACTTTCCGCCGTCAAACTTAGTAACCCGATAGAGTGGACAGTTACGTGTTGGAAAGGCAGGTCCCACATAGGACACGTATAACGTCTACAAACGCATTTAAACAACCTTGATGTCAACAAAAGAAGAGGAAGATGTTGCGTGCCTTAGGGTACCTAGGAGCTGTGGTAGCGGAGCTGTAGAACGCCGGCTTCTCATTCGGGAGGTCGTGGGTTCGAATCCCGGCATGTACAAATGACTTTGTTTTCTAAGTTATGTACATTTGTGAAGTTATAGTAGCTGTACCACTCGCTAACTGTGAAGGAAAACATCGTGAGGAAACCCTAGTGTCTGAGGTATTTACATACCTCATCACTTGCTACGTACAATGGCCCAACTATGAGGCTAAGTGCGGAAATCTCCAGTGGAACTAGACTAGAACTAGGGTACCTATGTTCCCTAATACGGACAGCTGATGGATTAAATATGATTGGATTGGATTCAGTATATTTGTACAAGCAGCTCTATGCGCTTGCGCCGCGCGATATCGCGACGCTGCGCTGACGCACCCCAGCTGACTAGCTATTTATGGGAGACACCAGAGAGGATGGAGATAGAAACTAAACTCGATTTGACAATAATTATTTCATTGTTGCGTACCTACTTATTGAACTAAAAGGCAGTATAATTTGCCAACAACTGCCGCTGAGTTTGGCGAATGACTTGATATCAATAAAAACATGTACCTACATATCAACTCTTCAATAAAAAAAAAACTCATGGAAGTATGACCATAAACTTTTTGGCGTTCTTCGTTGTTCAAAATATTCGCTTGGCTTGACAGCTAACTGAAGAAAAAAAGTGATATGAAAAAACTTATTAAAGACAAAAAACCCGACTTTTAAAAAGTTTACAAGGACAAGAACAAAGCCGACGTCAGCTCATAATATACTTAATAAATAAAAAACCGGCCAAGTACGTTTCGGGCCACGCGCAGTGCAGGGTTCCGTGGAAAGAGGGGTTTTTTATCTGCTTTTCATAACTAATAACTTCATCAAAGTAATTTTCAATAGATTTTGTACGAATTTTTCCTTTCATAAGTTGGTCCCCTATTACTTGTTAACTTGTAAAGCCTACTTAGCCGTGATAGTATTCCTTTTAAGTTTATTATATGTACTAGCGCCCAGAATTTTTTCACGTTTCTACAATAAACCGTTTAGTCGGGTTGGTGACACGCCCTCCTCTGACAAAAACTTTCGCTTTTTATTTCGCAAACAGAAACTCTAATCTAAAAATCGTCTTCCTACACCCACAATATTTTTAAACGACCAATATGTAGCGATCAACCAATCTAACGTTACCGCACACTATCGAGTAGGCGTGAAAAAAAAACGGACAACAAAGTGATCCTCTAAGGGTTCCGTTTTTTCCTATGGGTACCCTAAAATATCGCCAAACTGTGTAGCAGTTTGTTGGCGGGTAGTTGCGCTCTTTTTACAAATGTTATGTAATTTTGAATGTAAACTTTACAAACGTAATTTTGAACAGTATCTTATTGGAAATCGTTTAATTACCGATACTGAAGAAACGATTTTCAGGTGGTACGATATTTCAATAACATGTTGTTTGTTTTAACGTGCAGCCGTTTTTGTAAATTTACACATGAAGCAATAACTACCTACCATTACGTACCATAAAACGTACTCGTATTATAATATTTATACTCGTCAAGGTCACAAGTCGCAATGTAAACAGAATTTCAACAATTTATCACAAATAGCGGATTGGAAAATCTATTGAGTCCACCAAATTCTACGCCTACGAGTTAAGCCAATAGTAATGTAAATATTTATCACTTTAGTGAGATATTAGATTTAGACAAAATAGTAACAGAAGTAAAATTAGACAAATTTATTTCATTTGCGACAAGGAAAAGCGTTTGTTCAGAGTTGACCCTAATAGGTCCAGACAAAATTAAAAATCCTGCTGGGCTTTACTGTATTTACCCTACTGATTGAATAATAACCTCCTACCTATGACTACCGTGACTAAATACTTTAAATTTTGTCACTAAGGTATGATTATTTATGAACACCACAACAATATCCATGTATGCGATATTCTTCTTGTCGGATTAGCACAGGGTGTCGGAGTTTCGGACCAGGGCCTAGATTCTGTTAATGCATTGTAGTAACATGACAACTGCATGAACATGGCGATTTTCATTTCATGGCTGCTTTAAGTCTACGCGGGCACACCCATCAAACCTTCTAGGCGTCAATGGTACGAAAAAACACGTCACGCGACCCGACAGTGTACCTGTCATTATACTACAATGAACTAACAGAATCGAGGCCCTGGACAAGGGATCGTGTTGTGTGAAGTTAGATGTGTATTATTTTATTCTTCAAGTTTAGTAAACACATTGGAATCAAAATGTAGTCAGAATATAAGGCTCGATGACGTCTACAAAGACGACGTTCATAAATCGAATGACCTTTCAAGATGGCCACCGGTTATTGTTCCGCTGATTAATATAATTTCTTACGACGACGGCTTCAATACAAAACAGTTAAGCTTTTGAAATGCTAATTGATTCCACTAATCGAGCAATTTGACAATATACCTAGTAGAAGAACCTATCCCATTTGTGACAAACAAAACTGCGAAATATAACCAGCGCTTAGGTAATACATGCCGGTAAAGAAAATCAATCACAACTGTGAGTCAACTCATAACTATGAGTTTCCAAAGGATTTGTTTGGAGGAACAATTACTGAGAATTTAGCAAAAATGGCAAATTGACTTCATATTGATTCACAAATTGGATTGAATCCCGGCATGTACCAAAGACTTTGTTTTGTCAGTTAGATACATAGATTCGTGAATTTGTAGAAGCAATACCACTCGCTAACCATGAAGGAAAACATCCTGAAGAAAACCGAGTGACTGCACTCGGTATGTAAATAGCGAAGACACTTAGGTTTCTTCACGATGTTTTCCTTCACCGTTAGCGAGTGGTATTGCTACTTTAACTTCACAAAATGTACATACATAAGCAGCTGTAGGCCACAGGCCTTCTCTCAGAGAGAGATGGGCTTAATCGCCACGCGGCGCGTGTCGGATTGGCGATTTCAAGCGCTGAGGTATGTGAATAGCTCAGACACTCAGGTTTCCTCACGATGTTTTCCTTCACAGTTAGCGAGTGGTATTGCTACTATAACTTCACGAAATGTACATAACTTAGAAACCAAAGTCATAGGTAAAAGCCCGCACTGGGAATCGAACCTGCGTCTCTCGCTTTTGAGTCCACGGTTCTACCCACTGGCAGAAATAATTTACATCACTTGCAGCCCCGATTATCCACTTTGCAGTTGGGTTTTTTACATCGGAATGATATCGCTGTACCTACATGATTATATTCTTTTTGTTGCACTAAACCGTGCTGAGGACAATTTTAAAAACCTATTTAGAGGCTAAAAATTCCACCCATGCCGGGACTTGAACCCGCGACCTCTGGCTAACCGTGCCAGCGCTCTGCCAACTGAAGAAACTGTTTTCATATTATCTGTTCTTTAAGCTGCACTCTGTATACTAGCTGCTTGTGCTAAAAAGGGCCACAAAGTAGGTACCTACTTTTCATGTTTCTCGGTAAATTTTTAACATCATTTTGAATAACAGCCTTTATTTCAACCATAATAAGTAGCAAAATGTCATAAACCGGCGGCCATCTTGAAAAACCCGCCACTTTCCTTTAAATTATCGTGGCAAATCATTGCTGTTGTTTCCTTTTATTAGTTTCCATTACTGTGTTGCCACTGGCAGTCTGATAGTGGGTTTTACTGCGTAATTTTTACTGCCTTGTAACATTGTCATCGAGAGATAAACCGATGTCGCAGAACAACACTTTACTAATCTGACGCAATAAAGAAATAGGTAGCCTCAGGTGTGTTTGCTGATGAGTGAACATTGCAACCGTGTGCGTAGAAACCACTCCCGCGAGCTACCAGGCACACTGATAAAAAATCACTTCTGGGCAAACCAATGAAACAGAGGTATTTCATTGGAACTTAGTTAACCAACTGTGTGCTCGGTACAAAATTGTAACGCGGACAGCAAAATTGCATATCAAAAGCGCAAAGAATGATCGCGTCACGTTCTCGCTACATATCGCAATCTTGCGCACGTCGATCGCGCATTTGTCTTTCTTGTTGCTTTAGCGCAGGCTCCATAGTGACCGTACTTTATAGGCTGGACGTTTTTTAATCAATCACACACATTATAGATTAAAAAAAAAACTTTTACTGTCGAGTTTGAAAGCTATAAAATCCTTATCTCAATCTGTTATTATTTTTAGGGTTCCGTACTTCAAAAGGAAAAACGGGACCCGGATCACTTCGTTGTCCGTCCGTCTGTCTGTCAACCATATACTCAAGTCTACAGTTCCTTGAAGCTGAGAAAAAATCAAACTTGTAAGTAAACGTAAAAAAAGTTACCGCCGTTTATGCCGCAAAAAACGAATATTTGTATATTTCGACACTCTCAAGGGAATCAAAATTTATGGGGTACTTTCCGTTGACAAGTAATATCGTCGTCTACTACAAGTACAGGGAAAAATCTGAAAACTATACATTTGCAATTTCAAAACATCATAATAAATAGAATAAAATAATTAAAAAAATTGTCTTTGAAGTTCGGGAACATCTCGGAAATATTGCGATACTCAATTCCTGAACTATTTATAATAATAATAATATGTAAGTACCTAAAAATTATGGAACCCTCGGTGGGCGAGTCCGACTCGCACTTGTCCGGTTTTTTTAATGCCTGTCATCCACCAGCTATTGCCACTAGAGCAGTGTAATCTCGAAACATGGTAGTTTTTAAATGCACATGTCCTATTAGATTATTCGCCGTCAACCTTTTTAAAGTGGTAGTCCGTATTAGAGTAGTGATTGTAGGAGTGTTGGGAGTTTTCAACATTTTTTTCGTTTTTTTCAAACGATTAGCCAAGTGAGGTATTATGTGGCATTCGAGAGGCACATTTGTGCCGTCTAGACGCGTTATCGGTCGGATGCTTTCGATAGTGTTATCGCGGGGGTAAAATGTTTTATGCACTTGAAATTGGGACGTCATTCTTTGACAATGTTCCTTAAAAAAGGTCATCTGTTGAAAATGCGTCGTCGTGATAGTCGTGTGAGTTAAGTTTCTTAATTTTTGTGTAATCAGGGAATTTGCCTTTAACCATTGGCTTTACTTTATTTCTTGAAAGTTCATCAACACACGCTTCTACTTTAGTAAAAGATAGTAGAAACTGCCTAGAGAACTTTTTCTTAATGATTCGTTAGCAATTAACTGAGAAATCTAAAAATTGTTTGCGTCATTTTCTTATGCTGGCGGTTCACTTATACTCTAGTTACTCGCGTATTTGCGTTTTATAATACTTGCAGGGCAAAACCAGTGTAAAAATTCGTTAGAAAGCCCGACAATAATACGCAAATACGAGTGGCCAAGTGAATCGCCGGCTTTAGGGTCAGTACACAAAACTGCGATGCGACGTCGCATCGTAAGAATCTACGAGCTCACGCGACGCATCGCAAGAACTTAATTACGAGTACGTAGTAATAAATGGATGAACCCAAAATCTCCTTTGATTCTTTTTCCCGTATTTTCTTAGCAATAACAGAAGTGAGCACTTCTTTTTACGATCCATGTCACCACCTAGTTTACAAAATACGTTTAGTACAGTGGACGGTCGTCGAAGGAATGGCCACCCGAATCGTAGAAGGGAGATGCTTTGCCGCACGAAATCGCATCGCAGCAATGCGTGTCGCAGTTTTCTGCGTTGCGCATTCCAATTTTGCTAAATTCTCACTAAGGTTGTATGACAATTCGCCTTGAATTTAACAAAACTTTGCGTATACGTTTAATTTTGATAGCTAAACATGATCATTACCATGAACTGATTCTGCAGCCAGGATTCTTCTCGTGAGGGCACTCTTCAACGGTGAGTAACACGAACTTAAAACTTTGCAAACCAAACGTGACTTTCCCATGTTGTGCATTACTGACAAGAGCATGTTTTTGATTGATTTTTTTTTTTATTTAGGTCATGCCCTATCTGTCTACCAATGTTCATCCACTATACGGATTTAGATTAGTTGTGACAACTTCTAGATACGAACTGTTAACTTAGTATTTTTAATGACTCGCGATGCACACACAATACCGCCAGTTGTATAGGTACGATTACATAGATATAAGAAATAATTTGTAATTATTTCTTCTGGTTGTGCAATAAAGTGTCTATCTCTCTGTCTATCCAAATATTAGTTATACATTTAACAGGTCTAATCCGGATAATTTAAACTTATTTAACTTAATTCCTGATGTTACTTTAGTCTACCCGCGACCACAAACTTACCTTAGTAATTAAGTTTACCTAATAAATAATCGGGATTAGTTATAACAGTTTTCTATACTGGGCTTGTGCAGTCGCTCGATAGCAAATAGACGTTTCAATATAAAGAGTCTATTTGCCCTGACTCGAACCGATGAATCATTTACGATGACAATGAAACCCATCAGTGGCGACTCAGACCAATTGTGCACTTGGATTGACGTGTCCACCGCTACGGTCCTGCTACAAGCGCTACGTTCAGTCTAAGCTATAGTCCGTTCTTTTCCCTGAATTCATGAAAATCTTTTGTACGGAAACAAAAACGCAGTAGATGTCTCAAGCACGCTACATTTCCCGGACATTAGAAGTCATGATTTATGTGGTAGATAGATAGAGATAACACTTTTTAGTTGGTACACAAAAAAAGGAAATTATATAGGATATTTCTCTTCTCTGAGAGTACATCCCGACTACCTTTGGATGGACTGGAGAAGGATTTCGTTTTCTAGAAACGGTTTTAGGCCGTTTGTCCACCGCCGCCGTCACCGGGACGTCACCGAGAACGAGATGACGGCGCCGATTTAGCGATACATACATTTAATATGGCCATGTGTCCATCGCACACCCGTCACCCGAGCGCCGTCATCCTGGCCACCGATGTTTCCAGTATTTCGGTGTGACTGCTAGAACTCGGCACGGTTTTATGACGGGCCGATGTGCCGGCAATACAAAACACGTTTGAACTTGTCCACAAACTACCGTCGCACCGCGCCGTTATCCCGGTTTTTGTTTTGTAACAAAGCTCTAGAACTGAGCCACTGATATATCGGCGCGGTGGACACACGATCGCCGTCACTTCATCTTAAACTCGGCCCGAAATAATCTCGTTCTCGGTGACGTCCCGGTGACGGCGGCGGTGGACAAACGGCCTTAGTCTAACATAGGCGCTAGCCACACAGAAGGGATGCGTGGCGAGGGCGCGGAAAAGACGCGACGCGTGGTACAGAGTTCTCGCCCACGCCCCGTCTCTTCCGTGTAGGCTTCGTCTCGACCCTTCAGTACATTTTGTATATAAGTGAATTTGAAAGACAACGCGTCTTTTTCGCGCCCTCGCCCCACGTCCCTTCTGTGTCGCCAGGGCCTCAAAAACTTCGTCTTAATAAGTACGTCAAATCGACCAACTGAAGTGCATAAAGGACTATCTAGTTGGATGTTATTGTTTTCTTTTATTCACAAGGGTAAGTTTTTAAATGAAATGAAAGACGTACATTGCTAACAGCAGTATGGAACCGACTGAAAATCAACATTGCAACTGATATTCTCTCTGCTGCAACATTATGCTGAGTTGGGCCTTAACCTTGACTTACTTTAAATTTTCCAACACTTTTTTTATTATCGTTGTTTGTTTTCGTGTTACTTTTACAGTTACCCACATTTTAGCTGATCTTGTGTTTTCTGTTAACTGTCATATATTTGTTTTGCGATTTATGTTTTTGGGTATTGTGTCGTCGAATAAATGTATTTTTCTAACTCTCTTTTCTTTACAGCCGCATGAATCGCGTAACGGCCTAGTTAAATAACTACTGAAGTTCTTTTAAAACATTTTATAACATACAGGCTGTCCAATCTAAGAGCACATAATCCGTACATAACATGTCTATCAAACCGGTATTTTCCGCAAAAGAAATTGCGCGTTGCGCCCCCTGTTTAAAGGGTTGGGGCTGATGTCACAACAACCGGGGGGTCCGACCGAACCCTCGATTGAAAGGTTGAGTGGAATAACAATGTGGTGTCACTGGTGTTCCACAAACGGACAGATTGTCGGACTTGGCTTTATTATTATTAATGCGCTTGTTTACGGCGGTCGGTATTAGTGACTCGTTGCTTTTGGAATATGTTATATTTTATGTGGCGATGTTGTGTGTGCGTGCTTTAGACCACAACTTAGTACTCATGTCACATTATTACTTTTATATCGTGTAATAGTTGTGATCTGTTTTGTACACCAAATAAAATTAAATAAAATAAACATTGAGTTCCTCGAGCAACATAATACTAAGGGCGCATGTTGTGGCTGCCTGTAAGTGAGATAACACTTAGCTTTTTTTTAGTTTGATTGTCTGTTGTGAGTGTATTGGTGTATATCTTGTTGTTAGTCCTAATTAAATAAAAAAAAAATTAAAAAATCATACTGTCTTGTCTTGTCAATAATTTGTATCTACGTGGCAGTAAATGTGAGTAAAGTAATAAAGTCTATTCAAGTAAATTTGTACATTGTTAATCGTTATTTTCCGTCTTTCATAGGTTTGTCGACTTCATAATTCCATGATTCCAAACCACAATTCCACCAAGATTCAAAGTTGCTTAGTGTGCTATGAAACAGACTATGCTGCTATAGTCTCATTGTTGGATCACGTCAGAAATGAAACAATTCTCCAAAGAACTATGGTACCCGTCGGTCGCAAGTGGCCGGGTTTTTTTTACTCTAATATTGGAGTCTCTACCTTGAGAGTATATTTAAGGTTTATT
Source organism: Yponomeuta evonymella (assembly GCA_963969515.1). NCBI lineage: Eukaryota > Metazoa > Arthropoda > Insecta > Lepidoptera > Yponomeutidae > Yponomeuta > Yponomeuta evonymella. The sequence continues at coordinate 11,785,672 of OZ018360.1, read as the reverse complement.
TTAGTTTGTATCGTTGCGCCCGCAAGTCGCGGGCCCCTTGTAATATGGAAAGCCCTTTAAGAAAGATTCAGCTCAATATAGGCGCCATTCGTCAGACCAGACGCAGCCAGTCAACCCAGCACGACGTATTAACACTGTGGCGCATTAAAATTTGCGCAAATTATAGGTAGTCGAAGGCCTTTATATCGCGGGCGTTGCGTGCTCACTCGTTAACGAGATGGTATAGAAACGTTCAAAGGCTTATTGCTTATTGATTGGTTGGTTGGCCCCGGAACAAGGCGTCAAAGAAGGCCCACCATAAGTGGCCTCCAAATTAGGACGCTGTGCCTGGAACTGTATAGGGCGTTATGTCAAAAATGCACAATGCCTGAACCATGTAATTAGAGCTCGAATTTAAAAGTTTTGTCCCACGACTTTTTGAAATTTTATTAATTTTTTTTCTCTTGTTTTACTGTTTTTCTGGTTTGTAATTGCGCTATTTTTAGATATTTTTTAAAACCATATAGGAATGGGCATTCTTCTATGCAGGACAGGTTTTACCGGGGGCTGTGACATCGGTATAGCGCAAACGACGAATTAAATTATATAAACCCTAATATTTCCAAATCTATAAAAACTTTGGAAAAGAAATAGAACCATAGTTGTAAAACACAAGCTATATAATTAAGTTGTTTAAGGAATTGCGCCATTTTGGGGCAGTAACCCTTTATCTCGGGAACGCGTGGAGGTATCGAGTTGAAATTAAAACCTGGGTACCTATATGGTTTTAATTTTAATTCACTCTACAGTCCCTCGAAACTATGAGAAAATCAAACTTCTAAGGTAACGTAAAAAAAAGATACGGCCGTTTATGCCGCAAAAAAACGTATATTTCGACATATAAGTAATAAAAAATTATAGAGTAGGTACTTTCCGTTGACCTAGAACTATGAAATTTGGCAAGTAATGTCGTCTTATACTACAAATACAGGGAAAAACTAAAAACTGTACATTTGTAATTAAATCATAAAAAAATAGTCTTTGAAGTTCGAGAAAAGCTGGGAAAGAACTTATCAATACCTTCTAATTTTTCCGGAACCTTCGGTGCGCGAGTCCGTATTCCACTTGGCCGGTTTCTTAGAGTTCCGTAGTCCGACAAGGAACCCTTATAGTTTCGCCATATCCGTCTGTCTGTCTGTCTGTCTGTCCGTCCGCGGCCTAGCGCAAAGACCGGCGGTGGTACTAGAAAGCTGTAATTTGGTATGTATACATATTTATCACGCTGACAAAGATAAAGAATAAAATTTTGGAAAAAAAATTTTTTTACTATAGGTACCTTAGGGGAACATGAAAAGTGGGGATGATTTTTTTTTCTCGTCTCCCCTATCATGTGGGGGTCGTTAAAAAACTGTGGTGGGTGTACTAAGACCATTTTTTTCATTAGGGTTCTGTTTGCGAAATATTAAGCTTTAAAGCGCAAATTTTGGTCCGAGTACGGCGTCCCTCCCCCCTCTCCAGGCTAAAAAGTTGATTGTAGAAACGTGAAAAAATTCAGGGAAGTAGCACATGTAATGAATTTAAAAGGAAAAGTATCACGGCTAAGTAGGCTTTACTAGTTAACGAGTAATAGGCAACCAACTTATAAAAGTAAAATTTCGTACAAAATCCATGGAAAATTACTTCGATGAAGTTGTTAGTTCTATAAGACTTAAAAGATAGATAAAAAAGATAAAAAAACAGTTTTTCTACGGAACCTAACATTACGCGTGGCCCAACACGCACTTGGCCGGTCTTCTTTATATATTTTTGTGTGCAATAAAGTATAATAATAATTAGCCCTGCCTTCACCACGCCTCTGTGTCTCACACTCTGCTGCCGCTTTGTGCATGCAATAAATTGAGTTGAAACGTACGATGTTGGCAACATTGCCCTATTGTTGCCCTGAAGTGTAGGACCACATTGGGCAACGCAACTGAATTTAATGAAACGCGCGATATCCATTCTTTACATCTTTGCCGTTAACAGCAGCTGTGTAATGCCAGGGCATTTGCGATATGAATGCGGCACTGCCATTGATCGATAATTGGATGATTACTGCCAATCGAATTAGCGAAGTCTTTTCGTCCGTTGGTGTGTTGGATCGACTGTCTGAGTATCATATAATACTGAAATAAGAAAAGTGGACCACACGGACACCTTACGTATGTACAAGGCAGTTGCTTATGCCGCGCGATATGGTCAGGTGAGGTCCATCATAGGTACCATACGTCGTAACAGCTCAACAACCATTACATTCGTGCAGTTCGGGTACGTATAATCTTATTTCAATAAAAAACGTAAAGGTTGATCACCATACAGGCTTACCTCAAAATTTCTAAAACCAATTAGGGTTGGTCATTTACAAACAACTTTTGTTCTACGACTTCCCGTTTTTTCAATACATTTATTAAACACAAACTCAAATTGGGGTGTTTTATGCCCTGGGCATTTTTTAGAAAATCCTGTATTTATGTCCCGTATCGTATACTTCGTGGAAGCCCAAAAAGATGTCTCCAGCCTAGGCAGCACGTAGGCGCGAGTCACGCGCAAAAATTTCCGAATTTGTCAATTAATGTAATGAAAATTTTCGACCTACGGCGCGAGACACACAGATGGGACGTGGGGCGAGGGCGCGGTAAGATGTATAGAGTCACAGACCACAGCCTTTGCTCTGCGGTCGCTTTTGGTCTATGACTCTATACGTCTTACCTCGCCTCACGTACCATCGGTGTGTCTTGCGCCTATGACGTTAAAACGGCCGTGTCGCCCCAAGGCAAGACGCCGTTGAGACAGCAAAGAGCGCCACCATAGAAAGAAAGCCATAGCATGACACTACACACTTAGAAATGACAGATCCTCGTTAACTTACTCACGCACGACATAAGTTCATAAGCAAAGTGTTTACATTGCTGTGTTAGGCAAATGTGCATTAAAATTAAGCACATAATTGACGCAATATTTCGCGGCAATCTCAGTTACAGCTATTAAAAGGCCTCTCGTATTTAACTGCAGTGCTAATTTAACACCATCTTGGGGTCTCGTACCAATTTGGAACTATACCTTCGAATTGAGCCAGTCGCAACTCGCACATCGCATCACCTGTTGTAAATATCACTATTCAAAGTGCTATACAAAAGACACGTGGATCTGACCCGTTTACATTCCACCCCTGCTTGCTGCACTTCACGCTATAGCTGCGAATTTCCCAATACGAACAAAAAATAATATTGCACATTGATCGTCTCGAAATAATTTAAATACTTCACCATTGCAAATCATTGATCTCCTCTATAATTGGATGATTACTGCCAACTTACAACGGGCGCGGGTTTAATCACTAAGCCCGTGTACTCTCTCTCTTAGAGAAGGAACATTTTCCCACATATTTCTACATAGAGAAAAACTGAACGATTCAACGCATTCTTTAACGAATCCACAAGATAGAAAGTTCTAATCATACCAAGGTCCTTTAAAGAGTTACAAATATTTATTTAGATAATTACTAACCCCGTGTTTTTTCGTACTCAGCTGTAAGTTGACCAAAATCCATACAAAAAAAACAACTAACAGTTGTTTACAGTCGATTTACAGATTGTTAGTTGACGAGAATATGGGGGTACGGGTTTCATACTGTTAGATGACAAAAATTTTTAATAAAAAATAAAAACCGACTTCGAAACACTACAGCACTAAAAAGATAGAAATAATTTAAATAATTAGAAGTATTTAAACACGTAGGTATTGTAGAAGTATAATTTGAAGTCGGTGCCCAAATATATGTGCTGGACACCGACTACAAATATATTTCTACAATACCTACATGTATAAATACTTCTAATAATTTAAATTATTTCTATCTTTTTAGTGCTGTAGTGTTTCGAAGTCGGTTTTTATTTTTTATTTTTTTTTTTTTATTTTTCAGTTTTTAGTGGAGGAGCGGGAGAAAAATAAACAAATCCCTTATAACAATAATTTACCGTACATGATTCGTTTCTTTAAATTTGGATGTTCTAAATCTCTGAAAGTCTTCACCAGAACATCACCAAATTAACTTGGGACTACTTTTACGCTATTTTATGAAACATACGGATATTACTAAAGGATGGGCCCCATTAGGGCTTATTTACTGCTGTCCATTGAAGAGTTCCGTTCTCCATCTCTGAAAGTCTTCATCAGATCTTCACCAACATAAAATGGGACCAATAGGACGTTATATCTGCTCGAACAAAAAAAGAATTGTCGAAATCAGTTAAGATTTGACGGAGTTATGGAGGAACATAGCCAAATAAAAAATATAAAAATATATACGCGTCGAATTGATAACCTCCTCCTTTTTTGAAGTCGGTTAAAAACGGAACGCAAGCGAAAATCGGACCAATCAGGGGCAACGCTTCCCCCAACCCGCTGTCTCCTGTGAACCGCAAATATGTCTGCCGCGTAAAACATTGTCTCGCGCAAATAAATATTGTAAATTCTCTAAACCCCTTGTATTATAATAGCACGTAGGTAACTCTAGCTACCGATGCTCAAGTTTTGAATTTATTCAAAATCAACCTTTGAAATTACCTTCGAACACTTCCCTCCCCACTTCAATTGCGGGGCGTAATGTAAAGCTATCTCAATAGACTGTGAATATCAAGTTATGAAATAATAATAATAACCGGCGATAATAATTCTCAACTTTGTTTCAGACAAAGGCGGTACGATAATTCGCGGTGAATCGGTGATACAATTTGATGCGGTTTTGCCTTATAACAACCATGTCAGCGAACATTACCAAGGGTTATAAAGGTTTATTATGTTGTTCGCAGTTCTGTTCAATTAAACATTGGAACGTAGTCGGTGTAAAATGTATGAAAGTATAGCTTTTGTGTGATTATTTCCAGGCTGGGCCATGATTCATAAATCTACAATTAGTAGTAAACTTCAAATTTGTCAGTAACTTACAAATTCTCTGCTTCAACATGAATTCAAACACGTTTCCAAGACATTTATTTTAGTTTGGACGTTCGTTGAAATAAACATTTTAGTTAAAGTGCTTCAATTCCGTTAACTCCCGCCAGGTACAGCGCTAATAAAGAATGCTTGTCTAGCTTGTGTCATATCGACGGTACACAAACCAAGCACAAATAGAAAAGGATTTTCTTGTTAACTAGTGTTTACTGTACAATAAAGAGATTTCCATCATCTACTTACGCATAAACCTTACTAAACTAAACAAAACAAATAAACAGAAGTACGACTCACCTGACGGACCTGCTTGTACTGTTCCTCGAAGCTCCAACCAGCCGCGCTGCCTTCCGAAGACGACGAAGACGCGGAGCCCGCGGGCTGCGCCGGCGGCGGGGGCGCGGGCGCCAGGAACGCCGGCGGCGCGAAGGGAAAGCCCCCGGGAGCGCCACCGCCGGCTAGCGCGAAAACGCTGCTCGGGGTGGACAATGGCGCCCCCTGAGCCAGAGACGCCAGCGACGACAAGTGGGGGTGCAGCGAGGTTTTTAGGGAGTCGAAGTCATCGCGAACCTGCGAAGGAATGTAGTGGTCAGTTGAGCATTCGGACGTTTCTAAGGTAATCCATCTAATAAATATAAATAATTTTTTATGAAGTTTTTTGTCGTAAGTCTTGAGGATTCCAGAATCCTCCGGAATTACTCCGGAGTAAGCACAGTCATTTGTTTAGGCGTCAGACGAGATGACAGATGGCAGGCTAAGGTCATAGCAGCGTCACTACTTTAAAAACTTATTTAGAGGCTAAAAATTCCACCCATGCCGGGACTTGAACCCGCGACTTCTGGCTCACCATGCCAGCGCTCTCCCAACTGAGCTAATGGGCAAGTGCAAGCATCGATGAAATTTCGAGCCTCTTTACAAATTTCTCTGTATTACGTACAGGCAGCGACATCTGGCCGAAGTGAATAACATCACTTGCAGCCCCTTCTATTTGTAATTATGGGGGACAATGCGAAGCTGGGCAGAAGAAGCGAAGGTGAGATGAGAGTGGGGCAATTTGATCATGTCTTCCTTGTCTTCCAAATAATCCTTAATGTTATAATAGGTTTTTTTGCGCAGAGTATGCTTAACACATTTTTGAAACCACGTCGATGGTAACTCTAATATATCTTTATTCCTAGTATCAGTATTGTGATGGCTACCAACATTTTAGAAATTGCTGATATTTTTTCTAACATACATTATATTTTCATAAATGTATTGACTTGCAACTATTAAGATGTTGGTTTCTTTAAAGAAATCCCTTAACGAGTCCCTATTACCTAGCTTGTAAATAAATCGGATCGCTCTCTTCTGTAAGATGAAGATCGTGTCAATGTCTGCTGCCCGACCCCACAGTAGTATGCCGTAGGACATAATACTATGGAAGTAACTAAAATAAACAAGCCTAGCAGTTGCAACGTCAGTGAGCTCTCTGATTCTTTTGACTGCATATGGTGCTAGTTTTACAATATGAGGACCCCATTGCAATTTTGAGTCGATTATGATGCAAGTTCATTTACACGTTCTAATTTTTCTTTTCCGAGTTTGGTAAGGTAAACTTTATACATTTTGTCTTCTTGGAATTTAGAAGCAGATTATTACAGGTGTATGGTACACGTGGGTTTTTCACAGGTCTAACTATACACCCAATATTGTTGTTTGACTTATTACTGCTAAATTTTCTAAGAGACTCATCTACGGACTTGGAAACTAGTGTACAAAACTCACTGTATGAATCTAATGGACTAGTCACATTAATTTGAAAGTTCTGTAAATATAAATTAACTTATCTGTGTACATTTCCCAATTAACCATTCTTAAATTAGGATGATTAGGTAAATTTGATGTTTGCGATTCACAAATTGTGTCAGTATTAGTAATTGTTTTTGTAACAGTCGGAAGGCGATAACTGCCTAGTGGATTATCATGAACCCACCAGTCGCACGATAAAATCAAAGAAGAGGTTACAAAAGTCAAATCAAGTACATTGGGTCTACAGTTTTTGTCTCTCCATCATTTAGAATAATTAGGTCATTTTCCTCTGTGATACTTAAAATGTATCTACCTCTAGGGTCAGTGCTGTTACTGCCCCAAATTATGTTATGAGCATTAAAGTCGCCAGCAAGTATAAAGGGTTTAGGAATACTTTTTAGTAAATCATTTAAGTTATTTTTGTTAAAACTAGAGTTACAATTTCCAGGATTGTACAATGGTACATACTTACAAAATGTAATAATTTATTATAAAAAAAATATTCTATTGCTGAATATGACTATGATTACAGTCTGAAGAGAGTTGTCAAAATATGTTTTAAATTGTTTGTAAGCAAGTGTATGATGCATCAAGATAGCTACTCCGTTATGAGAATTACCGCAGTCATTCCTCACAACAGAATAGTTTTAAATTTTAAAACGATTATGAAGTTTTAACCAAGTTTCGGATATTAGAGCTACATGAATTTCGTTTGCATATAAAAACTGTGTAAGAGTATGTTGATTGCTCAAAAGACTTTGAGCATTCCATTGAATAAACTTTAATTGTTCAGTGACGATGATGGAGAGGGTTGAGTTTTACTTTGAAATGTTTCATGTAGGGCATCACTTATTGATTTAGATGAAATACTTGTGTAATTGGTTTTATTGAGTGTTAATACTTTGATAATGCGTTCAGCAAGTGCTTCAGTAAGTTCAGGATGTTTTGATCACCTAATAAAAGGCTTAGTATATCTTGTTTTAGATTTGTCTCTTTTACCCAAACTGGGAAAGGTTTTGTCATTGAAGAGACTGAAAAATGGAGGGGGGTTAGCTTTATTTTTAATATCTTGGATTTTTGTTGCTTTACAGGGCAAGAACCTGAGATACATAATATATGATTTCCATGGCAATGAACGCACTTGGCTTTTTCTTTGTCCTGTTTGCACTCTCTGTAGCTGTGAGCCTCTGAGCACATGGAGCACCTAACTGAATTTTTACAAAATTTGGCCGTGTCTGAATGGCAGGCAGGCAGGACTGCAGATCATAGATCGGAAACTGCCTGTGAGCGATAGAATAAGCACATACCGAAACAAGACCATGTAAAACGTTTAGGTAAGGAAGGATCCGTCGGTCAATGTTAAGACACTGTTGTTAGAAAATAAGAGAGAAAAAAAAAGAGAAGGAAGAACTGAGGAAGAAAAAAAAAAAAAATGAAAAGGCAATAATAATAACAATAATTAAGTATGTTTAAGTTATTTTAAGTGCAATGTAAGACCGAAGGATCCTACCCCAAAAGAAATAAAGCGGAACTAGAAGAAAAAAAAAAAATATAATAATAATAATAATAATAAATAAATAATTATTACCTAATAAGAGCACGGACTTACCCATGTCCGTGGAGAGTGAGACGAAGCACTCTAATAAAAAAATAAAAAAAAAATGGCAGGCATTTAAAGCACTCCTTTATTGGTGGTATGTATCAACTGGAAGTCTCCATTTTTTCAGGTATACGTAATCACGTAATCGGGTAGTGAAGAAGATGAAGCAAAAGTTATCGCTACCGACAGTCTATGCTCTAATTGAGATTTACCGCCTCAATGGCCCATCAACCGCCTAATGTAAATAAACATTGTTCCTAACTTTTCACCATCGCCCATCTTTTCATTTTCATTAAAAAAAAAAAATAATTTTCTTTAACTTACATTCAAAAGGTTTTTATTTATTTTTAAACCCCTTTACACCATTTTTTTATATTTCTTTCATTATTTCTAAATCAAAATTTAAAATTACGTCGCCCACTTTAGATTTCTTTTGGATGTTTTTAATCGAAGTTTTCTGTTTATCATCAAAATAAAACCACGGTTTTGGAGGGTGTATATAATTTATAACGTTCTATCATTTACCGAACCCCTTTTAAGAGTAATAGTCACTGGTCCTAATACGCCAATTATGTGAAAGTCACATCTTTACTGTACACTATCATCATCAGCTTATACTCTGAATCAGACTCACTTTAATCTGCTCATGTGGCCGCGGGGAATTTCTGGTCGGGTTCCCGTGGTTGCCATGGTGGTTCATGGCCGAGTGGTTGCCGGGCAGGTGGTTCATGTTGATCGGCAGCCGGTGCTGGTGCAGCGGCTGCGCCGGTACGTTGCGGCCGACTCCGTCGTCAGAAGACTCGCACGACTGCTCTCCCGAGGTCTCCGCTTCGGACCGCGCCGACTGGAATTACAACTGCGTTATTTTATATTGCGAAGGGGATTGATCGCCTTGAGGCGAGGCGGTTGGTCTTGGTTGACCTTTGTAACCGAGCCCAATATAATTCGAGAGAAAATCTGAGCCTAGATTCTTTTCAGCACAGCACTGAATTAGCTAACTTTTGTGGCAACTTAGACATACCACAGGCTACATCTATGTTTTTTGACTGCATTTTCTTTCTGTTGTTCGTATTACGTTACTTATCTGTTTATTTTGTTTCTGTGATGTGCCTTGTTTTTATAACACGGGGGGGTTCAATAAGTAGTGAGAATGAGTAAAATGCAAGTGAGCGTATATAATCTACTGCTCCGGAGGGCAATTAACTTGTATCAAATGTTATTTTATTATTCAACATAGTCACCTGTTAGTTGTATACACTTAGCATATCTCTTTTCTATACCTAAAATTCCTTTCTTAAAAAATCTTCGTCTTGGTTCTCTAAAAAACCTTGCGTCATCGTCGTCGAATTTCTGGCCTCTTAGTTACTGCAGTCGTAAGGCGCTCTGAGCGCGAGTCGTCATTATGATGATCTTCCCCTCTTAAACTCAGCACACCAAACGCGCAACCGTAGAATAAGGAGGAGCATGAACCCCTAACGTATCTTGCGTGTCTTGATTTACTTGTTCCGTAGTAAAAATTTTCAAACATAGATTAGTTACCGCGCGAATTTCAATTTTCTCCATTTTCGATTACTCGTTGCAACAGAACACAAGTAAGAACCTTCTTTGATTGAAAAAACAAAAGAGCATAAAACTTTTTTTATTTTATTCAGTCGACAAATAAGTGATCTTTGCATGCCAGTATTTTCTTTTTCCCTATCCAAGGAGTTTATACCTCAGTCTGATTACTTATTGAACACCCCTCGTAAATGCGTTTTCTCTCTTTCATAAAGCATCGTAGTACAATGACAACTATATTAAACCTTATTAATTTAATTCTGGATTTAAAAAAACAAAGTAAGTGAACTTAGTTTTTTTTTTCGGAAGAGTCCAGGTTATTAAACCATCTATTAAAGTTACAAAAAAATACGTCACGTGACCCTACCATTGTCTTTGTACTGCAGTAATAGAATTGACCGTTTGTGGCAATCGAAGAGGACCGGGCTGCGAAGATAGCAAATACAATACAAAATTCTTTATTTCGTTATACATCTTAGACTACGTACATCGATGGTATCTACTTGTAAGTATAAAAATACCTGTAGCAGTAGACACCACTTTTGCACAACTAGAATGGTGTAGAGCATGAGCCTGCGAATTGTCGCATCGGCTAGAGTAACAATATTTCACTTCAATTAATTAGCAGGAAACTTATTTAGTGCAAACAAAGTACATGAGTGAAAGATATTTTGACGCTTCGATAACCGTAATCTTGTCAGATGATGAGGAAAATGGACGTGTGGAAAACATCACAGTTGTCTGCAAAGGTGACGTTAATCATTTCACAAATGACTGCCCAAGTATCTAATTAAATGTAATAATAAAGTAACATGGGGGAATTCCTCTTTCTGTACGACAGCAGTACAATTTGGATGGGTTGTCATGAAGTCCCAGAAGCTAGACATCAATGTGACGGAAAAATTACATAGGGGCATTTAATCGGGTGCCATTAAAGTAAGTACCTAAATGGATAAGGAATCCAACAAAAAGATACAGAAAGTAATGCAGAAACGAGATCTTGTCATGTCAAGTTCCTACTGCAGGTGATAGCGTGAGGAGTAACACAGAATAAAACAAAACAGGTACTGCAGAAGGACTGCTAAATTCCCTAGACATAAAAGGTCACATTGATTGACTCAAGAAGTCATCAGCGACGAAATTAAAATTGAAGTTCACACGAAATCTAAATGATTTATGAAATTGTACTAATTTTTTGTATTGAAATATTGTCCTGCGTTTATGTTTAGCAAATAGGCAATAATACCAAATGGTATTTATAAGTATGATGATGAGCGTTTGGGGATACGAAACATCCCGATCAAGAATAGGTAGGAAATTATGGTGGTCAAACAGTGGCAGCCTATCTGTTATCGTCTGTGTGATATAAGTAGATAGGTACATCCAATAAACTGCGTGAGTGAAGGAACTGGAACTGATGTGGGCAATTACAGTATAAATGTCGCCGAGGTGTCGACCGCCTTTATAAATGCCGGTTAGAGTGGAGGTAAGTATATTATATAAGTGATATTACAGGAAACGTAACAGGAAACTACGTGAGCGTTTGCTAGCACGAGCAAGAAGCAAAGATCAATTAATCCACACTACGCTATCATGACACGCTCAAAGAATGGTTTCGATATAGAAACGTAAGATTTTCAAAGGTCGACCAACTTTAACGTTTTAATATTTGATTGAAAATAACATTTGGTAAGTCAAACAACATCCATGGCTAATTTGGTTTGTTTAGCACCTACGTTTCACAAACAATAGAGGAACGTTTACAGAAATCAAATCAGGTAGCTCCTTATAACTCAATAGAAGCAACAATGTAACGAAATGTTTAATAAGCCCTAGGAAGTCAAATTAACCTCACTATTGCAATTCGTGCCCAATCTAGGCTTGTTTACATTCGCTTGTGCGAACTGATAAACAGAAATAGACGCAAGAGCGAAGCAATTTAATAAGCTCTGTTCTACTAAAACTACACGAAAGATTCATAGGACATATGACTGAGCAGAGACAAACTCAATAGAAAGTGTAAAAGTTGTCCAGGGGCACTGAAATTGCAGCTGCGATAAGCTTCAGGCTAAGACACCAGCTTCATTAACGATTAATAAATTATTACCGAACTGTGTTGCCAACAGTTGGCTGCACACACCACAATGAAGCAAATTGGTTAAAAAACCGAAGGCCTGAAGCGTTTCACCAATTTGTAGCTACAGAACTAAATGAATATACGACTACAGAGGTAATTTTAATCATGTCACAGAGCATCTGCCTAGCTCGGAGATGGAAGCTGAAGAACCAGTCTAGGCTCCGGGATCGAACCAAAAGCTTGAGGCGTTTTTCCACACCTTTGGACATAAAGTGTAAAATTTATTTGAAGGCACAGGTAGAAATACAATCTGTGAAAACATAAAAGTACGAAAAAGAAATAGAACGCTATTAGTCGATCTGCAAAGTGTGTGTGTACAAATGAGATATAAATTTAAATAGACACGTTTTCATCATTGACGGAAATAAATCGTTGGATTGGTATTATCTCCCATGTCACATCAGCATCGGCCTTCATCTGGCGGTGCAGAGAGGAGCCGAACAACCAGTCTCGGCACATGATATTAAAGTTCCATCGGAATCAAAAGGCGAACATCGGAAGGGAAGGCGAACGGCGGCAATCAAATCGTTCTGTAAAATGAGTGCATTTTCTGCGCGGAGGCAGCGCCTGCGCCGCCCGCGGCCTACAATTACGACATTAAAATTATTATTTTATTTCGATTTTTATTTATTATTCGCATTATTATATTGTGTCGAGTTATTATCGGTGAAATGTTTCCTTCGGATAAACGCTCCGCGACACGCAACCACCCTCGATCGTGTCGCTCCTTTGGGTTTTTTGTTGTTCTGTTCAACTTCACTTTCTCATGGTTCCTGTCTGCTACTGGATTCCTTTTATTAGAACTAGCCACCGGCTCGGTTACCCCTTTTAAAAGAGAACTGCATTCAAAACATTTTGGAAGTTGGTATTAAGCCAATACGCGGTGGGCACGCGTGGTGATTAAGTCTATCCTCTCTCCCTGAGAGAAGGCCTGTGCCTAACAGTGGGCCGTATATAGCCTGCTTGTGTATTAAGCTGTCTGTCATCTGAGTTAACAGGCAAACCGACAAAAATATTATTACATTATCGTGTGAAGAACCTTAAAAAGCAACTAGTGTACGCACCGATAAGTAGGATAACGTTAGCACAAGCAGTGCTAATGCCAAAGCAAACAGAATCTGAGAGTCGCCGCTTTTGTGGAAATCTGTCGCGTGATTTAATAATCAAATGTTAACGGTGAGAGAGAAACCTTATATGAAAAGCGCGTGTAAATAGTATCGACCGAGATACTTATGAATTAAATTAACGGACACAAGCCAGGACAGACGATAACAACATAATTAAACAAAATTACGCAGACACCTCTAAGGAATATGGTAACAAAGGCTTCAATTCATTACGATTTCGTGGAAGAGTTCCCGAAAGAGAGGAAAAGTGGTCTTATATCGAGCGGCCCATTAAAGCGGCGAACGTTTATTTTTTGGATAAACAAGGAATCCAACAAGCCATTCTCAGAAACTACCCGAAGGCTGTTACAATATAGGAGGGACAGCCTATTGATTAACGCCTTTCATCGGGGCACAACAAAGGAAAATAGCCTGAAAATCCACAAGACAGAGTACAATCGTGTAAGTCAATATCAATGAATACAAGAGTTGTCAAGACGTTCCAGCTTTTTACTCAACAGAAGAATGAAATGTATAAAATGTAATGTTGATGAAGAAACTTCAACGGAACATGCGAATGAGGACTTAAATATTTATTTCAAAGAAGCAGCATACAATGTAGCACACGCTGTGATAGGAACAATATAAATGGGCGATATAGCCAAGAAAGGTCCGCATAACATTTTATGAGGCAATGCGAAATCAAATAGAAACGAGCAATGAAAGATGTTCGACTCGTTTGAGATGCCAAAGCAAATAAGAGACGCAATAAAATTATGAATTGAACATTAAACGAGCTGTTAAATTCTGATGCTGAGACATCGCTCTCGGGTGTGAAGAGAAATTGTAAAATATTTCGTGTTGGTATAGCGAAATGTTAGAATTCGGAAATGACAGGCGAATAATTCTATTTGGAGAAATGAAATATGTACAAACTTCACTTCGAAAATAGCATAAAATTTTTGCAAAATTAAACTCTCTCATCATAAATACCTTCAATCCGCTAACCACTTTTAATCACACAGAAAAGGCTAAGGCTGTACAATCAACAGCACATCAAACTTTACACTTTACTTCACGGCATTAACAATGTTTGGATAAATACGGTAAAATATTAGGTGGCTTTCAAATTTACAGATCATACTTTTTGTTTGTAAAGTTAAAGGTCCCACATTATTTTTTCGTGCCACCTTCCTACCTATATATGATATATTTATCTAAGACGAGAAGTTCGCCAGATTAATTTACATTTATGTTTTAGTGAGACGCAAGCCACAGCAATTGGAACACCATGGTTATAGGATTGATCTCGATTGAGTCTATTGCTACCTCCAATCCGTTTCCGTGAGAGAGAAATATTCACACAAACGACGCGAACTCGGCGCGTTCCCGGAACGTGATTAGCAGACAGCGTCACGACCGGCTTTGTGCCTGCATTAGCAGAATTAGCACCGCCTAGGCAGGTCTGAGGTATTTGCCTAGGTAGACTGTAAACCTCTACAGTTTTGCAAAGGGAAAATTGTGAAAGGTAAGTTGGCTTTTGTGATTTGTAACATGACAGGATTAAAATTCTTCGACAAGAATATAAGATTTATAGCCTTCAAATTACACGTTGTAAAATATTTTAAACTAAGATATAAAATGTTTTATTAGCATCAGAAAGAGCACAATCGAGGAAGGGAATTAGTGATTGGAAAAATTTATATTAAAATCGGTCCAAATTTTAGAGATAATTTACCTACATGAAGAGATGATGAAAACTCAACTAAAACCAATAATTATAATTATAGATGCCCTGAAATGGTAGGTTTAATCTTCGATTCTATTCTATGGACGATTCTGAGTCTCAAAACGAAACGGTGACGTATCCTCACCATCACGTGAAGAGGCCACTCACACTTCAGCGTGTATTTGTAAACTCATAGCGGGGCGTGTAATCGAAGAAGCCCGATCGAGTGGTCGCCTCGACAATAAAACCATCGGAGGCAGATCGACCCTTGTGTCCACATTAGCATCTCGCAGGCAGGAGTGTGTGCAAACAGCCGAGGGTCATCTGATGAAATGTTCAAAGCCTTTTAGTTCCCGAGAATTATTAAAGGCACAGGATCCAAATGCAAACACCGCGTGTTTGTACAGAGAGAACCTGTTGCTGGAGGTTTGATGCCTCGCCTGCGTTATTGGCGGTCGGTTTACGTCCGTCGGTGTTAATGTTATTGCAGCTCTTAATGTCGCAACTTTGTGATGTTTGTGACATGTGCTCTTATAGTTGTTCACGACTGCATTTGCCGGTCGACGTGTGAGCAATTTGTTCGGCCATCAAAGAAATACTGTTTTAGTCCCAAATCGAAGGGTATATTTAAGGAGATACTGGCCTGCTCATCAACTTCTTTTATTGGGCCTACGCTGAAACAGCAAAAATCTTATCAACTATCCCAAGCAAAGATTGTCATTGTCGGACTTGCAAGGCTAATTATTGTATTGTTGAACTTGCAGTAGCCGATATGTTTCAGCAATTTGAGAGCACACCTGAAAGGTGTTCGTTGCTACGGCTAGATACAACGAACTCCTGCTAACAATTGTGGGTGTAACTGTATCCAAGGCAATGGTATCGAACAGTAGCAGTGCATAACCTGATATTCCTATCGAACAGTGGCCTGGCATAGTGCGAACACTTCAGCTAAGACAACAGGCGATAAGGCGAGGTAAACAACCTCGATTGTCAACGTGCACGGCGCGAGCACACGTCACATGACGCGGCCGCGGTAATGACGCAAAACTTTACTAGCATCAGACTGCGTAACTCATCATCCTTTGCGAGCTTTATATAGGTGCGGTATCTCCATATCTATCAGAAATATTGTGACCGAGAGCTTCACATCGGCACTGAGGTCAAAATCAACAGGGTTAAATTGATTTCCGGCCTCGCTATGTTAAAAAAGCCAGGAGACACCTTAAAAAAAAGCTCAATCTTATACGTATTGTTTCAAATGGGCTGGAGTGCCCATTCGAAACACCAGGATGTCACAACAGACACATCGAAGAGGGTTTTCAAGAAAATAAAGGCAGCTAGAAACTTTAAAAAATGCTAATTGAAAATCGGTGTCACAATAACAACAAATTGTAAAGCACGTAAGATACCCATTGAATCGCACCGAACAGAATTCGAAATCATTTGGTCGTTTTAATTTTATTCAAAATACCGCAACAGCGGTAAATAAAAAGAGATCGTGTCAGTTATTGTGATGATAATTATTTTAGAAAACAAAAACTAGAAAGCGGTCGCCGGCGATGCCTATTTGTTAATTATTGTCACCAAAATGGCGTCGGTATTGTTAATGAGGCAAGATGGCGGGAATGACAAATCGTCAGCCCCGACCACTGTACGAGCGTTTGATTGACGCGTGCCAGATTCCACATGGTCAATATACCCACGTATTTATTTATATGTACGTGAAAGCGCAAATAAAAACGAGTTCTTAAGCCTTACGACTATAATGAATCGTTGTTTGAGGACGAGTGATGCAAGGTCTATACAAATTGGATCCACAATTAAACCGCGCACGACTGGAGCGCCGCAGGATCTATTAGGATAATATTTGACGTTTGAAAATATCGAGATCGTTGAGACAATTATTTCCAAGCACGCCACGCTCTTCGTGATCTAATATTGACATTTCTCACGACGACACACGACAGGCGGTGCTCTGAAACGTTTGTCGCTGTACTTGTTCCGCTTTTCACACAAATAGGTAATAATCGATCGCTTTTATAGCGTTGCGTGTCCACAGGCGCGCCCGGCCGAGTGATATTTCGAGGAACCTTTTAAAATATACGTGCTGGACACGAATCAAAGCGCGGGCTGACCGCTAAGTGATTGGACAAACTGGGCTCAGCTCAGGCGCAGCGTGCATCCCGAAGGCTGATGCGTGAACGCAACACGCAAACTCAAAGCTCTTTATTTGCATTACATATTTCGCAAGCCAGCAAACAACCATCATTGTGTATAAAAGCCTTTGTGATGCGTTTAATATTTGCAGAGTTGAGTCATTGTTTCGATGGGGAAACGAAACGTTCGCGGAAGACATGTCACAGGTCACTGCTCGCGCTCAACAAAGGCGAATATAATCCCCTCCAATGGATCATTCGCTCATATATCGATGAGAGGCAGCCACCTGAATAATGCAGACGAGGAGCTAAAGTATTAAACTTCTCAAGCGAAATTACTTCTAGACCATCCACAATGTCGGCACATAAAGAAAAACTACGTATTGCGCGTGGCTATAACGAATTCTTCGTCTGCTGGCTTGATGACAGACACGCCTCATCTTAATCTGCCTTTGTGGTCAAAATAGAGAAAGCATCTCGGGGTATTTACTATTTTCCTTGAATTTTCTTTGAGTTTGCATTATACTCATTCTCTTAGAAAAAGAGAGTTTTGGATCGAAGATTGTTAATAAATGCCGCCAAACATTTATTAACAATCTTCCTTTATTACCAACCCATGTTAAAAAATGTCGCTAAAAGTTCTCAAATTCTTAGATTATGATTTTACCGCAATCGGTTTCGTGAGCACTTGTAGTTGATACACTATGCACCGACTAGACAGTGGACAAAGCGCACTTCTATCCTCGACCATCCTCATCCGTCACCGGCATTATCCTCCACTAGTACAGTCGAGAGCGCATCAAAATTTACATGTTGCAAAATCGCCACGCAAAATATTAAAATGCGGATATGTAAAGGTTGATGTGCTCTCGACATTACATAGTGCGCTCGTACGCTCATGGATGGGATCGGATTGATCGTGTGACTGTCGCGGCTAGACCATTAGTCTTAGCATTTACCTGAAACGAAGGCTTCTAAAACCAAACAGTCTCTCAATAACCACATGTTACATTTCCCAATGAGGCAATAAAGATTTCTTAAACATTTACGATTTGTCACTGACATAAACTGGTCTTAAATATCAATAAGAGACCATGACCATCTTCAGAGGTGACTTATTGGGAGCTCTGCATTTCAAGAACTCCGTAACCACCACTGGATAAGGTTCAAAGTTACTGAAGCATGATGACCAATTGCAGGTATGGATGGTCGAGTTATGGGTACCTCGTTATTGACTGTTAAGCGTCTATCAATACACGTCAAACGGATGTGGTTTTCTCGGTATTTGAATAAAAGATCCGCTGAATGTGTCATTTCCTTTATGGAAAGCGTCTCATGCGTTCATTGAAGGCTTGAAGCCGTCGTCGGTCGAAAACAAACCTGTCTGTACGTGCGTGTTGTTTATTCTATGACAGACTGAATGTGAGGACTTAATAATTAAGTGCGAATAATAAGATACTTGTATTTCATCCTATTGAGCTTTTCCTAGAACAAACAGTTGATAGAAATCGTTAAAATACGGAAAGCAGTAATGTCTATCAAATTGTTTGCTCGTCCCATTATCACCATCATCATCATCAGCCATTTGACGACCACTGCTAGACTTAGGCCTCCCTCATGGTTCGATCCATGTACGAGCAATTCTTGTGTATTGCAATATACATATATAATCTGAATCTCGGAAACGACTCATTCATGAACTTAGTATGCAGAGGGTTTCGAGGACGATAAATCGATCTAGCTAGGTTTAATTTTTTGAAAACGGGTTTTTAGGCAACGAAAAACTGCTAAAATGTCATTAGAATATGAAGGTAAATTTCGCCCCCATCTACAAGGTTGTAATAGTTCAGGTGGGAAGACTCCGGTTCGAGCCTGTCTGCAGTCCGATTTTTTTTCCTTTTTTTCCCCTTTTTTTCATCGCGCCTAAATATAATTTCCAAAAAACACGATTATATATTATATATAGGTATATCCTTAGCTCGGTTTTTTTTAAATATATACTACTACTACATCCATCATACAGTCATCCAACATTAATTCAAGAAATATCAACCCCTATCATCAATTTCTTATATATCGTTATTTAATATAGAAAATTTATGACCTTAACATTCGATCATTACAGGATCGTGTCTCGCTATATTGCCATAAAAACAAATTAAAATTAATTATACCCAAATATAAGCCCATTACTTTTCAAAAAAAAAGAATGTCGTAAATTATACATATTCTTTGTGCAATTCTCCTCTAGAATCAGTTACAATTAGGGATCTAGGGATCTAGGAATTCTAATTGATTCCAAATTACATTTTGACACTCATATTAACTCTATCACAACCAAGGCATTCCAAATGTATGGGTTTGTTATGCGCGCTTGTCAACATTTGAAACGTTTAGGTACATTTGTTCTGTTCAAATAAGATCACAATTAGAATATTCCTCGCCGATCTGGAATCCATATTATAGTAAATACTCCACAGAATCGGCTCCCAAAAGTGGAGATGGACCGGATATGCCCAGAGACAGCCAAGGAAAATGGAGCCAAATCGTCACCCACTGGTATCCAAGAGATGGCAAAAGAAGCAGAGGTGGCCAGAATAGCAGATGGGAGGACGAAATTAAATACACGATAATCGATATCTATTCATATGAATATTTTGTGATGTATCGCTATAGTGTTGTGAATAAAAGAAATTATATACTTAACGTAAATTTCTTCGTGCTGTTAACTATAGATGCTTCCGAACCAAATTCTCTTATGCTCTCTCTTATTCTCAATTTAGTACTGCTATATACTCTTATGCTAGTGTACAGTGTACTGTACTGTACTGTAAGAGTATATAGCAGTATTAAATTCTCACTTTCTTCATTAGAAGCAAGAAGGTTGCTCCTTGATGAATTACTCATGTATAAATTGTGCCGTAACTTCTCTGAAAAAATAATAAAATTCCAAGTCGCTCGATACGAATTCGGAGTGCACAAGCACATCCCCATCATCTATTCATGACCAACCAATGTAGAAGCAACGCAGGTGCCCTTGCACCTCTTATCAGAATAGTCAAAACATACAACACTTACCTTAATACTTTAAATATATTTACACTTACCCCTGCGTCATTTAGGGCACTGGCTATTAAAATTATTAACTTGTTTTTTTCAAGGTCAGAACTGAGGAGGTTATGGATGTTTCAATCAAAAGTTAAAAGGGTAAAAGTTTGGTTTATGAAGTCATTAAATTTTTGTTTTTTTCTTTCAGAAATTGTTTATTGAACAATCCTTGGACTAAGCGTGCGTTCGTTTGTTTGATTACTTGGTTTAATAAACTTCTTTTTGTTGTCCCTAATAAAGAAAATAAAATAAAAAAATCTTAACTTAGATACAAAAATATTCTTTACGGCAACAAAGAAAAGCTTAATGAAATTAAATGTAAATGACGAAGATTCCCAAGAACATGTGAAAATATTTGAAGATATTTTAAATGTCACTTTTTCTAAAACTGAAATAGAACAAAACGATAATTTACGATGCTATTTTCTGGTTCCTCCCCAGTCCACAAGTGGACACGCTTTATGCAGTCAATGCTAAGGAAAACTGAAAACCACACATTAAAGTCCGTGGTAGCCACGATGTTAATGAGAATAGATGGCGTGGAATTTAAGTAGGTACATGAACGGAGGTCAAAACACATAAAATGGTTTCGAAATACCGTTCTGACCAACAACAATTATAAAACTTTGCGGAACACTGTTAAAGTTGCGGAAACTGACGCCCAACCGCAAAAGCCTCTCCGTGAGCACCGCAGATACCTACCTCGATAGCTATTAAGTTTTCAGAAGATTATTTTGCATAGAGGACGAAACTGGAGTGCGTGCACGCAGCCAAAGAGTATATAATCACTACGTTTTACACGCAGCGACTAATGAATGCTGATGAAGCACAGATATCTGTGTGATTGTTGTTTAATATGGCAATGTTTATATATTTCCTTTAGGTTGGCTATACTGAATGCATAGAACGAATGTGTTTATATGTCAAAGTTGGTACGCCTTTACTTGTGAGTTCCGTTTCCGAGTTGTTGTTCGGTTGCTCTTGTAAATGTTAAAGTGTGCTGTGGGTGATTAAAATAAAAAGACTTGTGTTTACTACAAATTATCTGCATTTTACTTCAAAAACAACATCAGGTTATGGGCCCAGGCACATATACCTGTTTGTAGCAGATAATCGCAAGTTGAGACAGCTAAAAGTCGACGAGAAGGAAAAGTGAGGTTATCTCGCTACAGTGCGACGTGGTGCATAGATTTTGTGCATTGCGAAATATCGTCGAGGATTACTTGTTCCTAGTTGAGAAAGGACGAGGTCGGAATGGAGAGCAATAACAGCAATAATGCCAATGTTATCAAGTTGGAAGGGGCCAGAAACTGGAATATATGGAAATTTCAAACAAAAGTTCAGTTGAGAGGTAATGGCTGGTTGGATATTGTGGAGGGAAGACGCACGAAGCCCGAAGTCGCCAGTGAGATACCTTCATGGGAATCTAAAGACGCTAAGGCACAAACACTACTGGTCACTCGGATGTCGGAGGAGGCAATGTTACATATTATTACATGTACGAGTTCTTCTGAAATGTGGCGAAAACTTCACAGTGTATATGAACAGAAAAGTGAGACTAGTGTGCATATAATACAGCAAAGATTCTTTCAATACAAGTATGAGAGGGGCACAGACATGTCGGTTTTCTTGTCTAAGATTCAAGAAATGCAAAACCAATTGAAACAAATGGACGAAGAAATCTCGGATAAGTTTGTAATCACAAAAGTTTTGATGTCGTTGCCAGACGAATACAAACATTTCATTTCGGCTTGGGAATCTGCGCCCGACGACAAGCAAACATTCGATAACTTGATTGCTAGATTACTAATCGAAGAAGAGAGAGTAAAGGGCAAGAACGAAGAAACGCAGCAAACTTCATCTGCGTTCATAGTCAAAAATAAGAAGCCTATAAAATGTTTCAAGTGTGGGAAGAGTGGACATTATCAAACTGACTGTAAGAGTAATAAAAGTGGCAGTGAAGAAAACGCTAATAATAATAACTGCTTCTTTTGTGGAAAGTTTGGACACTTCAAGTCTCAGTGTCGATTTAGAAAACAAAGAATGTCAAGAAATGAAAATAAAACGAAAAGTAATACATTCATGGTGGTCAATTCGTCGCATAATCTTCAAACATCTAAGTGGCTAGTGGATTCTGGTGCCTCAGAACATATGTGCCGGGATCGTGCATTGTTTGCGTCGTTTACAAGTATTTCACCTAAACATGTGATCGTCGGTAATGGCGCGGTGATTAATGCGCTTGGTTGCGGAAAGATGGCGGTTCAAGTGTCGAACGGAAACGAGTGGATTGATACTGTGATTGATGACGTGCTGTATGTTCCTGAACTAAAAACAAACTTGTTCTCGGTCAATCGCGCCACAGATAAAGGATACGTGATGATGACAGATGACAGTTCATGCAAATTTTACAAGTCGAACAAAATATGTGCGGTGGCGGAAAGAATTGGAAGTTCCTATTATTTAGACCTACGTTTTACTAGTAATATCGACACAGTGAACACTGCAAAGTTAGTCCCGGACGACATAAATGAGTGGCACAGAAGATTGGTGCATCAGAACTATACTTACGTAAAGGATATTTTACAGAAACATAACATTGAGGTTATACAAACATCAAAGCAAGAGTGTGAAAGTTGTTTGGCCGGAAAAATACATAGATTGCCATTCAGTAGAAGTGAATTCAAGAGTTCTAAGACATGTGAGTTAATTCATGCTGATACCTGCGGTCCTATGGAAGAGCCGTCAGTTGGTGGGTCAAGGTACTTTGTCGTCTTCAAAGACGATTACTCGAACTTCAGAAGCGTGCACTTTGTGAAAACAAAAGATGAGATCAAACATTGTATTGAGAACTTCATAAATAAGGCAGAGAATATGACTGGAAACAGAGTGAAGATATTCAGAAGTGACAATGGCCTGGAATTTGTAAACAAAGATGTGAAAGAAATATTTTCGAGACGTGGAATAACACATCAAACCACCGTAGCATATACCCCCGAACAAAACGGGAAAGCTGAAAGAGAAAATAGAACATTAATCGAAGCGGCAAGAACTATGATTCACGAGAGGAACTTACCAAAGAAATTATGGGCTGAAGCTGTAAACACAGCGATGTATGTGTTGAACAGAACTGGAAAGAGCCATGAAGATGGAAGATCTCCATTTGAGGTATGGACTGGAAAAACTTTTGACATCCGTGAGTTGAGAGCTTTCGGTGCAGAAGTGTATGTACACATACCAAAGGAAAGAAGGAAGAAATGGGATAAGAAAGGAGAGAAGGGCTTGATGGTCGGGTATGAGGAGAATGTGAAGGGATACCGGATATATTTTCCTGAAAAAAAACACAGTGGAGGCAAAAAGGGACATTATTTTCTTACAAGAAGAAAAGAAGGAAAAACCTGAAGAAAGTGAAGGTCAAATTGTGGTATCGTTAAATTTTGACGAAGACAAAGGGCAAGAGAATAGCCCCGAGAGAAATGTGGAAGCTGTTCCTGAACTCGAAGAGACGACCAATACAAGTATCTTAGAAGGTAATTCAGAAACTGATAGTGAATACCTGCCGTGTAGTGAGGAAGAACACCTGCTAGATGAAATTGGTTCGCCTAGAAATGAAAGGAGTCGGCGTGTGCGTAAACAAACATCATTCTATCAGTGTAATAATGTGCAGTTGGACAAAAGTGAGTGTGAGCCAATTACTTATAGTGACGCCATGAGCAGGAGTGATGCCGGTAAGTGGAGTGAGGCTATTGCTAGGGAACTTCAGACTTTGAAAGACAATAATACATGGGAACTTTGTGATTTACCTGTAAGGGCAAAGCCTGTCAGTAGCAAATGGGTTTTTAAGGTTAAAAATGTAAATAATGTCAAACAGTATAAGGCTAGGCTGGTTGCCAGGGGGTTTGAGCAACAAGATGTGTTTAATTTAAGTGATATTTATGCCCCAGTTGCAAAGCTTGCAACTTTTAGGTTATTTGTAGTAATTGCAACTAAATATAACTTACCCATTTACCAAATGGACGTCACGGGGGCTTTTCTGTATGGTGATATTAAAGAGAATGTGTTTTTAAGTTTACCAGAAGGGGCTTATTTAGGGGGTAATAATATAGTAAAGCTAAATAAGTCATTATATGGATTAAAAAGTTCACCTAAATCTTGGAATATTAAATTTAATTCTGTAATAACTCGAGAAGGCTTCATAAGGTCAAAATGTGATTCGTGTTTGTATAAAAAGGATAATGGCACAGATAAAACATTTGTTTTAATTTATGTCGACGATTTGTTGGTGTTTGGCACAAATATAAATGAAGTCACAAAGCTGAAAATAATATTAAATAAAGAATTTAAGATGAAAGACATGGGTTTTATCTCAGACTTCTTAGGAATAAATGTGAAACAAAACTTTCAAAATGGCACAACTGTATTATCACAAAGAAATTACTTAGAAAATGTACTTAAAAGATTTAATATGGAAAATTGCAAACCTATGTTGACTCCCCTAGATATGAACATTAACACTAACATTTTTGATTGTGACACTGCTAGTGATAGAAGCATTGAAAGAATTTGTAGACAAATTATTGGTTGTCTTATGTATGCTGTTTCAGGCACTAGGCCTGACCTGTGTTTTGCAGTCTCATTGTTAAGTAGACATCAGAAATGTGCAAACAGTGTGTTGCTAAGCGCACTTAAGAGAGTATTGCGTTATGTAAAGCATACTTTAGATTATAAAATTATTTATGAATGTAATGATACTATGTTACAAGGGTATTGTGATGCTGATTGGGGAGGGGATCAGAGGGACAGAAAATCCACATCTGGTCATTTGTTTACCTTTGCTAATTGCTTGATTGTGTGGTGTTCGAAGAAACAATCTTCGGTTAGTTTGTCTTCTACGGAAGCTGAATATGTCTCTATGAGTATGGCAGCCAGTGAAGCGTGCTGGCTTGTTAATTTGTTACATGATTTTGATTTTCATAACATCAGTCCAGTAAATTTGTATTGTGACAATCAGTCTGCTATTTTAAGTGCAAGTACAGATTCAGTTAAGCGTCTAAAACATATTGATATCAGATATCATTTTGTGAAAGATTTGATCAAAGAAAATAAAATTATTATTCAGTATATAAGTACTTCTGAACAATTAGCAGACATGCTAACAAAGTCACTTAGTAAGGATTTGTTAATTAAGTTTTTAACACAGTGTAATGTAAAATTATAGATAGAGATGTTGTAACATTAGTGTTCAGTTATTTTTTATTATATAGAGTTTATTTAGTTTCTTAAATGTATATAAACATTGAGGAGGGGTGTTGTTTAATATGGCAATGTTTATATATTTCCTTTAGGTTGGCTATACTGAATGCATAGAACGAATGTGTTTATATGTCAAAGTTGGTACGCCTTTACTTGTGAGTTCCGTTTCCGAGTTGTTGTTCGGTTGCTCTTGTAAATGTTAAAGTGTGCTGTGGGTGATTAAAATAAAAAGATTTGTGTTTACTACAAATTATCTGCATTTTACTTCAAAAACAACATCAGTGATGAAGCGAAAGAGGTTCCAGTGTTGCCAGATGGGGGGGTTTTCCCTCCAAATTAGGAGGTTTTTTTTTTGCTTATGGGAGAATTTTGGGAGATGTTCTTTGGGAGGAATTTTGGAGGGAAAAAATACACTTCGGGGTTTTTGGAGGTTAATCTTTTATCTCCAAAATAAGGAAGCACACGATTGAACGATAACATTTTCACACAAAGATTCTCACACGGGCTTTTCATATAATTTAAATGGTTACCCCTTTAATTTACATGCATTAATTTGTGCTATAAGGCATTCATTCCTACAAATTAAAACTTGAAAATTCCAAGATTTACAATAGGTAGACTGGAACAGTCAATAATACTTTGATGGTGCGTATCACAGAAATTTATGAAAATTTTATTGAAATAAAGCCGTTTCCTCAGTATCTAATTAAACCGCTGTCAATAAGCAAAATTTTCCAATTCTCAATTTTTTTTTTTCACACAGTCTTGAAACTTGAACCGATATAGGTATATGTATGATTTTTTTTTTCTTAAAAATGTATCGCTTTTATTTATTAATACTAAGGAAATGGTTTTCAAGTTTATTGTTACTTTAATAACAAGTTGTTATCCATTTTCTCTTATTTATATAGAGATAGGCGATAACACACCCATCACTGCGTGCACTGTACAGTAGGTACACATAAAGGAACACCAGTGTGATAGGTAAGGTTAAGAAAATACAGAGTGCAACAAAACCCCTATATAGGTACATCCAAAACTAGGTACCATTCGTCAATACGAACGACTTTTACTTTGGGGAAACATTGAAATCTCATATTAAATATCCTCTGTTATGGAACACTCGATGTTCATTTGAATGCCGCGAGTTTTAACTATAGTATATGGACTAAAGTTACCACTTGCGGCGTTAAAATCTAAGGTGCGGCTGATATTATACATTTATCGCGATTTCAAAGTTTTCCCCATATAAGTAGCAAAAGTTAATCGTATTGATGAGTGGATTTCTCTATTTTCTGATGATTTTTTTGAACCCTATATAATTTTCAAGTGGTCTGCCTGCTTAATATATTATAGAAAAAAGCCAAAGATTGGTGCTCGAGCAAATCAAGAAAGATTCAAATAGAAGATCAATCAATGCGTGTTTGTTGCTAGCCCCCTCTAATGTGCACACATGCGCGCCTACCACCTATGTCCACATCTGTATCTTGTAATAAGTAAGCAGTAAGTATGTAGGTACAGCCTCTAGCATCCACATGAACATCTATTAATCGAATGCCAATGAAGAGAGCTGGCAACCTCACCGCTTAGCCGAAACATCATTAATTTATTGATTCGAATGTTCCGTCGAAAGTTGATTAATGACCGTTACAATAATGTCAAAGGTTACACTTTACATTCGCTATTTAAATTGAGCCATTGATTATATGTTTGATTTTTGTCAAATGCTAAACACGGCTGAGCCACATGTTACCACTTTATTCGTAAGTGTCTGGTAAGTGCAGTGTCTGCTCCTTCAAAATAATTCTGCCTTGTTGCAATAATATTTATGCCACTATCAAACCTCAAATCAACCTGACGGTTGGGCAGAGGCGTCACTTTTTTACATCACATTCCAAAAGGCACCCATCAAGTCAAACATTCGTCTCCAAAATCAATAATGAACCCTTTCCGATAATGTCCAAATAAAGCCGCGGCTCGAACAAAATAAAACGAATCGAAAATACGAAACCAGTTGGAAATCGAAATCGTAATCGAATGCGACCGATCTGTCAACCAACCTTTATTTCAATAGGGTAGACGTCCTGGTTATTGGCCTACAACGCTACAACGTAAAAATATTCAGATTGACATCCATCCCAGGCATTAAGGGCGACATGACAATAGGCTGGTTTTATCTTATCTTATCTAGGTAGTCGACCCACATCAAAATTGATTTAAAAAAAAAATTGTTTCCTATATTACTTGCCATAACGAATCTAAATATATCGATTGAAATACTTAAAACCAGAAGATGGTTACAGGAACTTAATTTAAAAATCTTGTTTTTATTTTTATTTGAAACGCTTTAAAAGATATTCACAATGGTCGTGAATCACTAAGTTTGTAAAAATGTATTACGTGTTTGTTTGCAAAGTATATGACGTAACGGCAAAAATAATCTTAAAATATCATAGCTGACAGCGTTTTCCTCTGATCATGAAAAGTGGAATTTAAAATTTAAGTTTTGTAGGTTGCTAAGCATTTAACACATTACCCTCCCTTTGGGCTTCTCCGCAGTCGGGTAATTATTAAAAACTTAAGATCTATTTAAAAAGGGGGTTGCAACAGCGTATTTTTTAAAACCGCTTTCTGAAAAGTTGAAATGTTTATAGGTATTTAAACATTTTTACCCTCAGGACTAAAATTGGAGAGTTGACCATAATTTCAATGATACATTGATCCAATCTCGATTTAAATAAATCAATGCTTATCGATCGAATGCTCCCATAATATTTGAAGTATCGTTCGAACCAGTGACAATGTTTCATCAACATTTGCGTTTACAAACGCATACATCATTCGACGTATACGTTAAAAATAAATAACACCACTTTTAGCTTTAGCTTAGCCAAATAAAAATTTATGTCACAAATCGATGTTAAATTGTTTCTTAAACATCACAATATGTTTTGTTTCCTTATAATAAAACTGAATTAATTCATGTTTGAAACAAACCCTACAATAAAATCAATTCAACAGAAGATTCCAATTGTCCAGTCGGATCTCGATAGTTATGTACTTACAATGTCATCTATTTCAAATCTTCCAACTTTGGTCTAAATCTAATTCAAACTCACAGAATCTGGAGAGAGATATACCTACGTTTTAAAATAGACTAGAAATAAAAAAAAATTAAATAAAAATCAAAAACCCAGAATATATGTCCTGGTCCCTGGTCATGAAACTGGGTAACGACTACAAATTATACTTCTACAATAACTACGTGTATACATACTTCTAATTTAAAGGTATTCTTTTAAATTATTTCTAGCTTTTTAGTACTGTAGTGTTTAGAGGTTGGTTTTTATTTTTAATTAAAAAATTTTATTTTTCAATATTTAGGGGGGGAGAGGGAGAAAAATAAAGAAGTCCCTTATAACCATAATTTAATCCAATCTAAATGGAATAGAAAAAAAATTATCTATTGCAAGTGGTATATTGGAAGTGGTTTAATTATACTGAAGAAACGGTTTTTGCAAACGGCAAGTGTATTGGAAGTGGTTTAATTATATACTGAAGAAACGGTTTTTAGTTTATCCGTTATTTCAATAACACGTTGTATAATAATATGTAATAAAAAAACAATGTATTTAGTTACAAAAACTTCCAATTACAATACAATTTCTTACAAAAGTTAAAAACGTGTGGTACCGGATTAAAAATAGCGTCACTCTATTTCATTCCGTGGATGTCGTAGAAGGCGACTAAGGAAATAAATTACCAGGAGACGGGCAGCAGCGTCTTCCTGAGATTCCAACCGCATACTGCGAGCGCCAACCCGCCTGCCAAGCGTGGCGAAACCCTTCATGGTTAGGGTAAACCATGAGAGACGACTATGCCCTGCAGGGGTGTCAAATGATGACAAAAGTTAAAACACAGTTTTTAGTACAGCAGAAAAGTAGGCTTTGGCTCAGTTTTGGTATAGGTAACCAGGGTTTGATAATAGAACATAAGCAGGTCATTCTTTCGTGGAATTAATCGTCAAGTCGGATGTGATACACTCA
Organism: Yponomeuta evonymella; assembly: GCA_963969515.1. Classification (NCBI taxonomy): domain Eukaryota; kingdom Metazoa; phylum Arthropoda; class Insecta; order Lepidoptera; family Yponomeutidae; genus Yponomeuta; species Yponomeuta evonymella. Next base: position 11,756,224 of record OZ018360.1, on the reverse strand, counting down.
ACAGCCTCCCGCCGCGAGAGTACACTCATTTGCATACAATAGCTTGATATGACAACCCGTATTCGCGTCCTAAACGGTATGCTATGTATAAATGACGTTGTTTGAAGTCCTTTTAACTTTTAAGAAAACCAAAATCCCCTTTTACACATATATTTTTAATCAAATCATGATTACATTTTTAAGGGCGCTTATACACGGGCGGCACGTGTGCCAACTGCAGCCGTTGACACTCGTCGACATGACAAACCCTGGTCTCTGTCTGCCCCTCCGAGATTCATTTGTGTGTGACTTGAATAATACTGTATTCAAGTATCTATGCTACCTTTTAAAATAAACAGTCCACATACCAGTCACAATAGTGAATGTCCACCATTCAAATAACTGGATCAAGAAGCTGCAACCACGTGAAAGATCGTCCGTGATGTTTAATCTATCAGTATCCTCAACGGCGACCATTAATAAGTTAATGACAGCCAAGTTTGATGGCTGCTTATCGCGCCATCTAGCGGGCAACAGTTTAATATCGGGCACGTCAAAACGTTGTGATAGGTGCTCACTGTTGCGTTGAACAACGCGATAGAAGAACCATTTCGCTTCAGAGGGTGCAGTAGAACTTTGCCTACACAAACGTCAGCTCTGTCTCTATCAGTCTTGCATCATTGCTGGGAATAACTCCTAAAAAGACAAGTCTAGCTAGATTCTTGTCTATTTCCCAAGCCCCAAAACGGTTATGTAAAGAGTGTAGCTGGTCAACCTATGAGGTTGACAATTAAAATATAGAATATTGATGTATTTACAACATAGATCTAGCAGAGGGAAGTTTCATCCTAATCGTCATCATCACTTACTTCCATTTAGTCTTTAGCAACCAAATCAAATGTTACTTAAATAAACAGTTTTGCTAATGATCCTAGTGCTAATATGTCGGAGAACAATATGATCGCTTGACTTCTCGGTTTTTGATTTAGAGCCGTCTCTTGGCTGCAGTGAGTTGGTTTATCAATAATTTGTCTCGGATTTTCGCATACCTACGCGAATTCACGCAACTACGGATTAATCTCAGTCGTAAGCTATTACTTTTCATTATCATCGCTTACTTTCACTTAGCCTTAGCAACCAAATCAAATGTTACGTAACCAAACAGTTCTTCTGATGCTTATGGGCCTGAACAAAATGATAGGGTGCTTGCTTGCCTTCTCGGATTTTGATTTAGAGCCGTCTCTCTAGGCTGTAGTGAATTGATTTATCAATAATCCGAAGCACGCAAGCTTGGTATTCTAGAGACACGATCTTACTTTCATGTCATCTCCTTTGGAATTAATCATTAATTATGATTATTATTTTGTAACGTTCCAAGTGACCTCATTTGTCCGTTGCTGTTGACTGTGTAATAGACATTCGATTACTTTAACGTTATTGCCGTATAATAATGCAGCCTATATACGTCCCACTGCAGGTCGCAGGCCTTTTCTCAGACAGAGACTATTGTGAGAGTATTTCCATGTAATTAGAAATAACTGGCTAAGCTAACCGAGAAGTTCAACATCGTGAGGAAATCTCAATCGCCAGGCCGTTGTGAGACGACCAGACAGTGTGGAAGGAGCAACAATGTGGAAGGAGCGATACGGCACCGAACCGGCAACATGTCATTAAGCAAGCTATTCACTGCAAGACCAACGAGGCAGTCAAAGTTTGCCGCTTATATCGGTGACTGCACCAAACCTTTATTTACAATACCAGACATATTTCGGACTCATTTTCAATTAGGTATTTAACAAAATATCAAATGAGTTACTTTTAAAACGGAATTTTGTATGAAAATACTGGCTCTTTTTATGTTTAATCAATTTAAAAATTTTAATAACTAGTAATTGACCAAAAGAGATACATTTTCCGAGATGTTTTGTAATTTTTGTTTTAATCGAGCATATGAAATAATTTAATGTTGATCGTGTCAAATACCGAATTGAACCCACTAAAACGCCATTGTAATCAAATCACGCCAACAGAAGATGTGTTTTGATCAACAATGGACGCCCACGCACTGTCTGGCGAGCCGTCTGCCCCTACTACTGCGATCTGAACCCATTAGCATGCGACACCCACTTGGCGCTATTCTCGGGGCCCGCGAAGGAGAGTGTCGTGAAGAAGCCTTCAAAATAGTAGTGTTCCCCAACCGTCCCGAATGCGGTCCTTACCCGCATTCCTAAAACTTATAGTTGACATTTCTGCGATTTTGATATATTCACAGGATCCAAATCGTCGTTTAAACACGAAATAGTTGATATCCTAATAGATAGAAATTAAATTAAATGCTATTAAATACTTTTGTAACGCTTACCAGCTAGTATAGTATTTACAACATATATACTACCTATCATATTTCAATACAATAAATAAATACAATTTGATGTGACTACTTACTCAGAACCTCATTTATTAAAAGGGTTCTGTTTTGAGTAAACCGGATACAAAAATATTATTGTGGTGCATACATAATTGTGAAATTGTGATGTTAAAGAAAGCAAAGAACTAAATACGTAAAAGCTAAACAAAACTGTAAAGGACACCTTAAATATTACGTACTTACCAAATAAATCTAACTTAATTATATAATATGTCATAATATTAATAAAAAATAAAAAAATAGGTTTGAATTTTTAATAGACTAATAACCTTAGCCTAACCGACTTTGTTCATCTGTGGAATCCTATTATTGGCTTTTGAACATTGTTACTGCACTACACTTAAGCTTCTATTGTTATTTAAGCTGTTGGTTTCCCTAATAAACTTAATAAAATAAAATAAAATCAAGAGCTTAAATTCTTGAAGAAACAAGAAGGCAACGAAACATTGATAATAATATGATAAGATAAGAATATTCTTTATTGCACACCAGAAAAAAAAACATTTTTGAGATATTTTACAAAGGTACAATTTCTTCCAGATAACCTTATGTGATCCAATTCGATGTGTATATCCAGGGTCTAAAACTCACAACATATTTTATACTAGACACATTTACTGGACTTTCTGTGCAAGTATCACTTGACAAGACAAATCTGTATCAAGCGACGATTTCCTCTCTGAACCTATCACATCTATGTTAATCAAAATATTTAAATTAACCGTCGAAAAGTTAACAAACGAGCCCAACCTAACACTTTCGCTATTATCCTCTTCATTTTTTCTCCAAATGCAACACTGTCTTAGCCACAGCTTCGCGTCGCCGATCACCTAAATCTTTAGCAACCCACATGGTAATCTAACCTCTAATACCACGAACTTACAGTTTGAATTCCGTAAAAATGTTGATCGACATACGTCGTCCGGCCAAGTGCGGGCAGAGGCAAGTGGACCACACACACGCACGCGTCAACATTGGCTCGGTAAGACAACACTGCACCTCTTAGTATTACTTCGCAGGTAAACTAGTAGCAAGAGTGACACACGTCACTAGAAGAGAGAACATTTGATTTGAAAAAGGGTTGATTTGAGCACCAATTAGTGATCGGCAAAAAATTGAATTTCAATTCAATTCAAATATTTTTATTCATTGTAAAAACAGAATGTTTACTTAATAAACGTCAAAGTTGTTAGTTTCACAATTAATGGATTATGTGGAGAAGAAGCTAACAAAGAAACTCCACATTTATTCTTTTCAAAACACGTTTTAACTTAATTAACAGAGTTTTCAACTTAAAATATTAGTCATGAATGTGTTGAACACTAGTCACAATCGTCCTTTAAATAACATTAATCTACTGTTTAATGCCAAACATCTTTGTCTTCTAAATAATCCTTGATGTTATAGTAAGCCTTTTTGCACAGAATGTGCTTAACACATTTTTTAAATCGCGTTGGAGGTAACAAATGCAAAATAGATCAGAAATCAAAAATTTTTTTCAACGTAAAGCACATATTTACATTCAGTTTCTTGATTGTCAATGTACAACGATAGCCGCTGCCTTAGGGTCGATTCGATTCGATTCGATTCGATCGATCGTTCGCGGAGAAAATGGCAAAGAATAAAACTCCACTCTGATAATCATGAGCAAGGCAAACAAATTCATCAGTAGACAATTACACATTGATCAGAAGAATATTCCATATTGATCGGCAGAAAAATCCAAAGTCAGCATCCAAATTTTTGTATTGAAATTTATTTATTCTGCTGACCAAAATAATTGTTGGTAATAATTGATCGACATAGTTACGTCATTGCTGATCTTTGTTGCTGTTCAAATATTTATTTTGATGATCATTTAAAAGTTCATTTTGAAAAAATCACCAATTTAATCACGTGAAGTGTATCATCACAGCACCATAGCAACTAGCGTATTAAGATAACACAAAAGCATCAAAAATTAGAAAAATATCTGACAAGTTTTTCCGGTAATTTTGTCAAGAGGAAATTAGGAAAAATACTTTGTGATCATAAAACTGATTATAAAATCGATTAATCTTTCACACAGGAAAAACAACACTTCCAAGTTATTATTGTAATCTCTATGATATGGATAAATACCCTTACAGTCGGAGACAATCAAACCGGTGTAGTTTGACTCTCCCATCTCCTACTGGAAGTATAAAACCACTTCACGAAAAGACTCACAACAACACAAACTAAACTGTATAAGCCTTGTGATAAGGGCCCTGTGAGGACTCCGACAATTTGGTAACGTAATGTCGTAAGTCACCAAGGATTTACATTTTTATTGCATCTGCCCACCACTAATAAACATACCATAATACGGAAAAGTGTCCTTTTGTGGCGACAACTTGAAGGGACAAATTTGCGAGGCAAATAAAACCTGGCTGTAAGGGCTGATGATGAAGGTGATACTGTATGGATATGAGATAACGACGGATAAGGCGTTACAGAAACAAAACTAAATGTTTATAGCCCTTGATGACTCACAGATTGCAGATGTTACAATGCGCATACAAAAGAGGTAGTAAACGAGGGTAAACTTGAACAATCATACAGTATTTGAAACGCACAGCAATAGAAAACTACTATTATATTGTATAATTTTCACCTATCTCAATACCTTCAAGTTTAAACTACGAGCTTTGCCTGTGACTCGATAACAGGCAAGAACATAATTATTCCATCAGGGCTGTTTTGAACAGGAAGCCACAGAACGTCGCATGGTCATAGAAACAACACCCGGTGACAGGAAGGCGGCGATAGCGAAGATTCGCAGAAAACCGTCGTGACATCTGCCTTAATGGTGGTCGATTGTGTTGAACACTACAAAGAGAGGTGGAAAACTATTGACTTACTATGAGAGGTCACTGCGTTGAAACCAAATTAATATTCGTAGATTTCCCGAGTATGTGCACCTTCTAAATATTGTAGTGGGCTGAAAGACGCGTGTAGACAAATAACCCGAATGATTAACCTGTACAAATAGACTAACTCAATTTGACTACCAATATTACGCGTGTAGACCACACGTGACAGTCTCAAGTCAACCCATGTGATGCAGAGGCTGAGTTTTAGAACAAAATCACACAAAAGTGGACAAACACGGACAATTGCGGGGGCGAGTTGTAACATGGTACACCGTAACACGGTAGTGAGGTCTTGAGGACCCTTGACGGGAGAGGACCACCGAGATGGCACGGTGAAGGGCTTATCAAATGATGACTAGGCTTTATAGGTACCAGTTGTTCTGGATTGAAAATGGTAATTACACTACCAGGTGACAATTACATTCTTGAGAAATACTAAGAACATACTACAGTTAAAGGAATTATTTGAATAGTCTCATTCCCTTTCCTTAGCTAATAAGTTTCGTACAAAAATCTGTTGTGTGTTACGTTGAGAAAAGATACTTAACATAGAAAAAACTAAACTTGCGCTGACTGCATTTATACCTGCATACATACCTGCAACAAAGAATAACACATTAATGTAAACGAAACTCGTAATCGAAAAAAGCATATGGAAAAGAGCCAGCCAAACAATAATTTCATCGAATCTATTGTCACACGAAAGGCCTATCTAACGATAATATTACCATAATGAGATGCGCACAAAACAGTCTCATTGTTGTAGGTGCTTATTAACAAATAGAAGAGGTCGTGAAGACCCCGGGGTCCTGTGAGACCACCGGTGTTACCATCAGCAAGTCTAATGGGCCGAGATGTGCCGCGTCATTTTTGGGTTGATGTAAGGATGTGCTACACTGCGGGATATACAGAATCTGTAAAAACCATAATGGAATTTCTGAAACTGTTTTTCCAAATTCGCCAGTAGGTGGCGGTGATGTTGGTAATTTGGGTTGTTTACGCTTGAATAATCTTTCAGGTTTCCCGACTTGACGAATTTTTGCAAAATAAGTGTGTGGCTAGTTGCTACCTACAGGTGATAGTGACATTTTTTTATTTTATTGTGCCAGCAGTCATTAATTCCAAAACAATATTAATTAATTTAAACTTAACTAAAACAGCTCTAATAATGCCGAATTTTCAAGTCGTACACCACAAGAAGTTTACAATATTACTTCCAGAAATTTCGTCAAGATAAATGTTCTTTCGATATTTGAATCATGTCATTGAACAGAGTGGTATGGCATAGCTTGCAGTCTTGCAGTGCAAGACGGGTTTTATATGGATGAGCACGCGCTCGACAGTGAAGCAGCTACTGAAACCTCATAATGCAATTGACTGAACATGCCATATTTTGATATTTCTTTAAAGTTCAAACAAAGAATTAAATACAGCCAATTAGTGATAATTGAGGCTAAGTGTACGATAAATAGTATTGAGTGAAGCGTAAAATGTATCAGGTAAATGTGGACCACTTGCGACCCGGGATTTAATTGATCTACTAAGGGTTATTAAATCTTTTTCTCATGCTCTGTTATAAATGTATTTCTTTCTATAAATTTATCTCTTCTTTCTATTCCATCTAGATATAAGTAATCTTCTTTTACATATTTTTTGTTCTTCACGCCATTTTGTGAAATTCTAAAAGGAGCAGCAAAACCTTTAACGACAGTTTTTAAGCACCTTGTCGCGTCTCAAGTATGCGCAGAGTTGCGTACACGTCGAAAGCTCAGTCTGAATCGAGCCACCCGATTAGCATACGCGATAAAAGAGTCCAGCCAATATTCAACATGCATGATATATTAAAATCACGTCCGCAGAACAATTAACGGCAACGAGCGAGCGATCAAATAATAAAAACTGCTTTTGTCATTACAAACAGCGCGGCGGCGAGCGTGTTCTTAGAAACACCATAACGTCACGAATAATAATAAATCCAACTTAGTTATACCAGGCGATGTTAGTTTTCAGGAACCAATAGGCGGGCGCGCGCAAATCGACAAGATGGCGGATCTAATCTAACGCCTTTATGTAAATATGCGACTCGTTGTCATAAAAATATCTAATAAATGATTCATTTGTCTCTATTGTCGCGCTTGAACGAGCATAATATAAAAGTGGCAAGACAAATCACAGCCGAATGACGTCCTTGACGAATACAATAAAATTATTCACACGACGCAAGTGGAATTAAGTGGGTATTTAGAAAATTATTTTTTCCGTCATAGATGAGAGTAAGTCAGTAGTCAAACCAGAAACTTCATTTGTGAGGACCAGAGAAGACTATGAAAAAAGCGTGCGGTGACTCCAGCAACCATCCAACCTCCGATTGAGAAACGAAAATTTGAATAACAATCAATAAATTAATGTACAGACATAATTTATTCATAACCGGGGACATAGAGAGCGACGCTCGCGACGAGGCCTGAATCCAAATGAAATTTTATAAGAAACAGTCCTTTTGAGCCCGACGTTATGGTCAGAATGTAATACTTTTCTTAACGTATCATCATTATCGGTCCTCACAATGCCCCTTTGACTCACTGTCGTTAAGCCAACTAATCTCTCTTTAACACGAAAAACCGAAGTGACCGAATGAGTTTCTCGTGTTGGAATAATTAGTCTGCAATTGAAAGCGTGCTTTATTTCAAGAGGCCGGACAAACGGACACGCCACGGTTGCCCAACGGTTAGCCACTTTCACAAGCACAATGATCATCCTCACAAAAGAAACGACGCAAACCTTTTGGCAGCTAGTGACTAGAACAAACACGGTAAATAAATTAAAAGTCTTACGCACCAAATGAGATGGGACGATCCTGGAAATACCGTCAAAAATTGTTCCATGTCAGAGCCATAAATAGCGGCTCGTTAATTTAGTGAGTGTAATCACATTTCGCCAAATGCGTTTAGGTACGACGCACATGTCCCATCCCTTCGCCGTTCTAAATTTAAAATATCACGACGTGAGTTCAGCCGGCACGTTTCTCCCGATCCGAGTCATTATAGGATCTTTTTAGGGTGCCGTACCCAAAGGGTACGGTATCTCATGAACCGTGGTTGGTAGCTAGACAGTTGAAATTTTCACATAAGATATATTTCTGTTGCCGCTTTAACAACAAATAATAAAAACCGCATATAATAAATACTTAAAGGGGGTTCCCATACAACAAACGTGATTTTAACAGTTTTTTTGCTCAATATTAATAACGGCAACAGATAATGGTACGGAACCCTTCGTGTCCGACTTGCACTTAGCCGGTTTTCTACAGGCAAGAAGGTTGTCATTTTGTGCCAGCTTTCTTTGTCGTTTTAAAACAATATATAAATGAGCAACAGTCACTTTATCATTGACATGAAGAAGCTAACACCTGAATCAGCCTCATCTTATTGTTTTGATAGTCAATCGAAGAATTTGAAGAAAATCCTCAGGGAAATTCCATTATAATTCACGAATTGGGGGTTCAGTATCTTTGCGACCGATACCTCCCTTTGTCTTCAATAGCAGATTAACTTCACGTTCTTTATAATATTATGTAAATTGTAAGTGAAATATCATTAATTTTGTTACCAATTATCAGATCATCAATATTGGTATTTAGTGTTAAATCTCGTATTTATGTTCATTAAGAGATGGCATCCGCTTTCTGGAGGTGTAGCATAAATCTCAAGTAATAACAGCTTAGGTAGCCCCTTGCTACCGGATAGTGTATAATTTATACCATTGCCTTGCCGGAGCTATTATAGGGAGGCCTCACATAGTCTGTTAAGTCCATATTTGTGTTACTAAGTTCTGACGTAAATATTAGTGTATCATATATATCAAGTTGAATTAGACCTTTCGGTCAAAAAATAGTTGAGATAACGTAAGATAAGAAAATTCTTTACTGTGTACCAGAAAACAATAATTACAGTTAATTATCACGTATGCACCTTATTCTTAGTTTTTTTTGAGGTGAGATTGATGGATGCGATGCTTTATTTAGTTAAGAGTACCTAGGTAACAATGTTATCTAACTTGGGTTTTCAACGTGTTTTTGAAGTCTAGGGAGGACCAAATTAAGATAGATCTCCATTAAAATAATCATAATATTTTGATTATTATAATTCCTCGGGAATTCCATCTAACACGCAAAATACGTCCGTTGAAGGATGATCGATAGAGTTGCGCAGGATCACCGAGTTATATTGAAAATGGCGTGCAGTCACGAGCGCCCGGGGCTGAACGGTAGCCAGATCAGTGCCCAAATGAATCATTATCATTTCTTTTGTTTAATGAAGATTAGAATCAGCCAGCAATTTGAATAATAGTGATGAATTTTTGAGTCGTGAGAACTTGAAATGAAATTGGCAAAATATTTTACGGCCCTGATTCGAGCCTAAGCAAGACTAATAAATATTTGGTTAAAACATGACGTACCTACATATTAATAAAATATACAGTAGAACAGGTGTATGTGTAAGTAAATTTAAAAGTAATTACTTTTTTCTGCTGTAAGTACCCAAAAAAATTGACTTCATAAAATCTTTGAAATATAAGTTTATGTATGCATCTTAAATTCATATAATGAGAAGTTAAAATGGTGATATAAGGGCAGGAGAACAAACAGATGTAATACAAAACCACTAATAAAAAACTAAATGTTGATAAAAATTTTGTTTCGTAACTATTCGCATGTCGAAACCTGAGCCTCAGGCTAGGCGTACAGTAGCCGTGATCTCGCTTTCAAATTGCCTCCTGTCAATCCTCCCTTGCAATCAAAATGCCTGCCCGATTGCACCTGATCCGGTCGATTCGACTGACGTCGTGGGAATCGATTATTTAAATCGAATGAATTTGTCGACCTCTACAAAAAAAGAGTGAATATTTTCGGGGTTCATGTATGTATGGTTGTTAATTTCATTTATTTATTCCAATACGCCTAGTTGTTGTCGTGCAGTAAATTACGGGATCGTGTTTGAATTAATGAGGAAACTAGAACTTAGGCTAGCTTTGAAGTGTTCAAAGTACTGTAAAGTAATTTGCAACTGTAGAAAAAGAAAACAATGATCAAACTGACTGGTGAGAAATCAAGCAGACATTGTAACACCAATAACATTTTTATCCACCGATTGAAGTTTCTGGAAGATTTTCTACGCACAAAAACAATCAAATGTCAATCAGAAAAGGTTCTAAATATTGCACCAGAGCTATGCTCCCACGCCCCTTTGCATGCCACGACAGCGGTTCTACGTAAACTATCTTGATACTTGGAAATTCACCGCAATTATCTGTATCGAGGAGATAATGATGAGACTTAAGCGTTTGATTCTCTACTCGCACGAATACTAATCTTTTCCTCCGGTTTCTTGTTTGGATTTCTTCTTTCTTCTTATTAAATAGTTTCTCATCTAACCACTCATTACCAAGCTTTATCGTTACCGCAATTCTATTCTAATCTTCAATTACTACTCTATATCAGGTACAGATACTACTGTTATATCAGGTAGTGACGATGCCGTTATAACTTCAATATCAGATTTAATTTTGACAGCCGTCTTACTGTCCGCATCAAAATCTTCGTGTTGGATGTTTGTCACGCTCAGCATTATCCCATCTGTGTTTAAATGCAAACGATCGGCTTCCGTTTAATAGCAGTCGATTTGATTATAAGTAACAATAATGGGTTCTCTCAGTTGAGGCACGCCACATGGAACTGAGATCACGCGAACATATCGTACCGGCAATTTTACTAATAAAGAGTTTTTTTTTCGTTTGTTCTTTATTTGACGTCATTTGCTCCTAACTAATTGTAAGTAACCTGTATTACTTTTAGGTCTACTTTATAAAAAATGGTAATTATTGAAAGTTGTTCATGATATTTAGATTGGACCATTTTTTTTTTCAACGTATAAATAATAGCTAAGCCATTTTACCGAATAAAACTTACGTTCAATCGTTTAAAAGTTACTTTATAATGGATTCCATGTTATTTATTTCAATTACTTTCTATCTTCTTTGTTTGCTTTATTACCGTGCCTACTTCAATCTTTTTATAAAATTCGCTTCCGGTTATTACATTGGATGTTGCAACGTAACGGACTTTACGTCCTGGTTAGTCCTATCTAGTCCTCTCCGATATTAAACCCAGCTACTGCATAAGCTAGAAGTTACGTATAATTAGAGGATCGCTGGCCTGGTCGCGCGATAACTAGTGTTAATGATGTGAAATCACACTGCGCCGCAATCACAAAGTGTTACACTGCAGAAGTTTACCTTCAGGGCAAAGACATTGAGTGGCCCCCCAGGCAAGATATTTGGTGAAACAGCTTGGCAGAATTCAGATCTGCATAGTAGACAGCCCAATCGTCAAGTAGGTGAAATTATGTCAAACAGTCGGATGGCTACGAATAGCAATACGGCAAGCTCAAAGGTTGATAGAGCAAAAGATTCTGAAGGTAATCCACTCTTGACAGAAAATCATTGCGAAAGAAGTTCAAAATTTTAGTTGTCAATTTTCTTTATCAAAAATTAAGTATAGAATACCAAAAATAAGTATGTTTAAAATGTCCCTGATCTGCCTTAACTAGGACCACCTCGCACCACATTTGTCAATTGACAAAAGTACTTTAAACACGGTAGAACGTGCGAGCGAAAGGGATTTCGGTAAAAGCAGCCTTAAGACCAACAAACAACAAAATATTCATGATTACAATTTAACTTATTGTTGATCGTAAGTCGTAAGTTCAACATTGAACTGTCAAAGCAAAAACATCACAACACAAATCCTTATCGGGATGTTATGAGGCCGTGGGTGGTTTTGAGAACTTCTGCAGTTATTATTTTACGCCGCCATCTTGGTAAAGTTGGCGGGAAAGGTTGCAATTAGTCCTGCCCGCTTAGCTGCTGAGCACGACATACCATCAGCTGCTACGAAGAAATGACGCAAATAAAATTTTGATTGTCATACATAACATAATTACTGTCTTTGATATTTACAATTTGTGTATTTATCAAAGAAAATTTCGTCGCAGGAGTTATTGATATACTCATAGAGGCTTATAGTAATTTTATGACTTTGAAGAATGGTAGTAAAGTCAGATAAAATACTGGCACCAACTGATATGACGAAAGCAAGTAGCAATTGTAACAATTCAATTAAGATTAGCATGGCACCCTCGATATTGAATGATTGGAGGAATTGTGATTTAATAATAATAATAACTTCCACAATACACAATCACTTGTTCTGGTCCCAAACTAGGATACTCTGTCCTATGGTAACCAGGCAAGGATATCACAGACATGTACGGCGGCTCCTAATGAGAATCGAACACACGACCTCCGGCATGGTAATCAGACGTGATACCGCGAGACCAAAAATAAGTCAGTAATAAAAATTCATTGTTTATAATTTTAGCGGAAGACTGGGTACCTAGTTCGAGCTGGCTGTGAATTGTCAAAGCACCTACTAAGTAAAATAACCCAAACAGTTGTTGAAAGCAAATTTCCACAGTTGAAGATAATCAAGGCGGAGCATCATCAGGTACTAACTGCAATGGCGCCAGGACAAAGTGTCATAACCGAATACTTTTATTTTAACTTTGACACAAAAGAAGAGGTAATTAATATAACGGTGCACGTTGATTGGACTATTAATCACGTCGATTATGCCACGAAAGACTTCACTGACACCGCTTATAGAGACAGCTACTTGAAAAGAGACAGATTCGGCTATTCATGTCCGCTTTTGTGGGGTTTTCCTAATGCGCCTTTATTATGTGGACTTAATTAATTATATCTAATGTGATGGGGCCTTTTTTTGTCACCGCGACGGTGTTTATGCTAGACGTTTAATCTGTAATTTTTTTTGTTTTTAGGGTTCCGTACCCAAAGGGCAAGGGTCCCTATTACTAAGACTCCACTGTCCGTCTGTCTGTCGGTCTGTCCGCCGTATGTCTGTCTGTCTGTCACCAGGCTGTATTGTATCTCATGAACCGTGATAGCTAGACAGTTGAAATTTTCACAGATGATGTATTTCTGTTGCCGCTATAAGAAATACTAAAAACAGAATAAAATAAATGTTTAAGGGGGCTCCCATACAACAAACGTGATTTTTTTGCTCGATATTAATAACGGCAACAGGTAGACGCTCGAAATTTTAATATGTTGTATAGATAATGGTACGGAACCTTTCCTACTCGCACTTGGCCGGTTTTTAAGTAACATTTTAACGGTTGTTGATGAAACGGTTTCTTCTTCGATGTCTTTATTGAAATTGCAAGTGAAAAGTCTGAAATTATAATTTAGTCGCCGCCTCACCGGCAATTTTGGACCAGCCGATGGTAATTTTACCGTAAATAAAATTTACTTATTTTAAAGTTTAAGATCTCATTAGATGTCTCAGATATCATTATTCTGTTAATTTAAGGTAGAAGTTTGTAATAGTACGTACATATATATTCTGAATACAAAAAATACTCTTGTCTATTCTATAAAACGTAGGCAATTAATAATAGTGACGTCAAGTGATATCAAGCGCGGGTGCAAGGGCGATCAAAGTGGCGGCGCACGCGCATCGTGATATGTTTATAAACATCCACATGGTGGGATGCCACTGCGATGAAGGGAATTAATTTAGACGTCACTTTGTGTTTTTATTTTCGGTTACCGTGATACGGGCGAGTGTTTCGTACACTATTGAAATTAATTGTGAACTATTCTTAGTTCAAGCGCCAGATGTAAAAGAGAAAATTAATTTATTTTGGCCGTAGTCCTAGCCATTTTAGTTATTTTCTTCCGTTTTTTAATTATTTTGCTTTGAAAAACATGAATTGGAAGACACTAATCTTCAAAGCTTATGGTAGTTGGATTATCAAGATGATTTACTGCTTTTGAGATGCTGTCAATGTCCTATATTTTTTTTTATAGTTTATAATGTAGAAACTGTAGTTCTTAATAACATGATACAGACATAAGTCCATGTATTTTTCCCACCATTTATCAGTTTTTATTCCCGACAATGGTCAAGTCTGCAGAGGGCCTATGGATGCTGATGGCGAGAGACCTCGAAAGGTGGCATGGTGGGGAAGAGGCCCAGCAGTGGGCAGAGGTGGGCTGATGATGAAGCATTTTTATGTTGAAGCAACAGTATTGATTTGATTTCAGTGGCATACTTACCATAATATCTGACATTATCAAACTGTGGGTTTATCACACTTTGTCAGAAACACGTACATAGTGTTGGGTTACATTTTTCCTTTGTGAATCCAAGGTGAATTTGCAGATGTTTAGTCCGTCCGCACACACAACACAATAAACAGGTCCGTCGACGGAGTAAGTAAGTAATTTCACCCGAAACACAAACACCTGTCCTACACGGCGATTCTTTTCCGCGCATCACATTATTTCCCGGGCATTTTACTACCCGGGATAGACCATTCCAGCGAGAGCCCCGTTCCGCCCTCATTTTCGTGCTCCAAGGAGGTCCAATTACGTGGGTGGTGGTAAAGAGTGCGTTTTAGTGCTAGTAAATAATTAAAGCGCCTAATTTGATGCGCCGTAGCGCCGTTTTTGTGTGTTGTTTACGTTCGCGCCTCGATTGCATGACGGCGGCGTAATCAACGGGAATTGTGAGAAGTTGTTAGTTGGCATGATGCCCGGCAAATAACTTGAACAAAAATCGTGAGTTTGCCATGAACACGGATGAGCAATTTTTTTTTTATTCACTTAATTTAAGTAAACTAAAGTCCCGAAGAATTCTAGGTCACATCCCGCGTCCCCCGGCAATGAGACCCGAAAAGTCAAAGTCATTTGGTCAAGTTATTTGTCGGGCATTACAGTAGCCACTGATTTTTAGTTCGTAGGTAGCGGCCCATATAGAAAAAATACAGGGAGCCAAAGAAAAGATCTTAGTTACCCATAACTTCTTTTTGTATAAAAAAATATCAGTCATCTTTTCAAACATCACACAAACGAGGCTGCGGGCCAAAGCTAGTGAGATTATACAATAGTTGATTAAATGCCACCCTTGCTTGACAAAACATTGTCGGTGGTTTACAATTTCACTAGAAAGCTACGTAGATCACATATTTAGAACTACGTAATTAAGGGGGTCCAGGGAGTAACACTAGCGCCACCGAGAAAAAAAATCATTTATTTATTTATTTCATAAAACTTACAACTATCATTACAGGGTGGCCTTTTGCGATAGTGAAGTACGAAATACATATCGTATAAATTGAATTATAAATTATTAAAATTACAAATTACATTATAAATTATGATAAATAAAAACATACAAATACAAATTGAAGTAATCTAATTACACATGTCAATACAATACCTACAACCGTAAAAATATTATTAATTCATATAGACTTCATTAAAATGTCAATCATAAAAAATTTACTCTGCGAAGATTTTCATTGTAACATAAAATAAAAAGTGC
The DNA here is from genome assembly GCA_963969515.1 of Yponomeuta evonymella. NCBI lineage: Eukaryota > Metazoa > Arthropoda > Insecta > Lepidoptera > Yponomeutidae > Yponomeuta > Yponomeuta evonymella. Next base: position 11,740,455 of record OZ018360.1, on the reverse strand, counting down.
AGCTTTTGTAAATTCATTCAGAGTACTATTAAAGAGGTCATATCTTATCTTCAGATCAAATTTGCAAAGTGTCTGTACCTACAATCTCTCAATCATGTTAATAGTGATTTTTAGGACCCATGGCCCTGAACCTAAAGCAAAAAACCTACGACTTGATAGCATTAACGCCAGAAACGCCCGTTTTTCCTAGATCCTGGGTCCTAAAAATCACTGTTAACATGATTGAGAGATTGTACAGACACTTTTTTGATTGGTGGCGCTAGTTAGCTCACTGGATCCCCTTAAATATGCGTCTTCGATATCGACCAATATTCATCGACTGAAGTATCAACTGTCTCAAGAAGGCACGGAAGCCAACTAAATGCTAATGCGATTTAATCATTAGCATGGTATCAAACCAAACGTCGAGCGATCGAGCATAAATAATGTCACTGTGTTTCTTACTAATTAAATTAAGAACATAAATGTATCTAGATCAAATCAAATCAATTTTTTTTATTCAAAGTAGCTCAGAAACTGTGCCTTAATTTTGGAGAAAAAATCCTCCAAAATTATTCTTTTGAAAGTCCTTAATTAACAGAGTTTATACATATACTCTAAAACCTGGAACTCATGCATTGAACTGGCTTTAATTCCGGACATCATTGTCTAAATAAGTAATTAATATACTTAATATTTGTAAGTTGCACAACCACTAACTTTCTCTTCGAAACGTAGGTTAGCTGGTAGATGATCCTGAGTAGCATTAAGGTCGCCCATGTGCAAAACAATGTTTTTATGCATTAAAGAACTTTAATAATAATAATTAAACAATAATATACAATGTTCCGTGTTGCGCCGGATGAAGAACAGTGTCACTCCATTTCCTTCCGTGGATGTCGTAGAAGGCGACTAAGGAAATCAATTACCAGGAGACGGGCAGCAGCGTCTTCCTGAGATTCCAAGCGCATACTGCGGTCGCCAACCTGCGAAGCGTGGCGATTATCGCAAAACGCCTCATGGTTATGAAAACCACGAAGGAGGCCTATGTCCTGCAGCGGGCGTCAAATGGCTGATGATGATGATGATGATAATAATATACAAAACTCCATGAAATCTAATTTCATAGTGTTTACCTAAAACATTGTTTTAAGCACGTGATCGCGTCTAAAAATATCTGCATTATATTATTAAATCATTTTGATTTAAATCACTATTTCAATCAAATGCTTTTAATAACACACAGTGATTTAAACAAGTAGTTACTTGAATTAAACTTGAAAAGTGAGGGTTTTAGTTAGAGTATCTAAATAAATCACTGTAACCGAAAAAAAAAATCAGTAATAAATCACTGTGTCTCACATTTAAGTCCCAAAACCAATATTTTTTTTATACATTGTAATAACCAACTACCCGTCTCTCTTTCGGCAACCTTTCCGACTCAAGGATGTCTAGAAGAAATTGCTGCTAGCAATAAGGCCGCCCACTGTTCTTTTTCATTGTAACTTTCATATTTTATGACTCTTGTTTCTTGTCTGCAATAAAGAATATTCTTATCTTATCTTAAGAGTACGAACCTTACAAAATTGAACCAATGAAAGGACGTAATCACGTAGTCGAAAGCACAAATACACTCATGCACTCTCCTCAATTACGTTACGGGCGACTTTGCAACTAAAATGCACCTAAAGGTTGATGGGCTGTCAACTGTACAGTGACGTTTACAAAACACCTCGCGGGAACACCGTTTTTCTCCGACACCAAGGAGCGCAAAATACTAATCAAACTAACAAAATCAGCTCAGATAAGCTCGCCTTTGTACATACTATTTCTTATGTAATGTCCTGTTTGTTTTGTGTGCAATTAAATTTGTGTGAATATCTTCCCGAGATTCCAACTGCATACTGCGATCGCCAACCCGCCTGCTAAGCGCGGCGCTTATGGCAAAAAGGAGGCCTATGTCCTGCAGTGGGCGTTAAATGGCTGATCATGATGATGAAAGTATATTATAAAAACATGATTAATTAGGTAGGATTTATTTAAAAAAATCAGTTCTTTTACCATTTATTTTTCTATCCCCCTTACAAGCTCTTAAAAATATCGTGCATCAGCTCATTAGCCAGTGATGCCCTGGCGAAGTCCTGACATAATTTTGCAAAATATGGTTTCGTAAACATATTGTAGCCTTCACATCCCTCTATAGAGAGAGAAAGAGTGTGTCATAAATAGGTATAATAATAATTTGTTTAAATAAAAACCTTGTTTTCTCCCTTCGCAGCCCTCTCGCACATTCTGTAAAAGAATGAGTACCTACCTAATACGTTTGGTAAACGTGGTTTTAGGCGGAGCCTCTTTTTGTGACCTTAAACCTACTTTTTCAGGTTCCGTACCCGTTGGGTGCCAAACGGAACCCTATTACTAAGACTTCACTGTCCGTCTGTATGTCTGGCTGTCTGTCACCAGGCTGTATCTCACGAACCGTGAAATTTTCACAGATTATAATATTTAATTCAGTTTTTAGTATTTGTTGGCGGCAACAGATACTAAGATAGATATCATCTGTGAAAATTTCAACGGCCTAGCTACCACGGTTCATGAGATTCAGCCCGGTGACAGACGGACAGACAGACAGACAGAACAGACAGAAGTCTTTGGCACCCTTCAGGTAAGGAACCCTAAAAATGTGCCAGCGCGAACTGTGCCAACGGAAGCACCCTCTTAATTCCTCGTCCGATTTCTCAAGAAACCACAATGTTCAGCGGATCATCCTCACCAAAAGAGGCTCAAGGATATTAGACGCTTTTAATCCAACCCTCATATCAATGTAACCCAAAACATATCAAGTTCCCTTTAAATCGATAAAGGGCGACCGTCTTACGCGGATTGAGTTACAGAAAATACTATCAATGCTCAACGCTTCTTTGAACTTCATTCTTAATATCAAATAAAAATTGGTGAAGTGTATGTATTTGGTACATTGAGAATTATATTATAACCGTGAATTTATTATATTAATATGGTCTTTGTAATTTTTCGCTACGACTCTTTCCTAGCACTCTACCTTCCGCATAGCCCAAGGTTAGCTGGAAGAAAATACACATTAACAATAAGCTCGCCTTTGTACAAATAAGCTTATTGTGCAATAAATAATTTTGTAATCTAATCTAACAGTAAGTGCCCTGACCCTTAATCAAGGTAATTTCGTCCCTTGAAACCTTTTCGAGGTCGTATTGAAGTCACATTATATTAAGATGTGGTGTACTGAGTCCATTGAGCTTAGACATTTGCGATCTTATGTCAATACCGACATGGTCTTCTCCGTGGGACATGACTGACGGCGCGTGCTCTACCGCCTCATTCGAACTACACATTTTTTTAAATGTCAGAAATAATAAGTTAGACCGCCATTTGTCCGGTGTTAAAAAAACTAATTTAGAATTAAGTACAATCTTGTGTATTGGGATATAAAGCTTATATTGCTAAAGACAAAAACGCCTAGATAGAAGTGGAGTGTGAATGACTACAGTGAAGTGTCTGCGATTGTTTTACATCGTACTTCCAAACGTTTTATATTATCTTTTCTCACGTGACATTCCCACACACGGCTATTAGAAATATTTATAGTAACACAGTGTAAAAATCTGAAATAGGCAAGCTATAGAAAGGTCCGAGACATGCATAAAAATAAAAAAAGTCTTACTCGCGCCTTACTTGCGCCAACGCTTACAGGAATATCTATCTGTTTTTTCATGGGTAAGCTTTATCCAGTGAATAAGTCTAAAAACGTCTTGCACCATAACATGTAGATAATAAAACCGTAGGCAAATTGTATGACTGACAAGCTTCCATCAGAAGTGTATCTGTTTATCCCTGGATAAGTATTTAGTAGGGGAGCGGTGGTAGCCTAGTGGGTAGAACATTGGACTCGGACGCGGGAGACCCAGGTTCGATTCCCAGGGCGGGCATGTACTTATGACTTTGTTTTCTTAGTTATGTACATTTGTGAAGTTATAGTAGCAATACCACTCGCTAACGGTGAAGGAAAACATCGTGAGGAAACCTGGGTGTCTGAGCTATTCACATAGCTCAGCGCTTGAAATCGCCAATCCGCGGTGGGCACGCGTGGTGATTAAGCCCATACTCTCTCTCTCTGAGAGAAGGCCTGTCCCCTACAGTGGGACGTTTAGGCTGCTTATGAAGTATTTAACTATTTAGTTACTTATCCATGGATTAGGCGCAAGTCACCCTTAACAAACCAGGCGTAAGTTTAATTAAGGACGGTTGTGGTGCAGCGATCGTCATATCGGAACGCGATTATAATGTTCATATGTATGACTTCGCGAAGACCTAGGAGCGCTGCCTGCCGTGATACCGGGGTGTCTGTTTACGTAACTCATTAGTTTATTTCTGTTTATTGTCACGCGTATTGAGACATCGTTCAGGTTCAGCAACAAAATGCGGTTGTGGTCTGCAATGATCTATCAGCAAGAAAAGTCTTGCAGCAACAGAGGTCGGGGGTTCGACTCCCCCTGGAGGCCGCTGTACTTAATTTGTATTATGGCCTCCGTCTGGGTGCATTTACATGTTTGTGATGGCGTTGCCTGGTTACCAAAGCACCTGGTATTCTAGTTTGGGACCAGGACAAGTGTTGTAAGTTATTATTATTAACTAGTGGTCTATATCGAGCGAATGTGCGTGGAAGGGCCGGTAAGGGACAACCCAGACGGACATACTTGGACCAAATAGGTGACGTATTAGCAAAGGGCAAGATAAAAAGTAAAAACAACGACTAATGAATGTTGAGGACGCGAAAGTGGTCTGTCAGGATCGTGGCAAGTGGCAGTCCCTGGTCTCTGCCTACCCCTCTGGGATACAGGCGTGAGTTTATGTATGTGTATGTATGTAGTAATCTATATCTATCGATCTAGTAGTCGACAAAAAATACTAAATGGGGCAGCAAAAAGTTCTAAATTAATCAGCTAGTAATTTTGCTGACCACACCATGGGTTATATTTTATTAGTAAGCTGTACCTAATAGTTATTTGTTACACAAGAGTGCAAAGTTGCTTTTTGACCGCGTGCTCAATTTTGATGACCGAGCAAGCGAAGGATTCTAAAATTGAATCACGAGCGCAGCGAATGATTAAAAAATTAGAATCTTAAGCGTTAGCGAGGAAATCAAAAGAGCACGAGGTGAAAAATCTTTGGACTCAAGTGCAACACGTAACTTTTCATCCCACCTCAGCGAGGAAATAACTAAATGCAAAAAAAAAATACAACGGAGGTTCCGAGTCTGAGTTTTTAACAAATTTAAAAAAAGTTTTTAAATTACCCACCATAGAGGTAGAAGTAAATAGGTTTATTAAACCTGTTTTGAATTTACACAAATAGTGCACACGATGTTCTAAATTCAATTTACTTTATCCTCTAGCGGATAAAAAGCGGCTTTTGGACTTTGATATCTATCGAAGAGCAATATTTTTTTCTTTCCGAGATGGGGGAATGAAAAATTAATTTTGATAAGCAAATAAGATTGTATTTTTTGGGTTTTGTAGAGACAAAAAGAGGAAAGTCATAGTTACATACGCAATATTTGAAACACAAACGCGCATTTTCGAGGTAAGCCTCTGTGCCATGCTGACAAGGAATCATTTTGCAAAATTATCGATTTATTTATTTTATTATAATTGATTGATTGTTTATTTTACGCTGATAGAATTTCTTTTGCTGCTCCTATTTGGTTTTTTTGCTGACCATGTGTTGCTGCTGATTTATTTATTCTGCGGAACAAAATAATTGTTAGCGGATCATATTTATTTATTTATTCATCAAAAAAAAATATTACTTTTTACTGATCAATATTTGATTTTGTTGCTGATTATTTACCTAATTAGTTCCCTTCAATTATATAAATATAACCATTACTCCTGCCCTTTGTTACTACAAACTTACTAGCATAGAGCTATTTATTGGAAACTTGGGGCACTAGAAGGCGAAAATATTGAATTTAAGTAAATAGACGAGAGCAACAGATATGAAGGAGATAGTAAATTAAGGCTTTGTTAGGAAATGACGAATGATCAAATGATCAACTTAAAACTGCTGAGATAAATTCCCAGAATAGTAACAGATGTGACAAATCAAATAAGATGATATGAATTACTCATTGATTAACCACTGAATCATCTGTTAGAACAAAAGACAATCAAAGTACACAGTTGTGCAAATTAAACTAACCCCCAGTTTCTCGTACACTAACACACTGTTAATCTACTGTTAACAGCTGTCAATTGACCAAAGTACATACAAAAAACCACAGACAGCTGTTAACAGTAGATTAACAGCTTGTTAGTGTACAAGAAACCGGGGGTTAGATTCGTAATTACCTACGTATTTCGTCTGACGTTAAATTATGATTTTGATAAAATCTTAACATATCTAAGTAAGACACGATTTAAAGATTGTAATGATTTACTGGATCGAATCGAGTTGTCAGGCAAGAGACAATAGCACTGGCAAACTTGTTCATAATAATGTCAAATGGAAATCAACATTACAAACAATAAAACGCACGTAAGTGACCGGACTAGAAAGTACCTTTTCATATGAAAATTCCGCATTTCTTAACGGGTTCAGCATCCTCTGCGACTAAGTTATTCCTATTTAATAATACGATAAATTATAATTTCCTTACCGTTCAATGTTGCAATTTGAATAAAATGTCTCAAGAGAGTTCGCCGCCTATGTAGTTATTTGTCTTCAGCAATTTGAAATGACAGAGCACTAGCCGACTCAAATGGTGATTATACTACGACGGGACACCTTTCTAATGGAACATTTTTTCTTATGACGGTACGTATATTTTGCATTTTAATTAACCGCCTACTTACAGGGTGGGTACGTAACGTTACGTTTTGGAACCTTAAGTGTTTGTCCTGCACTAAGTTCTTCAACAAACTACGGTAAATATGCTGGTAATAAATAAAACAATAAAATTATCTGAACTAAAAAGTTAACTGACAAAACGCTCCTCAATTGACATAGAAACCGTTAACCATCATAAAGTTAATTAATCGGCAGTTGTAATTTACAATTGGAATGCGATATTAACCAATAGCAAAGGTATTATTCTGTAATTATTGTTCAGAGTCAGGATGCGGGTGCCCGCGCAAACAACGTACATTTTACGTCAGAGTTAAAATTCCAAACAAGCGTAAGTCCAATTATATATTATTACAACATAAAACTTTATGGTTAAATAATAAAGTTCAAAGCTTTCCTGACGATTTTTTTATTTTCATAGTGGAAGGATTAATCGCGAAATTGTTTTTACATTCAAGACGATAAGGACAAATTGGATTTTGATGCGGGCGTTTGTAGGTAATGTTTGATTATGTGTAAAATCAAACTTTCTCTTTACATGTGAATTCATTCAGAATCAATACACAGTTCATGGGGTATATCAACATCTTGGCTCTTAGCATAATGTCAACAAGAGATCAAGGGGATGACACAAATCTTGCCAACTACACCATACCAATAGCCCTATCAGATAGAGAAGTCCGTCCGTGAACCATTTATTAATATAATATTATACCAGACCATTGTCACACCATAATAAGCCGCATAACCCACGCAACCTTTCCTTTATAAATATTGAATGTCAATACGATTATTTATGATGAGGATATTGAATATAAATGAGAGATAAACCATCGGTTGATTCTCCAGTAAAGATCTGTGACAAAGGTTCTTTGTCGAGTCAGGCATATTATTTGTATGCAAATATAATATACTTACCTAACAAAGGCATTCGCGTCAACTATAATTCGTCCGTTGGTAGACGTGACGTTGTAGGGATTAGCTTACGCGTCTAGCGCGATTCTATTGCCTAGCACCCTACTCTTTCTATCAATGCAAAAAAGACTTCCGTTTTGTCCAAGCTGAACCACTGAAATCCAATTTCATAATACTTTCATGTTATCACGAACGAAAACATAAGATTGGTTCACTATTATTTCAAAGCTAATACGTATTTCTAATTATTTTTCCACTTTTCACATTGTAAATATTGTATTTTGCTTTACTGTCAACGATTCAACTGGTAGTCAGATATTTCTTTTATTTGAATATTGTTCTTTATTTTTCTAAATTATGTCAAATAATCGTCATACTAAGAAGGTCGAATAAGGAAACTTCTGGCCTATGGAGACTTCTAGAAGACTACTCGCATTCTAAATCGAAATTATGAATTTAATGCAAGAAAGAGAAAGAAGATCTAGAATTTGAAATTATGGATTTGGAACAGGATCCAGAAACTTCCAGAAGAATTCTGACGCAGATTCAGATCAAATTTGAATATTAGAATCGAACTATTTTTGGGGTATAAAAGCCGCCCAAGAAGGCTTTCCGAGTCAGTCTCACTTCAGCCCTACTTGAGAGTCTTACTTGACCCCTACTGGAGTCTCACTTCAGTCCTAATTGAAAAATCTCACTTGAGTCCTACTTGAAGAATCTCACCTGAGTCCTACTTGAAGAATCTCACTTGAGTCCTACTTGAAGAGTTACCTGAATCCTGTTTGAAGAGTTACCTGAGTCCTACTTGAAGAGTCTTACCTGAGTCATACTTCAAGAATCTTACCTGAGTTACCTGAATTCCGGTCTACCTCTCCACGGCCTGTCTCCGTCACTTACCTGCCCGTCTCCACGGCCTGCCTTCGCAACTTGCCTGCCCGTCTCCACGGCCTGCCTGCACAACTTGCCTGTCCGTCTCCACGGCCTGCCTTCGCAACTTGCCTGCCCGTCTCCACGGCCTGCCTTCGCAACCTGCCTGTCCGTCTCCGGCCTGCCTCTCCGATCTGCTTACCCTTCTGGGACCTAAGGTTGCTTTTGTACATATTTTTGATGTTTTTACTATTATTAAGTTTTTTTGTTTAATTATAGGTTAGGGGGTTTTGATGATTACATTTTTACATCTCTAAATCTCTCTTTTTATTTCTTTAGCTTCCGTTACCAAGGGTGCCTTCACACAACCCTCGGTAACGTGACAACGTCAAGAAATTAATAGTAAGATTAAACAATGGTTTAAAGACGAAATCAACGATAGCCACTGCAGAAGATGACGCGAGTCACTCATTCTTAATTTATAGTTCTCCAACACAAAATACCACGAGCGAATATGACAATAGGTAACCAGCAGAAAAACGTGTGAATTCGGAAACCCCCGGCAACAAAACTACTGCATTATAACGTATATGGGTCCGATTTTTTTAATAGCCAGTGTGTAATACGAAGCGAAGGTAAATATCTTACAAACAGCACGCGACCAGGTAGAAATTGTGTGCGAGGGGTAAAGCACCTGCCTAATAAGAAAAAAGAATTCGTGGTAGGTAGACGACGGCATACGAAATGTTGTGTGGGCAACGGTAAACCCCGTCATTAAATGCTTATTTTCCCGGTATAAATAAACTTCTGAAAACATGCAATGAGTGAGTGCAGCGCTAGATTGGCTAGCTGAGTTCCCGACGTAAGTTGACTGTTCTAATCCGGCCGAGTTCAGATGATGAAATAACGTTGTCAACGCGAAAAAATAAATTAAGAGACGAGCCGCGCCAATTATTTCAATTAATGAAACGTCAAAAGATGCGGTGGCGACAGGAAAAGGAAACCGCGCCCGCCGTGCGTTCGAAATCCGAGCTAAGTTTAGGACATGATTGTGCATTGAGTGACGGCCACGTTTGATTAATTAATTCGTGGCCCTCTATTCGCTAAGGAGGAATAATAAATCGTGCATGCGAGACAACCTCCCGAGAGACGTCGCCGAGGTATAAACGACAAACGCACCGCTGAATAAATGATTGAGACTACAAATATTACCTAAGCCTCTGAAGTCTAGACCAAAATAGACGCTAACGATGTCATCCTAAAGGGTTGTGATCCAATTTACAGAGTTAATGAAGTGGCTCGTGTAGTGCGGGTCAGGTATACCTAATGTTCAGAGGACATCTTGCATTGCAGGTAGACAGCGGGCGATGGGCTTCACGACTGGCGTTGAGTTTCGCTGGCTAGACACGACACAGATGGTAAAAGGGTCGGGCTTTTGGAAGGCAATATAAACTTGAAACCAAATCGCAACAGCGAGGGTCGAATTTGTTATTAATAATCATATCGGCGCCATTTTGTAAAAGCCGCCGCCCGCACTGACAACACCACATGTGTTGGTTGGCAAGCACATCACCATATTTAATTTCCTGCTGAGGAAAGGAACGGCTTTGTGCATAGAGGCATATTTTTTCTGTGATCATTGCACGCGCTTGACGCCTTGATCACAGTTTAAATCTCAATTCTGTGCCGTAAGCCGCTTTATCTGCGTGCTGATATTAGGGCCTACCTGGTGCCTACCCAAACTTGTTTTGAATAAGGGACCACCTTAACATTAAAAGAATATGACTAGCTAGGCAATAACAACAATGGATTACGATTAAACAAAAGCCGGCCAGCCGGGCAGCAGTAAAACCGAAACCTTATCTCTTTACCTGATACCAGGCTTACACTTACTTCACTACCTGAGTGACAAGTTATTAGGAGTTTCTGAACATTGTGAAATCACCACATGGTACTTTGTTACTTTTGATTTTGACCGTTTGTTGCATGACTTGTACATTTGACTGGTACTTTGTTACTTTTGATTTTGACTGTTTGTGTACTACCTATACAAAGTGATTTTTCAGGTATGTCTACATTGGAACAAATGTTTGTTGTTAAGCAGGATCTCGCTGCTTTCGGGTCTGACGTCGGCCTTCTAACACCAGTAGCACTTGTATCGTTGTGCCTTAGTCTGGTTTGTTTTTCTGGTGTACTGACGGCCTATTAGTCGGTTCATGGGAGCTCTTATCACATGCAGCATAAGGTATCGAACAAAAGGAAGTACAATAATATTCACCTACAGACTGTCCGTACCTATAAACGTTTTTGTCTGCAGGGTACCTGCTTTATTTTGACAACTTCTTATCGTGTATTTGTTTACTTTACTCTATTCTGTACTCTAAGGCAGGGTTTCTCAAAGTGGGGTACGCGAACCCCTAGGGGTTCGCCATTCGACGGTAGGGGGTTCACGACAAGATTCACATAATGTATAAATGTAATATATTAAACGGGTCTAACCACGATTATTTATTAGGTAAAATTTAATTACCTTTGATTCCCGACGTTTCGGCAACATTGCAGCTGCCGTGGTCACGGGTAGACTGGAGTGGCGAGTACAGTCAATTATTGTAGTGAGGGTAGGTGGTCTACCTTCAAGTCACTTAGGTTTTCGCAGCGGGCCGACACACAACACTCACTACGTATATTACTATGTATGAGCTTCACGAGTCATTAAAAAATATACAAATGTATTTTAATACGGACTTTTCTTGCAAATTCTTAGCAATCTCCTGAAGTATAAGGATAGGATAAGTAGATCTACCGTTTTTCTTTATTCAAATCTTCTAATTTCTACCAATTTTTATAGTTAATATAAAACCATAGTTTGAAACACTGGTTTGCTCAGTGTTTATTTGTTTTATTAATTAGAGGTTCGCTGTTATCTACAAACTTTAACAGGGGTACGTGGAGACATACGTTTGAGAAACCCTGCTCTAAGGTTAAGAAATATCTGTGTAATTTCCATTTTTGTGTACCTACAATAAAGTGTTCTCTATCTATCTACTTTATTAGATATTTTCAGCCGACCCTCTAGCTGGCTCAGCATGATCTCGATAGTCAGGTCTTCTCGATGAGGTCGAGAAGACCCAAGTATGATTTAAAACGTTCTTGAGAAGACCTGAGTAACGCTGACCCAACGTACCCCGGAGGAGTGAATTGCAGCGAGCTGGCACTGATGGCGCTTCACTTGGCTATTCGTTTTCGCATAATTGCCGACGATTTATAAAACATTGCATATTTTACAAAACCAGTGCCGAGGATTCGTCAGACAACCCGGCAATGACTGGTTAATATTTGCCAAATACGCGAATACGGGTGGCTAAGTGCGGCACCGGCATTAGAACTTATAGCCATTGTAGGTAGTGATAATGGTAGCTCTTGACGAGTTGGTCCTTCTAGATACAGATCAATGATAAATTCAAAGCTTAATCAAGTTCTTCGTTACCTTATCTCGTTTTTTTGCCATAGTGCACATCAGGACTGCCACAGTGACATGCAGAGTTCACGAAAGCGTCAACAGTCTCCTTAGTGTAGTTGAAAACAACCGAATTAATTCCCTCTGTACTTGGGCTGGGATTCAGTGCTGAACTTGGCCGAATTCATAGCCTCGGCATAGAATCTCAGCCTAAGAAGAGTAGGTTAATAATAATAATTCAAAAGGTGCACTAACTTGTTAGAATAAAAACAAATTACTTAAACATTATTAAAAAAAAATCCACGGACACGAGGGTAGACAAAAAAAACCGGTGGAGTGACACCAAAAACATGACGTCATGTGTTTTGCATTAACAAAATGTGCATGCTGAGGACGTGTCGATTCAAAAATTATGCTTTGATCTTTTGCTTGTCTATGATAAAACTTAGCCTTTTTTTGCTTACAAGCTTTTTGGGTCAAGAAGTTTGATAAAATTCTTGACGTTTTTAGGGTTCCGTAGTCGGCAAGGAGCCCTTACAGTTTCGCCATGTCCGCCTGTCTGTCTGTCCGTCTGTCTATCCGCGGCCTAGGTCAGAGACGATTAGTACGAGAAAGCAAAAATTTGGCATAGACATACTTACATATTAATCACGCCGACAAAACGGTAGAATAAAATGTTAAAGATCTTTTTTTATTATACACCTATATTAGGCGTGCTTTTTTTTTCTCGCCTGCACCATAGTGTGGGATATCGTTGGATTGTTCGTACAAAATACTATGGCGCAAGGAAGATATTTCTATGATTTCGGGTTCCGTTTGTGAAATATTAAGCTTTAAAGAGCAAGTGTTTGTCCGAGTAGGGCGTCCCCCCTCCCTCTCCTTTCTAAACAGTTGAGTGTAGAAACGTGAAGAAATTCGGTGTTGTAGCACAAATAATGAACTTAAAAGGAAAACTGCCACTGCTAAGTAGGCTTTACAAGTTAACGAGTAATAGGCGACCAACTTAAAAAAGGAAAAATTCTTACAAAATCTATTGAAAATTACGTTGATGATGTTGTTCGTTCTGTAAAGCAGATAAAACCCTAGGCACTGCGCGTGGCCTGACATCACCCACTTGGCCGGTTTTTAGTAACCTGTATGTTGACACGGTTGCTGACACGAGATGACTAGAGAGAGAGGGAGAGCATTTTTATTTGATAAAGCATGGTAATTACAAATATGTAGGTAGGTGGTAACTTCAAATTATGGCGCAAGCATGATCTACCCGACAGGGTGCGCAAATATTATTTTTGTTTTAAAAAAGTTTGTTTAGCTAAATTAGTAGGTAGGTACAAAAAATATGTAACATAAATCGTTGCATAGTAATAACAATAAAAGAAAAAAAATGCTTAAAATTAAACTGAGATCAATGGACCATTTAAGAAGTCATTTACACTATAATACATTTTGTCTATGAGAATTGCATATAATACCTACTGTTTTAAATTTTGTGAGAGGTAGCTCCGAAATGTTTTGTGGCAAATGACTGAATAATTTTATTGCCATACAATATGAGTTACGCGAGTGTAGAGCTAATGATTGTGCTGGCACATGTGGGTAGTTTATTTCCATTCCTGCCTCTTCTCTCGCCGTACCTAGCCCTGTGACAGTGAAACCGGCCGAAACTGGTCCCGAACCTCTGAAAAAGCAGCCGTAAGCCAACTTACCGCTGGACTATGATCACCCAGGTCGGAGTCTCGGTCGGCGTCGGCCATGGCATACGCCGGCATCGGTTCACGATTCTTCACCCGAATCTTGGCGGCTTTAGCGACACGGGCGGACAAGGAGCCTCCACAACACAGCTGCAGCAATCACAGTCAGATTCACACTTCAAAACATGCACTTGGATAGTTCGGGCATTTGACGCAGCGTATGGCGTAGACGCGCGGCGCGGGAGCACGTCCGGAGCGGTATGACGGACGAGTACGAGCACGCCGGCGCCCCCCTCCGGCTCCGAGGCCCCGCCCCCAGGGCGTCGCGGCTCGCGGCGAATCAAACCGCGCGATATCAAACTGATAAGCAATAAGCTCTATAGCGCCCCGCCCGCCCGCTCCGAAGCGGTTTCATTCAGGCGAATCAGGCGATATAAAATTGATATTGTTGTTGTCTGTCGCTACATCGAATGCTGGGGATGGGAAGCGTGGTAGGTAATAGAGAACTTGCACAAAAGAGAGGACACGTTAAAAGATAAATGAACGTGGTATTTTTTTCTCTGCGACTAATACTTTTTCAAAGTAGAAAGAAAGAAAGAAGACGTTTATTCAAATTGTCACACAAAATAAACGGTGTCTGTAAATTTCCAAGTAGCACAACTGTTTTCCCGTCCCTAGGCAACTAAAGACGGGAACATAGATAATGTTAAACTGTCAAATTTACCTAATATTAGTATGTAGTTGTTTTATTTCAATTTGTTTTCTTTTTATTGTGTTATGAATAATTTTTCACCCGATAGCGCACAGGTATTTTTGTATGGGAAAAAATACGACTGTTAGGTATACCTATAAGTTTGTGCGTCATTCATTACGTTACAATATTCAGTAGCGCCAGTATTAAACCCCTGTACCGTGATTCGAAGCCTAAACATAATGAGAGTGACATCCTCTTTTCCCTCTCTTTCCTTTGCCTAACGTGGAGCTATCGCTGTCTCTTTCGCGCACATTGACGTCACCCGCCGCCAGGTAGGGCGAGCCTTTCTCGGTTCCGAGCTGCGAGCGTTGTGTCATTGGCGTCTTTTTCCCCAACGTGGACGGTCGTCTCCTCCGCCGAGAAGAACGTCGTCGCGCCGTGCCACGAGGAGTAAGAATTCTTTCCTTTATTTGCTACCAAACTATTTTTTTTTAATCTTTGGTAATTTTAATTTTTGTGCCTATAAAATTTTCTTAGCTAAATTGCTAGTGAAATAATTTTTGGAGCTTTGAATATTCATAGAATAGTTCAACGGAGTTTCCGTTCGATACAAGCAATAGGTAGTGAAATAATAATTTCCGTTAAGTATAAAATTTCCGTTTACATTTTTCCCCATTGCAGGGTAGTTGCTTATTTTTGCTATTTCCACCTTACGGCGCCAGCCGTTTCGAGGAAATACTTTTCTTGCAGCAGAACGAAGTGAGAAATAATATTGTGCGTGATAATAAGTGAACTCCGTGGTTGGTTTCTAATAATGAGTGACGAAAATACAAAGCGTGCGGCCGCTAAACCGCCCACGCCGCCGGCCAAAAAACGGGCTGTAAAAACTTCGGCCCGCAGCCGCCATATCTCAGAGTCTTCCTCGTCATCCTCTTCCTCGTCATCAGACTCTTCTTCGTCGACTAAAAAGAAGGCCACGAGGCGACGGCAGAAATTCAGGCGTGAACGCCGCCGTGAGGACTCCCGTCGAGATGAATTGCTGGAAAAATTGGCTAACGAGGTAAGCGAGTTACGTAACCAGGCGAGTCGTCGTGATGTAAGACAATGTGATGAATGTGAACCAAGCGACGAAGTAGTGGATTTGTGCGAATCTGGCGAAATTTGTCACGACGAGGCGTACGTGACAAGTTTCGACAGTGAAACCACGAATGACTTCAGTATTAACTTTGGCACGTCTCTTAAAACACCGTCGATTCCTAAGACCTCTCAAGAGTTCCTAGATAAACTGATAGAACTGCAAAGGTTTGAGAGCGCAGACTGGTCGGAAATAAGATACGCTGAGGTTCAGAAAAATTATGGTACCATGCCTGGTTATGTAGAACTCGAAACTAACGAGGAAATTAAAGCCTACGACAATTTGCGCCACCTGGCGTTCATGGAAAAGTCTTACGCGGCGTTGACACTCGCGTCCTTAAAACAACAGGCCGCCTTCCAAGAAGGGGTCCGAGTTTTCTTATCATGGATGCGCAATCCAGAAGAATTTTCTCACGAAAACGTTAGAGAAAAATTTAATGACATCTTCACCAAGGGTGAATATACTAAAATATCAAATGACATCTTACAAATGGTTTGCGGCCACAGAGCCGATGCCATAGAACAGAGACGGGATGGGATTTTATCGTCAGTGAAAGATCCCCTGGTGAAAAGTACTCTGAGAAAAATTCCTCCATCATGTACACACCTTTTTAGTGCCGAAAAACTCTCTACTGCTTTAGAAAAAGCAGGCGGCGTGCGAAGAACGTTTTGGCCAAAATCGCAAAATAAACCGGCTGCGCAAGCCAGTAACCATAAGAATGAACGACAGTACCGACCCGCGCAGGGGATGCAATCATACAAGCCTGCGCAAGGCTATCAACGGTACGAAACTCCCACGCAGGGTAGTGTTTACTCGAATATTAACCATAGGTATCAATGCCGCGGTCACGGTCATTGGTCTGCGCAAGACAATCATATCTCAAGCCGAAAACCTTCCACACATTTCACACGGCCATCTCATAATCGTGGAGGAAGAGGGGGGCACAAGTCCAACCCTGGCAGAGGTCAAGCTTCGCGGAAACGCCAAGCTTCGCCTTCCTTTCGCGACTCTCGCAATAAAAGGCAAAAATATTGACGCCAGTCCCTTTCGGGCGGGTCAACTGAGGCATTTTGTAAAAATTTGGACAAAAATGGGTGCACCAACTCACATACAAAAAATTATTCAAGGATACCGCATTCCTTTCATCCGAAAACCTCCATTACTAATGCCAAACTTAGCGAGACAAAAGGTCATACCTTTAACAACAGAAATGACTCTGATAATTACACGAATGAAAAAAGAGGGTATTCTAGAATCTGCTCCAGCAACGCCCAACTTCCTGTCAACTATGTTTCTTCGCCCCAAAACCGATGGATCTCTAAGACCGATCTTCAATCTAAAAACACTGAACAAATATGTTCACACCTCAAAGTTTCGACTCATCACAATGTTTCAAGTTCCCGACTTTCTCCAAGGGTTCGACTGGTTAGCGAAAATCGATATAATCCAAGCGTACTTTCATGTACCGATAGAAACGAAACACAGACGCTTTCTACGCCTAATATATCAAAACGAACTTTTGGAAATGACTTGCCTGCCATTCGGTCTAAGCTCGGCCCCGGGTGTTTTTGCTTCAATAACATCATGGATTGCGCAAATCCTGAGAAACAAGGGCATCAGAGTTCTAGTATACCTCGACGATTTCTTATTGGCTCACCAATGCCGATCAACCTTACAGGAACACATAAATATGGCTGTAAACTTACTCACTCTACTGGGTTGGCAGGTGAACTTTCCGAAATCAGCTCTAAAACCACAAAAATGTCTAGAGTACTTGGGCATCCTCTGGGACCCATGGTTAAATACAAAGACGCTACCGTCCAAAAAGGTTTCGAAGATACGAAATATATTAGCAAACCTACTTATCCACAAGCAAGCCAACCAATCCGAAGTACAGACTGTTATGGGTATTTTAAATTTTGCAAGCTTCACGGTGCCAAGAGGCAGACTAAATTATCGTCAAATACAAAGACACAGCAACACGCTGCCAGAAACAAATCAGAAATTTCCCATACCACCACTAGCATTATCAGAAATGAAGTGGTGGCACCAAAATTGCCAAAAGGTGTCTGCACTGCACATACCACCACCTCGGCACTTCCTGACCACAGATGCAGCAGATATAGCATGGGGAACACGTCTCGACAATCGGAACCTATCGGGAGCCTGGTCAAAAACCGAGAAACGTCTTCATTGCAACCAGAAAGAGCTTCTTGCCGTCCTCAAGGTTCTAGAAGTGACGACACCGACGATACACGGCAAAACTATCTTGCTACAAACCGACAATGCTACTGTAGTTGCGTACATCCGAAACGAAGGAGGTACAAGATCTCAGGCACTCATGAACATAACTTACAATATATACAAACTACTAGACAGCCACAGCATCAGCTTGATAGTCCACCACATCCCAGGGATTTACAACAGCGATGCGGACCACCTTTCTCGGAACATGGCTTCACCCGAGTGGCATCTCCTTCCATCTGCAACAAGCATAATATTTTCGAAGTGGGGTGTCCCCACAATAGACTTATTTGCCTCGAAGATAGCGCACGTAGTACAGAACTATTGCACGATGGATCCGCACGATACATAAGCAATGATGCACGACGCTTTTTCCCATCCATGGCGCTTTCACCTCGCTTGGGTATTCCCACCACCTTGCCTAATCCCGAGAGTGTTAAACCAACTGAACGACTCATTGGGAATATTTCTCATAGTAGTTCCCCGCTGGGAACGAGTGTTCTGGCGCCCGGACCTGAAGCAAAGGGCCATCAGTCCCCCTCACACGATATGGAATCCACGCGAAGCCTTAGTAGATGCAACAACGGGACACCCTCCTCCGAAGGTCGACATGATGACTCTAGAAGTCTGGAGATGTGGGGGTGGTCGAGGGATCTCACTGACTGGTCCCCAGAACAAGAAGCCTTACTTAAGTCAGGATGGAGACAGTCAACACTAAAAACATATAAGCCAGCATGGGCTCGATGGGTCCAATGGGCAAAGAGTAATAAGGTTAATGTCACAAATCCTTCCGGAGCTGACCTAGGTAAATTCTTAATTGACCTTCACTTACGAGTTAACCTCGCCTACAATACAATATTACTTCACAAATCGGTGGTTGCGACCCTTTGTAGTACCACCTCGTCGGGCCTAAGTGCACACAGTGTCGTGAAACAGGCATTAAAGGCCATCGCACTGCAGAAACCTAGAGCGCAGAAAACTCCAACATGGGACATAAATACAGTGCTATCACACTTAGGAACGCGCAGCACGAACACTAACAGCCTATATGACGCTTCAAGATACACAGCCACGTTACTTCTTCTCTGCTCAGGGCGCAGGGTACATGACCTCACTTTATTACACGTAAATGACGAACACTGCCGCATGGAGGAAAATTCCGTCATATTCTGGCCTGAGTTCGGATCCAAAACGGATTCGTTTGACTACCGACAATCGGGTTGGAAATTGCTGCGCAACCAGGACAATCAAGCCTTGGACCCAGTATTTTGGATAAATAAAGTCAAATCTTTATCAAGTCAAAGACGCGAGGAGGCGAAGAAGACAAATCTATTCTTAACAGCATGTGGTGAGCCAAGACCGGCATCTAGAAACATCATCGCCAGATGGGTGAAGTCGGTGCTGACAGAGGCTGGTGTGAAGGCGACACCTGGCAGCGTCAGAGGCGCAGTCGCATCAAGCAGCTGGATAAATAACTGTCCCTTGGAGGAAATACTCTCGCGTGGTAACTGGCGATCTGGCAACACCTTCGCTAAGTTTTACAGAAAACAGTGCAATCCAATTTTGAAGTTATTTGATCCAGTTTAAGGTTCATTAAACTCTGTTATTTTTGTTTCAAATAAACTGTTGATTTTGTTACCAGGGTAATAACAAACTAGTATTTAGCACATCGCTTATGCTATTTACGGACTTATGTTTACGGATAAGATCAAGTACTATGTTATTTTTTTACGATTATTTAGTTTATATGATATGATTGATCCGATCGTTATTTACTTTCTGGTTATAAGTTCAAAATTTTCTGCAGTTTGAAATATTGATCAATAAACCGAATTACATACATTTATTTGTATAATTTAATCTCCTTCCAAATAGCTGTCTCTTTCATGGTATAATTAACTACCCATATTACTATCAAATCCATAGAACAAATTATATACCATTATAACTTGTTCATTGCAGACTCTTAATAATATATCTAAACACCTTCTTAAGTACAATAATCTTAGTATGACTTACTAACTAGGCATCTACCTACTCTGATTATCTACTACTAGTAGGTTACCTACACCCGCACATCTGTCACATTGGCGTCTTCCGCCAGGCGATAATAAACACGTCTCATTATGTTTAGGCTTCGAATCACGGTACAGGGGTTTAATTAACGTGTTTTACCTACAATTAAAACACATTTTAAACCACTTACCTGATTCGAAGCCTACCGTCAGTGCTGCCTGGCACTCAATAATGAGCAATGACACAACGCTCGCAGCTCGGAACCGAGCAAGGCTCGCCCTACCTGGCGGCGGGTGACGTCAATGTGCGCGAAAGAGACAGCGATAGCTCCACGTTAGGCAAAGGAAAGAGAGGGAAAAGAGGATGTCACTCTCATTATGTTTAGGCTTCGAATCAGGTAAGTGGTTTAATATGTGTTTTAATTGTAGGTAAAACACGTTAAATAATGACAGACCGATAAATGCGTCGGACGTCGCCAGGTGAAACTTCTTCAAAGAGTTGGAAAACTCGTCTCTGCGTGATCATCTCGCTTTCTCTTAGACATGGTGAAAAAATGCACCAGGAAGCTAAGCGTACCACACCTCATTATCCCCAATCCGGAGCGCGTAATATAGGAGCGCCCATAGAGAACAAAAGAGCGCCCGCTAACATTTGAGGCTGCCATTACTTGAAAAATATCGAATGTTGAGGAAAAACCCTTAGGAAGTGTTAGCATAAGGTAGTAGAGAAGGTGTAGGTAAATATGGCACCCTACTTTGTTTTTCAGGTTTATCTAAAAAAATATAAAACCTAGACAGACTTATCTGGTACCAAATTGTTAGGAATTTATCTAGGTACCTATAAGCGTCTTAGCATGAAATAAACGAGACTTCTACAAATTTATAAGAAAATAACGTTTATTAAAAAAGTCACAATTGTCAACTTGAGATTCTGAGTCACTATATTGTACGACCCGATAACGTACAGCCAATAACGCACACCCCGATAATTCATGCCCAATGGGCACCAATTATTGGGGTGTGCATTATTGCCCGTACGTTATTGGGTCGCGCAATATCGGTACGGACCGATAATGCACGGACGATTTTGTATGGCCAATAATTGGAGTTCATATCGGTGCCCCGTTCACATATGTTTAGTAGATTTTACTTGACATGAAATCAGCTGTTGTACTTAGGATTCGTTTAAAAACTTATTCCATAATCTAAGGTTTTTTGAAATTAAAGGAAAACCGAATGTAATTTCTGAACTTCGAAAAGGGTGACGCACAAACTAATAAATCCCTACCTATATACTATTGTTCAAGGTTATTGAAGGCTTTAGCTCAGCTCAAGACTGGAAACGAAAGACGCGTTTTTCAGTACCTATGAGAAACAGATTACTTGGGGTGCCGGCCGGCGTGTCAGCCAATACAACTGATCGCAATGCCAAATTCAAATTCCCGAAAAGTTTCGTTGCATTGCATACGCCTTCATCCTTCCTGTAGTGGATTCCCGTGCCAAATCTATCAATGGAGAGATTATCCAGGTTCATTAACCTACAGGTAGCCGCTGCTGAGTTGTCGATGAAGTTTCAAACGTGGATAATATAAGGATAGCTTCTGGTGCCACAATGATCTTTACCAGTGTATCATGTCGAGCGCTCTGGTTGATCCCTGTCATAATTTCTTATTAATTAACTCTACTAATGAACTCGTCCATATGGTAGGTATTGTATTACTTTGCACACAAGCTACTCTTCTGATGTTTATGGAAATCTGAAACTTATCTGAAAATAATATTTTACAACAATGTGAGCCGCTGCCCTATAGATGGTCGAGTTGTGAGATAAAGGCAGAAAATGAGTCCTAATCCAAAAACAACTCCACTCTGCCAATCTTTTCTCAAATCATACCTAGGTATTAGGTACATCTAAAACATAAATTGACATGAGTACAACATCCCATCATGAGTGCAATCAACAACTTGCATTTAACTACAATTCTTCTTACAGAAGTCGATTTAAATGGTGACTTAAGGGACATTATAAGGTGGTAAAAGTCTGCCTAAGTAGTTATATATTTTTATTTATGTTACATACTTGTTATTGTTTCTTTGCTAAGAGATCTAAGTACACAAATTAATATAATTCCTCAGCTGCTTGCGTGATAGACATACATGTAGTTAAAATAGAACTGAATTAACACTATAACTTTGCAATCTACGGAATACTCATCCTTCCTCGATGAGCATCTAGAAACTTGTATAACATGTTACTTTAATGTCCTTGAAAATATATTGCAAGATAGGTGATAGTGAAAAAAGCCCTGATAGATAATTTTTTTTGCTATTTAGGTCATAGATAGTTTTTTTTTTATTTTAAGCTACTTTGGTAATAACATTAAAGGTGGAGTATTAAAGTGAGTATTATTGTATTAATGCAAATAATGCTCTCTCGTACTAGATTGGTTCACAGCAAATAATCTGCTGCTAAATTCTAAAAAGACAAAATGTATAAAGTTTTCCTTACCTAACGTACGAGTAGTTGAGAACAACATAGTAATTGGACATAAAAAACTAGAATTTGTAGATGATACTGTATTTCTGGGCATCACAATCGATGCAAAACTACAATGGGGTCCACATATTGTAAAATTAGCATACAGACTTAGCTCTTGTCACGCTAGCCTTGAAGAGGCTGCGACATAAAATAAAGAAGAAATAAAAAAAAACGTTATATAAAAAAAAACAAGATATAGTTTAATCAGCACTTCTTCAATTACTAGGGTTGTGAGTTAGAAAATAGCCCTACACTGGTTTTGGTCTCTCTTTAGCGGAACCACGGTCAGGTACTCCCCTGAGCCGACCGGAGACAGTAGAAACGTTCCCCCAACGGCCGTGGACCAAGTGCGGAGAAGGTTTGGCCAGCGGGAACGGCGGATCTCCTTTTCAAAACGGCGGGAACAGGCACCCCGGGGGTCTTCGGCTCTGTAAAAGGAATTCTGGTCCGGTACTTGGACCCTGTGGAGAAGCCCCTCGCATTAGTACACAGCCATCGGAAAGATACAGTTCACCGCCACCGGTTCGGCAGAAGAAGAAGAAACCCAACTAGTTTGTAAGTGGCGGTGAAGGAAATCAGTAGTGGAGTGATGCGAGATGGAAATTATAATGAAAAATGATAATGAAAATGATAATCAAAAATTAGTAGGTATCTACAGTTACTAATTGCCAACATTTTCACACTAGCTGCAACATTATTTGGAATGTAACAAAAGTGGCAAGCGCAAGCTAGTGTGCAGATAAAGCTAAGCATCAATATTTTAAATTGTATGAACGAAATGTATGGATGATGCAACCATGACTGGCAATTTTGTGAGGCGCCATCTTGTGTGTCGCCGAGCGAGCAAGCTATGAGAGGCGCTCTGCGACACGGTAAATAGTTGTTAAAACTACGTATAAGCACTACGCTATTACGAAAAGAAGGGAAATAAATTACATATGTTCCTACAAGCACTATAAAACTAATCTACAGCTAAATTAGCAAATACCTAGTTGAAATATCTGTTTGCAACTTACCCAAAAAGTGTGGGGAGACGAGAACACAAACGTGATAGTAAACCACGGCTTTCTTTAAAAAGAAAATTAATAAAATTGACTCGCGGCCGTTAGAGACGGCGAGGCGGCGACTGGCGATTCAAACAAGGAGAAGCGCACGCGCAGGCTCGCCGATGGACCGGAGGCAAATGGCGCGGGCAGCGGTCGAGAGAGGGGACGCGCTGTCCGGCTCCACGTAATAAGTGGTTTTAGAGATGCGCAGTCGAGAAATGCGTAAACCCTTTTAGTTTGAGCTTGATTAGTTTTAGTGCCTATATCAGAAGTTATTTAACAGGTTTTATCCAACTTATTTAAATAAAATGTTGTTATAAAATAATAACGTTACAGTACCCCGCTCGCTGCCCAAGGATTTTTTCCCTACAAGGATAAAATCCGCAGCTGTAAAATAATGTCTCAGATTCTGCCCTACCTTACATTCTTCCACAGTCACAATTCAAACATACATCACCTAACATAAGCAACCTCAACAAGGTAAGAATAGCAGTATTAAGGAACGATTTCATAGAAAAGGCAACTAATTAAATTTGAATTAGTTGACTTAAGGCAGCAATCGTAGATTTTGTTGGAAGAAAAAAAAATTACCGGGGTAAGTAAATAAACTAAATGTAAAAAAAAACTATCTATATTCTTCAAGCCTCGTAAGCGATGAATCGACACCATCCAAATCATCTTCTGGCTCTAAGTGTGATTCTAAGATATCACCAGAGGGAAATAAAGGCCCTAACTTTGCTATTTGCTTTCGCAACAGTGGCACAGTAGTTGCAGGCGTTTCTCCACGAATTTCAACCTCATACGATAGTTCTGGTTTTTGTAAAGATGAAAATTTAATTTCAACTGCCATGGTTAAAAAAATATATTTTGAGGGGTACTTTAAGAAAAATCTATAATAGTAGTCTAGAAATTCCGCTTTCTAAGTAAGAGTTGCAAACAGATACCTCCAAACTATTGTATATTTCTAAATACTCCACTCTGTTACAAAAATATACTACGTCGAAATGTTTTCTACAGTGTATCTAAATAGATAAGAAGGAGAATAATAGAAAAGCACAACAAAGTAAAGCAGTGAACTAAAATACGATGAATTACTGCAACTGGTGTGTATGCAAGATTGACATAGAAAAAATAGAACAAAAAAAAAATCAAAATTTCCTACGGAACCCGATTTAAAAAATACAATTTATTGGTGTTGTTTACTCAATTTGAGCAGTAAATCAACTGCTATACACCTCAGCTGCTACAGACACATAAAAATCAACATAAAAAACTATTCTTTACAAAGCACACGCACACAAAGCAAACTACGTAGTAACCATTAAAGAGAGATCGTACCTTTTGAACACGTTTGGGCGCCAATGTCACGCTAGCCTTGAAGAGGCTGCGACATAAAATAAAGAAGAAATAAAAAAAAACGTTATATAAAAAAAAACAAGATATAGTTTAATCAGCACTTCTTCAATTACTAGGGTTGTGAGTTAGAAAATAGCCCTACACTGGTTTTGGTCTCTCTTTAGCGGAACCACGGTCAGGTACTCCCCTGAGCCGACCGGAGACAGTAGAAACGTTCCCCCAACGGCCGTGGACCAAGTGCGGAGAAGGTTTGGCCAGCGGGAACGGCGGATCTCCTTTTCAAAACGGCGGGAACAGGCACCCCGGGGGTCTTCGGCTCTGTAAAAGGAATTCTGGTCCGGTACTTGGACCCTGTGGAGAAGCCCCTCGCATTAGTACACAGCCATCGGAAAGATACAGTTCACCGCCACCGGTTCGGCAGAAGAAGAAGAAACCCAACTAGTTTGTAAGTGGCGGTGAAGGAAATCAGTAGTGGAGTGATGCGAGATGGAAATTATAATGAAAAATGATAATGAAAATGATAATCAAAAATTAGTAGGTATCTACAGTTACTAATTGCCAACATTTTCACACTAGCTGCAACATTATTTGGAATGTAACAAAAGTGGCAAGCGCAAGCTAGTGTGCAGTTAAAGCTAAGCATCAATATTTTAAATTGTATGAACGAAATGTATGGATGATGCAACCATGACTGGCAATTTTGTGAGGCGCCATCTTGTGTGTCGCCGAGCGAGCAAGCTATGAGAGGCGCTCTGCGACACGGTAAATAGTTGTTAAAACTACGTATAAGCACTACGCTATTACGAAAAGAAGGGAAATAAATTACATATGTTCCTACAAGCACTATAAAACTAATCTACAGCTAAATTAGCAAATACCTAGTTGAAATATCTGTTTGCAACTTACCCAAAAAGTGTGGGGAGACGAGAACACAAACGTGATAGTAAACCACGGCTTTCTTTAAAAAGAAAATTAATAAAATTGACTCACGGCCGTTAGAGACGGCGAGGCGGCGACTGGCGATTCAAACAAGGAGAAGCGCACGCGCAGGCTCGCCGATGGACTGGAGGCAAATGGCGCGGGCAGCGGTCGAGAGAGGGGACGCGCTGTCCGGCTCCACGTAATAAGTGGTTTTAGAGATGCGCAGTCGAGAAATGCGTAAACCCTTTTAGTTTGAGCTTGATTAGTTTTAGTGCCTATATCAGAAGTTATTTAACAGGTTTTATCCAACTTATTTAAATAAAATGTTGTTATAAAATAATAACGTTACACTCTGCAGCATATGCAGTGAAAATAATTAGGGAACTCACTGACGTTGCAACTGCTAGGCTTGTTTATTTTAGTTACTTCCATAGTATTATGTCCTACGGTATACTACTATGGGGCCGGGCAGCAGACATTGAGACTATCTTCATCTTGCAGAAGAGAGCCATCACAAGTTAGGTAGTAGGGATTCGCTAAGAGATTTCTTCAAAGAAACCAACATCTTAACAGTTGCATGTCAATACATTTATGAAAATATTATGTACGTTAGAAAAAATATCAAAGACTTCGAAAATGTTGGTGGCCAGCATAATGTTAATACTAGAAATAAACATAAATTGTCATTTCCACTATTTAGACTTGCAAAAGTTAACACATCCTTTATGGGGCACTGTATAAGGTTCTACAACAAAATTCCTCAAGATATATTAGTTACCTCCAACGCGATTTAAAAAAATGTGTTAAGCACTTTTTGTGCAAAAAGGCTTACTATAACATCAAGGATTATTTAGAAGACAAAGATGTTTGGCATTAAACAGTAGATTAATATTATTTAAAGGACGATTGTGACTAGTGTTCAACACATTCATGACTAATATTTTAAGTTGAAAACTCTGTTAATTAAGTTAAAACGTGTTTTGAAAATAATAAATGTGGAGTTTCTTTGTTAGCTTCTACTCCACATAATCCATTAATTGTGAAACTAACAACTTTGACGTTCATTAAGTAAACATTCTGTTTTACAATGAATAAAAATATTTGAATTGTATTGAATTGAATCTATCTATGGCGAAAACGCCACTGGTTGTCCAATTACATAATATATATCCATGTAAGATTGTTTTGTCTTGTCACTTTATTGTACAATTCTTTGTTTTCTTTCAATAAATAAAAATAAAATAAAATAACTAAATATTTTAATCAATTTCATTATTTTCATCTTCAATGCAAAAATACTGACATCACCACAGTGGCAAATGATTTTCAATGACAGCTAAGTCAATGATGAACTTATGTGCCTACCATGAATAAAGGAGTACAAGAAAATCCATCTTAGTGTTATCTTCTTTAATAAATTTGTATCGACAAACATTGTTTATGTGCTACTGTGCTAACGACAAGCTTCACTGCTTGCTGTTCTTCTCGTCTTTGAATTCCGGGGAGCTTGGGCAACGGCTCCATCCATAGACCGACTTTAATGGGCAGCCAGCCATAGCCAATCAAAGTGGCCTCCTTTCTAAGTGATCTTTGGCTATCAACTCATTTCGTGTTCCATGGAAGACTAGTTGAGAGCTTACTGGTCAGGCATAGACTAGTTTAGTTTTCATCTGAAATGTTGTAAGTTTATAAGATAGTTTAACCTATACATAACAGTTCTCTACGGTCAGAACATACACTTAAGGAGGTATAACAAGAAATGAAAGTATCAAATATAATCCATAATTGGTGGTAGCACGGTTAGGAGAACGCTTGCCTCACATTCAAGTCATAGGATCAAATCCCGGCGTTTAACTTGTAACGTTCATAAAGTCGCAGTTTATGTGCTACTTTGAATAAAAAATTTTGATTGTGAATCCCAGCACATCCGCATGTACAAATCATTGATGAATTTATTTCTTTGATCTCTTAGTTGAGTAAGTATTTAGTACCAATACCTCTCCCTAACTGTGAAAAACATCGTGAGGAAACCCGAGTGCCTTAGATGTTCACATGCCTCAGCACTTGAAATCACCAATCTGCGGTGGGTACGCATGGTGATTAAATCTCTTTCTCTCTCAGAGTAAGCCTGTCCGTGTCCTCCACAGTTGGACATATATAGGCTACATTATTATGAGCTATGTTAGGAGTTTCAGTCCATGATCGAATCAAGAATGATGAGATCCGCAGAGGAAACAGAGTTACTGATATAGCTCGAAGAATTGCTCAGTTGAAGTGGCAGAGGGCGGGGCACATAGCTCGAAGAACTGACGGGCCAAAAGTTCTGAATTGACGACCGCGGACCGGATGACACAGTGTGGGAAGGCCCCCCACCAATGGTCTGACGACCTGGTTATGGTGGCGGGGAGTCGCTAGTTTCACAATTAATGGATTATGCGGAGAAGAAGCCAACAAGGAAACTCCACATTTATTCTTTTCAAAAATGGCTGATAATGATGAGGAAAAGTAATTAAAACATTTACCATACTATTTTGATGCAAATGATCCTTACCAATGCTTAGGTAAATACTCGTACCTATTTCGCATTAGGTAGCTTCCTTTTTTCCTGTCCACATACAGCTACTTTCCTTGCAAAATGTATTAGGTATTTGCAAACGAAATTCAATTCCGTTCAAGGTTAGAAAATATTTTGTCTGTCCAGTGTTGCCAGATCGCCCTATAAATTTCCCCCATAATCTGAACAAAATCACCCCGAAAATAGTGCGTCTTACACTATATTTTAGTGTAGTTAAACTTGTATTATTAACCAGATACTATGCCCAGCATGTGTTGTGAGAGAGTGCGTCACTTCTGGTTCAGCAATCCACTTAGAAACAGAGGCAACTCAAGCTACTTACTTCCGGTTCCGCGATTTTGGTTACCTGGTCGCTCAACGTAGCCTCATGACTCGAGTCTCTCACCAGGAGGTCTTAATGTGATGCTGTTCATCGACACTGCTTAATAATACAAGTTTTATTTTAATATAAAACGCGCTATTATTCGGCATGTGACGACGTACAGCATCTGTTGTGAGAGATGTGTTTGTTAGCTCCTAGTGACTGCATTACGACGCTATGTGATTAATTACGCTGTAGATTTCTGTGAAAGTACTAGTGATGAGATGAGTAGACGATTAAAATTGTAAAATTATTGTTATAACATAGAATTGTCTTTGTTCGTTAATTGCGAAACATAGTTATAAATTACTGGACTGAATAAATCTTTTTGTATTTGTATTTTTTGTATTAGTGAATTTATTGTATACATACTTGGTAGAAGCAAGGAGAATAGCAAAAGGTATGCCTTTAGTTTCGAGTCTGTTACTGTCGCTGATCAATTATGGGGTAGAATATAAATAGGGACCTAATTTAATCGAACCTAGTTAACAACGCCCCCTTATTAACTTCAGCTCCTTAATTTCTGAAAGAGTGGTGTAACCATTGACCATATTAGCCAAATTAATTTATTATTTCGTCTTTTAATTCTTTCTGATTTAATTGTTGAATTCCCAAAATATCTTTAAAATATGGGCTTACTAAAAATTAATTGCTCCTTGAGATAGGTACTGCGTGATCTTGAAGACTTGCGAGTCTATTTGAATTCTTGCACAGCCGTGGTTTGTTGGTTAGTAATAGACATAAAGAATAGATGTCTGATGTCATTTGCCCCTCCGCTGATTTAACAGGAAAATGGTACTCAGACCATCTGATTAAAATGGAATTCCACGAATGAGTAGGTATTAAAATAGATAAAAATCGGGAAATTCGCTGGTTTTTTAAAGCACAAAGATGCAGGTTACCTGTGTTGATTAATACGACCCATTCAGCGCATCTTGTAGCATATGGGTTGCACAACACTCCGTTAACGATGACGGTGACCGAGCCTCGATAGCAGCACCACGGTAAGGTAGTCGTGGATTATCAATGTAACTAGTAGTTAGATTCGGCTAACGATACTTTAGCATGTTCCTTTAGCTCACGGCATTCCGTCTTGCGTAAGACTGATCCCCGGTTTCTCGTACACTAACAACCTGTTAATCTACTGTTAACAGCTGTCAGTGGTTTCTTTGTATACACTTTGGTCAATTGACAGCTGTTAACAGTAGATTAACAGTTTGTTAGTATACGAAAAACTAGGGGTTAATTGGATAAACAATAAATTAAAAAAAAGCACACAGAGTACAGACCAAAATGGTAGGATATGCATTTCTTTAATGAATTTAATTGTCTTAATATTGTAAGATTTGTCAAACCATCATCAGCCATTTGACGCTCACTGCAGTTTTCATAACCATGAGGGATTTTGCCATAATCGCCACGCTTGGCAGGCGGGTTGGCGATCGCAGTATGTGGTTCGAATCTCAGAAAGACGCTGCTGCCCGTCTCCTGGTAATTTATTCCCTTAGTCGCCTTCTACGACATCCACGGGAGGAAATTGAGTGACGCTATTCTTAATCCGGTGCAACACGGCAAACCAAGTGACCATATATTGGAGCTCAAGAGATTAAAGTTACGACTGCGTCAAAAATATAAAAGTTCAAATTGGGCTGTATCTCAGTAGAGTTTAAACATAGCTAATTAGAGGGTAACAAAACACTGATCCGTTAAGTGTTCCGTCATGAACCAAAATAATATAAAACTTTTTTTAATTCTTCTTAAATATCTTAATCGTGAAGGGTTTTCCAATAAGAGGTGTTATTTTGATATTAAAAGAAAAATTCCATTTTTTAATATAAATGATCGGATGTTTATTTCATTATGAAGAGGAAGGTATGCCGTTAATAGTAGAAAATAATCAGGCAAATGACCACCATGACCACGCTTACAGGACCATATCCTTTTCATGAAATTTTCCATAAACAAATCGCAAAGTTGCTGCCCTATGTCCTTGATAGCCTCACGAATTCCATCTTTGAGGTCTTGAAAAGACGCTGGGCTGTTGGCGTAGACCTTCTCTTTCACGCAGCCCCAAAGGAAAAAGTCGCAAGGTGTTAAATCACAAGATCTCGGTGGCCAATTGTGATCACCTCTTCGAGAGATAACACGGTCCGGAAACTTTTCCCGTAAAAGATCAATGGTTTCGTTGCTTGTGTGGCACGTAGCTCCGCCTTGTTGAAAGTAAACGTTGTTCAGATCAAATGGCGTAGTTTCTACTTGTAAAATGTCAAAAAATTACAGCTTCAAAAGTGACATCTACCGAAATAGCAGGCTATTCAAAATAACACCTCTTATTGGAAAACCCTTTATTTTTTCTACTTACTAATCCTAAAGTTTTAATTAGGGACAAATTTATGGAAATATTTTTGTACTAGTGAAAACGCACAGAGCTGCTAGATATTTTTGAAATTTTCCTGGAATTTTCCCGGATAAGGCCATGAACCTTTATAAATTGAGCATCGTTTATAGTATTCACGTTTTGGGACGTACTACCTACGTACATTTTTTAATCAGTCACAGTTAAACAAAGCCCAAATTACCGTAAATCTGGTAAAATTACCCTAAGCGGCAACACTAACTATAATAGTCCACAGATTAAATAGAAATCATATGGCCTGACAGAAGAGCAAACCGTAGTTTTTTTTTTTTATAATAGTTTTAACGGCTCTGGATAAGTCCTTTTGAGCCTGGCAAACCGTAGATTGATTGGTCACAGACTACAAAGAAAAGCACGGTTCACATTACAAGCGCCTGTGCGATGTTTCCTATTCTGCAATCGGGTCCGTCATAAGACAAAAATACTATTTCGAAATATATTGATGATTTATTTGATTAATGGTTTATATATAACATTAACTTATTATTTTTATTATTATGCTTATTTTGTTTATTATTGTTTTGAAATATTGTTGTCCCATAACATGGGGTATGTTATTATTATTAATAATATGTATTGCAAAAAGGGAAGCAACGCACCCGCGCTTGTAGTGTGAACTGTACTTTTTTCCATAGTCTGTGATCAATCAATCTTATCTATGGTTTGCTCATATTTCAGCCGTTTGATCTCTAGTTAATCTATGGACCACTATTAGTGTTGCCAATTAGGGTAATTTTACTCGATTTAGGGTAATTTGGGGTTAAATCGTAACTGAAAAGATACTATACCCACATAGTACGCACTTTCATCTTTTTGGCGGTAAAGTGAAAATAGTCACAGACCGTTTGCACACTACATACCCCCAGTTTCTCGTACACTAACATACTGTTAATCTACTTTTAACAGCTGTCAATTGACCAAAGTGCATACAAAAAAAATACCACTGACAGCTGTTAACAGTAGATTAACAGCAGTAACAGCTTGTTAGTGTACGAGTAACCGGGGGTTACTGTCTTTACAGTTTATGTTTGAGGAATTGACGTAGTGTGATGCGTAGTGATGTGAAAAGCAGAAAAGATTTAATCGATCGATTATAAATAAATAAGCGAGAATAATAGATAAAATTTATTACTTACCCACTTATATCTTACATTCTATGTATTCATGTTATTTGTACGTTAATTAATTTATAATGTGTATACGATATTGTTTGGTTTGTAAAATTTGTTAGTATTGTGGAAAAAAATGTGATAGTCGTATTGTTATTTTTAAATCGTACAAAGAAGACTTATTACTATATAGAGGAGCCTACAAATTGATACAGTACATACCTAATAATGTAGCCTAAATACGTCCCACTATATAGCACAGGCCTTCCCTCAGAGAGAGAGTATGGGCTTAATAACCGCGCGTGCTCACCGTCATTTCAAGCGCTGAGATATGTGAACACATCATACACTAGGGTTTCATCACGATGTTTTCCTTCACGTTTAGCGAGTGGTATGTCTACTGCAAATTAACAAATGTACGTAACTTAGAAAACAAAGTTATTGGTACATGCTCCGGGGTTCGAACCCATGACCTCCCGAATGTGAGCCCGGCATTCTACTGCTCCGCTGCCACCGCAGTACTTACTTATATCATAAAGTAAAAATAATTTAAATACAAGGGATGGTAGAGGTCCTAAGACTTCCATGGCAGTAGAGGGTACAGCTGAATAAATATCTCTCGCTTCAATTTTATCAGTGCAATTTCGTTGCTTTCAACTATCTATCTCTCCAACCTCTTGACAAAGACTGTGATGCGTGATAAGAGTTTTTCAACTGTGGCCCCCTGCGCAGCTCCCCTTTCACACCTAAAATTAGTCATTGCGCAGGAATTGACGAACTTCACCCACTCACCAAAAATATTTACGCATATTATAGTACAAAAGTTTCACAATCTCGTACTTCCATTTTCCATTACAGAACACAATCAAGAGATTTTTCTCTACAAAAACGAGCAACGGAGCAATGATGTTTTGTTGTGTATGGATAAAATTCTAATATTGTTGTATTTTTGTGTGTTGAGAGGCACAGGGTTTTCAGTTCCAATAATTTTACTGTTTTAATGTGAGTAACCTACCACTGACCAAATTGATTTCGACAGAAGTACCTATATAAAAGTAATTTATATGGTGCTTCGCTATGTAGGTTTACAAGACAACCTAATATAACCTAACTAAAGGTTTTGTCGCTGCGCCCCCTTTTTCTTTGGGAATCATAACAATACTTCGATTATTTTTTTGACGTAATGGAGGGAATCCTTGTACTAAAAAACCACTCTAAAAGTGATTGCAAAAATCTAAAAAGATGTTGGAAGTATCTGCTATGAAAATATGAAACCTATTTTAATTATTTTTTCTGCAAACACAAATTTCCTCCAGGAAATTTTATTTTTGTTCAGTAGCATAGCTGCGTCTGTGATATTAATTTCAAATAAAAAAAAAATCCCGATACTGACTTTTTACACCAAAAGTTTACTTTTCTGTCTCCTTCAGGTACCTTTTGCAAGACCCGGCTGGCAACACTAGTCCGTGTTGAAGTTCGTTTGCAAATATTTCATTTTGCGAGGAAAATAGCAATTATATTCTCTGTTAAAATAGTTGTATGCGGACAAGAAAGCAGGAGCTACCAAATGCGACATAGGTACCAGTATCTACCTAAGCATTTATCATCAAGCAAGCGTTGTAACAACCGCACCACCACCACCCCCTTAGGTGTATGGTCTGACCTTGTGAACGGTCACATGTTAAGGTTAAACTCTCTTACAAACTTTCTAAATTTCAGATGAAATGTAAGCAAGTACTGGATGTCCGCAAGCAAGCTGGTAGTGGATAATTTAGATTCGGCTTCATGCCTGGCCAGTAAGCTATCACCTATTTTTCCATGAAACACGAAATGAGTTGATAGCCAAAGATCACTCTTAGAAAAGAGGCCACATTGGTTGGCTATGGCTGACTGCCCATAAAAGGATGGAGCAGTTGCCCAAGCTTTTCGGAATTCAAGGACAAAGAACAGCATGCAGTGAAGCTTGTCTTTAGCACAGTAGTATAAACAATATTTGTGGATACAAATTTATTCTACCACTGAAGATAACACTAACATGGTTTTTTTCCAAGGAATACATCCTTTATTCATGGTATGCTCATATACCTCTACCAAGCTAAGTTTGCACCTCGCGTCGATTACTTTAGGAGACGAAAACTCGTAGGACGCGTATCGGTGACAAAGATGCTAACCGTACCGACGCGACGACCATCACGGGAAGGATCACATTCCAGCGAGGTGCAAACTGAGCTTGGTCGAGTTGTAAATTCATCAATGACTTAGCTGTCACTGAAAGTTATTTGCCACCGTGGTGTAGCATGTCAGTGTTATTTGCATTGAAGATGACAAAAAAGTGTGTAATGAAGTTTAATAAAATGTTTAATACTTACACTAAACTTTAATTTTATTACCAAAGTAGTTTAAAATGAAATTTAATTATTTGTGACCTAAAATGGCAAAACAATACCTAGTAGTTTTTCAAGAAAATTCGTTATACAAAAAAAAAAGTGAACTGCCTGAATGGAAAACCATTTCGAGCTTAGCATCCAAACTGCAGTATTTTTAATGTAACAGATTTTTATCTTAACCCCTGAACGCAACGTATAGGTGGCCCATACTAAGTTGGACACAGATCTGTGTCGCGGCAGCCTTATTTTGAGTAAATAAGAATATTTAAATGCCCTTCATTTGACCGCTATGGTGACGTCACATGTTATATCGTCTGTGGAAAAAAAAACTACCAATGG
This sequence comes from Yponomeuta evonymella, assembly GCA_963969515.1. Classification (NCBI taxonomy): domain Eukaryota; kingdom Metazoa; phylum Arthropoda; class Insecta; order Lepidoptera; family Yponomeutidae; genus Yponomeuta; species Yponomeuta evonymella. Next base: position 11,705,527 of record OZ018360.1, on the reverse strand, counting down.
CCTGACAACTTCATCTGTCAAACACATCGATGTCGTTCGATTTATTGATTTTGTTCCCACCAGACAGGGGGCCCAAACCACCATTCTAGTGGTGATACGACTAAGGTGGCAACACTGAAAACTATTTTAAATGACAGTAAACCAAGGACAAGCTAGATTGTTCTATTCACACGGCAAACGCAATCGCGCGGCTAACACAGCAAGCATATGAGCATATGATGTCAAAATAAAAACTCAACTATTTCAAAACTTTGCGAATTCAAGTAACATGTTTTATAAATTTGTTGATCGAGGAAAACATTAAGTAGGTTTTTTATTGGTAGTGTGTAGGATGTCTATCAAGCTCTTTCATATCACTCAAGCAGCTGAAGAATTATATTAATTTGTGTACTTACTTAGCTCTCACATCTAAGAAAAAATAGCAAGTATGCAACATAATTAAACAGTACCTGGATGACCGAGCTTACGTAGTGGTTATATTCTCTTTGCCGAGCTTTGCTTGGTACTTTTTTGGGTTAATCGTGTTTTTTGAAAAGAATGTTTAGATAAGATGAAAAAAAAGGCGAAAAAATAATCGGACTGGAGACATCCGCTCTGGATTCAAACCGGGGCCTTCGGGTTTCGAAACCGCCCAATTTCCCACCTGAGCTATCACAACCTTGTCGATGGTGGCGAAATTTACCTTCGTATTCTAATGATATTGTAGCAGTTATTCATTGCCGTAAAACACGAGTAAAACGACGTTTTCTAGGAATAAAACCTAGCTAGATCGATTTGTCGCCCCGAAACTCTCTGCATACTAAGTTTCACGAATAGTTGGAACCGTTTCCGAGATTCAGATTTAAAGATAAAAAAACATTTATTGTTCATAAAAACCTGCCAAGTGCGAGACGGATTCGCGTACCGAGGGTTCCGTACCTACAAATTTGCAGGTAGGTACCTGCTTACATAATATGTGAGTACCTACCTTATAAACAGTTCAGGAATCGAGTCTCGCAGTTTTTTCCCAGCTTTTCCCGAAATTCAAAGACAATTTTTTATAAAATTTAATTGAGTATACTTGAGAATACATAGATACAAACAAAAATCCTGTGAGTTTATAACTACGGATAGTTCGTTAGCATCTATTCTATTGTATTTAAATTCTCTAGTTTCTTTGTAAAGATTTATTTCTATGATCTGATATTAAGGGGCTCCAGGCAGTAACACTAGCGCCAAAGAGAAAAAACTTCATATCTGTTTTACAGATCGTATTTTCAAAAAGTGTCTGTATAATCTCTCAATCATGTTAATAGTGATTTTTAGGATTTTTAATGCAAAAAACCAAGGACTAAATAGCATTGACGCCAAAAACGGCAGTTTTTGGCATAAATGCTATCTAGTCGCAGGTTCGTTTTCGTGGGTCCTAAAAATCACTTTTAACATTATTAAAAGATTGTGCAGACACTTTTTGCAAATACGGTCTGTAAAAGATATGTTTTTTTTTGCATTGGTGGCGCTAGTTAGCCCACTGGATTTCGTTGAACAGCAACCTGTCAACGCAAATCTCTGTCAGTTTAATCTTTTAGCATCCCAAACCCCTAGTTTCTCGTACACTAACACGCTGTTAATCTACTGTTAACAGCTGTCAATTGACCAAAATGCATACAAAAAAAAACCACTGACAGCTGTTAACAGTAGATTAACAGCTTGTTAGTGTACGAGAAACCGGGGGTAAGTCAGAGATTAACAGTCTGTTATGTATTTTTTAGAAAAAATGTGTTCGGGAATCTAGCCGTCAATGGTTTAACGTTGTCAAAAAATGTTACTATGAGGATGGTGTCACGCAAGCATGCTTGAACTCCGAGGAAACTGTGGAACCCGAGGAAGTAAAGCTGATCGTGAAAAAAATATAACTATAAGTAGACTCTACAGCTTTTTAAAGGGTGTTCGCAACAACACATAAGAACATTTAGTGTTTGTTACGAAGCGTTATTGCGAATTGCGGAGGGTGATTATTGAAATGCCTTCGTTCTGTTTTTTACACACAATGCAGTAGAGTGTAACGTCTTATAATTAATTATATGAGTTAACATCTTCACAAATAGAGCTGCAATTTTACTAGGTTCTTTAACCAAAAATTTGCTATCTAGATCTTAGCCAATGCCAAAACAAGTGCATTTTATCATTTAAAGAAAGTTATAGGAGTCTTAAAATAACTGGCCATGTCTGGCACGCGCAGAGTAGGGTTCGGTAGAAATTTTGGTTTTACATTTGTAATGTATGTCGGTAGACCGTGTTTCTCGTCACTCAGTATTAGTTGTAGGTAGGTTAATATATCTCTCCCAATAAACGCTTATTCATTAACGGACGTATTTTATTGTGTCTCCGGCAAGAAGTACTGAAAATAAGGACTGGGCTGTGGACGTGAACCCTCATACTTATCAACATGAAGCATCATAGAACTTGACTTTGATGAAGTTGTAAACTTCATCCTCTTCGCCTGTTATCTTGCCGTGATAGTTTACTTAGCCTACTTAGCCGTGATAGTTTTCCTTTTAAGTTCATTATTATGTGCTACTATTTTACATGTTTTTACGTTTCTAACCCTGTATCCGGGAGATGGGTCGCCCAACTCGAAACAAAAATTTTAGCTTCAAAGCTAAATATTTAATTTTCGAAAACGGATCCCTAAATCGAAAAAAGTGTGTGTAGGCGAGAAATTGCATACCTAATTTAGGTGCAGAGGAAGTACACTAAAAAAATTAAGTTCAATTACATCGGGCATTTTTTACGACTGCTTTTATGCATGTAAATGTCTTTGAAGTTTTTTTTTAGTCTGTACCGTTGCGCCAGCATGTTACCGGCACCGCATTGTAATCACAGATTGTAATATGGATAATCCTTTACCGAACGCTTTCGCTCAAGATGGAGCACCTTGAGTCTTAGCAGTCACACGAAAGTTGGTTCGAGATCTTATCTCCAACCATACTCCGGCTGGTATTGTTTGTCTTACGATTACTTACCGAGAGGCTTACGTATAAAAAAAGATAGATAGAATATTCTTTATTGTACACAGAGACAAAAATACTTAACTTTAAAATACCTAGTTAATCTTATACGGCAATAGAAACATGTCCGACAATTATTTTATATTTATTTTGAACGCAGCTTTGAAAATAAGTAAAGCAAATTAGCTATTATAAACGAGGCACCACTCTATCAAGTGATTTTCTTGTCTATGGTTGGACACGGATTATTGCCTGTACATTATCGGGGTGTGCATTATCGGGGTGTGCGTTATTGGGACGTGCGTTATTGCCTCCCGAGATTCTAGGAGGTAATTATGGCCCCCCGGGGGCCATATTAAATGTATGAAAATAATAAAATCAGTCAGCGACAAAAATCGCAAATATAATAGGTATGCCCCTTCTGGGCCTGCGCAAGCCGTATGGGCCCAGCAAAAGCAACTTTGACACTGGATTTGAAGTATAAGTTTATAGAAGTAAAAGGAATAAAACTTAGATCACCCTCAAAGAATTTCTTCATCATCATCATCAGAATCAGCCATTTGACGCCCCTGCAGGACATAGGTCTCCCTCATGGTTTTCATAACCATGAAGGGTTTTGCCATAATCGCAGTATGCGGTTGGAATCTCAGGAAGACGCTGCTGCCCGTCTCCTGGTAATGTATTTCCTTAGTCGCCTTCTATGATATCCACGGAAGGAAATGATGTGACGTTGTTCTTACCTAATCCGGCGCCACACGGAAGAATTTCTAGCTAACTTTAGCGGTTATTTTTCGTAACAATGCCGTTTGCATACCAAGGTCTCGAAAGTTATTCCAGACAAAGCGGAAAGGAAAAGAAAGGATATTAGCAAAAAATACATCGAAATATTTTCCTGGAAGCAACAAGAGAGCAATAAAATGCGTTTAGTGTAAAATGTTAATTGCACCAACGCACCGTCGTGGGATTTCGTCCTTCAGCTGTATGGAAGCTTAATAAGACCTGAGGTGCGTTGTTGTGTAAAAAAGTGCGAGTCGAACTCGCGCACGAAGGGTTCCGTACCATTATCAATACAACATTAGACGCAAAGATCGAGAAGAAACGGAAAAAAACCACGTTTGTTGTATGGGACCCCCCCCCCTTAAATATTTATGTTATTTTAGTTTAATTATTTCTTTTTGTAGCGAATATAGAACTCAAGATTATAATATAGGTCTGTGCGGCGGAATGTGTGAAGTAGTTACACCCATCCTCCATCCATATGCACTCTCAAAATACGACCTTGCTAACCCACTCTACACCCATCCTCGGCATAGCGGCCACGATCCTCAGCAATGAGAGACTGACTGATTGAATTAGAACCCGGACACCCTCTATATTTTGATTGGTTTTCTAATCATCCCATTGTCTACTCGTCAAACAAAACGGCTTTTTTTATTAGCTCAGATTGACACTTGACCCCAGTCACGCCTGATGGTAAACGAAAACGGGGTCTAAGATGTTAACGTGGGTTGCGACGCTTTATTTATAAAAACACGATTCCTCTAAAACATTCCTCAGAGAAACATAAAATAATCTGTGGTTACGTTTTTCCGTTTACCACGGACTAATTAAACTGCCTCTGAGGAGTGTTTTAAGAACTGTTTTGAATCAGGAATCTAAAGCATAGCTCCACCTGGTAGGGTTCAACTGAAATGGTTTAAGGAATTTTTAAGGAACCGTGTTTTTATAAGTAAGACCGTAGGTACCTATCTATGTTCCTTTCAAAGCTTTATCTCAATGAGAAGTACCTACTGTAGACTAGTGATGGCAAACCAATGGAACGCTTGCCCTCGACACATAATAATTCGTACCTCTTAGCCGACCCGACTAAGCTGTTAGGATGGTATAAGTGGTAACTATTGTCCCTCTAGACTAGACGCAAAAAATTGGACAAAAAAAAATAGGAGGTATATGAGTAGGTAAAAGAACGTATACTACGTGACCAATTTTTACAATTTTTGACTCCTCACCCCCACCTCGGTGAAGACCCGTAGTAAGTATATGCCAAGACCCCTCCCCTTCCGCTCTAGCTTTCACTTAGTAATTCATAAATTTAATATGATTTCAAATAACTTTATGCAATACAGAAACTTGAAAAAAATTTTGTGCCACTAAGTATAAAAACTGGATAAATCAGCTGGCGTCCCGATATATATCCTGTGCAACCTGTGAGTAAAAAGCGCTGAACGCTGCGCGCGCGCTATAATTTAATTATACCTCGAAAAAACCGCGAGATTTCCCGAGAGGATATTGACTACGTGATGAAGACCTAAGGACCCCCCCCGTCCCTGTGACCCCCCCCCCCCAAACGGGTCCCGTAGTATGGGTACGTTCCCTTAAGCGAATTGTATTTAGGTCTATAGGTATAGGTATCATTACATTCATATTTTTGTCTGTGTGTAAATATTTCTTTAAATAGGTATGTACTATCAAGTAAATAAATTGATAGGAGTTGATATTCCGTACGTCATCATTCAGCCACAAAAAGTCCACTGCTGGACATAGCAATCTCCTCCATGGATTTCCAAAAAGACCGGTTGGAAGCGGCTTCCAATGCATTCCATACATAGGTACTTCCTACATAGGGTTAGGCAGAGACCAGGGTTTGCCATTTGCCACCGTCCTGACCAAGCTTCTGGTTTTCTTTATCAACGTATGGATACACTGGGTACTTACTTTCAATTTTGTCCTTCGCTAATACGCCCTCTTTGGGCGTCGGATGTCCGTCTGGAACTTCCCTTCCACACACATAAAGACCGGTTTGTTTCATCATCATCAGCCCACCGCGGCCGAATGCTGGGTAAAGGCGTTTTCCCTCAAATTACCCTTGCCATCCGCATCCACGGACCTTCCGCCGACTCGACGATGTCTGACCATCGGCTGCAGGTCTACCGTCCGACTGACCGTCAGTCAGACTGACCGCCGTTCCTGCATTACTAGTATAGGTACAATGACAGCTACGCGGTTGGATCACCGCTCTCCTTGCTCTGTGGTCACTCTGAGTCCTATGACTCTATACAACACGTCGCGTTGTCGCTCCAGGTCCTTTCTGTAATGCCCACGCCTAAGTTTGAATCAAACCTTAGGTGTTTGCCTCCATTTGGTAGTCTACTGAGCAATTTCAGTACAATGTAATTCCAATGGTACCTATAACCCGCGCAAATTAAATAGGTATCTCTTGCGTAGAAGATCGAATCGCACGAGGCGCCGAGTTAGTTGCGATCGTTCCCATTAGTCCTTCTAGCCGTGTCCTCCGGGGTGACAGCCGGGAATTATATTCCCAGTTGTCAATGGTAAATGGCCAAAATTGGATCGCCCAAATATTATCCATTCAAAATTTGATGCAAATCGGCCAGTAAACAAAAAACTTGGCCCATTCATCTAAGAGAAGGCGTTCGAAATTAAAAAATCGGCTTCATGGGATGACTGTAATTCATACATTTCCTACAACTTTTTCATACATCATTTTCGTCTAGCACTTGTCCTTTGCGAAAACACGTATGGATGAGTCAATTAGTGAGTATCATCCTTGATACCGCATTGTAGCTTTATACGAGTATATACAGGCTATACCATTGGAATGCTATTGGTAACTAGTATGTATATGTAAGTATATCTTATTATTACTTATTTATGTAGTTATAAATATTTCTCCCTTCCTCCCGTTATCTAAATTGAATCACCCTGTGCTAAGGTTGGCTGGAAGAGATTTCTCTTAGAAATAAGTTCGCCTTTGTAACAATGCTATGTAATTAATTTTCCAATTTATGATTTGCAATAAAGAATGTATATATATATATATATATATATATATATATATATATATATATATATATATATATATATATATATATACTATCAATAGAGTCAAAATGCGTAATTGTTCAGTGGTAAGTAATGACTATTTCAGTGACTCTATTGGTTTTGTCAACATCTTCATAAAACAGGCAATCATCGATTGATGTGTTAACGAATATACATTCGTTACATGGGTAAACAAATCAATTGCTTTTATGTACGAGTGATTACTAGCTAAGCTTTTTAATTACCGCGGATTAGGACAACAAAATGATACACCCACACTTATGACCGGCTTAAGAGAAAGCAATTATTAATACCTACGCGCAGCTAGCAGATCAATCGGCTGTCGAAACGATGCCTGTAAGATAATGACTGGATAAGTCACGAGCGTCTAGCGATCCATTCGCTTTGCTTGATTTAATTGAATTGAAAAATTCTTTATTGCACAAAAAGGTATCTGTACAAAGGCGAGCTTAATACTAATTACGTATTTTCTTCCAGCTAACCTTGGGTTATGTTGATAGTGGAAGGAGTAGTGCCAAGAAAGATCTATTGCAAATAAGTACATAAACTATATGCACGCTTATTTCTGGGTGGTTTGAACGCCACGGATATGTAATTAGTAATTAAAAATGGCATCTAGATAGACTATTACTTTTAAGTATAAAAATACCCAACTGAAAAAAAATACGGGTGAGAAAGCTTATTTTTTAAAATGCGCCTCCCTTTAACAAAACAATGATACCAAACACGTTACATAAGCATAAAATACACACAATAATACAATAAATATACAATTACATAAAATTTACTTATCATCATCATCCAGCCACAAGAAGTCCACTGCTGGACATAGGCCTCCTCCATGGATTTCCAAAAAGACCGGTTGGAAGCGGCCTGCATCCAGCGCCTTCCTGCCACTTGGATGAGGTCATCTGTCCTTATTTACTTTTATAACAGGATTATTACTCTGAAGTCCAAAGTAGTGCTCATGGATTCTACTTTTAACCACGTCGAAGGACGGGGCCTGGCGTATGTACAGGGGTAGCGCGTTCCACAGGCGTACAGGTGTTCGAATAACCTGCCGTGCCATGCACGGGGATGTCAAGAAGCAGGTCTTTGCAGGGCCGCTGCATGCACGCCACGAGGGGCGAAACGTTCACGGAGATACGGGGGAGAGAAAGGATCATATAAGATGACACAAAGAAGTGTCACAATGAGGGCATTCCTGCGGGAGCGGATATTTAGCCAATCAAGCTGAGTGCGTAACTGAGAAACATGGTCAGATTTACGGAGGCCCAAGATGTAACGAATACAGACGTTGAGAAGTCGTCGATTTAATTTATCAAGTAGTTCCTCAGTGAGGTCGGGGATACACATCTGCATAGTCAATGACTGGGAGAAGCGAAGCGTTGACCAACGTAACCAACGTTAACTTCGCATACGTTTCAAAGAGTGCATAGGTATGCATGCACTCGAAGATCTTCCTACTTACTAGTCCCATGACAGATTGTCTTGTATGTGGAGACCCAAGTGTTTTGCCTCTCTGCAGTACGGTAAGGTTGTTCCACTATAACAGACAGGCGGCAGGGTATGCCTATCGATCTTAGATAACAGAGCCCTACTACCCAAGACATATTATTATCAGCGTGGGAGATATATCGATGATATCAGAGTGACAGGCGAAAGCCAATCCGTAACCATTAGTGGGTGTTTAGTCTTTACCTATTTTTATTGACAGCATTCTCAGATTTACAGGTACTGATTGTCACATCAAAACACTAGGTTTGAATGATCGCGGGTGTTTGATCCAAGGGCATCACTACTCCTAGTTCATTCACCTATCCCATCCCTGTGCCTTCACTCACTCTCTTCGTTACAAACCAAAAGTGTGCACAAGCTCATATAAATAAAAAATCATAGATTTACAAGTGTTCTGCAGCATCCCGCCTTCCGTATCTATCCTGTATGGTGAGTCCTTGATATATCTAACATTTTGTGGTCATTTCGAGCCGAATTATAGTGTTTTGCGACAAAATCAGTACGACACGACATCGCCGTGTGCGCCGGCAAAGGTCAGCCATATTGGTGCATTAACTTTCTTTGTACAAATTTGGTTTAAAATGTCTAGGACAGCCATCAATACACTAAAGTTTGATTTCATATGCGAAAAGATAAATACATTGCATGATACTGCTAATGCGTTAGATTTGAGTAAATATATTGATGTCGATAAATTCCGTATTCGATGTGCCAGCTTAGGAAAATGGCGATGGCGTATCGAAGCCGAAGAACAGTTGCTGTCGCTTTTAGCGAAAGAAAAAGATGAAGAAATTGAAGCCTCTCTAAGGAAGTCCTATGCCGTGTTGGAAAAACAAAGTGTCGAAATCATGTACGTACTTTCATCTGTCGAGTCCAAGAAAAATATCGATTTCAAACAAGTGCTTCATAAGGATTTGCCTGACTATCTTCAAACACGCACACTGAAGTAAAATACAAATTACCAGACATAGGTTTACCGAAATTCTCAGGAAATTATACAGATTTTCCTAGTTTTCTCAACATGTTTGACGCTTTAGTTCACAATAACCAGCGATTGAGTCTAGTTCAAAAGAAGCATTATTTGTCGAGTTGCCTATCGGGCGAGCCTGCTAACATGATTAAACACCTCTCGAGTATTCCTGATAATTACGAAGTAGCTAGAAAGTTGATCATGGGTAGGTACGATGACAAGCGTTTAATCGCAGATGCGCACCTAGCGGCAATATTATCGCTACCCACAGTCTCATTAAAAAACGCTTCGCAGTTACGTAGCTTCGTAAATGTTTTGCTAGAAACCACAAGCGGTCTCACTAGTCTAGGATTCCCGGTAAATGAATGGTCGCTCATCTTATTGCATATCTTTACGAGAAAATTAGATAGCGAATTACGGTCTAGATTCGAACTAGTCCACCAACAAGTCAAAATACCTACTTTCGAAAATCTATTGTCATTTCTAATCTGTTATTGTAAAACATTGGAAACTACTGGCGTAGTAAGTAATTTAAACAGCGGCAAGTCCAGCAGTACTTTGCCCAATAAAGGTAGTAAGCAGTCTTACGCGTCCAGTGTAGTGCCAAATGAGAGTGAGTTGAGCAAAGCACCTAAGTACGAAGAGCCCAGATCCGTGTCGTGTCCGGTATGTGCAGGCGCACACACCATTTCGAAGTGTGCTAAGTTGATAGCTATGGACTTAGCCAAGCGACAGGAATACATTAAGTCAAAAAACCTATGTTTCAATTGCATGCGCCCACACAGAGATTATCATTGTCAGTATAGGTTCCGTTGTCAAAAGTGTTTGCGCAAACTTAGGTCAAGAGATGGGTAGTGGATTATATTATAACCCAGTAGTTATAATCCAGTTTTAATCCGGGTCATAACGTTATCGACCAGTTTTATCCCATTAACTACTTTTTTGGTGGGTCAAAATGAAAGACAGGAGCGATACGATTTAACAAGAACAAATTACAATTAAACAAATATGCTTTGGGTAATCGGGAGTTTTGCTTGACATTATAGTGCCATAGTGATTTATTTTTGCACCACTGAAGTATTTTTAAGTTTTAATGAACTGCATACACTTTCAAAATACAATGTTTTCTATGAATAAAAGTACAAATAAAAGCGTGTCGGGCCACGCGTAGCTTAGGGTTCCACAGACATCTAGTTATTACAACCTATTACCTAACATAATCACAAAATTCACCTATCAAACAAAATAGGAGGCTTTTTTATTAATCCCATTAATGTAATCGACCATTAACCTGTAAAGCCTAGTCAGCTGTGATAATTTTTCTTTTAAATTTATTATATTTGCTACTATCGTGATTTTTTTTAGATTTTTAAATGCAAAGGTTTAGATTGTAGAGGGGGGGGGGGACAGATACAAGCTAAATATTTCGAAAATGGATGCCTCAATTGTAAAATGATCTTAGTAAACTCCCAATGTTTTTAAAAATATCTATCCAACGATTCCCCACACGGTGGGGTAGAGAAGAAAAAAACGCCCCCCCCCCCCCCTTTTTCATGTTAGGGGAGGTACATTAAAAAAAACTTTCTGACATTTTATTATTTAACTTTGTCGGCGTGATAAATATGTATACACATACCACAGCTTTCTAGTACCACCGGTCTTTGCGCTAGGCCGCGGACGGACGGACAGACAGACAGACAAGTACCACCGGTCTTTGCGTTAGGCCACGGACGGACGGACAGACAGACAGACATGAGGACATGGCGAAACTATAAGGGTTCCTTGTCGGACTGCGGAACCCTAAAAATGGAAGATTTAACCTAAGTAACATGTTGTAAGATTTGGACTAAGTGACACGCTGCACTAAGTGCCCGTGAAATATTTTCAGATAATGTAGTCCTAATAATGATTCTGCATCTATACTTTCTAAATAATCCAGAAATATTTAAGTAAAACGCCAAGTGCATTCAACACAGGCGGGCATCATCACTTCATCAGGAACTGCAGTGAGTGACTGAATCCTTTACATAAAGAAAAAGTGCATAAAATATCGCGTTGGAACTTCAGTCAGCATTCAGGCCAAGGTCATTCAGGTAAACAGTGATCACAGCAACAATAAACAATGCCGGTTCGATAAAAAAAAACACGAAATTATACCTAAGCAACAAAGTACTGGAGTGAGTGCTGTGCCGTACGCATTGTGCACGGCGCAAGTGCGAGCGAGATTGACGATGTCGTTGTCCCACTCGCTCACGCCCGGGGATTTCCGGCGCAAAGGATCATAAAAGTGTGGCTTACTTGATTTACTTTATGAGATGCATTGCCTGCAATGCTTAGGTTTAAATGTACTTAGGGCCACTTGCAGATCTCGCAAACTAGAGTTTAAATCAAGCATTTGACGGATAATGCACGAACTGTCAAAATCTCGACTTAAACTCCTTAGGACACTGGCCCTTAGTACAATGCGAGCGCAAGAGATAAAAACTAAACATCGAAGTGAAATCCCAACCTAATATTTTATTGTATGGAGAATTTCCTGTATATTTTTGCGTGCATAATTTCATAACGATACATGCAGCTTACAACTACAACACCGTGCACATTATTCGACGTATTCCGTATTACTATTGAACGAAATCATTATGAACCGCCATAATGGGTTATAACGGGTGCATAACTGGGTCAAAACTGGATTATAACTCACCAGTGGTTTATAACCTGGGCCATTACCCATCTTAGAATTTACATAACACTTTATTGTGTTCAGAGGGTACCCAGGCAGGCGATACGCCTAATCCTGCGGGCAAAGAATTTCCCGCCGTTTCTGTTTACGTCGAACAAAAGCCAAGCAGTCAAAACGCGAACATGATCGAAGCGTCGCACTCGGGTGGATTGGCCGCTCCGAGCGCACCCCTGCTGTCCCTCTCGCACGCGCACGCGCCGCGCGACGGTGCGCTAGCGAAGCAATCGCTACTGGCGACTGCGGTCGTTGAGATGTCGTGTATATTCTCTGTGGTGTCGTGTTCCAAGAATGGCGAATATTTTTCAGTTCGAGGTTTGTTAGATCCTGGCAGTATGGCGAACTTTGTAAGTTCATCGTGTTTGCAGCGATTAGGTATCCGCTACCATAAAACGAAGGTAGCAATTTCGGGCGCAGGCGATTCGAGTAGGGTTTTCCCTAAAGGCGAACTAAATATGTTCATACACAATAAAGAAGAGGTAGGTAACCCCTATGCGTAGAAATGTTAGTTTTACCGAAAATTACGGCGCCACTTCCTACGTCGAACATCGATACCGCGGTTTTAGCCAAGTTTAGTTGTCTTTCTCTGGCTGACCCGCGTTTTCATGTCACGGGTAATATCGACGTTTTGCTAGGCGCGGGGGCGTGTGCCAAAATATTCAAAGGGCCCAAGGTGGGAAAAGGTTTACCCACGGCTTTTGAATCCATATTCGGTTGGGTTTTGACGGGGGACGTCGACGTCGTTGGACGTCAGCCCGAAGTTCATTATTTTCATTGTACGACGTCTATCGACGATACATTGAAAAGGTTTTGGGAGGTTGAAGAATTAGATAAAATTCGGCATGCCGATCCTAGCGATGTTATATGTGAGGAACATTTCAAGCAGACGCATACGCGTACTCAAACGGGCCGCTTCATAGTGTGTTTACCATTTCGCCAGGGTGACCATGAAGTTGGTAAAAAAATCGGAGACACCTTACATATAGCCATCCAACGATTGCTATCATTAGAGAATAAGTTCAAACGCGATACAGTTTTAGAAGCTCGGTACAAAGATTTTATGCGAGAATACCTAGAGTTAGGCCACATGCAGCCAATCGAGCCCACGATTGCTCAGCGAGCGCCGCAATATTTCATACCTCACCACGGGGTATATAAAAAGGGTACGGAGAAAATTAGGTGCGTTTTCAACGCTTCCTCCAAAGGCCCGGGCGGTGAATCGTTAAATGATGTACTGCTGGCTGGTCCCAAACTCCAGCAGGACATAGTGGATATAATCTTACATTTTCGTACTCATGAAGTAGTATTCTCCGCCGACATACGGCAAATGTACCGACAGATCTTAGTGCACCCTGATTACCGCCAGTATCAGTTGATAGTGTGGCGCGACCACGCACAACCAAAGGCACCAACTCACGTAGGTAGTGATCAGACTGAATCGGAAATTAAACAATTTCAACTCAATACCGTGACGTATGGTGTTACTACATCGGCCTTTTTGGCTGTGCGCTGTCTTCATGAGTTGGCCTACCAGGATCAGGAGACACATCCGCGTGCGTCCCGCATATTGCTAACCGACAACTTCGTCGACGACATTGTGACAGGAGCGAGTTCATTGGCGGAAGCTCAAGACATAAAAGGCTAGTTAATTGACCTTTTGAGTAAGGGCGAATTCGAGCTTCGCAAATGGATGAGCAACGATCGGGCGTTGCTCACGGATCTTCCAAACGAGCATTGCGAACTGCAATTTCACGAAAGCGAGGACACCTCACTGAAAATTCTTGGGTTTCAGTATAATCCAAAAACTGATAGTTTTTCGTATCGTGTGTCCTTCGATGGTCACGAGGAGTGCACCAAACGCATTATCCTTTCGCGAATCAGTTCCATTTATGATCCAAACGGGTGGTTGGCACCATGTGTAATATTGATGTAACGGCTATGGGTATTGGGTATCGAGTGGGATGCTACGCCCCCCAGCGATGTAGTTCAAGACTGGCAACGTTTCTGCAATGATTTACATCACCTGCAAAACCTATCCATTGAGAGACAAATTTTATCAAAAACGGTTCAGCATTTTGATTTGCACGGTTTTAGCGATGCTTCGTCATCCGCTTACGCAGCGTGTGTTTACATTCGGTGCGTACGCACAGATGGGCATGTTACGGTTCATTTGCTCATTTCGAAGACACGTGTGGCTCCTATTAAGCAAATCCTTACGATTCCGATGTTAGAACTTTCAGGTGCCTTATTGCTAGCTCGCCTGTTAGTTCGTGTTTCCGATTGCCTCAAGTTACGAACGAATCTGCATCGGACCACTCACGCTTGGAGCGACTCGTCCATTGTTCTCTGCTGGCTACATACGCAACCCCACCTACTCAAGGTTTTCGAATCAAATCGTGTCAGTCAAATCCAAAGTTTGATCTCTCCGGAACAGTGGCGTTACGTTCCGACTGAAATGAATCCCGCGGACCCTGCGTCACGAGGTATCGCGCCTCAAGAGTTACTTAACCACGCCATTTGGTGGGGCCCGTCGTGGCTCACTCAAGATCCGAACTCATGGCCACCACCGTGCGAGCAGCTCGAACGTAGTACGCTTCCCGGTCTTAAGAAAATTAATAATGCATTCGCTGCCGATTCTGACGCAGATAATACTTCTCATATTATTGAGAAGTATAGTTCTTTCACTAAACTTGTGCGAGTCACTTCCTGGTGCCGTCGATTCGCAAATAATGCATTAAAGTCAAAACAAAGCTCCGGTTCATTAACCGGAACACTCACTAGTGGTGAGCTAAAGCAAAGTTTACACGCCCTTGTTAGGTACATGCAATCCCAATCATTCAATTCAGATATTCGTAATCTTCATGCAAAAAAGCCGTGTAGTACCGGGATGTTACGTCTACAGGCGTTCTTAGATGATGAGAATCTAATTCGAGCAGGAGGTAGATTAGCAAACTCGTCGCTTAGTTATGAATCTAAGCACCCCCTGGTGCTACCTTCCTCGCATCATTTTACTCACCTAGTGGTGGATTATTATCACGTCAAATACTTACATGCGGGTCCTAACACTTTGATGTCCCTTCTCCGCGAGCAGTTCTGGATCATGTCCGCTCGTCGCGTCATTAGAAGCAGGGTTTACAAGTGCATCCAATGCTTTCGACTTAAGTGTCAGCCCCCTCAAATCAAAATGGGTGATCTACCAGCCAGTCGCGTGACTGCTTCTTATAGGGCATTTGTTACAACAGCCATTGATTACGCCGGCCCATTTCCTACAAGAACAAGTTTGCTAAGGAATGCCAAAGTGGTTAAGTCATATCTTTTTCGTGTGCTTCGCTACCAAAGCAGTACACCTTGAAGTAGTGAGCGACTTGACCACGGAAGGTTTCCTCGCAGCTTTTAAGCGTTTTGTGGCTAGGCGCGGTTTGCCACGAGAGCTGTGGTCCGACTCTAGTTCGAACTTCAAGGGTGCGTGCAACCTTCTCGAAAGGTTCAAGAAAGATATTAGTCAGGACCCCGGATTAAACCAATTTAACGCGGAACTTTTCATTAAATGGCGCTTCTCGCTACCCCTCAGCCCTGCCTTCAATGGCTTGGCCGAAGCCGCTGTAAAATCTAGTAAGTCGCATTTAAAGCGTGTCATAGGTGACAGGCCTTTGACCTTTGAGGAACTTACAACAATTTTTGCCCAAATAGAATCGGTCTTAAATTCACGGCCTCTATGCCCTTTGTCTAACGATCCTAACGATCTCTCGGTGCTTACCCCGGGACACTTTTTAACTGGTTCCCCGTTGGTATCCATTCCTGAACCACCTCCCGCAGAAACTAAGCATGTTAACCAGCTCGCTCAGTGGCATCTTCTCAGACAAATGACTGTGAATGTGTGGAAACGCTGGAGTAAACATTACCTCCACACGTTGCAACAAAGAGCTAAATGGCTTAAAACTGAATATGACGCCAAGTTAGGCGATCTAGTATTAATCAAAGACGATTGCGCTCCACCCCTTCACTGGTCTCGTGGTAGGGTGACCAAGCTTTTTCCCGGACAGGACTCAGTCGTGCGAGTCGTAGAACTGAACTTTATTCACTCGATCTGTAGCAAAATTAATTCCTTTGCCTTGTAATCACGATTAACTTCCCAGTTCGCACGCTCTAGTTTAAGTTTTAGTTAGGTACATTATTTCATAAAGATACAGTCCAATTAATAATCTAACTCTTAAGTTTGAGTTACATTGTAAAGCAGTATTATCCAATGTATTGGTCGATAATTCAATTTATAAGATTCGTGTGTAAAAATGGTAACCCCTTTTTGTGGGGGGCCATGTTTAGTCTTTACCTACCTATTTTTATTGACAGCATTCTCAGATTTACAGGTACTGATTGTCACGTCAAAACACTAGGTTTGAATGATCGCGGGTGTTTGATCCAAGGACATCACTACTCCTAGTTCATTCACCTATCCCATCCCTGTGCCTTCACTCACTCTCTTCGTTACAAACCAAAAGTGTGCACAAGCTCATATAAATAAAAAATCATAGATTTACAAGTGTTCTGCAGCATCCCGCCTTCCGTATCTATCCTGTATGGTGAGTCCTTGATATATCTAACAGTGGGCAAAAGTGGGCTTATGATGTTGATTGTTTATTCGCACCGACTACCCGTCATTAAGCTTCTTTAATTTTCTTCCCTCAATGGTTGTCCGGAAGAAATTACTTTTGTAACAACCACGTTTTCCACCACCGCTCACTAGATTGTCAATTTGAGTACCGACCAATTCAGGGAACTGCTGAGCGCAGTCTCGCACAGGAAGAGTTCATTTACGTCATGTAAAGCCTACTATGATAGATGTAGAGACCCGGGAGTTGTAGAGTCCTTTCTATCCGCTACTGGGATTTTCAAATCGCTGGAGCAGATACCCGATAGTGAAGCGCTACAAGGGTTGCCCCTAGTCCTCCGAGACGATGCTGCCACCTGGTGGCAAGGAGTGAAAGAGGAAATAACTTCATGGTCCCAATTCGAAGAACGGTTGCGCCATGCTTTCTCACCTAAAAGACCCGCCTATCTAATATACCAGGACATAATAGGCGTAAAACAAGATACAAACACACCAACAGAAAGGTTTGTGACTGCGAAAAGGGCTCTTTTCGCCCAGCTACCGAAACCAAGGCACACTGAAGGACAGCAACTGGATATGTTGTTTGGTCAATTGAGAGTGGCAATCGTAGCTCAATTAAGTCTTATGATGAACTGCTCACTCGGGCACGTGCAGTAGAAGAAAATCTACAAGAGGAAGACTCTGAAACTGTCGGTGAAGGCCATGAGAGACTGCCGGTGAAGGCCATGGGTAGACAACGTTGCAGAAACTGCAGAGGTTTCGGCCACACTATGGAAGTTTGCCGAAAACTGCCCAGAGCTGCTCTAAAAGGAGGTGTCAACGATGCGCCTAAAATAACACCACCGACGGTAAAAGGTGAGGTTACTACCCAGGCACCCTCACCTTCCACCCCTAAGTTTTCTTGCTTTGGTTGTGGAGCCCCAGGCGTATACCGTACCAACTGTACCACATGCAACTCAAAGGCTCAGAAATCGAGAACTGATATAGCGTTCTGCGCACTCAATATCAGGAACGAGGCCAAATGCAGGCCAATAGTCTTCATTGAAATCGGAGGTCACCACGGTACAGCTTTTGTGGATACTTGCGCAAAGACAAACATAGCTTCGTACGAGCTCTATTGTTACCTGGTGATGAAAGGATACAAGTTCTTGAGTGAAGAAGTATGCATAACTCTGGCGGATGGAATCCCAAAAAACAGCAAGTGTTGGCAACCCAAGTCGTAGTAAAGTTAGAAGGAAAAACTATGAAGACCACGTTCCTTGTGCTACCACAGTCAAAGGACAACCGTACTCTCCTTGGAATTGGTTTTCTCCAACAGGCGGGTATGATTCTGGATCTTCCCCAGTCTACTTGGTCGTTCATAGAAAGTCCGGAGAGAATTTATGAACTCTATCAAGAAGGTTTTATCACATTTACTGAGCGTGATGTAGACACACCGATTGCTTCGTCGGAGCCAAACATCCCGGAGGGTGCGAAGGATAATACAAACCCGAAGTCAGCCAGTCTACCAACTTATAAACTTGCGCCGATTGATTTAGGCGCTACTCCGCCTAAGCGAAACAAAACTCTTTTCGATGGTCACTCTCCCCGAATGAACTTTATTAAGAGGGATGCTGAGATAAATGTCCATAGATATGATAGCGATCTGACTCCCCATGAAATGAGTTTATTTCCCGACAGCAGAGAAGTGGAAACTCCATAGATGTCCAAGCATCGAGTCAAAGCGAAGATCAGCACAAGAAACTGAGCCGGCTCCTTGAGGAAAATGGTGAGGTGTTCATGAGCAACGGATGTCCTTCGACTGACACTTCATCATATCGTTACCGGAGATGCTAACTCCGTATCAGTTCCGCCCTATCGCCCTTCGCCAAACCGGAAGGAGCTTTTGAGACATGAGATCGAAAGGATGCTTAAAGAAGAAACGCGAAACTGAAGAAACGTCTCCTGGCCCACGGCCCCTGTCCTACGTCAAGCAGATGCAACTCGTCCCTTCGTTATCAAGTGCGACGCAAGCAGCTACGATATTGGAGTAGTTTTAGTACAGGGGGAGAAGAATGACGATTACCCTCCACCGATGGTCCAACAAGAAGCTCAAGCACCTGCCACAAAGGGGCAGTGAGGACGACCCAGAAGAAAATAGAGAATCCCTACCCCTAAACCGTGTTTTCCTGTCACTCCGTCGAGACGACGTGAGTTCCAGAGGGGGAGGATGTAACAACCACGTTTTCCACCACCGCTCACTAGATGGCGCTTGCTAGTTGTGCATTGCGGTATGGTTATATCCGGACGCCGAACTCCGCCTGTCAAAAGGCCATGAAGAAAATCAGTTTCCGAAGCGAACGTGCTGCTTCCACCCCTGGGACGGCAACGGGCCTTTACGGAGCTAATTGTAAAGCGTGAATAACCCTTCGGCATCGCTCCGGCGGTCTGAGGCGGCCGCTATAGGATTTTCCCTTGTAACAATTATTCGATTCTCCAGCCAAATATACGGCAACGAAAAAACACCTCGGATTTTCCTCAGTTTCATTCGACCTTCGTCACACTTTTAATAATAGTTCCACCAATTGTACCGTCCCTTATTATTGTTCATTGTTCAAGTGTCAAATGTAATTCCAGGTGTATTTAGTATATTACAATTAAGAATATTCTATCTAATATGATAATGAGGAACTCAGCTCCGCAGCAGCCGGATAAAAATAGCGCACCTTTTTCGATACATTAGTGCCCCAGCCTACGAATAAAAAAACCATAGAAGTATTTCTTCCTATAAAATTCACTGTCAAAAAAGGACACCCTGTCCTCTCGATTAGTCTGTACCAATGAAATGAACGCAAGATGTGTTGTAGAGTAAATCACTCTGTGATTGGTTCATTTTGTGCACCATGCGTGACGATGTGAACTTTGATTGGGCGATAGTAAGTGACAGCGTAAGTTATGATTGGTTTTATAATTTTATTTTCGTGATGTATAACCCGTCAAAATATCGAGGTACCTCGCAAAACGGCGGTCTGACGGTGGCAGGTACATAGATATTTTGCCGGGTAATACTGCACTTGCTCCGAATGCTACAATTGACAAGCCCCGCACGCCTTCCCACAATTGAACGTGGGGTCATTTCTTAGCGCTAGTTAGACATCTATGTTTTTAACTACGTGCCACCTGCGTATGCACTTTCGCACCTTCACACGTGGGTTCTACGGCTGCCGTACCTGGGTCAGCTGCTGAAGCTGCAGCTAGACTCAAGTGTGCAAAATATAGCCAGCTGATGAGCAGCTATCTGTTTGTGCCACTCGCCGTAGAAACCACTGGAGTTTGGGGTGCCCAGGGGAAAGTTTTTGTCAAGGAGATAGGGCATCGTCTCAGGAACCGTGGCTTTGACTACCGCTCAGGGGCATTTCTGATGCAAAGGATATCCCTCGCTGTGCAGCGCGGTAACGCTGCCAGTGTTATGGGTACCTTTGGGTCGGACATGTCTCGGGGCGGTTTATTTAATTGACTGTACTTGTGTGAGTGTGTGTGTTTATTTTTTATTTTTTTTTATTGACATTATATTGTATTTTAAAGTGACATTTTATTGGTTTGGAAATACCTTTTTTAACATTTAAAATTATACTTAGGTACTCATTAAATTTAGTTTATTATGGTGTTTCTCTGTATTTTACACATATTAATTTAAAAGAAATAATATATGTAAGTATTTTAACTATCACTGGCCCCAGCATATTGTCAATATTGCCGGACACGGTAGGTAGGCACATCAATACCCTATTGATGCCAATGCCTGCTATAGCCCGCTCTCAACCTCTGCCCGATACCGCGACATCTGAGTAATCGCCCCTAGCTGATTGATGTTCCTCCCCTCCCTCGTCCCATACCTCACTTGTCTCGTCTCCCCAGAGTGAACAGCCGTTTAGAACTCATTGTGTGTAGTGGTGCTTAGGTAGGAAATAAATAAAAGGGTTGAGAGTTTCATAATAAATATAATAAAAAAATAAGTATTAAATACACAGTGTTTGTTTACATTTTTTCGGTATGCAATAAAGAATATTCTAATCTTATCTTTATTTGTCAACTTGAAACGGATTGATTCTCCAATCACACTGAAAAAGTTTTTAAAAGTGGTCCAAGTCCAAGTACGGTGACCTTTGGGAACTGAATCCATGACCTCTGTGTTGATATTCAAACGTGATATCGCTGGATCAATGAGGTAATCAAATAAATAAAAGAAAGTTGGCCAGGATTTAATGGATCATGTGTAAGATAAATGTCAATCCCAAATATCCTTCTCGATCAGTTACATTGCCGAAGAAGAACTTTTAATAAACAATACCAAACTGATTTGGCTAGATAGGTACGCTGTAGAAATACTAGCAAAATATCCGCTAGATGTCGTCAAAACTAAAATATGATTTCGATTTTTAGATCAAGCAGCTTGATGGTTTCAACCAACATATCATACTAGATGGTGCTAGATAAAATTTAAATTGAATGCGTTTATTAGGTAGGTACCACCAGTAATATTTTTTTATTCGTAGGATACCACTAGGCAGCTGTACAAACTTTTTGACTTCAAAATTATATTTATTAAAATACACCATAAAAATACAGGTAGGTAAAGCCGTCAAAATGGCAATGGGCTAGGAATAAAAAACTATAGAAGTAGGTATTTCTTCCTACAAAAGCTCCTACAAACACTCTCAAAAAAGGCCCCTGTCCGCTTGATTAGTCTGTACCAATTAAATGAGCGCAAGATGTGCTGTAGAGTAAATTCTGTGTTTGGTTCATTCTGTGCGCCATGCGTGACGACGTAAACGTTGATTGGACGGTAGTAAATGACAGCGTAACTTATGATTGGTTTTTAACAATAACCATTGACTTTCATGTACCTATAAACCATCGAAATATCTAGGTACGTCCCAAGGTGGCGGTCTGACGGTGGCAGGTGCACAAATATCTTGCCGGGTAGCACTGAACTAGCTCCGATTGGTAACATAATTGACAATCCCCGCCCCGCCTTCCCACAATTGAACGTCGGGTCATTTTTTAGCGTTAATTAGACATCTATGTTTTTAACTATCACTGACAATGTGCGACAAAACTCAGCGTAGGCTGCACGTAAGCACAGCGCTGGTTTTCAGTTTGCCCCCATAAACACAGGTAAAGAGTCATCCATAAAGTAGGTACGTCACACAAATTTCGTGATTTTTTTTACCCCTCCCCCGCCCTTGTCACAGTTTGTCACATTATGTGCGACCCCCCCCACCCTAGTGTGACGTCATTAACTAAAATTTTTGTAATTTTACGTGCAGAAATTTTTAAACAAAAACGGCAGTTCCGAAATTAGTTTTATGTGTTTTACATGATGTTTTAATACTATCAACATCGTATCAGACATTTGATAAACATTTCATTGGTAGACGCGAGTAAGTATAATATGTTATTTTTTTTAACAAAATTAACAAAACAATACCGAAATTATTAAATTATACTTATTTTTCAAATGTGCATATTTTTGAGGTTACCTTTGTATTGCAGTCTGTCTTCCTTTTGCGGTACACAAAAGTTTCCTTTTAAGTCTTAAGGTACTACGGCTTTCCCTTTTTTAGATTAAAACAATTTCATGACCTTTTATGTTCAATTTCCGTGAAAAAATCCAAAAATAAGCGACACTTATAAAACATAACAAACAGTGTCGGGGCAAATCTCAGTGGCGCCCTCTGTAAATAGTTTCGTGTCCCATCCCCATTGCTTAGAAGAACCTAAAAGAAGATAGCTATTCACTGGAACTCTTTCTGGACCGCGCTCAACTCTCCGCTCCCCACCACAGAGCAAATAAATAATTTGCAAAAGAAAAACAATCACCATAAAGTTAGATTAGTGTTCTATTGGAATTTCTTGGCTGTTAACCATTCTCCCCGCCTGCAGCTGTGATAAATTAACAGTCTTATTGGGCACGCCGCAAGGCTAAATCAATAACGCAGAAGTACTACAAAGCTACAAATTGAAAGCATTGTAATCAAAGGCGTATCTAGATTTTTTTTTAGAGAGGGCCTATTGCATGCTTTAAACGCTGCCCTTACCTGGTTACGTTATTGAGGCGTCAATATAATGATGTGGTGCTGATGCAGTGATCTGGTTATAACATGAAGCGATAATGATCAAGCGCTCAGAAAGATCTAAGTAGTCGCACAGAGTGCGACAGGCCAAGTCCTCGGCCGGACCGTAAAGTACGTACCAAGGTCTTGTACCCCCATACATTTACCTACACGAACGAATTCTAGCCCTTTCCAACTTCCTCTATCTTGTAATCCAGATAGGCAGGACAGAATGTTCGCAGAGAGATTGCGAGGGAAGTTACAGAAACATTTTTGCTGATTTCATGCAACCACCATGTACTTATAGTTGCCAAGATGTGGGAGTGGGAGTCCAAAATTACAATTTTCGTCACTCACTGACTCACTCACTCTTTGTTAGGTCATTATAAGTCTATGGTAAGGAGTAGGATAGGGTTCTAATTGATTTAATACTCAACTTCAGCACAGGATATTTAATTTGTCCGTTGTAGATTGTAGTCGTTTTGGTAGGTACAGCAACTGTACTGAAAAAAATCATCAGGGGTGATGAACTCCGATGTAGACATTGGTCTACTAGCGGTCATACTACTCTAATAGGTTAAGTGCAACCGATTTTGTATCATTTTGTTTTTTACCAAGATAAGTCAGTAACGAGCCATATGGCTTGGGGCACATGGGAAGGACATGGGACGAGAAACGGGGCAAAGACGCGACACGTTGTAGAGTGTTCGCGTCCTCACCCCGTCTTATCCATATGGGTTATGTCAATGTCTCATCGCTTCAGTACATTTTGTATGAAAATGAATTTAAAGGCCGCTGCGTCTTCGCCGCGTCATCTCACATCCTTCCAGTGTGTTCCTCGCCTATGATGACCGACGTCCTACCTTGTCACCATCTCCGTGTAATACTCACTCGTAAGTTTATACTGAGCTTTCGATCCTCTTTTTTTTACAACGACAGACTCGTATTTTGCCTTTGTCACACCTGATGGTAGATGGTGACGAGGCCTACGTGCTTTCTTGTTAGGTGTGGTGTAGTATTGTTCTGTGGTGTAGTGTCACCAAACAACACGTCGGTCTATGGTGAATCGCTTGGCGGATTGTCTGGTGGGTATTATTAATTAAGTATTATATAGCCGCTGTCTAGCTTTACCACCAGTACCGCTACACGTTTGGGACCACTGAGGAGTCATATATAGAGTAACAATATCATAACAAAAAGACACGAGTAGGGTTGCTCCTACCCCCAAGATCTTGTCTGTCTACCTGCTTGCTTTGCTTCCTACCACGAAAGCTCTTCTTCTGTAGTACTTGCTCCCGCCTCGGTCAACACCGCGAGCAAATTAAATTACGGAACGCAACCTTTATCGCCGCCTAGCACAATTTGCAACTTTGAATTATAGAAAGTTTGTCAGCGGCGTGTCGCTCCACACCACAGTTTAAAGGGTTTTTAAATTAACTAGGCGCAAATTATTTGCTCTTAGCGAACCTCTCCCGTAGAGCAGCCAGCAACAGAAGCTTGGCTCCCATGCATAAGTCTTTTTGCTGACCGAGAGAGTGATAACCAGGTCGGAAATGGCGCTGTTTTTGGTTCTAGCTGCATGTTCGCATAACATGGATACAAACAGCGAAGGGCGCTGATAACATACCTAATATTTATCCACTTACTGACATACATAAACGACAGACAACCATGTTTGCTCTCCAAAATCCTGTTTTATCTACCTT
Organism: Yponomeuta evonymella; assembly: GCA_963969515.1. Lineage (NCBI taxonomy): Eukaryota > Metazoa > Arthropoda > Insecta > Lepidoptera > Yponomeutidae > Yponomeuta > Yponomeuta evonymella. Next base: position 11,681,035 of record OZ018360.1, on the reverse strand, counting down.
CGTGTATTATTATTATTAACTAGCTAGTAGCTGTCCCGGTAAACTTCGTACCGCCACAGAATCCGTTTATACTATTCTTGCACAACGCCATCTATTTTAAACTTAAAATAAATATTATCCCACGGGAACGCATTACCGGGATATCAAGTATGCTATGTCTCAATTCAGGTCTTTTTCTATCTGTACGCCAAGTTTCATGAAAATCCCTTCAGCCGTTATTGCGTGATTGAGTAACAAACATCCAAACATCTTCACAAACCTTCACATTTATAATATTACTAGGATTCTTTGTTGCATAAAGACGTCTGTCATGTACCTATCATGTTTTATCTATTTTCATGGATGGTCAAGAAACGTGTGAAGTAAAGCGCCCATTGAAAAATCTTTCAAGTTGACTTCAAAGCCCCAGATTGAGTTTTTGAGTCGGGATCTTCTGTACTCTTCGGTCAGACTATCACCCTGTGGTATTCGTACGTCCTCGCCTTTTATCCTTTTTATTTGCGTCCGCATATTTAACTAGTTTTCTGGATGGGCCCTCGTGCCGAACAAAGAAACCTCAAACATGACCCACAATAAAGCGGTCTCATCTGCAAGCTTATTTATATTCGAGATGAATTCGATTCCTGGTGACAGACAGACAGTTATTGAAGATTATTATTAGCTCATCATCCTTTACATCAGGGGTCGGCAACCGGCGGCCCGCGGGCCGCATGCGGCCCGTAGACTATCTCGGTGCGGCCCGCAAGCCTGAGGTCCGTAAGAAAAAAATACCGAAGCAAAAGGCCATATAAATTCACTAGAATTTATACGGCCATGCTGCTGGGCCATGAGAGTATTCTTGAAAGCTCGCTCCCACGCGGGGTGATAAAAATGTACCTCTATTTCATTTCTTAAGAACTGTTTATCAAGACTGTGATGTTATGTATTGTTTCTACCGAAAATAAATATTTGCTGTACTTATTCAATTCTTGGCAATTTCTTTTGCGTTTATCCGCCGCACGTGCGGCGGCGGGCGGCTCCTTTGAGACAATAGGCGGGGCGGCAGTCTTTGATTAGACGCAGGTGTGCGGCGGCGAAAAAATTCAAAGCGACCGGTTTTAGTTAAAATCACAGCCGCGCGCAGCTCTCGCCACATTCGGTTGTGGAAATTCGCCGGAAACTCACGTCTCATCTGGTTGCTAGCTACGCGTTTCGTTTCACCTTTCTTCCCTTCGCTGATAGCTTCTCACGCACGACGTATGAGGTAAGTTGTATGCACTCGCGAGCATTTTGTTTTATTTTATTTACTGCTTGTTAATGTGAACCTTCAGATTGATGGGTAAATGTTATAAGGACGGGGATAGTAGTTACATGACATGAAGTTAGTTATGAGTGTGTCATGTTTTAATTATTATTTGAATGTGGAGTTGAATTTGTAGGTGCTAACTGGAACATATAATTTTACAACGAATTTAATTTTTTTCATTATTGTTACAGAATAATTATATAAACATGGCTTCAAGAAAAAGGAAGATAGAAGAAGAAAAAAGAGTTTTTAACGAATTATGGACAGAATTATACTTTTTTATCGAGTTTAAAGGAAAACCGTTATGCTTGATTTGTCAAAAGAGTATTTCTGTAGTAAAGGAATATAACCTGAAGCGACATTACGACACTAAGCACAAAGCTAAATTTGACTGTCTTGAAGGAGAAATACGGAAAAGGAAAATTTCCACTTTGAAATCGTCATTACAAAATCAACAAAACATATTTAAGGTTGTGGCAGACAACAGCGAATCGAATGTTCGGGCCAGTTACAGGGTAGCAGAGATTCTTGCAAAAAGTGGACGTCCGTTTACCGATAGTGAATTAGTAAAAGAGTGTGTCTTAGCTATCGCAGAAGAAATATGCCCAGAGCAGAAAAAAATGTTTGAAAGTCTTAGTCTCTCTGCAAGAACTTGCACCCGACGTACTGAAGACTTGGGTGCTAATTTGTGTGAACAACTCAGGGATAAGGCGCAGTCTTTCGACTGCTACTCCTTAGCGATGGATGAAAGTACGGACGTGTCGGATACAGCACAGCTACTCATATTTGTACGCGGCATTGACGAAAACTTTACTGTTTACGAAGAGCTTGTGAAAATGTGCAGTTTGAAAGGTACAACTACGGGAGAAGATTTATTTCACCATGTGGAACAAGCTCTGGATTCATTGCAATTAAGCTGGGAAAAGTTAACAAGTGTCACTACCGATGGAGGCAAGAACATGAGCGGTCAAAACAAAGGTGTTGTTGGGAGAATCATCAGCAAAGTGAAAGATTCTGGATCTACTGTGCCATTGATTTTTCACTGTATTGTCCATCAAGAGGCATTGTGCTCCAAAGTTATATCCTGGAAAGAAATAATGGATACTGTAACATCCACTGTTAATTTTATAAGAAGAAATGGGCTCACACACCGTCAGTTCCAAAAGTTTTTGGAAGATCTGGAAGCTGAACATGGTGACGTGGTTTACTACTGTGAAGTGAGGTGGCTCAGTCGAGGTGCCGTTTTGGAACGGTTTTTTGATTTGAGGAAAGAAATTGGCAACTTCATGGAGATGAAAGGAAAGCCAGTAGAAGAGCTTACTAACAAACAGTGGATTATCGATCTTGGTTTTTTGACTGATTTGACTAAGGAACTGAATCAGCTCAACAAACGCTTGCAGGGAAAAAAATAAATTGATTTGCGATATGTATACAGATGTAGTCATTTGAAATGAAACTGAAACTGTTTATCAAGCATATTGATGAAAAAAAGCTTGAACATTTTCCTAATTGCAAGAAAGCCGTGGAGGAAGCTGGAGATAATTTTGTGTGGCAAAATATTACAATGAGAAACGTGTTAACACAACTACAAACTGAGTTTGTAAATCGATTCACCGACTTTAAAAAGAGCTCCCTTAACATGGAAATATTCCAAAACCCTTTTGCAATTGATATTAGTGAGGTACCAAGCAATTTGCAAAAGAACATAGTAGATTTGCAAAGTAATAGCACACTTAAAACGGCATTTAAGGAAAGCACTGACTTGATACAGTTCTACGGAGGTTTGAGTTCTGAAAACTTCAAAGAATTGAAAAAGTTTGCTCAGCAGATAATAACTATGTTTGGTAGTACATATTTGTGTGAGCAGACTTTTTCAATTCTCAACTACCGCAAAAATAAGAATTGTTCGCGGTTAACGGATGAACATTTAGACGCGATACTGCGCGTGTCTACTACTAAAATGAAAGCAGACGTTAAAAAACTTGCAAGTCAAATGCAGCCTCAAAAATCTCACTAGTTCTTACTTTTATGTTAGTATAGTAGTTCAATTAAAAAAGACATAATTGTATGAATATATATGCGGTTTATTTCAAATATTAAAAATACATGCCCGAACATATAAATATAAGTGCGGCCCGCACTGATACTCTGGCAACATATGTGGCCCGGCTATAGCATAAGGTTGCCGACCCCTGCTTTACATGATTGGAGTGCTATAGTTGCGTTACAGCCTACGAATATTTTAATTTCACTGGTAACAGGCAGTTTTGTAACAAAAATACACTTTGATCCTTAACATCAAGAACATATTATCATCTGTTTCACTAATTAATAAAACAACAATAAAAAAATAGTGCTTTATTTCAATGAGTATGTAATAATATAATTTTCTTCTTTTGCTCTGAGTTCGAAGTTCGAATCATTTGTTGCCGGCCAGCAACACAAACATTTTTACAAAATTAAATGCTCGTTTTTTTGGAGTGCGCGCCGCTATTCCAATTGTATATTTGTAAAATTATTCTATTAACTACTTGATAACAAAACAGTTTTAGCTTAGTGAGGTTATGCCTTCCATACTTTCATCATTTCAGACCTACAAATCACTGTAACAACCTCAGCTCTTTCGCAACGCGAAAGGGTGCTTCTGTTACTACCCTGCTGCAAAACGAAATCTGAACTTTCCTCTTCAAAAACGGCGAGCACTCTTCGTCGATCGTTATCCTCGCTTAGGGGGACGTAACAATGGGGACAGTCTGCTCATTCTTCTGGACCTGAGGCTGTTGTTCAGGCTGAGTTGACTTCGCTGGTCCTGTCTTTGTGATTGGCACAATTCTTTCCCCATTGTTTGGCGGTGGCCTTTTAGGAGCGATGATTGTCAGAACTCCATCGGAAGACAGTGAGCTGGCCAGGTCAGCGACGTCGTAGCCCTGGGGGAGGATGTATCGCCTCGTGAACTGCCTGGAGATGTAGCCGTGCTCGTCTTGCTTCTCCTCGTGCTTGCCCTCGACCACGACGCTGTTGTTCGAGGCCTTCACTGTGATCTCTTCTGGGGCGAACTGTTGGACATCAAGGATAACCTGGAAAGATATAATGAGTAAGGTTAGTCTTTGAATATGGTTATAGTAGGAACAAAATTAAAGCGAAAGGTAACACAAATCTTAGTTTAAAACACGATTTTGAAGGTGAATAAATGGTCTTCAAAGGTCGACATCAATTCTTTTCGGGAATAAGGTGTTTGATTTTTGTATAAACGACTCCACTCGAAAGCAACGCGTACTGCTTAAAGTACTCGTATGTTACTGAACGAAATTCACAAAGACCTAACATTACCTGATATGACCGCAAAACTTTCGATTAAGTTTAGCATCTGTTGTTAGGTTTCTGTCACTGAGCCCGACTTTTCCCTATAATACAAACTTCCATGATCTTTCACTGCTGACTTCAGCATATCGTTTAACCATCGGTCTATAAGTCTATAAGTCTACCTAATAACCACCATTCACTTAATAATACTTACTTCGAATATCTCCTTGGTTAGATTGATTGTCCAGGTGTCGGGCTCAGCTCGACATCCAGGCTCTGAAGTAGGAGTTCCACAACAGCATCATCAGCCTACGTTAAGTATATGTAATCTAATGTACTTACTTCAAACTTATCCTTGGTCATGTTGATCATCGAGGAGGACTCCTGGCTGGCTAGATTCGTCCTTTAGGGCCGGAAGTAGCTGTTCCTCAGAAGCGAGATGGTCACAAAGGCTTCGGTGTGGGGCAGGGTCGAGAGCGAGCCCCATGCCACGGTTTTCCACTGCTTACTTCAGCATAGCGTTTTCCCATCAGTTTTTTGGTCTACCCACTAAACACCGATGAACAACATACATAGATACATACATAAACTCAGGCCTGTATTCCAGAGTGGTAGGCAGAGACCAGGGCCTGCCACTAGCCACGATCTTGACAGATCACTTTCGCTTCCTCAACATTCATTAGACGTTGTATGCACGCACGCCGGTTTCATGTATGTACCTACTTTAAATCTTGCCCTTTGCTAAACAACAACAACACGATGAACAACACTCGCTCAATAATAGGTACTCACTTCGAATATCTCCTTGGTCAGGTTGATTGTCCAGGAGCTGGGCTAAGCTCGACATCCAGGCTCTAAAGTAGGAGTTCCACAGCAGCATCATCAGCCTGCGTTAAGTTTATGTAATCCATTGTCCGATAGTACTTACTTCAAACTTGTCCTTGGTCATGTTGATAGTCGAGGAGGACTCCTGGCGAGCCAGGTTTGTCCTCCAGGGCCGGAAGTAGCTGTTTCTCAGAAGGGAGCTGGTCGGGTAGGCCGCGGTGTGGGGCAGGGTCGAGAGCGAGGACAGGAGGTCGTCCCGCCGGAGCCCCATGCCGAAGTGCTGGTCCAGCAGCCGCGAGGGCCTCTCCCAGTCGTCCCACCAGTCGCGGAACATCATTGGCACTATGGACATATCTGGAAAAGAAGGGGAGTTGTATGTTTAGTTAAGATTGAACGGTAGCAGTGTGGCTATTGGCTACATTTGAGCTCTAGATCTTAGAACAATAATTTAAACTCGTTAATTAATTAAATATCATTAGAGTACGAAGTTAAATTTTGCCATCGTCGTCAAGATTGTGATAGCTCAGGTGAGAAACCGGCTGACCCGAAGCCAGAAGACCAGGGTTCGAGTAAAGAGGTCTCCAATTCGATTACTTTTTTCACTTTTTCTCATCGTATCTAAATATAATTTCCAAAATACACGATTAACAAAAAAAAATACCGAGCAAAGCTCGGTCATTCAAGTACTTATTAATTAAGCTCACTGTTGATAAGATACAAAAATAAAAATAAAATAAAATAGAAACTTGACTCCGAATCTTATATGTTCCAGTCGTCGAAAAATACCGCAAGATAGTAAAGAATATTTGGTAAACACTTTATTTTGGGACGACGACGCTTTGTAAACAGAACAGAATGTGCTGTTTCACAGCTGAATAGAAACACAAACTGGGAAAAAACAGAAGGTGCAAAACAGAACTTTATTTATATTCGGCAGACTTACGACCTCGGTTTCTCGTACACGCACAATCTGTTAATCCACTGTTAACAGCTGGCAGCTGGCCAAAGTGCATACAAAAAAAAACTGGCCAAGTGCGAGTCGGACTCGCGCACGAAGGGTTCCGTACTATTCTATACAACATTAGACACAAAGATCGGGAAAAAACGGCAAAAAACCGCGTTTGTTTTATGGGAGCCCCCCTTAAATATTTATTTTATTTGAATTTAATTATTTATTTTTGAAGCGAGTAGATATAGAACTAAATATTCTGTGAATATTTCAAGCGTGTACCTGTTGCCGTTATTAATATCGAGCAAAAAACGGCAAAAAAATTAAGTTTGTTGTTTGAAGGACCCCCTTAAATATGTATTTTATTCTGTTTTTAGTATTTGTTGTTATAGCAGCAACAGAAATACATCATCTGTGAAGATTTCAACTGCCTAGCTATCACGGTTCATGAGATGCAGCCTGGTGACAGACAGACAGACAGACAGACGGACAGTGAAGTCTTAGTTATAGGGTCCCGTTTAGCACCCTTCGGGTACAGAACCCTAAAAACGACTGACAGCTGTTATCCTAGTACCTAGATTAACAGATTGTTACTGTTCGAGAAACCGGGGAAATTCAACACAAAAAGATATTTTACAGTTGTCACCATAGTAAAAGTGGTTGCTGTCGCACACCCTGATCTCTGCCTACCCCGCCGGGATACAGGCGTGAGTTTATATTATGTTGTGTAAAACTTGTTTTTTAGACGAGTATGGATTTGGATCGATAAGGGGATTTTGTTACCTTGTATAGAACTAATGGGACACCTACGTCCTACTGTTGGGCACAGGCCTTCTCTCAGGGAGAGAGTATGGGCTTAATCACCACGCGTGCCCGCCGCGGATTGGCGATTTCAAGCGCTGAATGTATGTGTATGTGAATAGCTCAGACACTCAGGTTTCCTCACGATGTTTTCCTTCACAGTTAGCGATAACTACTTATAATAACATTTAAGTTATTATCAGTATTTTTGTAAGCTAATTGTTGTCTGTATACGATAGAAACTTCTGGATTTTCGTGTCGGATTATAGAACGAAATATTGTTCTGGAACAAATCCACCAGTGATTCACCTGACGTGGAGACGGTTTTAGATGTGATGCAACTGAAAATGGACCAGTTGCCTAAATAACAAGCGAATGCAATCTGTATTTGCTAGGAGGGAAAAGTGGTTTTACAATGCTTAAATTAACGGAGCGAATTTGTTTCGGCTAGTATTCAAATGGACTGTCAAAATTCAATGTCAACTAGATCATGCACGATAGAATTTAAAGTGCGTATTCCTCTGCCATAAGCAGTCGAGTCAATCAATAATTGCATTAAAACTAGTCCTAGTCCTAGTCTAGGTCATGGTGGGCCTCAGCGTGGCTTGGATCTTTACAGCGCTTTGCATAAGTGATTATCGAACAAAAAGGCCCGCGTAAGGGCAGCTGCACAGAATCGACAGCACATCAACATTTGTGTTAAAAATTCAAAGTCTGAAATTATAGAATAATCATAATATTATTATGATGATGTATGGTTTGAGGTTTTCGAATGAAACTTTTTTCAAATGGTTTCTATGATGTTCTTTTTTTAAAAAATGTGAAACATTTGAATATCGACTTTCAATTGTTTTTGTTATTCAATTTAGACAAGAAAGATGGATACTGCGAAAATTCGAGTGATTTTTGAACACGAGTTCCGACGCGGAACTAACGCGGCAGAAACAGCCCGCAATATCAATGCTGCGTTTGGAGAGGGGCCTACTAATGAACGCACCGTGCGATTTTAGTTTAAACGCTTTCGTGATGGAAATTTCGACTTAAAGAACGAGCCACGAGGAAGACCGCCCACACAGGTGAATAACGATGAATTAAGAGAGATAGCGGAAGCCGACCCTAGTCAAACTACCCAGGAATTAGCGGCATGGTTTAACGTTACCTTATCCACAATATTGACTCACTTGCGTCAAATCAATAAAATAAAAAAATACGAAAAATGGGTGCCTCATGATTTGACTGATCTGCAGAAAGAAACGCGTGTTGAAACTTGTGTTGCCTTGTTGAACCGGTACAGAAATGAAGGAATATTGGATCGAATTGTAACATGTGATGAAAAGTGGATACTTTATGATAACCGGAAAAGAAAAATGCAATGGCTGACCCCAGGTCAAATGCCACAACAGTATTCAAAAATCACTCGAATTTTCGCAGTATCCATCTTTCTTGTCTAAATTGAATAACAAAAACAATTGAAAGTCGATATTCAAATGTTTCACATTTTTTAAAAAAAGAACATCATAGAAACCATTTGAAAAAAGTTTCATTCGAAAACCTCAAACCATGAAGATTCTATGTCAATTCAAAGAACCTATTGCAATAAAACGGCAATTTCATACTTTAACCCCTATTATTATTATGATTATTCATGAAACTATTATTATGTCACAGATTGATTCACCAATTTTTATATAAGAAATTACTAGCTGACCCCACATACCTACATTGTTTTGCCATATCAATTAGCCTTACGACCTATTCTCAGACCTACCAAACATAAATAAAAAATTTCATAAAAATCGGTGAATTCCTTTGGAAGGAGTTCGATAACGAACACTGTGACACAAGATTTTTATAAGTATAAATTAGATTACTCAATTACATTATAAATTAAAATATCAATTAACAACGAATAATCAAATATGAAAGACAATGAGAAATAATAAAAAGATATATGAACTTAGAAACGTTGCAAACACCAAAAGTTTAAAATTCTCCTACCTCCTACCTATATCTTTCTTATTTTTCATGCAAACTGGCTAATTAGCGCGGTCAATTTGTATGAGAATTTTACTTAGATTTTTATGCGTGATATGAAGTGTGATGTCTTGACGTCTGTTGAAGCGTTAAAAAACAAACAAACAATACCTTTTATCGGCGTCGTTGCAGGCGCGCTGCGTCGCGGTTTCAGCGGGACTGTAGTATGGGTGCTTGCCGTTTCAGCCGAGTTTTAAATAGCGCGCTAAAAGCTACCCACGCGCCGCTGACTCATGGAAGCCACCTTGAACTTGGAAGACTAGAAGAGTAGAATGACGCTCGGTTAGGTACATTTTTTCGGTCTCAAAGGCAGGTGTAAAAAGATTTTGAATCGTCAGCCATTGTCAGTAAAAAAACATAATGATTCAAAAATAATGGACAATTTTTGAAAATATTTGTGGTCGAAACTGTGAATCTCAATTCGGAGTAATAAGAATCGAGGATCGCGAACTTGAAAAATTTTTTCTATTTTTTAAATGTTGAAGAGTCATCAAGAGTCTGTCGTTTGAAGTGCGTAAACAAGTGAACCGGGCGCCCCGACGATCTTGCAACAGTTTCATTTTTTTTTTGTCCGATAATACAATATTTTTTTAAAATCACCTTCACTTTAAGATTTTTCCCTGTGCCGATGACCTTGAGCGTTTGACACAGGTGTGCAGCACTTCAACATTTCACCGCTAGATGACACGACTGTATTATAATTCCTAGTAGTAATCTCCATAGAAAGATGCGCGCGCGGCCGCACACACACAGTCTCATTCCCTTCGCGTAAGCACACGCCGCCAAACGCACACATATATAGCCGTATTTCGAACGCGTCGAGCCGAGCGGTTTCTACTTTTCTAGCCGGCTCACCAGCCCGCCCGCGTACGCGTAGATTGAATAGACTTCAATCTGATGCCTTCTTGTATAGCATGCGCTATTACAAACAAAAAAGATAAAAGTAGGTACCAACATCTCTTCAAAACTTATCTATGCTTTGTAGAAATATCTGAGCATTATAAAATTAGATTTTATTTCAATCCATAGTCTTCCAACAAAATCCTCTTGATAACTTCATTGTGGCAGTGAAATTCATAGGCAAAAGTGTTATCAACTTCATTCAGTTACGATACAAGTGAAAAACAAGAAGTTTCCTATCATCTCCTATAAAGTGTTTTTCCCGCATTCCTACTGTTTTTGACAACAAAACTGCCGCTACTACATACCGTTCGACACCCCAGCAACAGGTTAAGCAAGAATCTGCAGGAAAAGTTATCAAAAGTAAGAGATATTTCCAAAATGCAATAACAAGCATTCCAAAGGGCGGTTAATTTTGAAAAGTTACACCAAATATCCAACAGCGTTGAAAGCGCTAGTGGACATATACGGTGCTGCCAGCCGAAATATCAAGTTGCCAGATATTATGAGAATATTCCAACTCGTCATCCGGTATTGCCAACCTATACGTAAAGTTGCCAGCCGAAACACAAAGTTGCCACCCAATATAATCTAATCCTGAAAAGTGCCATCTATTATCAAGTTGAAGAACTAATTAACAAATTTCTATTCCAAAACTGATACCACTGAGAGGAAACTGCACAAAATGCGGCAACGAAGTAAGGGGTAGAGAATTCATCAAATGCACAGAATGCTTACGTATGTACGACTTAGACTGCGCCGTTGTATCCATCCAAAGATTTAATATTATGACACCGGAGCGCAAAAGTACATGGAGTTGTATTAGCTGTATTGAAAAACAAAAGCTCTTGAAAGGAACAAACAAAAACTTGATAAAAAATCCGGCAATAACTAAGCCATCCAAGCAATCTACTTCTAGCAAGAGTGGCAATGAGATCGCTTCTATGTCTTCTTTCGCCGCAAACAAACCAAATAAAAAAAAGAAGCAGGGATTTCCTAGTGATGATAGTCTAACTGACGACGATATTAGTCTATTGGGTAATACAATTCAAGATGAAACCTCACGAAAACAACACCAGTCTATCCCACAAATATCTGTAGAGCTGTTTGAGGAGATACTTGAAGAAAGGGTAAAAGCTGCAATTCTACACCTTACAGTTCAATTAAAAGCTAGTCTAACTACTGAAATAGTTAGTGCTATAGCAAACTTTAAAACAGAGACTACCCAAAACATTGATATTTTATCTGCAAAGCACGAGAAGATTTCCAAAATGTCTAACATGATTGAGAGCTTGAAAGCGGAAAATACTAAAAAAAAACAGACCTAAAAACGATAGAAAATCAGATCGTGTCCGCAAAAATAGAAGATCTCCAGACCACGACTATGCCACAGAAGAGTGCGTTTGTGGACTATGAGAAAGCCTTCGATTCGATCGAGTTATGGACAGTGCTCGAGTCTCTCCAGCGTTGCCGTATTGACTATCGGTATATCGAGGTGCTGGCTGAAATGCTTGTACAACAGTCCACTATGACCACAGAACCACTATGTCGGTCCGAGTACAGGAACAGAGTTCGGAGGCAATTCCATTGAAAAAGGGCGTAAGACAGGGAGACGTTATCTCTCCAAAAATGTTCACAGACGGACTGGAAGATACCTTCAAGCTTCTGGAATGTCAAGGACGCGGCATCAATATCAATGGCGAGTACATCACTCACCTTCGATTTGCCGACGATATAGTAGTCATGGCAGAAACGATGGAAGACCTCGGCATAATGCTCGAAGACCTCAGTCGAGTTTCCCAACGGGTGGGCCTTGAAATGAACATGGACAAAACGAAGGTCACATCGAATACTCGTTTCGTGCCCACCCCAATAACATTGGGGAACTCGACTCTCGAAGTTGTAGACGAATACGTCTACTCAGGACAAACAGTCCAACTAGGCCGGTCCAACTTTGTGAAAGAGGTCAATCGTCGAATCCAACTCGGCTGGGCAGCAATCGGGAAACTTAGAAAAGTCCTTTCGTCTAATATACCTCAATCGCTCAAGACAAAATTATACAACCAGTGATAACTTATGGCACTGAAACGTGGTCTCTCACTATGGGCCTCATAAGAAAGCTCAAGGTCACGCAACTAGCTATGGAAAGGCCTATGCTTTCTCTACGATATCGAATCAGAAATGATGAGATTCGTAGAGGAACGAAAGTCGTCTACATGGCCGAAAAGTTCTCGAATGAAGACCACATATCGGCAAGCGCAGCGTAGGACGACCAGCCGACAGATGACCTCATCCAAATGCCAGGAAGACGCTGGCAACCGGTCTTTTTGGAAATGCATGGAGGAGGCCTATATCCAGCAGTGGACTTCTTGTGTTTCCATGACTCAAGAGGTTTATTTACAAAAGCTGTTGAAAATCTTTAAATATAGTGTAAAAATACAGAGGATTATAAATATTTTAAAAGAGTGGAAATTTTGATAAATTTGAAGCTTGGATTAAAATTTTGGCTCAAAATCTTTGAATTTAAATCATCGACTTTACGCAATTTTTTATTTTATTTTACACTACGCGCATTCACTGAAGCGGTTTTAAAAGGGTGAATATGTGTCATCGCTTCCGTGCCTGTGTGGCCACATAGTCCATTAAGCGAATCTGACAGGAGTATTTTTTTTCTATGGTATAACACAAACAAAATAATAAAAATTTTAAGAACAAAAGCAAAATAATTTATTTTTTACAGAAGAAAAAAAAAAACATTTCAAAATGGATATTGACCAAAGAAATAAAACAAAAATTATGAAAATGGATAAAGACTTCGTTGCTAAGGATGTTGGCAAAAGAGCTACAAATGGATTTGAGTGCTTATTTGGCCTGCATCCTTGTTTCAGCACAAAGACTGATAAATATAATTATGAATAAACAGTGCCGCCTCGTCTTAACTTATATTGGTATATTATAACAGATTAATCTGTTGATAATCGTATTAATAGTGTTATTCATACCATTTCTATTATTTCATTCCAATAGCACAGGAAACAAGTACACACGTATATAAATAATAATTGCTTGAAAATTTTTAGCACTACGCCATTGATTCTTCTAACAATATCATCATTATTGACACAATTCATATGACTATGTAAAATATTTTTTTAAATATCCGGATGGGAGTTAGAAAAATGGGTTTCATAAAACACTGCAATGTTTTATGAACGACCGAGCCGAGTTCGATAACGCTATCTTCTTCTGTCGCTACGGAAGTGAGCGGTGCGGAAATACTAAGTACTGTAATTCGGCTTGGTTCACTCAAAGGTTATGAATCAAGTATTATTCGTAACGCCAATCGAAATTATTATTTACCAAACCAACACATTATTTACCGTCTTTGTCATAACATAAAGGACTACCTATGGACCCTACAATCTTACGAGGAGGCGAAGTGCGAGCGCAAGGACTGAATCAAATCTCAATCAAACTAAAATTAACCTTAAATGCTAGTTATTAGAGACTACAATACTCGAGCAACAAGTATGGCCGCGTGCGGCCGACCTAATCGCGACAATAAATGGATGTAGTTAGGTTTCATTTTTAATGAACCTCGCTTTTACCGTGATTTAGGCACAAATAATAGAACGATGTTTCGCTTAGGTTGGTAATGTTACAATAGCTCGGATGGGAAGAGGCATCTTTTGAACGGCAGAGAGCTTTTGGTTCGAATACTGGTAAATGATCGGTTTCCTTTTTACGTTTCTTCTTTCTATTTTCTTTTTTAGTTATTTACTTAAATAAAAAAATACAAGAAATGGGAATTTATATTTTATGTTTTTCTAACGATTGAAGCTCGATCACTACTACAAAAATCAGTTGCCGTGCGTTGGTCTTGCAAAAACTCTAAAACTCCACCGATTAGACTAATAGGTATATAATATTTTTTTGTTTTGTTCGGACATGGGACGTGGGGCGAGGGCGCGGAAAAGACAAATCCCTTCAGGAACCTGTTTCATAGAACTACAATTCATTGTGACTATGACAATTCGATGTACATTGCAAAGCCGATTAACCCATAGATTAACAAATAGACTCTGCTGCGCAGTGTACTTCGAATTGTCATAATAAACTACGAAATTGTAGTTTTATTAATCTTGACCCAGTACATTTTGTACGAAAGTGAATTGGAAAGATGCGGCGTCTTTTTCGGTCCCTCACCCCACGTCCTTGGCCTACAATCGGTAATTTTGTATGAGAATTGCTGCTACTTTGAATTAATTTCACTATATGGCGCTCGAGCTGAACTTTGGAAGGTTGATTTATGATTGATAAATCGCTTATGAAAAGTTACAATCAAATCAATGGTGATGCGAAGAGCGCCTGGTCACAGACAACGAGCAACGTGTAGAAAAAAGGGCGAATCTAGGAGCTGGGCTTTCCTCGTTAGGCGTAATGTGATAAATTGATGAATACGTTTTTTCTGAATGAGTTTTAAACATGAACATACAAGATTTTGATATTGCCCGTAAGACTGTATAAGCTTAAACGTAATCCACTGCGCATTTAAAATGGTACATAAATTCTTAGCTTTTTTTTAAGCATTCTTACGGAATATATTTACTCATAGAAGGCGTAAGGCTATGACAGTTGTCATACATGCAAAAGGGAATCAAGGAGTTAAATTACATCATATATTAATTTCAAAGGTCTGCCATGTTCCTAGAGGATGTCTCAAGCGATTCAAAAGCGTCTTCCAGCCAGTTCCATTCCAGCACACTGTAGCCCCTTAAGGGGCTACAGTGTGCTGGAACTGGCTAGCAGACGTTTTTGAATCGCTTGTGACATCCTCTAGGAACATGGCAGACCGTTGAAATTAATATATGATATAATTTAACTCCTTGATTCCCTATTGGATGTTTGACAACTGTCATAACCTTACGCCTTCTATGAGTAAATATATTCCGTAAGAATACTTAAAAAAAAGCTAAGAATTTATGTACCATTTTAAATGCGCAGTGGATTACGTTTAAGCTTATACAGTCTTACGGGCAATATCAAAATCTTGTATGTTAATGTTTAAAACTAACAGGAACAATAGTTACTCATTCAGAAAAAACGTTTTCATCAATTTATCACATTACGCCTTACGAGGAAAGCCCAGCCTACTCGTTGCCTGTTGTCTGTGACCAGGCGCTCTTCGCATCACCATTGATTTCATTGTAACTTTTCATAAGGGATTTATCAATCATAAATCAACCTTCCAAAGTTCACCTCGAGCGCCATATAGTGAAATTAATTCAAAGTAGCAATTCTCATACAAAATTACCGATTGTAGGCCAAGGACATGGGGCGAGGGACCGAAAAAGACGCCGCATCTTTCCAATTCACTTTCGTACAAAATGTACTGGGTCAAGTTTCATAAAACTATAATTTCGTAGTTTATTATGACAATTCGAAGTACACTGCGCAGCAGAGTCTATTTGTTAATCTGTGGGTTAATCGGCTTTGCAATGTACATCGAATTGTCATAGTCACAATGAATTGTAGTTCTATGAAACATGCTCCTGAAGGGATGGGTCTTTTCCGCGCCCTCGCCCCACGTCCCATGTCCGAACAAAACAAAAAAATATTATATAGCTATTAGTCCAATCGGTGGAGACATTTTCGAGTGTTTGCAAGACCAACGCACGGCAACTGATTTTTGTAGTAGTGATCGAGCTTCAATCGTTAGAAAAACATACAATATAAAATCCCAATTCTTGTATTTTTTTAATTAAGTAAATAACTAAAAAAGAAAAGTAAAAAGGAAACCGATCATTTACTAGTATTCGAACCAAGAGCTCTCTGCCGTTCAAGGGACGCCTCTTCCCATCCGAGCTATTGTAACATTACCAACCTAAGCGAAACATCGTTTTACTATTTCTGCCTAAATCACGGTAAAAGTGAGGTTCATTAAAAATTAAACCTAACTACCTATGTATTATAATCCATTTATTGTCGCGATTAGGTCGGCCGCACGCGGCCAGACTTGTTGCTCGAGCCTTGTAGTCTCTAATTACTAGCATTTAAGGTTCATTTTAGTTTGATTGACTTTTGTTTCACTCCTTGCGCTCGCACTTCGCCTCCTCGTTAGATTGTAGGGTACATAGGCGGTAAATAATGTGTTGGTAAATAATAATTTCGATTGGGGCGTTACGAATAATACCTACTTGATTCATAACCTTTGAGTGAACCAAGCCGAATTACAGTACTTAGTATTTCCGCACCGCTCACTTCCGTAACGACAGAAGAAGATAGCGCTATCGAACTCGGCTCGGTCGTTCCCATCCGGATATATAGAAAAATATTTTACATAGTTATATGAATTGTGTCAATAATGTTATGTTTAGAACCTTTTCTAAATATACAAAACGAATCTGTGTAGATTTCGTCTCTGAATTTTTTTTCTATCTGCCTGACATGTTTTTCTGTTTTAAATAAAATAAAACGCTGTATATTTTTATCACGCATTTTATTGTACATGCGGAAGTATTGTTAGAAGAATCAATGGCGTAATGCTAAAAATTTTGTAGGAATTATAATTTATATACGTGTGTGTACTTGTTTTTAGTTTTTTTATTTTCTCGAAATTCCGCTGTATTGGGATAAGTTATCTACACTGCAATAATTATGCTCTTTACCTTCCCTACATGTAATATAAATCACACTTCCATGACATGTATAAGTTGATCCTATTCAATTGTTTTTGCTAGGGTTGGCACAAAATCCGGGTTTTTTTTATTCAAGATTTATTCGGTGCACATTTTTAGGTACAACGTAATTTAAATATATAATTTAACGCGCATAATATTTTTTGGGTTCCGTAATTATAATGACGACAAAAGAAAGTAGGTAAGTTTTTTGTACACGTAACAAAAAAAAAAACAACTGAAACCTTAACAAAAAGGAAAAGTGTAACAAAAAGTAACCAAATAGAAATAGAAGTACTGTATCACACAGTAGATTAAACAAAAATCTGCGTTCCTGGTTTACCGATATTACATATTTTTATTTAAGTGTCACAATGAATAGTTTAATGTATCTTGAAAATATTCGTCGGTGGGGAGTTCCAAAATTATAATAATAATAACGTCCACACAACGCAATCAAACTAGAATTCCCTGCACTATAGTATAGATAGTTTTTAACTATCAGCTTTAACGCCAAAAATCACTTAAATGCTGTATGTTTTCTGTGCTATTGGAATGAAATAATAGAAATGGTATGAATTACACTATTAATACGATTATCAACAGATTAATCTGTTATAATATACCAATATAAGTTAAGACGAGGAGGCACTGTTGATTAATAATTATATTTATCAGTCTTTGTGCTGAAACAAGGATGCAGGCCAAATAAGTACTCAAATCCATTTGTAGCTCTTTTGCCAACATCCTTAGCAACGAAGTCTTTTTCCATTTTCATAATTTTTGTTTTATTTCTTTGGTCAATATCCATTTTGAAATGTTTTTTTTTCTTCTGTAAAAAATTAATTATTTTGCTTTTGTTCTTAAAATTTTTATAATTTTGTTTGTGTTATACCATAGAAAAAAAATTATCCAGTCAGATTTGCTCAATGGACTATTGGCCACACAGGCACGATAGCGATGACACATATTCACCCTTTTGAAACCGCTTTAGTGAATGCGCGTAGTGTAAAATAAAATAAAAAAATGCGTAAAGTCGATGATTTAAATTCAAAGATTTTGAGCCAAAATCTTAATCCAAGCTCCAAATTTATCAAAATTTCCACTCTTTTAAAATGTTTATAAAAACCTCTGTATTTTTACACTATATTTTAAGTTTTCAGCAGCTTTTGTAAAGAAACCTCTCGAGTCATGGAAACACAAGAAGTCCACTGCTGGATATAGGCCTCCTCCATGCATTTCCAAAAAGACCAGTTGGAAGCGGATTTCATCCAGCGTCTTCCTGGCACTTGGATGAGGTCATCTGTCAGCTGGTCGTCCTACGCAGCGCTTGTCGATATGTGGTCTCCATTCGAGAACTTTTCGGCCCCATCGGCCATTAGTTCTGCTTGCTATGTGCCCCGCCCACTGTCACTTCAACTTAGTAATCCGCTGGGCTAAGGTGACTTTCGTTCCTCTACGAATCTCATCATTTCTGATTCGATATCGTAGAGAAAGCATAGGCCTTTCCATAGCTATTTGCGTGACCTTGAGCTTTCTTAGGAGGCCCATAGTGAGAGGCCACGTTTCAGTGCCTTAAGTCATCACTGGTTGTATAATTTTGTCTTGAGCGATTGAGGTATATTAGACGAAAGGACTTTTCTAAGTTTCCCGAATGCTGCCCAGCCAAGTTGGATTCGACCTCTTTCACAAAGTTGGACCGGCCTAGTTGGACTGTTTGTCCTGAGTAGACGTATTCGTCTACAACTTCGAGAGTCGAGTTCCCCAATGTTATTGGGGTGGTCACAAAACGAGCATTCGATATGACCTTCGTTTTGACCATGTTCATTTCAAGGCCCACCCGTTGGGAAACTCGACTGAGGTCTTCGAGCATTATGCCGAGGTCTTCCATCGTTTCTGCCATGACTACTATATCGTCGGCAAATCGAAGGTGAGTGATGTACTCGCCATTGATATTGATGCCGCGTCCCTGACATTCCAGAAGCTTGAAGGTATCTTCCAGTCCGTTTGTGAACATTTTTGGAGAGATAACGTCTCCCTGTCTTACGCCCTTTTTCAATGGAATTGCCTCCGAATTCTGTTCCTGTACTCGGACCGACATAGTGGTTCTGTGGTCATAGTGGACTGTTGTACAAGCATTTCAGCACCTCGATATACCGATAGTCAATACGGCAACGCTGGAGAGACTCGAGCACTGTCCATAACTCGATCGAATCGAAGGCTTTCTCAAAGTCCACAAACGCAAAGCATAATGGCAAATTATACTCCTCAGTCTTCTGTATAATTTGCCGCAACGTGTGGATGTGGTCTAATGGTACTAAAGCCCTTTCGGAAACCGGCTTGTTCGGGAGGCTGGAAGTCATCAAACCTGCGTTCAATACATGGCGCAGAGTAGTCATCAGCGACCACAAAAACCTCCAATACTCATAGAAAAACGGAGCCAGAGATAAAAATCAGAATTTTTAAATTTTTAGGAGCCAGCTTGAAATTTGACTTACGCCATTTTGTAAAAAGTAAGTTAACGTTGTCATCCAACCCAAGGTCTTATTCAACATTTGTTCGACAAGACTACCCCGTAATGTTACCGTTTTCTCAGGCTTTGACAAAAAAGCTGTAGAGACCGGATTTTCCAAGTCAGATTTTTCTTATCGGTTTGAGGGATCACCCTGTAAGGATGGAAAATTCCAAGTTTACACCATATGTGGAACTTGGAAATCTTTTAGCACCTGATAAGACCGAAATTAGAACAACCAAAAATTCAAGAATTTTCACACGTCTAGTTATTTTAGCATTCAAACGCTGTGTGACTATAAAGTTGATACCATATTAGTCCAGCCGCTAGACCAGCGGGGCCCGGTGGCAAAACCTGCATTAGGTGTTGGTTGAAAATTTAAGCAATTTTACTTTTCAATCGGCACTATTAAATTTGCCATAAAAATTAATTTACGTCACCGTCCTATCTAGGGTTTATGCAACGAGTTTATGTTGTTTTAAAAGACCACCCCTAATTGTTACCATTATCCCAAGCCGTTGAAAAAAAAGAAACTCATGGAGACCAGCTTCTCCAAGTTTTCGATTTTCTCCGTCGGTTTTAGCAAAAAAACTAATCGTATAGAAAATTTCAAGTTAGTAACATCAAAATGAGACAACAATTTTATCTAGGTGTTTTTCGCTGATCAACTTTATGTACCTATATAAATTCTTCACGTCACATAAAGTTTACATAAAGTTGTTATATGCGATGTATATCATGTTACTATTTTAATTAATATCAATAATAACGGCACCAGGTATTTACATATTTTTTTCAAAATCAAATCAGATCCGGATTATAAATTACTATCTGAGAGCGTGACAACCCTAACGACGTAAAATCCGGATAACAATTAAAATGGTCGTAATTTCTACTTTCCATGGAATTGGCATTAGAAATATATTTTTTATTTCATATGGGGAAGTCGCTTCCTACGTTCCAATTCTGCCACTGAGTCCCGAAATACATCCATGTGAAATCAAAGTCAAATTCACTTTATTGAAAAAAGATAAGATAATTTTTTTCACTTTTTGACATAAAAACCTGTTGTTGTGCAAAAACATGTACTATTTCATAAGTAGGTAGGTAAATAAATACGTACTTACTAAACATGTGATTTTTGTTAGAAAGCTATTCTTTCTACAAAGCATAGATAAGTTTTGAAGAGATGTACCTACCTTTATCTTTTTTGTTTGTAATGACGCAGCTTGTATAGAAGGCATTAGATTGAAGTCTATTCAATCTACGCGTACGCGGGCGGGCTGGCGAGCCGGCTAGAAAAGTAGTAGAAACCGCTCGGCTCGCTCGACGCGTTCGAAATTCGGCTATATATGTGTGCGTTTGGCGGCGTGTGCTTACGCGAAGGGAATGAGACTGTGTGTGTGCGGCAGCGCGAGCGTCTTTCTATGGTACTACTAGGAATTAATTCAGTCGTGTCATCTAGCGGTGAAATGTTGAAGTGCTGCACACCTGTGTCAAACGCTCAAGGTCATCGGCACAGGGAAAAATCTTAATTGAACAAAAGGCGACCGGCTTTGAATAGCGTGCATCGTCCAGTATACGCAGACACCCAAACGTGTGTCGGCTACGTGGTAGCTGAGTTCAACGCTAACTGGAAGAGATAAGACTCGTCGATGCTTGGATACCGTCCAGGTTGCAAAGACACCGGAGTGCAGTGGACCATCCTGTTGGCGGAGATCAACGATAAATGGACGTCGTCGAAAAAGACGTCGCAGTTTAACCACGGTAAATACGAACCTACATTTTTGCACTCAAAACTTAATCTTTGCATTTGAAATGGATAGTCTCTTGGATAAATCAGCTTCTGACTCAGAAATGAGTGCAAAGAGAAGCGATGCCACTCCTACGAACTACGGCTTCTCTCGCTATAAAAGAAGGAGGGAAGAGGACTATAATGAAGATCTGAAACAGGAGCTAAGTAGTTTCAAAGAGGAAGTTAAGGAGATGATTAGGAATTTGTTTGCAACTCAGGAAACAAAACTGGAAGGCATCACTGAAATTCAGAAAGTCATACGAGTATCTAATATTAACACTGAGAATAGTATTGCTATGCTCACTGCACAGAACGAAGAACTGAAGAAGAAAATGGAGATGTTGGAAACCCGTTCAAAGGAGGACGTCTACGCATTGCTTCCAAGGATGATGTTTTAGCCAAAGGATATGACATGACCGAAACTTTGTAGGAAAACACAGACGACCACTTTTTGGGGGGCGGGAGGTAGCTGTCAATGTCAAATTATGACTTAAGAGCTTGGAAAAGTCGATAAAAATATTATCGATAAGTGATGATTGAACGAAATGAATGAATGAGGGAAACGGAAATTTAATAATTTTATTTAATAAATTTTAAATAATAAGTAGTTTGAAGGCAACAACAAATATCAAATAAGTAGTTATTTATATATGTATTTATTTCTCTAAAACAGTTTGCTTTCCATTATTTCAATTTTATTTTATTAATTTTTGCGGGCTATTTGTCAGTAATTTGCCAGTCGGTTAACCGGACGGCGAATGTAAAGAAGAGTTGAGTAAAGAACTAATTTCGTTTATCTATTTGGTTTACAAATCACCTCGTAACTATGACATTTATATAATAATAAGTATGACTATGACACAAAAACTAAATTGTGGTCTAAAGCACACACACACACACACACACACAACACATACATAACCTCCTCAGTCCTGACCTTGAAAATTTTCAATGTTAGGATTGAGGTTAAAGCAAATGTTACGAAAAAATAATATTTTTTTAAAGATATTTTTTCCAAAATGTTTCTTCTTATTCTCGCAATCATTTTATTAGTGGTTTTTAAAACTGACCACCGAGAACTTAGTAAATCTCATGGAACCCCTAAAGTTATTTTTTTACTGTATGGTTTATTACCGATAACTACAGAAGAAATAGTTATCAGGTTACCAATTTTTTTCACAGGCTGTATCTGATGAAACTAATTTTGAACTGATTTTGACGATTTTTTTTACACACCACATAATGTCTGTCTCTTCCTTTGTAATTTGAATTCAATGCCACTTATGCAATGCGACTGAAATATTAAAATATGATAGTCTTATTTTGGTATCCTTGGTCCGTGTACTTCCAGGGGTGCATAACAGTACATTAAATCCGAATGCAGCAAATGCTGTATTGGAAAAGAAGAGTTATTGTCAATAAAATTAATACCCGGTATACGTCAATAATAGTTTTTTACCTTGACTTGCACAATAAAAAAAAATGCTACATCCGTCCAGCCGTTCTCAAGTTTTAGCGCGACTAACGAACGGCAATTCATTTTTATACATAGAGATATGATAAATAGAATGGATATACATACTTCTGTTTAAAACAATGATTTACCGGAAGCTGCGACATTAGTACTTCAATTCAATTCAATTCAAATATTTTTATTCATTATAAAAACGGAATGTTTACTTAATGAACGTCAAAGTTGCTATCCTTTAAGCGCAAATTTAATAAGTGAAATTATGTTAACCCTGACATTTGGTACAATTAAATTTGAAATCATAGAACAAAAGTTGTTGGTAAAACACAAACACAAATTTCCGTTAAAACGCATTTTCCTCGATACATTTTAGAGCAAACTCCGTATCATCATCAGCCATATGGCGCCCACTGCAGGACATAGGCCTCCCTCATGGTTTTCATAACCATGAGGGGTTTTGCCGTAATCGCCACGCCAATCTGCCAAGGCAGGCGGGTTAGCGATCGCAGTATGCGGTTGGAATCTCAGAAAGACGCTGCTGCCCGTCTCCTGGTAATTGATTTCCTTAGTCGCCTTCTACGACATCCACGGAAGGAAATGGAGTGACGCTATTCTTAATCCGGCGCCACGCGGAAACTCCGTATAACCTGCACTGATTTTTGCGTTTTGTAAATATTCGGTTTGAAATTAATGTTCCTTATGAACTGATACCAACTATTTTTTTACTTTTCTTGATAGCTTGATCAACTGGTAATGTTTAAAACGTTTTAAATAAAACACCGACGAATATTTTATGGATATTTAAGGAAGATAATAATGATTTCTACGTCACGTTTAGAAGTCAATTAAAACATCGAAAGATTTTATCGACTGTGTCAAACCCTATCGCAAGGAAAAAAAACCCAAAAAGAACAGAATGAGGTCTGAATGAACAATATTACACCACTAACTGCAGCTAATGTGAAAGTGGCATAAATAGCCTTAAGCAGGAACCATTTTTATTTCGGCGTATTATATGTTGTTTACGATGCACTTTTTATTAATTTACCAAAGAAATACCGCTTACAGATACAGAAAATCAAAGTTACGAGTTATAAGAAGCATTAACTGTTTTGTTGCTTTCATTTTTACAGAATAATAGGGTGCATTTCGTATATTTTTTTGCACTTTTCTTCTGATGTTTTCTCTATAATCTCTCACGTCATACTGATAAGACAAAATCAGGACCGTGTTAATTTTTACTCGGTAAGTGGCACGCGGGGAAACTAGGAAAACGTCAACTGTGTCGTGTCCATTGGGTAAAACGTTCTTGATTGCTTCCCTTGAAAGCAAAATAGAAGATCTGCAAAGAAGCAACCGAAAAAGCAACTTTGAAATAAAAAATGTCCCTAAACGCGAAGGAGAGCGAAAAGAGGATCTTATGGAAATGGTTACATGTCTTACAAGCAGCGTGGGAGTCAACATCTATCGAGTTCGCGGAAAAAAGGACAAATCCCAAATACACCGGTCCGAGCTGCTAAAAAAATGCAAAGAATTTAACTATAAGAATAAAAGCAAGTTATGCGCAAAACACCTAGGATTACGGACAAAGAGAATATAATTACGGACCTCAGAAGATACGCCGATCTTTGTGTCCGAACCCGGCTGTTTTTTCTTGCCCGAGACCTGGCAAAAACGAAACAATATAAGTATTGCTGGACCTCATTTGGCAAAGTTTACCTCAGGAAAGGATTCCCGGAGCGGGAACTTTTAAATATTAGGCTGGACGCGGAAAAGCAAATAGGTGTACCTACCTACTCTCGGCGTACTGCTTATGTAGTAACAAAATAACGTAAGTTCCTTGAAAAAATCTGAGAATTTTGGGGATTCTAAACTTGACAGATTGCCCTGTTACGTCATCATAGATTCGGCCAATCCAGACCGTTTCCGATAAAATGGCTACGGATACAAAACTAAGTATCAAGTTTTATCCTGGTTTTTGGATAAATTATCCATTTTTATAGGGTTCAGTAGTCCGACAAGGAACCCTTATAGTTTCGCCATATCCGTCTGTCTGTCGTCTGTCTGGCTGCCTGTCCGTCCGCGACTTAGCGCAAAGACCGGTGGTACTAGAAAGTAGTAATTGAGTATGTGCTTACATATTTATCACGCCGACAAAGTTAAAGAATAAATTGTTGGAAAATTTTTTTTCTGTACCTCCCCCTGAGGTAAAGTTACATACCTACAGTTCAAAAATTTTGAATTATTTTGTGGGTGTAGGAAGACCATTTTTTTGATTTAGGGTTCCTTTTGCGAAATATTACGCTGTAAAGAGCAAATTTTTGTCCGAGTAGAGCGTCCCAATGGCTAAACGGTTGATTGTAGAAACTAGAAAAATTCAGAGTAGTGGCACATATAATGAACTTTAAAGGAAAAGTATCACGGCTAAGTAAGCATTACTAGTTAACGAGTTATAGGCAACCAAGTTATAAAAGTAAAATTTCGTACAAAATCCGTTGAAAATTATTTCGATGAAGTTGTTAGTTCTGTAAAGCAGATAAAAAAATCCTCTTTCTACGGAACCGATCCGAGGCGTCGCCCGTCGCGCGTCACTCACGCGCGGTGAACACTGTAGGCTTAGCACACTAGCTTGCGAGAAAATGACAGGCGCCGCGGCATAAACTTTGCCGCTTTATTAGTTTTGTCGCAACAGCGAACATGATGTGAGTGGAAGAGAAATTTAAACACTGTTTAAAGTCTTTCTCGCAGGCGGCAAAATGGAGATGTCAGTTAAAAAAAAGGCTTCAATTTTAATTTTTTTTGGGTTGGTCACACTCAATCGGTACACTTCGACTGTATGACAAAACTATTCTTTGTTCATTTAGCTCTTCTGCGTTTTGTTCACATTTTTTTTCCCCTAAGAACAGTCGATAACCTAAGTGTTTTGTCTGAAGTCTGAACTGACTATGAAGGTAAATATATGAATGGAACATCGAAACGTTTTTGTTATTCTTTCCAACAACCGACCTTACAAAACAAATAACAGTTTTCTGAAGTTCCAGTGAAAATGGAGCGAAACTGTATACGACAGTTACATGTGTACCTATTTGTTCATTGGGCTGTCTTTAAACTCAATGCGAAACTGCTTTATGTAATTATATGTCGTTTCGACCTTGTACAATAACGCCGTCATCTAATTTCACACAATTCATTTGCTATACTTACTAGACCTCTCGTGGTAAGTGAAGTGAAGACCTAGTATTAAAGCCATCCTCATATCCTCATTGGGTATGCTCATCATCCTCACAAGACATAAATCAACACGAAAACTAAGAAACGCAAATATGTAAGAATATTAGAGTATGATAGCAAAGACAAATTATAACCTAAAAGCCTTGTCTTTACCTCGACACCAACAGAGTAATTTCTCTTAGTTAAGCTGTCATTTTGAGAGAAAAAAACACCTTCATGTTCGCGATTGCGACAAACCATAGACAAACGATATTAAACTGACAGGAGGAGGCGCGTTGAGACAGCTCACGCGGTCTTCATCAATCAATCAATCAATCAATCATATATGTTTAGGCAATAGCCGTAAAGTTAGATGCTGTCGGTATCCCCTCTCTCGAGCACAAGATCTATCAAGCTTGCGAACCCCGCGCGCCCGCACTGTGTTCACTTCTCTCTAATATCGATAGCCGATAGATACGACGCAATTCATTGTATCATTTTGTGATTAAAAGAAGTTAATTTACTGCAAAACGCTGGCTTCTTCATTTTTTATGTTCTACTTAACATAATTTGGCGCCCGAACAGGGACTTGAACCCTGGACCCTTGTTTCCAAAGACTGTTTGTGTTCGAGCGCCAAAAGACTACCTCGCCTAAAGGTGTATATCTTTCTAGCATTCCAGCGCTGTTGCGTAAGCTACGCAGTAAATAATAATTGTTCTATTCACAGATACGTAAATTTTCTAGTAAGCTAGACTTCATACGCTGAATAATTCCATTCACTTGTTGTCAACGGCCCGTACTACTTTGTTCTTTCAGAATAAATTTCTGTCATTTCCCGCTAATTGCTCATCACTTCTATCTTCGATCATTGGCTAAGACCAGCATCACAAACCATTTTCAGGCTTTGCATCCAGCCCAGAGTACGGGACACCCATCCTCTGCCTACGTCACGCCTGCGCTGCATGCCTGGTCGCAAGCGCTTTGCCGTGCTACTTCGGTGCGCCGGCCTCGCAAAACTGGTTTGCTATCAATTGCTGCTGCGAACCCGTAAGCCTATTCAATCTTTTATCTTTTATTCAAACTCAACAAATGTGTTTGTTGATTGATCAGCTGCATACCTAACTGTATAGTTACTTTCTTGTAGGCATTATTGGTTCCTGTTTTCAACATTGTGCATTGAATTCACACTCAAATGCCATAGTGATAAGAGTGGTAAACAGGAACCTAATTAAGCTAATTACGAAGCGTGCGTCCATCAAGGGTCGCTTAACTACTTTTAAAAGGTACTTAGATCTTGTTGAGAAAATTCCCACGCTTAGTACTGTCCAGGTAGCTGAACTTAGTTTAAAGTTAGGCCGGATCGAACCATTGTCTTGTCTTTTCGATGAAATTCAAATGCGAATTGAAGTTTTAAATCCGGAAACAATTTCCTTTGAAACTGGTCAGAGAGATGAAGTGGAAAATGAGTTAGTACAGTGCATTGCTATGGCACAAACGATCTTGGATAGGTACAAATCGCCTCAACAGGTGCAACAGACTGCTCAGTCAGTCCATTCTCAATCTTGTTGCAACCACGGTCTGCAGGAGTGCGACGTCAGGTTGCCGGTCATACAGATTCCTAAATTCGATGGTTTCTTTAACAAATGGCTCGAGTTTAGAGACATGTATGTAAGTCTTGTACATTCGAAAGAAAATCTTCACGCTATAAGTAAATTTCAATACCTTCGATCGTATCTGGAGGGCGAAGCTGCTCGAGTGTTGACAAATCTTGAAATGAGTGAAGCTAATTATTCGCAAGCCTGGAAGTTGTTGTGTGAACGGTACGACAACAAGCGACAGCTGATCCGTAGGCATTTAGATTCGCTTATCAATATTCAGTCAACATCTTTCGAGTCGGAACGGTCATTGAGATTTTTAATCGACCACGTTACCAAGAATTTGCGCGCTCTGAATTCTCTTGGCCAACCTACAGACAAGTGGGACACGCTCATTATTCACATAGTTAGCCAGAAGCTGGACGCTTCCACGTCTCTCAAGTGGGAGGAACATCGCAATTCCTTGGACGATGACATGCCTACATTGGAGCAATTTCATAAATTTCTCGCATGTCGCGCCGATATTCTCGAGTCCCTCAATCGAAATAGTAAATCTGAGAGACGCAGCAGCGTTCAGCCACAGCAATTAAATGTGTCCCATTCTAGGCCCAATATGCAGCCTAAGAAAATATCTCGTACGTTTTTTGGTACCAGCCAGGAGTCTGCCACTACTCCCCCTTCTACAGCTACGCCGAGCTGCTTTCATTGTGGTGCCAATTACAATATTTTTGATTGCTCTAGTTTCGCTCAGACTGATATAGAATCACGTCGAGCAGAGGTTAAAAGCCTTAAGCTATGCCAAAATTGTCTTCGGCCAGGTCACCCTGCCTTTCATTGCAGAGCTGGCCCTTGTCGTGACTTTTAAAAAACGACATAATACTCTGCTTTGCACAAATAGCCCTCCAAGGGTGATCGAACCAAAAGATAACATAAAATCGCAGTCACAATCTGTCTGTATACCTATTGAAAATTTTCAATGTTAGGACTGAGGTTAAAGCAAATGTTACGAAAAAATAATATTTTTTTAAAGATATTTTTTCCAAAATGTTTCTTCTTATTCTCGCAATCATTTTATTAGTGGTTTTTAAAACTGACCACCGAGAACTTAGTAAATCTCATGGAACCCCTAAAGTTATTTTTTTACTGTATGGTTTATTACCGATAACTACAGAAGAAATAGTTATCAGGTTACCAATTTTTTTCACAGGCTGTATCTGATGAAACTAATTTTGAACTGATTTTGACGATTTTTTTACACACCACATAATGTCTGTCTCTTCCTTTGTAATTTGAATTCAATGCCACTTATGCAATGCGACTGAAATATTAAAATATGATAGTCTTATTTTGGTATCCTTGGTCCGTGTACTTCCAGGGGTGCATAACAGTACATTAAATCCGAATGCAGCAAATGCTGTATTGGAAAAGAAGAGTTATTGTCAATAAAATTAATACCCGGTATACGTCAATAATAGTTTTTTACCTTGACTTGCACAATAAAAAAAAATGCTACATCCGTCCAGCCGTTCTCAAGTTTTAGCGCGACTAACGAACGGCAATTCATTTTTATACATAGATATATGATAAATAGAATGGATATACATACTTCTGTTTAAAACAATGATTTACCGGAAGCTGCGACATTAGTACTTCAATTCAATTCAATTCAAATATTTTTATTCATTATAAAAACGGAATGTTTACTTAATTAACGTCAAAGTTGCTATCCTTTAAGCGCAAATTTCATAAGTGAAATTATGTTAACCCTGACATTTGGTACAATTAAATTTGAAATCATAGAACAAAAGTTGTTGGTAAAACACAAACACTAATTTCCGTTAAAACGCATTTTCCTCGATACATTTTAGAGCAAACTCCGTATCATCATCAGCCATATGGCGCCCACTGCAGGACATAGGCCTCCCTCATGGTTTTCATAACCATGAGGGGTTTTGCCGTAATCGCCACGCCAATCTGCCAAGGCAGGCGGGTTAGCGATCGCAGTATGCGGTTGGAATCTCAGAAAGACGCTGCTGCCCGTCTCCTGGTAATTGATTTCCTTAGTCGCCTTCTACGACATCCACGGAAGGAAATGGAGTGACGCTATTCTTAATCCGGCGCCACGCGGAAACTCCGTATAACCTGCACTGATTTTTGCGTTTTGTAAATATTCGGTTTGAAATTAATGTTCCTTATGAACTGATACCAACTATTTTTTTACTTTTCTTGATAGCTTGATCAACTGGTAATCTTTAAAACGTTTTAAATAAAACACCGACGAATATTTTATGGATATTTAAGGAAGATAATAATGATTTCTACGTCATGTTTAGAAGTCAATTAAAACATCGAAAGATTTTATCGACTGTGTCAAACCCTATCGCAAGGAAAAAAAACCCAAAAAGAACAGAATGAGGTCTGAATGAACAATATTACACCACTAACTGCAGCTAATGTGAAAGTGGCATAAATAGCCTTAAGCAGGAACCATTTTTATTTCGGCGTATTATATGTTGTTTACGATGCACTTTTTATTAATTTACCAAAGAAATACCGCTTACAGATACAGAAAATCAAAGTTACGAGTTATAAGAAGCATTAACTGTTTTGTTGCTTTCATTTTTACAGAATAATAGGGTGCATTTCGTATATTTTTTTGCACTTTTCTTCTGATGTTTTCTCTATAATCTCTCACGTCATACTGATAAGACAAAATCAGGACCGTGTTAATTTTTACTCGGTAAGTGGCACGCGGGGAAACTAGGAAAACGTCAACTGTGTCGTGTCCATTGGGTAAAACGTTCTTGATTGCTTCCCTTGAAAGCAAAATAGAAGATCTGCAAAGAAGCAACCGAAAAAGCAACTTTGAAATAAAAAATGTCCCTAAACGCGAAGGAGAGCGAAAAGAGGATCTTATGGAAATGGTTACATGTCTTACAAGCAGCGTGGGAGTCAACATCTATCGAGTTCGCGGAAAAAAGGACAAATCCCAAATACACCGGTCCGAGCTGCTAAAAAAATGCAAAGAATTTAACTATAAGAATAAAAGCAAGTTATGCGCAAAACACCTAGGATTACGGACAAAGAGAATATAATTACGGACCTCAGAAGATACGCCGATCTTTGTGTCCGAACCCGGCTGTTTTTTCTTGCCCGAGACCTGGCAAAAACGAAACAATATAAGTATTGCTGGACCTCATTTGGCAAAGTTTACCTCAGGAAAGGATTCCCGGAGCGGGAACTTTTAAATATTAGGCCGGACGCGGAAAAGCAAATAGGTGTACCTACCTACTCTCGGCGTACTGCTTATGTAGTAACAAAATAACGTAAGTTCCTTGAAAAAATCTGAGAATTTTGGGGATTCTAAACTTGACAGATTGACCTGTTACGTCATCATAGATTCGGCCAATCCAGACCGTTTCCGATAAAATGGCTACGGATACAAAACTAAGTATCAAGTTTTATCCTGGTTTTTGGATAAATTATCCATTTTTATAGGGTTCAGTAGTCCGACAAGGAACCCTTATAGTTTCGCCATATCCGTCTGTCTGTCGTCTGTCTGGCTGCCTGTCCGTCCGCGACTTAGCGCAAAGACCGGTGGTACTAGAAAGTAGTAATTGAGTATGTGCTTACATATTTATCACGCCGACAAAGTTAAAGAATAAATTGTTGGAAAATTTTTTTTCTGTACCTCCCCCTGAGGTAAAGTTACATACCTACAGTTCAAAAATTTTGAATTATTTTGTGGGTGTAGGAAGACCATTTTTTGATTTAGGGTTCCTTTTGCGAAATATTACGCTGTAAAGAGCAAATTTTTGTCCGAGTAGAGCGTCCCAATGGCTAAACGGTTGATTGTAGAAACTAGAAAAATTCAGAGTAGTGGCACATATAATGAACTTTAAAGGAAAAGTATCACGGCTAAGTAAGCATTACTAGTTAACGAGTTATAGGCAACCAAGTTATAAAAGTAAAATTTCGTACAAAATCCGTTGAAAATTATTTCTATGAAGTTGTTAGTTCTGTAAAGCAGATAAAAAAATCCTCTTTCTACGGAACCGATCCGAGGCGTCGCCCGTCGCGCGTCACTCACGCGCGGTGAACACTGTAGGCTTAGCACACTAGCTTGCGAGAAAATGACAGGCGCCGCGGCATAAACTTTGCCGCTTTATTAGTTTTGTCGCAACAGCGAACATGATGTGAGTGGAAGAGAAATTTAAACACTGTTTAAAGTCTTTCTCGCAGGCGGCAAAATGGAGATGTCAGTTAAAAAAAAGGCTTCAATTTTAATTTTTTTTGGGTTGGTCACACTCAATCGGTACACTTCGACTGTATGACAAAACTATTCTTTGTTCATTTAGCTCTTCTGCGTTTTGTTCACATTTTTTTTCCCCTAAGAACAGTCGATAACCTAAGTGTTTTGTCTGAAGTCTGAACTGACTATGAAGGTAAATATATGAATGGAACATCGAAACGTTTTTGTTATTCTTTCCAACAACCGACCTTACAAAACAAATAACAGTTTTCTGAAGTTCCAGTGAAAATGGAGCGAAACTGTATACGACAGTTACATGTGTACCTATTTGTTCATTGGGCTGTCTTTAAACTCAATGCGAAACTGCTTTATGTAATTATATGTCGTTTCGACCTTGTACAATAACGCCGTCATCTAATTTCACACAATTCATTTGCTATACTTACTAGACCTCTCGTGGCTGGTAAGTGAAGTGAAGACCTAGTATTAAAGCCATCCTCATATCCTCATTGGGTATGCTCATCATCCTCACAAGACATAAATCAACACGAAAACTAAGAAACGCAAATATGTAAGAATATTAGAGTATGATAGCAAAGACAAATTATAACCTAAAAGCCTTGTCTTTACCTCGACACCAACAGAGTAATTTCTCTTAGTTAAGCTGTCATTTCTAGAGAAAAAAACACCTTCATGTTCGCGATTGCGACAAACCATAGACAAACGATATTAAACTGACAGGAGGAGGCGCGTTGAGACAGCTCACGCGGTCTTCATCAATCAATCAATCAATCAATCATATATGTTTAGGCAATAGCCGTAAAGTTAGATGCTGTCGGTATCCCCTCTCTCGAGCACAAGATCTATCAAGCTTGCGAACCCCGCGCGCCCGCACTGTGTTCACTTCTCTCTAATATCGATAGCCGATAGATACGACGCAATTCATTGTATCATTTTGTGATTAAAAGAAGTTAATTTACTGCAAAACGCTGGCTTCTTCATTTTTTATGTTCTACTTAACATAATTTGGCGCCCGAACAGGGACTTGAACCCTGGACCCTTGTTTCCAAAGACTGTTTGTGTTCGAGCGCCAAAAGACTACCTCGCCTAAAGGTGTATATCTTTCTAGCATTCCAGCGCTGTTGCGTAAGCTACGCAGTAAATAATAATTGTTCTATTCACAGATACGTAAATTTTCTAGTAAGCTAGACTTCATACGCTGAATAATTCCATTCACTTGTTGTCAACGGCCCGTACTACTTTGTTCTTTCAGAATAAATTTCTGTCATTTCCCGCTAATTGCTCATCACTTCTATCTTCGATCATTGGCTAAGACCAGCATCACAAACCATTTTCAGGCTTTGCATCCAGCCCAGAGTACGGGACACCCATCCTCTGCCTACGTCACGCCTGCGCTGCATGCCTGGTCGCAAGCGCTTTGCCGTGCTACTTCGGTGCGCCGGCCTCGCAAAACTGGTTTGCTATCAATTGCTGCTGCGAACCCGTAAGCCTATTCAATCTTTTATCTTTTATTCAAACTCAACAAATGTGTTTGTTGATTGATCAGCTGCATACCTAACTGTATAGTTACTTTCTTGTAGGCATTATTGGTTCCTGTTTTCAACATTGTGCATTGAATTCACACTCAAATGCCATAGTGATAAGAGTGGTAAACAGGAACCTAATTAAGCTAATTACGAAGCGTGCGTCCATCAAGGGTCGCTTAACTACTTTTAAAAGGTACTTAGATCTTGTTGAGAAAATTCCCACGCTTAGTACTGTCCAGGTAGCTGAACTTAGTTTAAAGTTAGGCCGGATCGAACCATTGTCTTGTCTTTTCGATGAAATTCAAATGCGAATTGAAGTTTTAAATCCGGAAACAATTTCCTTTGAAACTGGTCAGAGAGATGAAGTGGAAAATGAGTTAGTACAGTGCATTGCTATGGCACAAACGATCTTGGATAGGTACAAATCGCCTCAACAGGTGCAACAGACTGCTCAGTCAGTCCATTCTCAATCTTGTTGCAACCACGGTCTGCAGGAGTGCGACGTCAGGTTGCCGGTCATACAGATTCCTAAATTCGATGGTTTCTTTAACAAATGGCTCGAGTTTAGAGACATGTAAGTCTTGTACATTCGAAAGAAAATCTTCACGCTATAAGTAAATTTCAATACCTTCGATCGTATCTGGAGGGCGAAGCTGCTCGAGTGTTGACAAATCTTGAAATGAGTGAAGCTAATTATTCGCAAGCCTGGAAGTTGTTGTGTGAACGGTACGACAACAAGCGACAGCTGATCCGTAGGCATTTAGATTCGCTTATCAATATTCAGTCAACATCTTTCGAGTCGGAACGGTCATTGAGATTTTTAATCGACCACGTTACCAAGAATTTGCGCGCTCTGAATTCTCTTGGCCAACCTACAGACAAGTGGGACACGCTCATTATTCACATAGTTAGCCAGAAGCTGGACGCTTCCACGTCTCTCAAGTGGGAGGAACATCGCAATTCCTTGGACGATGACATGCCTACATTGGAGCAATTTCATAAATTTCTCGCATGTCGCGCCGATATTCTCGAGTCCCTCAATCGAAATAGTAAATCTGAGAGACGCAGCAGCGTTCAGCCACAGCAATTAAATGTGTCCCATTCTAGGCCCAATATGCAGCCTAAGAAAATATCTCGTACGTTTTTGGGTACCAGCCAGGAGTCTGCCACTACTCCCCCTTCTACAGCTACGCCGAGCTGCTTTCATTGTGGTGCCAATTACAATATTTTTGATTGCTCTAGTTTCGCTCAGACTGATATAGAATCACGTCGAGCAGAGGTTAAAAGCCTTAAGCTATGCCAAAATTGTCTTCGGCCAGGTCACCCTGCCTTTCATTGCAGAGCTGGCCCTTGTCGTGACTTTAAAAAACGACATAATACTCTGCTTTGCACAAATAGCCCTCCAAGGGTGATCGAACCAAAAGATAACATAAAATCGCAGTCACAATCTGTCTGTATACCTATTGAAAATTTTCAATGTTAGGACTGAGGTTAAAGCAAATGTTACGAAAAAATAATATTTTTTTAAAGATATTTTTTCCAAAATGTTTCTTCTTATTCTCGCAATCATTTTATTAGTGGTTTTTAAAACTGACCACCGAGAACTTAGTAAATCTCATGGAACCCCTAAAGTTATTTTTTTACTGTATGGTTTATTACCGATAACTACAGAAGAAATAGTTATCAGGTTACCAATTTTTTTCACAGGCTGTATCTGATGAAACTAATTTTGAACTGATTTTGACGATTTTTTTTACACACCACATAATGTCTGTCTCTTCCTTTGTAATTTGAATTCAATGCCACTTATGCAATGCGACTGAAATATTAAAATATGATAGTCTTATTTTGGTATCCTTGGTCCGTGTACTTCCAGGGGTGCATAACAGTACATTAAATCCGAATGCAGCAAATGCTGTATTGGAAAAGAAGAGTTATTGTCAATAAAATTAATACCCGGTATACGTCAATAATAGTTTTTTACCTTGACTTGCACAATAAAAAAAAATGCTACATCCGTCCAGCCGTTCTCAAGTTTTAGCGCGACTAACGAACGGCAATTCATTTTTATACATAGAGATATGATAAATAGAATGGATATACATACTTCTGTTTAAAACAATGATTTACCGGAAGCTGCGACATTAGTACTTCAATTCAATTCAATTCAAATATTTTTATTCATTATAAAAACGGAATGTTTACTTAATGAACGTCAAAGTTGCTATCCTTTAAGCGCAAATTTAATAAGTGAAATTATGTTAACCCTGACATTTGGTACAATTAAATTTGAAATCATAGAACAAAAGTTGTTGGTAAAACACAAACACAAATTTCCGTTAAAACGCATTTTCCTCGATACATTTTAGAGCAAACTCCGTATCATCATCAGCCATATGGCGCCCACTGCAGGACATAGGCCTCCCTCATGGTTTTCATAACCATGAGGGGTTTTGCCGTAATCGCCACGCCAATCTGCCAAGGCAGGCGGGTTAGCGATCGCAGTATGCGGTTGGAATCTCAGAAAGACGCTGCTGCCCGTCTCCTGGTAATTGATTTCCTTAGTCGCCTTCTACGACATCCACGGAAGGAAATGGAGTGACGCTATTCTTAATCCGGCGCCACGCGGAAACTCCGTATAACCTGCACTGATTTTTGCGTTTTGTAAATATTCGGTTTGAAATTAATGTTCCTTATGAACTGATACCAACTATTTTTTTACTTTTCTTGATAGCTTGATCAACTGGTAATGTTTAAAACGTTTTAAATAAAACACCGACGAATATTTTATGGATATTTAAGGAAGATAATAATGATTTCTACGTCACGTTTAGAAGTCAATTAAAACATCGAAAGATTTTATCGACTGTGTCAAACCCTATCGCAAGGAAAAAAAACCCAAAAAGAACAGAATGAGGTCTGAATGAACAATATTACACCACTAACTGCAGCTAATGTGAAAGTGGCATAAATAGCCTTAAGCAGGAACCATTTTTATTTCGGCGTATTATATGTTGTTTACGATGCACTTTTTATTAATTTACCAAAGAAATACCGCTTACAGATACAGAAAATCAAAGTTACGAGTTATAAGAAGCATTAACTGTTTTGTTGCTTTCATTTTTACAGAATAATAGGGTGCATTTCGTATATTTTTTTGCACTTTTCTTCTGATGTTTTCTCTATAATCTCTCACGTCATACTGATAAGACAAAATCAGGACCGTGTTAATTTTTACTCGGTAAGTGGCACGCGGGGAAACTAGGAAAACGTCAACTGTGTCGTGTCCATTGGGTAAAACGTTCTTGATTGCTTCCCTTGAAAGCAAAATAGAAGATCTGCAAAGAAGCAACCGAAAAAGCAACTTTGAAATAAAAAATGTCCCTAAACGCGAAGGAGAGCGAAAAGAGGATCTTATGGAAATGGTTACATGTCTTACAAGCAGCGTGGGAGTCAACATCTATCGAGTTCGCGGAAAAAAGGACAAATCCCAAATACACCGGTCCGAGCTGCTAAAAAAATGCAAAGAATTTAACTATAAGAATAAAAGCAAGTTATGCGCAAAACACCTAGGATTACGGACAAAGAGAATATAATTACGGACCTCAGAAGATACGCCGATCTTTGTGTCCGAACCCGGCTGTTTTTTCTTGCCCGAGACCTGGCAAAAACGAAACAATATAAGTATTGCTGGACCTCATTTGGCAAAGTTTACCTCAGGAAAGGATTCCCGGAGCGGGAACTTTTAAATATTAGGCCGGACGCGGAAAAGCAAATAGGTGTACCTACCTACTCTCGGCGTACTGCTTATGTAGTAACAAAATAACGTAAGTTCCTTGAAAAAATCTGAGAATTTTGGGGATTCTAAACTTGACAGATTGACCTGTTACGTCATCATAGATTCGGCCAATCCAGACCGTTTCCGATAAAATGGCTACGGATACAAAACTAAGTATCAAGTTTTATCCTGGTTTTTGGATAAATTATCCATTTTTATAGGGTTCAGTAGTCCGACAAGGAACCCTTATAGTTTCGCCATATCCGTCTGTCTGTCGTCTGTCTGGCTGCCTGTCCGTCCGCGACTTAGCGCAAAGACCGGTGGTACTAGAAAGTAGTAATTGAGTATGTGCTTACATATTTATCACGCCGACAAAGTTAAAGAATAAATTGTTGGAAAATTTTTTTTCTGTACCTCCCCCTGAGGTAAAGTTACATACCTACAGTTCAAAAATTTTGAATTATTTTGTGGGTGTAGGAAGACCATTTTTTTAATTTAGGGTTCCTTTTGCGAAATATTACGCTGTAAAGAGCAAATTTTTGTCCGAGTAGAGCGTCCCAATGGCTAAACGGTTGATTGTAGAAACTAGAAAAATTCAGAGTATAAATTCACATATAATGAACTTTAAAGGAAAAGTATCACGGCTAAGTAAGCATTACTAGTTAACGAGTTATAGGCAACCAAGTTATAAAAGTAAAATTTCGTACAAAATCCGTTGAAAATTATTTCGATGAAGTTGTTAGTTCTGTAAAGCAGATAAAAAAATCCTCTTTCTACGGAACCGATCCGAGGCGTCGCACGTCGCGCGTCACTCACGCGCGGTGAACACTGTAGGCTTAGCACACTAGCTTGCGAGAAAATGACAGGCGCCGCGGCATAAACTTTGCCGCTTTATTAGTTTTGTCGCAACAGCGAACATGATGTGAGTGGAAGAGAAATTTAAACACTGTTTAAAGTCTTTCTCGCAGGCGGCAAAATGGAGATGTCAGTTAAAAAAAAGGCTTCAATTTTAAATTTTTTTGGGTTGGTCACACTCAATCGGTACACTTCGACTGTATGACAACACTATTCTTTGTTCATTTAGCTCTTCTGCGTTTTGTTCACTTTTTTTTCCCCTAAGAACAGTCGATAACCTAAGTGTTTTGTCTGAAGTCTGAACTGACTATGAAGGTAAATATATGAATGTAATATCGAAACGTTTTTGTTATTCTTTCCAACAACCGACCTTACAAAACAAATAACAGTTTTCTGAAGTTCCAGTGAAAATGGAGCGAAACTGTATACGACAGTTACATGTGTATACCTATTTGTTCATTGGGCTGTCTTTAAACTCAATGCGAAACTGCTTTATGTAATTATATGTCGTTTCGACCTTGTACAATAACGCCGTCATCTAATTTCACACAATTCATTTGCTATACTTACTAGACCTCTCGTGGCTGGTAAGTGAAGTGAAGACCTAGTAGTAAAGCCATCCTCATATCCTCATTGGGTATGCTCATCATCCTCACAAGACATAAATCAACATGAAAACTAAGAAACGCAAATATGTAAGAATATTAGAGTATGATAGCAAAGACAAATTATAACCTAAAAGCCTTGTCTTTACCTCGACACCAACAGAGTAATTTCTCTTAGTTAAGCTGTCATTTTGCGAGAAAAAAACACCTTCATGTTCGCGATTGCGACAAACCATAGACAAACGATATTAAACTGACAGGAGGAGGCGCGTTGAGACAGCTCACGCGGTCTTCATCAATCAATCAATCAATCAATCAATCAATCATATATGTTTAGGCAATAGCCGTAAAGTTAGATGCTGTCGGTATCCCCTCTCTCGAGCACAAGATCTATCAAGCTTGCGAACCCCGCGCGCCCGCACTGTGTTCACTTCTCTCTAATATCGATAGCCGATAGATACGACGCAATTCATTGTATCATTTTGTGATTAAAAGAAGTTAATTTACTGCAAAACGCTGGCTTCTTCATTTTTTATGTTCTACTTAACATAATTTGGCGCCCGAACAGGGACTTGAACCCTGGACCCTTGTTTCCAAAGACTGTTTGTGTTCGAGCGCCAAAAGACTACCTCGCCTAAAGGTGTATATCTTTCTAGCATTCCAGCGCTGTTGCGTAAGCTACGCAGTAAATAATAATTGTTCTATTCACAGATACGTAAATTTTCTAGTAAGCTAGACTTCATACGCTGAATAATTCCATTCACTTGTTGTCAACGGCCCGTACTACTTTGTTCTTTCATAATAAATTTCTGTCATTTCCCGCTAATTGCTCATCACTTCTATCTTCGATCATTGGCTAAGACCAGCATCACAAACCATTTTCAGGCTTTGCATCCAGCCCAGAGTACGGGACACCCATCCCCTGCCTACGTCACGCCTGCGCTGCATGCCTGGTCGCAAGCGCTTTGCCGTGCTACTTCGGTGCGCCGGCCTCGCAAAACTGGTTTGCTATCAATTGCTGCTGCGAACCCGTAAGCCTATTCAATCTTTTATCTTTTATTCAAACTCAACAAATGTGTTTGTTGATTGATCAGCTGCATACCTAACTGTATAGTTACTTTCTTGTAGGCATTATTGGTTCCTGTTTTCAACATTGTGCATTGAATTCACACTCAAATGCCATAGTGATAAGAGTGGTAAACAGGAACCTAATTAAGCTTATTACGAAGCGTGCGTCCATCAAGGGTCGCTTAACTACTTTTAAAAGGTACTTAGATCTTGTTGAGAAAATTCCCACGCTTAGTACTGTCCAGGTAGCTGAACTTAGTTTAAAGTTAGGCCGGATCGAACCATTGTCTTGTCTTTTCGATGAAATTCAAATGCGAATTGAAGTTTTAAATCCGGAAACAATTTCCTTTGAAACTGGTCAGAGAGATGAAGTGGAAAATGAGTTAGTACAGTGCATTGCTATGGCACAAACGATCTTGGATAGGTACAAATCGCCTCAACAGGTGCAACAGACTGCTCAGTCAGTCCATTCTCAATCTTGTTGCAACCACGGTCTGCAGGAGTGCGACGTCAGGTTGCCGGTCATACAGATTCCTAAATTCGATGGTTCCTTTAACAAATGGCTCGAGTTTAGAGACATGTATGTAAGTCTTGTACATTCGAAAGAAAATCTTCACGCTATAAGTAAATTTCAATACCTTCGATCGTATCTGGAGGGCGAAGCTGCTCGAGTGTTGACAAATCTTGAAATGAGTGAAGCTAATTATTCGCAAGCCTGGAAGTTGTTGTGTGAACGGTACGACAACAAGCGACAGCTGATCCGTAGGCATTTAGATTCGCTTATCAATATTCAGTCAACATCTTTCGAGTCGGAACGGTCATTGAGATTTTTAATCGACCACGTTACCAAGAATTTGCGCGCTCTGAATTCTCTTGGCCAACCTACAGACAAGTGGGACACGCTCATTGTTCACATAGTTAGCCAGAAGCTGGACGCTTCCACGTCTCTCAAGTGGGAGGAACATCGCAATTCCTTGGACGATGACATGCCTACATTGGAGCAATTTCATAAATTTCTCGCATGTCGCGCCGATGTTCTCGAGTCCCTCAATCGAAATAGTAAATCTGAGAGACGCAGCAGCGTTCAGCCACAGCAATTAAATGTGTCCCATTCTAGGCCCAATATGCAGCCTAAGAAAATATCTCGTACGTTTTTGGGTACCAGCCAGGAGTCTGCCACTACTCCCCCTTCTACAGCTACGCCGAGCTGCTTTCATTGTGGTGCCAATCACAATATTTTTGATTGCTCTAGTTTCGCTCAGACTGATATAGAATCACGTCGAGCAGAGGTTAAAAGGCTTAAGCTATGCCAAAATTGTCTTCGGCCAGGTCACCCTGCCTTTCATTGCAGAGCTGGCCCTTGTCGTGACTTTTAAAAAACGACATAATACTCTGCTTTGCACAAATAGCCCTCCAAGGGTGATCGAACCAAAAGATAACATAAAATCGCAGTCACAATCTGTCAACGACATCTTTGTTTCATTTTCAAATAACAATAGTGAGATTTTGCTATCAACAGCT
Organism: Yponomeuta evonymella; assembly: GCA_963969515.1. Classification (NCBI taxonomy): domain Eukaryota; kingdom Metazoa; phylum Arthropoda; class Insecta; order Lepidoptera; family Yponomeutidae; genus Yponomeuta; species Yponomeuta evonymella. The sequence continues at coordinate 11,640,051 of OZ018360.1, read as the reverse complement.
ATAGTGGAGGTCGTCAACCCCATAACAAATAAATCTGAGCAAGTTAGAGCATTGTTAGATTGTGGCAGTCAATCCACAAATATTTCCTCGAGCCTTAAGCAAAGATTAGGGCTTAGTTCTCTACCTACTAATACAAATTTGGTAGGTATCGGCAACACAGCGGCGAATATCATACGCGAACGTTGCGTCACGAAGGTTTGCTCCTTACAAAGCAATTTTAATACTACTGCCCATTGTCTTGTGTTGCCAGACCTTGCGGGAAATCTTCCAAAAGGTCCGATTGATGCAATCCAACTAAATATTCCAGCTAACATACAGTTGGCTGACCCGACTTTCAGCCACCCAGCGCCTGTAGATATGCTTATAGGTGCCGATCTTTTCTGGGCAATTGTGAGTTGTGAGCGGCGCTCACTGGGCAGCAACATGCCTATACTAATTAATTCCCAGCTTGGTTGGCTGATCTCGGGTCCCATTCCCTGCAGCCATTTGTCAAGACAGGGTAAGACACTGCAATGTAACTTTGTCCAATCAATAAACAATGATCTGAATGATCAATTGGCAAGGTTCTGGGAGCTCGAAGAGCTACCCTCTGCAAAGGCGTCCTATGATGAGAAAGAGCTCGCATGCGAGCAACATTTTGTAGAAAATACTACTCGTATGACTGATGGCAGATTCTGTGTTAGACTGCCACTAAACTGTTCTCCTGACCGGCTTGGTGAATCCTATCATCAGGCCCGAAGGCGTCTTCTGAATCTTGAAAAGAGATTTGATAAGCACTCCGAGGTAAAGGAAGCATATACACAGTTTATGCGCGAGTACGCTGATATGGGTCATTCGTCTGAGTCTAACTTTCCAATTTTGACGCCTGCTTATTTCCTCTGTCACCACGCAGTGTTTAAAGACAATAGCGAGTCTACGAAGGTTCGCGTGGTGTTCGATGGGTCCGCAAAGACCTCCACTGGTTTATCGCTTAACGATATACAGATGGTAGGTCCTAACATTCAGGACCCATTGATCTCCATCTTATTACGGCTCCGACAATATCGCTATGTTCTCACGGGAGACATCGAAAAGTTCTTTCGAAATATCGAGGTGCATAAAGACGACCGTAATCTGCAATTAATATTATGGAGAGAGGAAGAATCACAGCCCATCAAAACATACGAGCTCAACACGGTGACGTATGGTTTCGCTAGCTCTACCTTCTTAAGCACTCGGTGCCTGTGGCAGTTAGGTCAAGATTGTGAAGACGCGTTCATTCAAAAGATTATACAGCATGATTTTTATGTCGATGACATGATCACAGGCGCTGACAACATGGAGCAACTGCGCCACATACATACCGGGGTCACAGAGGCATTAAATGCAGGTTGTCTAAACTTACGCAAGTTTAGATCAAACTGTCAAGGATTATTTGAGGGGCCCACGGTTAAGCTTGATGGCGAGCTTAGTCTGAGTAAGTCGACAGATATACTTGGTCTGGGTTGGGATCCGTTGTCAGACAACCTTCATTTTGCCATACGTCTTCCAGCTAAATATGCTAAAATTACAAAGCGCGCTATTTTGTCCACTTCATTTAGCATTTTCGATCCACTGGGCCTACTCAGTCCTTGCACAGTGGTACCAAAAATCATTATGCAGCAGCTGTGGATTGCTAACGTGGATTGGGACGACGCTGTGCCGGACATGGTGAAGGACATGTGGACAAAATTTTTGATGCATTTACCTGACTTAAAATCAATTTCAGTGCCCAGACAAGCTACTTGCGTGTCACCTACCATAATTGAACTTCATACGTTCAATGACGCTTCACAGGTGGCGTATGGAGCCTGCGTATATCTGAAGTCAACAGACTGCACGGGGACTAGCACTGTCAGGCTTTTGTGTGCCAAGTCAAAGGTCGCCCCCATCAAGCCAACTACGATTCCTCGCCTAGAGCTTTGTGGAGCTCATCTGGCTGCGCGTCTGTATCGATTAATGGCAGACTCTTTGCGTTGTCCAATTGATCGCACTATCCACTGGTGTGACTCACAAGTTGTTCTTAGCTGGCTTCACGCTAGTTCACGCAAGCTTAAAACTTTCGTTGCTAATCGGATAGGAGAAGTAAAGGAATTGACAAATGTCTCTTGCTGGCGCTACGTGCCTACGGCTGAGAATCCGGCGGACTTAATCTCTCGTGGCGTGGACCCCAATTTAATTAAGGAATGCCATCTTTGGTGGTCGGGTCCCTCTTTTTTGTCCCATGATGAAGTTCAGTGGCCACCGATGGTAAGGCTAAAGCCTGAAGTGGACTTGCCTGAGGTCAAGGCTCTCCACGCTGCTAATGTTCCAGCACAGTCCATGTTTGATTTTGAGAGGTACTCTAGTCTTAAAAGGCTTACACATGTAATGGCTTACATTCTACGGTTTATCCAGAATTGTAAGAATGCGACAGAGAAACGACGAGATGATATTTTGTCTGTAGGTGAATTAGAAGAGGCTTTTCTTAGGTTGTGCAAGATAGCACAAATTCAATCATTTCCCACTGAACATAAATTGCTCTCCGAAAATAAAGGTATAAGTTCAAAGTCCAAATTAATGAGTCTTTCCCCTTTTTTAGAAAATGGAATCGTTCGTGTGGGCGGCCGCCTTTTGGCATCCGAATATCCACACGATAAGAAGCATCCTCCTATTTTGCATTACAAACACCATTTGACAAAGTTGGTGTTTATAGAGGAGCATCTCTCAAAGATGCACGCTGGGCCGCAATTACTTCTGGCTCTGGTCAGAGAGCGTATCTGGCCCATCAACGGTAGAGTAGCTGCGCGGCGTACTGTCAAGGGTTGCCTTATTTGCTGTAGATTTCGTGCTCAAACATTTCAACCGATGACGGGTCAGTTACCGGCACAGCGAGTTTCTGCTGGTTTCCCATTTATTACTGTAGGTGTGGACTTTGCCGGCCCATTTATGACGATAAATAAAAGGGGTCGTGGCGCTAGAGCTACAAAGTCCTACCTATGCATTTTTGTATGTTTTAGGTACAAGTGTTTACATTTGGAGGCTGTAAGTGACCTCACCACCGAAGGTTTCATAGCTTGCCTACATAGGTTTATATCCCGCAGAGGAAAACCTACCGAAATTTTCTGCGATAATGGCCGAAATTTCGTGGGCGCTGATAGGGAGATCAGTAGGTTTTTAAGGAGCAGAGATAACACGATTTCCCAATATGCAGCTGATCAAGGCGTAAACTTTAGATTTTCCCCGGCTTACGGACCGCACTTCGGCGGTATTTGGGAGGCTGGCGTACGCTCAGCTAAGCATCATCTAACGAGAGTGATGAGCAATAGAAATTTTACGTTCGAAGAGTTAGGCACAATTTTCGCACAGGTGGAGGCTATATTAAATAGCCGGCCCCTCTGCCCTCTCTCATCCTCTCCTCACGACCGTCCTCTCTCCCCAGGACACTTTCTGATCGGTCGAGCGCTGACCTCGCTGCCTACGCCTGCGCTTGAAGACAGCAACCCTTCAAGGCTTCAAAGATATGCCCGTCTCGAGCAAGCCAGACAGCATTTTTGGATCCGTTGGCAGCGAGAATACATTTGCGAGCTTCAAAGCAGAACAAAGTGGAAGACTAATCACGCCACTCTGAAGCTTGGAGACGTGGTCCTCATGCGTGACGAGAACACAGCTCCCATGGACTGGCGGATGGGCCGAGTGACGCGCCTTTTTCCTGGCCCAGATGGCATATCAAGGGTGGCTGACGTCACCACGGCGAGAGCTTGCTACAGACGCCCGCTAACACGACTCTGTCCCCTTCCTTCGATTACGCCTGAGTGAAAGCTGGTGCTTTCACGGAGGGGAGGATGTTTAGGCAATAGCCGTAAAGTTAGATGCTGTCGGTATCCCCTCTCTCGAGCACAAGATCTATCAAGCTTGCGAACCCCGCGCGCCCGCACTGTGTTCACTTCTCTCTAATATCGATAGCCGATAGATACGACGCAATTCATTGTATCATTTTGTGATTAAAAGAAGTTAATTTACTGCAAAACGCTGGCTTCTTCATTTTTTATGTTCTACTTAACAATATATTTATTGTCATAAATTACATGTGCAGGGTTGTTCAGTTTCAATGTAATTTTACCAATATGGTGTGACAATATCGAAACATAAATTATAAACTACTTAAATGATGCATTTTATAAATGAGACTAAAAGCGTATTGGGATTATAATTCAACATAAGTTAATTCTATCGGACCTAGAATGCACGCTCATCCAGAAATTCTGTTATTTTATAATAGCTTTTCGTAACAAGTAAATTAAACAGATCACGTTTAAAAGAGGGTAGATCGTCGACATCCCGCAGTGTTTTTGGTAGTTTATTAAAAATTTTTGATGCCATCCCGAAGAAACTTTTACCAAATAGACCTGTTTTATGCGGTAGAGCTCTAATCTTGTTTTGGTTTCGTCTACATATTTGTCGCTCGAAAAGCCCGGGGTTACTCTTGATGAATACTGCCACTTCAAAAATGTACAGGCATGGAAATGTAAGGATTTTCAGTGTTTCAAAAAAGTTTTTGCAACTATCTGTTTGGCGTAAGTTGCATATTGCCCGTAGACACCTTTTTTGTGATTTGAAGACGGCTTCTCTGTCGGTGGCGTTACCCCAAAATATAACCACATATCTTAATGTGGATGTAATGTACCCATGGTATGCAGTCATTAGTGCTTGTTTGCTTGCAACTTTCGACAATTTAAAAAGTGCATACGCGTACTGACTCAATTTGTTGCATACATTTTTAATATGGCTACTCCATGTCAATTTCGCGTCTATAGTTAAACCTACAAATTTAGTCTCATCTATATTTTCAATGAAATGTCCTGATATGTTTATATTTAATGTTTTGTTGTTATTATTATTATTATCATCATCAGCATCATCATTATTATTATTGTTACTATAAAAAATCATGTGTTTTGTTTTTTTGGTATTTAATGTCAGATTATTTGCATTCAGCCAGTCAATTATGTCCTTAAGAGTATTATTTATATCAATTTCATAGTCTATGTTATTATTTGCGGCAAATATAATTGTGCTGTCATCAGCGAATAAAACCATTGAGTGATTCGTTATTTTAGGCAGGTCATTTATATAAATGAGGAAAAGTAACGGACCCATAACACTCGATTGGGGTACTCCATGCTCTACTTGTCGGGGAGTTGATGAATGTGTAATTTCAGTTCTTGTTTTGTGACATATCCTATTAATTTGTGTAATCTGTGTTCTGTTTTTTAGGTAGGACTCGATTAACATCAATGCGTTGCCCCTTATTCCGCACGTTTCAAGTTTTTTTAGCAATATTTCATGGTTAACAAAGTCAAAAGCTTTTGTTAAATCCATAAAGACTGCAGAGATAGATTGTCTTTTATCTCTCTTGGGCAGAATCTTGCTAAGGAAGCTATATATTACTAGATTTATCGCTTTATTTTTCCTAAAACCATGCTGTTCCTTAGCTAAAATGGTCTTAGTCTCCAGGAAGCTGTAAAATCTAGCATATATTATCTTTTCTATTACTTTGGAGAGTACAGGTATAAGAGCAATGGGCCTGTAGAAACTCATGTTTTCTTTGTCGTCTTTTTTGAAAATTGGTTTAATAATGGTTGTTTTGAGGCTACTTGGAAAAACCCCATGCTCTATACATAAGTTAATAATGTGGCTTAAGACCGGAGAAATAATTTCTGCTACGGTTTTTATTATTTTGGTTGTAATGTCATCATACCCAGTACTTTTACAGTTCTTTAGCATTTTTATCGTTAGATAAACTTCATATTCCGTGGTGGGTTTCATAAAAATTGAACTATTATAAGAGCATGTCAAGAATTTACTATATTTATATTTCTTCGATGATCTATCTGCATCATCATTATTAATAAGATTATATCAGTATGGAGAATATTGTTACTAACTTGGTTAACATAAAAGTCGTTAAAGTTCTGGGCAATTTCCGAAGGATCTGTTATTTTTACACCATTCACATTTATTTGCTTTAGTTGTTCTCGAGGAAAATTCGATTTGGAGTTATTTATTATTTGCCACGTTGTTTTGGATTTATTTTTAGAGTTACTGATAGCGTAGCTATTTTGGATCCTTTTTGTTTGATTTATTATGTGCTTCAGTCGCTTTGCATACGTATTCAATAAGTTTTTGTTCAAGGCAGTAGGAAATTTCCTGAAGTTCCACAAAAGCTCCCTTTTCCTTTTGCTACATAATTTTAACCACATTAATTTTTACTCTCTCAAGCGGAAAACACAAATCATAAAAAAGTTTTAGCTCATCATGAAATAACTTAAAGGCTTGCTCAGGATCGTCGCTTTCATAAACTTCATTAAAACTTATACTTTCAAGACACTCTTGAAACTTCTGTTGGTGGCTTTTGCAGAAATTTCGTCTATACGCATACCAGAATCGTAGGATGCAGTACTTTTTTACTGGTAATAGGATTAGTTGCGCTGTATGGTCGGACAATCCCAAATCGAGAACTTCTGCTTTACTTGCTCGTATATTAGAGATAATGTTATCTATGCACGTTCCGCTGCTTAGGCGGTTTGGCTGTTTTATTTGAAATTTAAGATTATGTGATATTAGCAGAGTCTCAAATTCCTTAGTGTATTTGTTACTTTTTAATATGTCTATATTAAAATCTCCGCAAATAGCATACTTTTTGTTTATCGCAGAACAGTATTTATTGAGGATCTGACTAAACTTTTGGAAAAATAATTCAAATTTTTCTTTAATGTTTATCGGGATCCTATAAATGCAAATAACTATCAGTTTATGTTCACTGAGCTCGATTGCACAGAACTCTACATAGTTTGGACAATTTAATTTCAAAATATCAGTGATTACTTTAAATTGGAGGTTATTTTTTACCAAAATGCAAGCACCTCCGTTCCTATTGTCTCTACAGAAATGACAGAAATGCGAAGCAAGCGTATAGTTCGGTATTGATAATTGTTTCGTATCATCGGGTGTCATTGTCATGTTGTGCTCTGTGACACATAAGACGTCGACTGATCGACGTGACAATTCTTCCAGGCTTACAGATAATAGGTCCGATTTATTAACAAGTCCATTTATATTTTGATGGAAAATACGCAAGTAATTATTCACGAAAAAAATTGATTTATCGTTTGTTTCTAAATTTTCTCTACCCAGGGGATTTCTGAGTGAGATGTCGCTATTAGATGTCGTAAAATATGGTTCTTATTCCTAAACTATTTACACGCCGTGAGAATCTTGAGAACGTAGAGTAGTCAAAGCTTAAATCCTCGTTAGAGTCCATCAAAAATATCTACGTGTTTGTGTGTTGTAACGTCGAGGTAGAGTAAATTATTAAAAGTTTCCACTCTCCAGTTGAACATTGTTAAGTGACCACTGTACTTGTAAGTAGGAAGACCTAGCAAAATGTTTGTATTGGTGATCGTTTGAGTAGCTTGCCGTATGTAGAGTATCAACTCGCAGTAATTCTTAGTTTCCTTAAAGTCCTCCTCTGTTCTCCTCTGTGCTCTCTGTGCTCCTCATGTTCGCATCGGCGAGATATCCCTCTGTGACGTCATCTTAATACTGTTTAGTGTTTAATGTGACAGTTGAGAGCAGGCAAAATGTTCAGCGTGCTAAGCCTACTGGACTGTGGTGGAACCGAAGTTCACCGAGATCTCGCGTTTCGTAGTTATGTTTAATGTATGGGCGCGTTTTGGACGTTAGTATGAAGATTGGTAACTGTGTCTTATTTAAACTGTGACTTGGTTGCGAACAAAGAATAAGAACTTCCCAAACCTACTTACCTACATAGTTGAGATGGGCGAAAAGCGTTTCTTAATTCGCAACTATAGTAGGTAGCTAAGATAATAAATAAAAAAATATGCAATTAAAACCAAAAATCGCAATGTCAATCCACGTATTTTACTTAAGAAAAAAATTAAAAATCAAGAACAAGAAACAAATAAAAGTATTTTTCTTCCTTACCAACAAAATGTAATAAACTAAAATAGGTAAGTCATTGTTCGTAGGGCCTTTGCCACCCTTCTTTTCCCTCATTCACATTGCATATGGGCAAATGATTTGTATGTAACCCACACTATTTAGTGTCAACAAACAGATAATTAAGGTTGCGAATAAGGAAAAAATCTTTTCTTGCAACTGGTTCCGAAATTTAATCATCAGAATGCCTTGTGGTTAAGGAAAAAATTCCCTTGATTCGCAACTGGTTGCAAACCACTTTTACGAAACCGGCAGGAGGTGTTAAAATACATTGGTCACGAATCTCCGGTTACGGCCAAAGAGAGCAAGGTAGATCGAGGGATGGCAGAGATTGAAAAGTTTCGAATCAGCCTTTTTTTTACTTTTTGCGCTATGGTTTCGAATAAAGAGAAATAAAGATATTTTTTTCCTTGGTCGCCTTCTACAACATCCATGGAAGGAAACATATCCGCAAGAGCTGTTAAGCTCCGACAGCTCAACTGACCCGGGGATAGAATCCTCCGGAGAAGGTAAGCTACAGGTAAGCTACTGGCTTTGCTGCCAGCTTCAGAGGACCCGCCCGCCTGACTGCAATATTAACTGCAACGTGTTTTATGGACCTTAATTAATCTCATTAATTCATGAAATACCAACCCATAATTTCAAATTGAGTGGTTGACCAAAAAGGAATTTGAAACCGTTATTTTTTTATTTGAATTTTTTAATCTGTGGTATTTTAGCTTTGTTTTGGTCTAACCAGAATATTTTTAGGTGCCGTAAGTTATTTTATTATGATTTTTTTTGTGAGCCGAGGCAGTTTTGGAAAAAATACACCTTACACACAGCGTACACTAGGTTTTGTCATCGAAACCTGTTTATACACGAAACTTCAAACGCGATTTTCTCGAAATCAATTATATTCCCTTGAGGTCCCTTTTTGGTCAACCACTCAATAATAATATAATAAACATTCATAATTTTTCTTGCCGGACCCGGTTGCCAAATTGACAGACGGCTCCTCGTTATGTACACATTCGTGTTATTGTAATCTTTTGTAAGTTTGTGCAGATTTTCGAAGAAATACATGGATTGCCAATTGACATGTTTTAATTTCTAGCCAGGTGAAAATTTTTACTGTCCATTGATAAAGCCATAAAAACTTACAACGAAACCAACTTTTATTATTTCTCTGAATTCGTTTTAGAGATTTTTAAAAAATACTTTGCCTAGAAGTAAAAAAAACTAACTGTCAACGTCATGTTGACATTCGAATATAATCTGTGATCTTTCTGTGAATTTGACGTTTGTTTGACGCATTGACATCAGTGTTGCCACTTTGATGGTTATAGTTTCCCACGTCTCGTAGGCTGCAGAGGCATTGTATGTATTCACTTCTTCTTCAAAATTATTCAGTATGATTTGGGTACTTCTTTAGGGTTCCGTACAAGAAAAAACATCCCATTTGAAATAAATACGCCATTTTAGATTACTTCAAGCTGCAATGGCACAACAACTGAAACATAAATGTATGAATAGGTAATTAATAAGTGAATTAATTTTAAAATCAATGGAATAACAGCCGTACGTCCTAATAGGAGAGGGAAACTTTCCCCCTTCTTCGCATCTCAAGCCTAACTTCCATTCAAAAGGGAAATTTCTCTTCTTGTCTTTTAAAGTTTTATGGCAATGGCTCATGAGTTTTTCAGCCCACAAGTGGTTTTTACAAAAAAAAAATATTTTTAAAATTCATATAAAATAAAATAATCAATATTTTGGAAAAGGGTTGGAAGCAAATCCCTTAGTTTTTTACCTATACTGTAACTTTTTATTAGATGCAGTAAAATGACGTTTCTTGGGTTGCCATTTTTTGAAGAGGGATGTAGCTAAGTGAGTAAGTGAATCATTCAATAATGAATGATCAGTTTGGTTTGGTTTTAGAGATTTAATATTAAGTTATAATGTATTTTTTTATTCTGTTATTGTTACTATAGTAAAGGATTGATCTTTTTCAGGGGAAGTATAGGGACGTACATTCAAAATGAAACAAAAATATCGTAATAATGTTATTTAATCAATCTTGTTCGGAATCACTGTCGCTGTCGCTTTCGGTCACACTAATGACAAATCTGTCTGTCACTTCATCTATAATGTGATCGAGGTGGCACATTTTGTCTTCCTCTTTTATAGTGTGGGACACACAGTCACTCCACTTAGCCGGTGTCACTTTGTTGATTCCTTCTTGGAATAAAGTTTTCACGTCTTGCATTTTATACGTCTTATTATTGTTGGCGACGTGCCCCTTTACCTGAGCCCAAACCAACTCGATGGGGTTCAATTGACAGTGATAAGGGGGCAGTCTTAAAAATCTGATATATTTTGTGCAGCCATATCGTCCACGACATATTTCTCAATATGATTTTGTTGTTTTACAGTATCTATGAGAGTGGCCTTCACCATATTTTTGGTTAAATGCAATATTTTTAGTGGTCAGCCACTCTTGAATTCGTGCTTTCGTCCACGACATCTTCGGAATTGTTTCGATTTTCCTAGAGTGATAGGGCGCGTTGTCCATACGACTACTGCATTCGGCTTGAGTTTGGGTAGAATGCCAGCGAACCACTAAATTATCACCTTCTTTTACTCCTTATTTCTATACCCTGTTTTACAATAAAACAAATCGGAAGTTATACAATTCATAATATAACTTTTATTTCATCAAGAACCCTTTACCTTTATCTACTTACAATGTGTAAAAGGATCAACGTTTATACAGCCTTTTATTTACATGAATAATAAATAGAATTATGTATGATCATTATGAGTTAATTATGGAACGATTAGATTTTATGTGAACTGAATCACATCCCTATTGAGACTAGGCTGTCAACATTATTTTACGGAATGACATTTTGAAACGTCATTTTACTGCATCTAATAAAAAGTTACACTATACTTTCGGCTAAGCTATTAAAATATCCGAGTTACTATTTTGAAATGTTGTCAATTAATACACAATCCGTAAATATTAATTTACTACAAAATTTTTGTGTGAAAACTCTCACGTCTGCCACAAAAAATATTTATTTGCTGTTGACTGCACCGGTATTTAGGCCTTATTTAGCGAGACTTACCCCCAGTTTCTCGTACACTAACAAGCTGTTAATCTACTGTTAACAGCTGTCAGTTGTTTTTTTTGCATGCACTTTGGTCAATTGACAGCTGTTAACAGTAGATTAACACCGTGTTAGTGTACGAGAAACTAGGGGAAAGCGTGTCAAAGCAAAGTGTTGAGTCGCAAATGGCGTTGTACCAGCCGTGGGTGTGTACATTTACAGGAACTAACGAACCATTTTGAGTATCTTATAATTCAAACATATTTGAAATCTGTCTGTCTTACAACAGTTTTTTGTAGGTCGGGCTTATGTTTAGTTTGCTGGATTCGGCTGTTTCCAGATTACCCTTTGAATCCTGCCCCCCCTAACCTAAACAAAATCTTCCGAAAATTGCCATTTAGAGAAGACAAACCTTCACAAAGTATTTTTAAAATTAAAGAATAAAAAATGAAAAATTGGTAAGTAGTACGTTTATTTCAAATAAAACACAAACTTTATTTTAAAAAAAAACCAAAGTGCGTGTCGGATCGGATGTATCATTATCTATACATCATTGGACAAAAAATTTCACGATCGAGAAAAAACGGCAAAAATATCACGTTTGTTGTATAGGAGCCCCCCTTTAATATTTTTTTATTCTGTTTTTAGTATTTATTGTTATAGCGGCAACAAAAATACATTATCTAAGAAAATTTCAACTACCCAGCTATTACCGTTCGTGAAATACAGCCTGATCACAGACAGACAGATAGACAGGTAGATGGACAGACGGACAGATGGAAAGTGAAGTCTTAGTAATAGGTTCCAGTTTGGCCCGCTTCGGGTACGGAACCCTAAAAGATATAAATTTCCGCCTTAGCTTCTAAAACATCTTCGAGCATGTCGCTTTCAATTCCATATTTTCTTGCTGAATTAAACCTCATGGTAACATTTGTGGAGAAGGAACACAAAAAGCCCAAACTGGCCCTAAGGCATTGAGCAACGAATTCTAAGAATTGCCTCTACAGTTTCAATTGACAACCTATTGCGCAATTTATCTTTAATTAGTTATTCAATTCAATTTTTGGAGCAATGGCAACCAGCCGATGTCGACTATTTCTGCCAAAGTCACGTCTTGACACGACAGACGCATAAATTGAAAAGTAGTCTAAACAAAACAGAATGTTACTTTGTGGAGGCTTTGCATGTGGACACCACAGCATGCAAAACCAGTACCTGTGAAACAAGGAAGGGATGATAAATACATAGGAATACTCGCATGTAGATAGATATTAATTCTTAGATAACAAGTACACAAATTATAATTTAATTTCATTTTCCCCAATAAATTTTATTAGTAATATAGATAAATCAGATGACATATACGTGAGGAGAGAAACGAAGTTAATAGGGAGTGGGATGTTGATTTTGGGGAGGGACGTGTATAAATCTAAAGATCGGTTATTTATGGTACAGTTAAAAAATATGTGGTCCACGTCGCCCTCCTCAAGGCCACAATCACAGATCGGACTATCACTTACTCTGATCCTGTTAAGAAACACGGGTGTGCAGCAATGGCCGATCCTGAGCCGACAAATTACCGAGACTACCCTTTTTGACACTTTTTTGAAATTAAAAAACCACGGTTTGGTTCTGATCGTCGGTTGGATAGCGAAGAAGCGGGAAGCCTTGAGGAGACTACTCTCCTGCCACAGGGTCAACCAAGATTCAGACAGACGCTGCTTTGGAAGAGAAAGTAAGTCGTAGGGTTGGTGCAGGTAGTGTTTTCGGTCCACTTCGTGACCGCAGGCATGTTTAGCGAGCAAGTCAGCATTTTCGTTGCCTACTATACCAGAGTGTCCTGGTAGGTACCCATGCCAGAACCACCTCAAGATTTTTACTGGAGCAACTCAACAGGGTCTTTTTAATATCTAATATGATACGGCTATTTAGTTTACACCTGAGCCGGTTCTGGTTAAGGGCCTGTAGGCAGCTGAGGGAGTCAGTGAAGATAACAGCTTTCTCGATATTGTAGGATTCTACGAAAAGGCATGCCTCCAAAACGCCAATGCATTCACCAGTGAACACAGAGGATTCCGGAGGGCACTTGAACTGAATCGCAAGTTTTGAATTTTGTAGGAATACTGATACTCCAACGGGGTTAGAAGAGGATAATTTTGATGCGTCAGTGAAAAATCTCTGGAAGTCACTCCAGCGCTCGTGCACTATACTATTAAATAAAGCGTTTGCTGAGGGGTTGTCTTTACCGATACCGATGTTCAGGACAGTTTTCGGTGTGTACAGCAAAACGCTGTAGCTGTATTCGTACAGAGGTAATTTATATTACCAGGGAGTCCTCAAAGAGCATAAGCTGTCTAAAGCTTTTAAGTAGGAGGGGAATGTCTTTATTTGTCCAGAAGGCGCTTTTACGGACGATAGTATCAAGCTCTTCTAGCTTCTGGATGAGAATGTGAGATGAGCGGGAGCAAGCCTTGGTCACGAAGCGGTCCGCTAGGTACTGACGGCGCAGACGGAGAGGTGGATCCACAGCTTCTACCTGGAGTGCATTTGTAGGTGTTGATTTCATGCAACCCAAAATCAGTCGCAAGCACTTATATTGTATGCGGTCTAATTTTACTAAGGAAGTTTTGTTTATGGGTTCCAAGGCAAAGCAACCATAGTCCATTATGCTCCTAACAAGGGCATTGTAAACTAATTTTAAACAGACTGGGTGGGCACCCCACCAGACACCAGCAAGGACCCTGAGAATTGAGTATGCGCGTTCACACTTTTTAACAAGGTGTTCGATATGGTGGACCCCTGTAAGTTTAGGGTCTAAGCATACTCCTAAGAATTTTACCATACTTTTTTGTGGGATGGCGGTATTGTCAATTTGGACAGAAATATCCGGGACTTTTCGTTTGCGTGTAAATACCATAAGTGAGCTTTTTGGGGCCGAAACAGAAAGTCCCTGACAGTTAAGCCATTGGCTAAGGGAGTTAAGGGACAGGTTTAAGGATTCCGCTGCAAGCTCGATAGAATTATCAGAGACGTATAACGCGACATCATCTGCGTATTGTAAGATATGACAGTTATGGTTAAGGCTGGAGTTAATATCGCATGTATATATGTTAAAAAGTATGGGGCTCAGCACAGAGCCTTGTGGGAGGCCTTTCCATAACATTCTAGAGTGGGGTTCAAAGTCAGGTACGTGAAGGGCTGCAGATCGAGACATAAGCAATAGGCATATGTATTGGAGAGAAAGGAGGATGACACTGTCGACTGAACTGGCCAGTAAGCCAGTTAGGAAATAATACAAGTGTAGGTATTTGATTTGAATGATATTCTATCGAGTGACTAGAGTCTAGATGTCATTGCCTTTTGTTCTGTATTTGTTTGTTGGAAAACATGTCAGTGAAAATAAAATTATTTGTCCTGATGTAACAGTTTATATTTCTGAGTAGATTTGCAGCAATTGGTAGCTCCCTGAACACGGGAACTCCAATAATATGCACCGGACCATCTTAACAGGTATCCTCAGATGTAGCAGCTTTTGCCTGAGGACTGAAAGGAGGACGCTGTCATAGGCTGAGGATATGTCCAGAAATGCTGCTACGGTTGAGTCATTCCTGCTCAATGTCACTCTAATATCTGTCACTAGAACCGCAACGCTGTCAATTGTGCTTAGCCCCTTTCTAAAGCCGAATTGGGTCTTTGGCAAAAGGTCTCTACTTTCCACTAGCCACTCGAGACGGTTTTTCAGAAGGTGCTCCAAAACTTTAGATAATGTGGACGAGAGGGCGATAGGTCTAAAACCGTTAGGGTCGTCAGAGCATTTATCCGGCTTGAGGATAGGCAAAATCAATTGTTTTTTCCAAGGCTCCGGCACATAGCCGTATTCGAAACATGTATTAACAAAATTAAGGAAGTAATTGAGCGTGTTAGGTCCAGCTTTGGCTAGAAATGAGTACGGAAACCCATCCTCACCAGGTGTAGTGTCTTTCACTTCCGCAATAACAGTTTTAAGCTCTTCTGCAGAGAAAGGTTCGTTGAACTGGTTATTGGGCTCAACTGAAGGGAGGTCGGGAATCCGCAGTTCATCTTCAGCGGGGACATAAGGAGGGGCTAGTTTTATAAAGAAGGCTTCGGCGATTTCGTCCGAGATAGAAGTGGATGGTTTTGGGGAGAAGCTATGTCTGAATCGATTGATTTGTTTCCATATTAAAGTAGGAGGTGTAGATGGGGAGAGAGAAGTACAGTAAGAAACCCAACCTATTCTTTTCTTTCTGCGCAGGGCTCGTCTGGATTTAGCCAGGACTCGACGATATTCAGTCAGGTTGCTAATGGAACAGATTTCGTTACATTTTTGCTCTGCTTCCCTGCGCTCTTTAATAATTTGAGAGCACTCATCATCCCACCACGGAGGGGAAGATATTCCTCCTGACCGGGTTTTTTTTTGTTGGGAAAGCCGTTTCAGCTGAGTTTTTTATAGTATTCGTAAAGGCAGTATATGTCTGGTCTAAATTGGTTTCCCCAGGCTCCGGGAGGAATTGGATCTCCCGCTCTAAGAGGTAGGAGTAAGTCTCCCAGCCAGTTTTTGTTAAGCGATATTGAAGCAGTGGCCTCACTATCTTATCTGGGAGGGATTTGTGGGGTAGGTCAACTACCATAGGAAAGTGATCGCTTTCGTGTGTGGAGTTTAGACGGTCCCAGTTACAACAGGGAGCCAAACTCATGGAGCAAATGGTAAGATCCACACAGCTCTTTCTCTCCCCAACGTTGCCTCTACGAGTCGATCTGCCGTCGTTTAGGACACACAGACCTACGTCATCAATCACTTCAACTAGTTCCTCTCCAAAATTGTCGCAGTGATCCGAGCCCCAAAGATAATGGTGAGCGTTAAAATCGCCCATTATAATACATGGGCCTTGCAGTGCAGTGAATAGGGATCTGAGGGAGGTAATTAGGGAGATGTGTGTGTCAGATATATAAATAGATACATAAGTTATACCAAGTGCCTTTACAGCAACCACATTTATATATTCATCATCATCATTATCTAATGGAGGCAGATGGACTGGGGAGAAAGGAACTATGTTGTTAACAAGTATGGCACAGCCGCCATAATTGTCAACTCTATCATTACGAACACAATTAAAATTATGTACATTGAAATTGAAACCTGGCCTCAGCCAGGTTTCACTAAGGCAGCATATTGCTGGATTGAATTTATTTAAAAGGTAGGATAACTCGTGTTTCTTATTATTGATACTTCTCGCATTCCACTGTAGGAGTGTAAATGGGCGCGCCATTGTGTAGGGTATATAAGATAGAGTCTAGTTTGTGGGCAACGTGGTCAGGTAGGGATTTAGATGTAATTAGGGAGCAAATCAGGGAGATAAGTTGCTCTATTGGATCCTCTTTATTGGGAGGTGTAGAGCGTTCGTGTTCCTGAGAGAGTGCACAGCCATTGTGAGAGGGGGAATAAGAGTAATTATGTACCAAGGCTTGATGAGCTTGTCTGTCGTAGCCTGGAGATTGCGGGGAACGGGACCTGGGTTTCAGAAAAACAGTTTTCCTGTGAGAGTTTGCTTCATGGTTTTGTGATTGGGATCTATGCGGGTTTGTGCGGGGCTGTGTGGAGCCTGAACGTGACTGGGAAGAGTGAGGTGGGGACATTTTTGCTACCTTGGCATAACGTCTAGAAATTGCTGGAATTTTTTTACTGGCTTCAGAGTAAGAGATTGACTGCTCTGCCATTATAAGTTTGATAGCGCGTTGTCTTCCATATTCTGGACAGTCCCTGCTGGTAGCCGGGTGGTCGCCTTCACAATTTGTGCATATTGTGTCACTAATTGGTACACTACATCCATCTCCGGGGTGGTCGAGACCACACTTGTAGCACCTGGGTTTAGAGCGGCATTGGTTACGTGTGTGACCAAAGCGGCAGCAGTTAAAGCACTGTATAGTGGGGTATTGGTATAGTTCAACCTCGAGTGCAGAATAACAGCAGAACACGCGCTTAGGCAAGACTTGACTGTCAAAAGTGAGGACTACTGTCTGACTTGGTTTCCACTCAGGTTTCCCTTCATCAGAAACAGTCTTTCGGTTCATCCTCCGGACTTTCAAGACCTTGCCACAGCTGTCACGTACCTTGACATACAACAACATCTCCTCATCTGTCCATTCCGAGGGGACACCCCTCACCAAGCCCATACGAGTCACATTAAACTGTGGGATGAATGGTTGGTACTTGGTGGCCTCGAGTATCGGGTTTGACAAGAATGCATTTGCATCTTCAGGCGATTTGAACTCCACAGCAACTTTGTTGCGTCCAAGTCGTTTGATGCCATCAGGGAGGACGTTTCCTATGTTATTTTTAAGTAGAAATAATCCGAACTTGACATGGTGAAGTGTGGCACCTGAATTTTGCTGATTTTCTGCATGTGATACATGGACTATGAATGGGCCTTTATCCAGTACGGAGTACTTCTTTCTACCAAGTGGGATTGTTGTAGGTCTCGGTAATTTTACTGGCATTTCGGTGGGTGTACTGGGCAATGCTGGGCGTTTTCTATTGACATGATCAAAGGTATTATCCGTTTCCGATTGTGCGTTATGTACTGCCTGGGGAAGGGTAACTGTTATGACCGAAGACAACTCAAAAGGTTCAATATCTGGTGGCTTAGGGGGGATCTTTGTGCCGTCCATTCTTGAATAAATAAATGGTTGGACTTACTTACCCGGGTTGTTATTTAGACAAGTACAGATAAACAACACAACACAAGACAAAACACAACAAAAAAGACACCAAAAAGTACTTAGAAGGAGCTAAATATTATGAAAATTCCGACAGCGCATGTGCTAACCAAGGACAGCGACGACAGAAAAACTTTAATTAGTTATATTTACTTGAGAAAAAGCTCTCAACAACTGCATTGGAAAATGGCAGTGACAAAATCGGATTTTGTCATTTTCACAATCAGCGAAAAGTATATTGTAATTTGTATGAATGAATGCTTAATAGCCTAAATGTGTGTAATCAACATTTCATGTAAGCATTAAACATACATGAAAAGCCTGTTTGAGATTCTTTGTGTGAAAATGTTATCGTTCAATCGTGTGCTTTTCATTTTGGAGATAAAAGATTAACCTCCGAAAAACCCCAAACTCCATTTTTTTCCCTCCAAAATCCCCCCAAAGAACTTCTCCCTTCAAATATCTCCCCTAAGCAAAAAAAAAGCTAATTTGGAGGGAAAACCCTCATCTGGCAACACTTTCCGGCTGCTGAGACTTTCTCTCAGATTAATGAATAGCGTCTGTACAAATAGTCTGTGGTGAACTGTCAATCATTATTCTAGGTGTCAAGCAATGATGAGGTCTGTGGTGGGTCTGTGTGTCAAGTGTCATGCAATGCAAGTGTCCTACTTAGTCTGTGGAAGTGTCAACGATAAAAAAATTATTGCATTTTGTTTGTGCGGCGTTCAAAGTTTTTCTTGTATTTGAATTCTATTTCTTCTCCTGTTTCTCTTCAATTATTTTTACTAAATAGCTTCCAATTAAGTCAATAGTTTAGGCGGCTTAAGTTACTAAAGGCTTTCTATGGTAAAACATCTTATTTCCGACGATAAAGAACTTCTCCCTTCAAATTTCTCCCCTAAGCAAAAAAAAGCTCTGAATTTGGAGGGAAAACCCTCATCTGGCAACACTTTCCGGCTGCTGAGACTTTCTCTCAGATTAATGAATAGCGTCTGTACAAATAGTCTGTGGTGAACTGTCAATTATTATTCTTGTCAAACAATGATGAGGTCTGTGGTGGGTCTGTGTCTCAAGTGTCATGCAATGCAAGTGTCCTACTTAGTCTGTGGAAGTGTCAACGATAAAAAAATTATTGCATTTTGTTTGTGCGGCGTTCGAAGTTTTTCTTGTATTTGAATTCAATTTCTTCTCCCGTTTCTCTTCAATTATTTTTACTAAATAACTTAGTCTTAGCTTCCAATTAAGTCAATAGTTTAGGCGGCTTAAGTTACAAAAGCCTTTCTATGGTAAAACTTCTTATCTCCGACGATAAAGGGATCATGATAATATTATCACACACCACGCGCGGCTCGCCGCTCCAATAATTTCTATCACAATCATAAAATCAAGCGTTGCCGTTGCCTGATTGACTGACTCCGCAACCGTCAGTTACCCAACGCCGGCACCTGCTAAGCGAAAGTGGGTGTAATTAGTTTTATTAATAAGTGGACAAGCTGGAATTTTTGCTGTGGCCGTTTGCATGGGACAGTCCGTAAATCACCTCCACCATGCATTCCTGGCTACAGCACCGATGGACCGGCCTCTACCTCCTTCTCCTGGCTTTGGGAGCGATATTTCTGTTCCTCTATGGGTTTTTCCCTTTAAAATACCATACAGGGCGGATTGCTAATATCAATGATCTCCCCAATTTCATTAATGGTGTTAGGTGAGTACAAGTCATATGTTTACTTTGCTGAAACTTTCTCTTAGTAATAGAACAGCAGATTGTTTCAGTTAGCATTTCTATACCAGTTGATTGTAAGTGAAGAACATTAAATGCTTGCCAGTGAGGTCACCAGACAATCAGACATCATACTGGACCATTAATTGCGTAGAGTCTTTGATTTTAGCTTTGTCGCTGAATTAAAAACATACTCCCAATATAAAGTTGTGGATCTGTTTAAAGAGCTTCATACTCAAGCTTAGAAAAAAACTACAATTTGATTTAATTTGTGAACTTGGCACTTGTTGATTTACCTGCATTTAGAACTCAATCACTATACCTGGGCTATTAATAACAGCTATTGAAAAATTCATAAAACATAACTTTCCAAAACTTTTAATCACAGTGTTTGTCTATTTAAATAACATATTTTTAGTATTACTATGCATTTTTATTGGATTTTTGTAATTAAACATCATAAGCATTTTAGGGTTACTGAACTGTAAATTAATTATTCATATTAGTGTTCAGTCACTCGGCACTGACTTATTAAATTATTGTTTCAATTATGTCAGAAAGTAGTTAAAATTGCCTTATATAATAAATACATCCCCTAACTAGTTTCCAGATTGATTACAGCATAATTTGATATTATTGTGCAGAATCATGCTAACACCACAGAGGAAAAAACTAATGCCTCAATAATTGATTTCAACTATCACTTTTTAACTTCCAGTATTGATGGGCGAGAAGTATATAATACAGGAGAGACCAGCGTTGTTCTGATGGTGATAGATGGACTACGATACGACTTTGTTACCGAGGAGTATATGCCTTTCACAGGCCAACTGCTTAAGAACCAGTCAGCCTGTATTTATGTGTCTGTTGCCGAACCTCCCACGGTCACTATGCCAAGGATTAAGGTGAGATGATTGTTAGAACTTGCTACTGGATTTGCTTCTTAGTACAAAGACGCATTCAGTGTGAGGCATAAAAAACCAAACAAATCCCAAAAAAAAGAACAGCTAGTAATTAAGTATGCCATTAATTTTTCTTTCAATATTGACACAGAGCAGCTTAAACCTAAGGAAGTACATACATCACTCTATTAGTTTTTTTTTTATAATTACTTTGGTCGGTGACCTTTGATTGAAACATTCAGAAATTCCCCTGTGCAGGCAACAGCACATCAAGCAGTAGTGTCGTTCCAAATTAATGATATCATTTATGCTTTTAACATAAGAGTGGTTGTACAAACTTTAAAGTTGATCAGTTGTTTAAACGCTGATCAAAGCTGTTGAATGTACAAATATAATTCCAAAACAATAACAGAATTCAATACCCACCCACTACACCAAAGAAAAAAATTCTCTAACTATATACTTTACAGAAGTTCCAACTCTTACCAAACTACTCAACACAGAACCTTGTCTTTTCACATTCAGTCACCGGAGAGAAAAACCGAGAGGGCACAGTGGCGTCGTACGATAAACTTCTGGCGGGACATATTTGCAAGTGTCACCAGTTTGTATATTACAACACCGGTTGCTTGTTTCGCTCTGGTAGTGGGACCAAAGAAAAAACATCCAGTTGTTTGTACAATCAATGTCATATTGGGACATTCTAATTTTATTTCTTTCTTTCTAACTAACTTTTTCTGGAAGTATACAGAAAGGTAAGTTTTTTCTTTGGTGGCATGAAGTGCATGACTGTTATTTAAATGTTTACATATACTAAGCATAACAAAATCCCCATATCTATCCAAAAATTGTGGTTTCTACTCATAATTATAAACAACTGAAGTGCAAGGAATGTATCAGCTGTAGGATTAAAATGTAGTATTTTAATGCCGTGGGTACTAACTTTGGTGTCAACATCTATGAAACAATAACAATATTCTTATATTATGGAACAGCTGATCCAATCTGCGGTGGGCACGCATGGTGATTAAGCCCATACTCCCTCTGAGAGAAGGCCTGTGAACTACAATGGGACGTAAATAGGCTGCTTATGATGATGGAACAGCTGATTTTTTTTGCCAAGTGATCACCAAGTAAGATTTTTGTGTTGGAGACTACAAACCCATATATCTATTTGGAAAGGGGTCCCCCCTTTCTAGAGTGGTATGAGGATTTTGTTATAATACCCTGTGTAACATATGCACGAAATTAATAAAACACCTACATAGCATTTCATTCACCTTTCTGGGGGTAAAAAAGTTTTTTTTTAAATACTATCTAAGTCAAGAATTGACAATAAAGGTTCATATTTCTTGAATGAATGAATGAGAAATTTATCACCCAACAAGCGAATCAAACTAGGAAGACCATATTTTAATGATTCCTATCAACAGTTTGTTTACAGACCAAAGCTGAATGAAACTAAATATACCAACTGGTTACTTGAGCTTGAGCTAAGTGCATATTTATTCATTTAAATATTTCTTATCATGCTTGGGAAGAAACCTTATCACTATGTAATTGATTAAAACTGCAACTTATGACTTCACATGGGAATTCCAACACTTGATTAAGTTTAGAAAGGGAATGGGATGTGTGGACCAAATCTTCTCCTTGAGGCGGATGGTGGAGAAACTTCTGGCCAAAAGTCAGAGGGTTTTCTGTGCGTTCGTCGACTTGGAGAAGGCTTATGATAGAGTGGTGAGGAGTGACCTGTGGTCGGTACTGTCCATGTATGGGGTGGACAGCGTCTTGCTGCGAGCTCTGAAGTCTCTCTATGAAGACTCCAGTGCTTGCGTTAGAATTAATGGGGCGTATACTGACTGGTTTAGCATTCGCAGAGGTGTAAGACAAGGATGTATCGCCTCCCCATGGTTGTTCAACTTATTCATGGACAGTTGCCTGACTGATTTGAAGAGAATGACTTTGGGATAAGGATGGGTGAGCTACTGGTCAAATGCTTGTTATACGCCGACGATCAGGTTTTGTTCGCATCGTCGGTTGAAGACCTGCAGACACAAGTAGCAGTAATGGATGAGGCGTTTAAAAGGAAAGAACATTAATGTGAGTAAGACAAAAGTAATGGTGTTCGAAAAAGATGATGAAATGACTGAGTGCAAGATAAGAATTAGAGGTGAAAGGGTGGAACAAGTGAAAGAATTTGTCTATTTGGGGAGCCTCTTTACCAGGGATGGCAAGTGTGAAGGTGATATAGAAAGAAGAGTAAAAGCAGGAAATTGTGTAAACGGTGCATTGCACTCCTTTGTGAGTGGCCAAGACATCTCCAAAAGAGTTAGATTGGATATCCATAATGGAGTGCTAGTCCCAACACTTATGTATGCTAGCGAGACTTGGGTATGGCAAAAGAAGCAAGAAAGTAGGATTAATGCAGTAGAAATGAGGTCCTTGAGAAGTATGTGTGGCGTTAATTTGAATGACAGGATACGCAATAGTGTGATTAGAGAACGTTGTGGACTGAAAGAGGATGTAGTGACAAGAATTGAGAAAGGAATGTTGCGTTGGTTTGGACATGTGGAGAGGATGAAGGAAGAAAGATTGACAAAACAAATATATCGAGCGAATGTGGATGGAAGGGCCGGTAAGGGACGACCCAGACGGACATACTTCGACCAAATAGAGGATGTATTAACAAAGGGCAAGATAAAAAGTACCCGAAACCGGCGTGCGTGCATGCAACGACTAATGAATGTTGAGGAAGCGAAAGTGATCTGTCAGGATCGTAGCAAGTGGCACTCCCTGGTCTCTGCCTACCCCTCTGGGATACAGGCGTGAGTTTATGTTATGTTATGTTATGTTATGATTAAGTTCACAATAATACTAGCCTAATTCACCTTGTTCTCTAGTGGAAACTTATAGCTTTGGTGGCTTAAACTTTCATTTAACTGTTACCAACTAACGGGTAGCCAAACTTTTTGATGATAGATGGACTGTCAGTAGTGCTGGCCATTTCACGATAATTACCGACATGATTTAATATTTCCTCGTGCTATGAACTACATTGGTTGCCTAACAAACGAAGAGATACTAGAAATATTTCGGTGAATTAAATCCATACCGAAAACATTGACCTGAGATTGACCACTTTAAACAAATCCGAGGGGATACAAAATAGTTTAGTAAAACTACAAAAAATACTTTATGCATAATTTCATGGATTGGTGTAATATAGTATGTTACACCAATACATAAAACTATGCGGTGGCAGCGCAACAATAGAACGCTGGCCTCACATTCAATTGGTCGTGGGTACGATTCCCGGCATCGTGAGGAAATCCGAGTGTCTGAGGTGTTCAGTTACCTTAGGTCTTGAAATCGCCAATCCGCGGCGGGTACGAGATACTCACTCTCTGAGAGAAGTCCTGTGGCTGCAGTGGAACGTATATAAAGCTTACTCCATAATTTTGAGGCTAACACCCCTATTTCAAGACGTTTTTGAAAAAATTACTCGACTCGACTCAATACTCAATTGAAATTCCAAATTATTTTTTTCATTATTTTAATAGTGATTTCTGTTATTTTTAAAGAGCCTCTAAATGAGCCTCTTTTAAAATCACATCGTTCCTATCGCCATTGCCAACATAAAAAACCGGCCAAGTGCGGGTCGGACTCGCGCACGAAGGGTTCCGTACCATTATCTATACAACATTAGACAAAGATCGAATTTGAGAACAGCGCCATCTATAGAAACCAACAAGAAGCGTTTAACATTGACATTTAACGACATGATGTCGGCGCTATGAAGGTTACATAGATGGCTAGCGCTGTCTTTAGACAGCGTTTGTTGTATGGGAGCCCCCCTTAAGTATTTATTTTATTCTGTTTTGAGTATTTGTTGTTATAGCGGCAACAGAAATACATCATCTGTGAAAATTTCAACTGCCTATCTACCACGATTCATGAGATCCAGCCTGGTGACAGACAGACAGACGGACAGTGAAGTCTTAGTTATAGGGTTCCGTTTGGCACCCTTCGGGTACGGAACCCTAAAGATCGCATCCTCACTCAAGTTATACCACAGAATACATTAGTTGCACTCACTCGAAGTACTGACTGATAATGAACCAATGAAGTGACTTGACTATTCCCTCGACTCCACCTCCGTTGAGTATTGAGTCGATGAGACTTGATCAACGTCTTGGAATACGTGTGTAAGTAGCCAAATAGCTACAGACAGTTCCGTGTTCCAGTTTTAGCGATGCTTATCCGTGCATACACGAAGTCTATCCAGGGCAGCGTTTGCGCATGGTACTTCTGGAAAATTATAGCCGACGCTTGTGTGACGTCAGTTTTTATTGGCATTACTGATCTAGATGTGCGATTGCTTGATTTTAATGTACTTAGTAATAATTTTAATAAAGATGCTTTTAGTTTTACAATTCCAATTCCAGTATTTCTTCCAGCAAACTGGTTTTGTGGTTTGCTGTTAGAAACTCTGAAGGCATTATTTCATTAGCCAGATCGTAGATTGACTCGACACAAATTCTTGGATAAGTATTAACTCCTAACTCAAAAACACACAAAAAATAACACTCAATGACAAGTAAATAACGCTTGATATTGTTGTTCCGTGTGTGACTCTAACAATTTTTTTTTCTGTACATTCTTTCATCTCAGGCGGGTTGGTTTTTGTAGTGTTTCTGTTGTTTCTGTGTGCGTAATCTCAGGTGCTTACGGAGGGTTTAATATCAGCCGAGCCATTGCTTTTGTGTGCGTAAGATGACTCCTGCCGTCATGTGACCTGTAAAGCCGCCAATACATGTTGGCTCAACGTTGCCGACTGAAAGCCAATACAAACGTATAGTTTTGCCTTGCTTGCAATCGCATTATGTATCTCACCTAGCTGGCCGAGTAAAGGCAAGCGCCAAAAGTTCATTTGGCATACCTTGTCACATTTGCGGTGGCTCGGGGCCAGTCAAATCAAAGGCTATCGTCCATCGTCGTTACATATCATATCAATGCACAAAAAAAACTGACAACATGTGGGCAGCTCCACAAAAATCGTCTACGTTGGCCGCTTGTATTGGTTTGCCGAACGTCTAGATGGTAGCACCTTGTATCAATTTGCCTACGCTGGCGTTGGCCTTAGCTCGACCAACGTGTATTGGGGGCTTAACATAATAATTTATTAATTGCTTCCCCAGGCCATGATGACGGGCTCGGTGTCGACGTTCGCCGACGTGGCGCTTAACTTTGGCGCCCCGGCCGTGACGGGCGACAGCGTACTGCGCGCAGCCGCTGGCAGGGGGCGCCGTTCCGTGCTTTACGGAGACGACACGTGGCTCAGACTCTTCCCGGGCCTCTGGGCTGAGTCTGACGGCACCTCATCGTTTTACGTCACGGATTATACAGAGGTAAGCCGCCGACGGTCAGTGGGTGGACCAGCCCGATGGTCGGACGATATCGCTGAGTCAGTGGAAGGTCCGTGGAAGCGGCTGGCAAGGGAGCGTGAGAGATGTCATTTAGGGGGAAAACGCCTATGCCCGGCAGTGGACAGCGGTGGGCTGATGATGATGAAAGCGCCAGGGGGCGCCACGCCGTACTCAGCAGCTATTTTGAAAGTTGTGCGCGATAAAACGCGTGATAAAAGAAATCAAACATTGTTGTGCTACTGCTGCTGGCTTAATGCAGATTTTGGTCCCAAAATTGGTAGCCTTCAGTTCATATGAGCTCCAACGTAAGATTAAAGCCACTCTAACAATGAATGAATACATTGAATTTCAAAGACAGTTCCAAGCTAACAAATGCCACCATATTTGGGGTACAAAGGTGCTCGAGTGGAGACCATGAGCTAGCAAACGCAGCGTGGGACGCCCACTACCTCGCTGGATCTACGATCTGAGGCAGACTGCTGGCAGCAGCAAAATGAAGATGGCCGAGAACAGAGAGAAGTGGCGTGCCTTGGGGGAAGCCTGCGTTCAACAATGGACGAGTAATTTATTCCTTAAAATGCCATCATTTTCCAGGTAGACAATAACGTCACCCGACACTTGGATAAGATCCTGACTCCCGTGGGTGAAAAGAAGACACCGGAATTCGACTTCCTGGTCCTCCATTACCTGGGCCTGGACCACATCGGACACCTGGAGGGCGCGCGCAGCCCCAAGATCAAGCCCAAATTGCAGGAGATGGACGACGTGGTCAGGAAGATCTACACGGAGATGGCTAAATGGGTAGGTGTTATCTTAATTTACAGGAAGGTAGCTAGCCGGTTTGACTAAGTGCTTCAGTACTGAAAATCCAAGATATTATCGAGGCCATCTGTGCGTAATTTTGATTGAAATGGCCATAGTACGGCCGCAGTTCATACGAATTCGGGTCTTTGGGGGACTATTCTGTGTCTTCCCAAAACTGTATAGCATAATAATTTATTTGTGTCTAAATTTATGATACAGATCTTGCAATCTACGAGCGCGCGAGAGCTATAAAATGTTATTTTAAACCATTGGTCATTAAATATTTACTGTGTCTTCTCAAGTCAGCACGATGTCAGAATGTTGTATGACCTCTACCAGCGATCATTCGATTCTGTAAGTTGCTGTGTCTCCCCAAGACAGCACAAGTATACGTCAGAATGTTACACAACTTCTACCAGCGATCATTCGATTCTGTGAGTTTCTGTGTCTTCCTAATACAGCGCAAGGATACGTCAGAATGTTGCATCACCTCTATCTCTGTGTTGCTATCATTCAATTCTGCACCCTCGCAGGACCGCGCAGGAGTGCTATTGGTGTGCGGCGACCACGGGATGCGCGACGCGGGCGGTCACGGCGGCGCCACCCCTGCCGAAGTTCTAGTGCCGCTGTTTGTCGCCAAAACTAACGACTACCAGTGCCCTTATGCGTAAGTCCGCCACTACTTCTTCATTTGTACAAATGGCCCCAGTCTGGGTGTATTTCCATGTTTGTTACGTACTTGCCTGGTTAGGTTAGTTTGGGCACAAGCGATTGTGTTGTGAGGAAGTTATTATTGTTTATAAGTGCGGTGTAAACGTTCCTCCCACTCCAGCAACGGGCAAGGCCCGACCGTGGCCCAAGTGGACGTGGCCCCGACAATCGCGTGGCTGCTGGACTCGCCGCCGCCTGGCGACAGCACGGGCCGCGTGCTGCCGTCGCTGCTGCCGGCCGACCCGCGGCAGCGGCTCTACCTGCTGCACGTGCTGGCGCGGCACAATGCAGCGGCTGTCGAGAAGCAACTGGGCGATGCCGCTACGGAGAAAGGTCAGTGTACGCCATCGCTGCTGCCGGCTGACCCTCGGCAGCAGCTTTACCTGCTGCTCGTGATGGCGCGGCACAATACAGCGGCTGTCGAGAAGCAGCTGGGCGATGCCGCTACGGAGATAGGTCCATATCCGAAAAGCTTAGTCTGGAACAGCATTATAAATCTGTAGTGCTTACAAAATATTAGGCCCTAAAACATATTCCCTCAAATACACCCCCAATCTAATTTCATCTTATCTACTTTGAAAACATTATTTTCCCACACGTCACAATCTATTCTCGTGTTATCTCATTCTAAAACATGATTTTCCCTCAAGGTAACCCACGATGTAATCTTATTTTGTCTCCTTCCAGAGTTCTATAAGCAGTTCAAGCGCGCCGAGAAGCAATTCGGCCACTTTCTCGCCACCGGCCAACAGAGCGCCGCCAAGATCGCTAAAGAGTTCTACGAGGGCTCCCTGGACGAGATGGCGAAGTATCTCACTGAGTCCACTGTCGAGTTCGACATGTTTGCTATAGTCGCAGCGGTGGTGCTTCTTTATGCTGTGAGTGCCGTCAAATACTAAATATGCTCGCACCACGTTAAGGTCGCTAACAGAAAACCATGCTGAACAAGACTCTACTAACAATCCCGAAATGCCTTACATGTAGCCTTCTTCTGCGTCTGATGAGAGGTGATCTGCGCAAAGCAGCGGCAGATCTCACAGGCTACGGCCAATTTGAACTTCAAAATAGTTTTATTTGGCCCATTCCAAAAATAATTGATAGTAGATAGAGAAATATTCTTTATCTACACTAATGTTCAAGGGCGTCGCCAAGGGGGGGCTGGGAGGGGCAGTTGCCCCCCCCTAGAGATTCTAAAAAAGTTGCCAAATATAATGCAACCAAAGTCTTAAGTCTTTGAGTTAATTTGCTTGAAGTTCAAGCCTTGAACAATCATTCCCGTACGTCGAAACTCGAATGAATTTACCAATTCCACTCCTAATATTCCGTACGCTCAATTACGCTCTGCTCTACTCTGTCGTTGAAGCGGGAGAGGGGGAGTGGGGAAGCAACATGTAACCGCGCAGCGCTCGCGCCCCCCGCACAGCCGCCTTTGTTTTAGCGTCTGTCATTCTGTCAGCTCGTGCTCGTGTAGCTTTACACATTGGACTCTGTACTGTCACAGAATATATATGTATATAGTACTAAGATACTGTTGTAATTACAATCGCTGTAGATGTAAGGCTCGTAGTACAAGTGAAAAGCTTCCTGTGCTGTCGACTTTACCTACAATTCATACTTACTTTTCTCATTCATAGAGAATGAGAAAAGTATGAATTGTAGTAGGTAAAGTCAACTTGCCCCCCCCTGCGCCATCGGCTGGCGACGCTCTTGCTAATGTTGTAACATTCTACTTATGTTTTCAATAGTTGACTTATAATTACTACTGTTATAGGGCAGACAACTAAACACTCAATTTAAGCAATTTCACATGATGGTATAATATTCACATCGATATCGTAAAATCTCATTATAACATCAATAAAACGCGACCAACTTGATTGCAGGGCCAATCAAGTTGGTCGCGTTTTATTGAAGCGCGCAGCTGCGCTCTCATTGGTTAAATTTTAATGGCGGCAAAATCACTGTGATTATACACGTACGCGTGAATTTAATTTTTAATTGCATTAGTGAAGATAAAGTAGTGTATGCAACTGCATATAACACGGGTATTAAAACACTCGTTACTATTATGAAACTCGCTGCGCTCGTTTCATAAACTCACACTCGTGTTTTAATACCCTTCATTATATGACAGTTGCATAAACTACTATTATTGTACACGAGTTAATTTGTTCTCGCGCATTCTATCATCCATACATAACCATTTTATCTAAGCCAGCTTTACTTATATTCCCTTATTGTCTTCCTTCTACAGATAACAGCCTCGCTGGTGTGCGTGACTCTCTACTCCATCCAGCGAACACCAAGGCGTCCCAGCGTCTCTCACCACCAGAAGCGCTCCCAAGCCGGCGCCATTGTCGCCTTCATCTTCATACTTCTCTGCTCAGTATTCACACTAACCCTAGCATGCGCCATCAGCGAGACAAAAAGCCACATCTGCACCCTAAACCCTATGTGGATGACTGTCATCGGCGGCATAGCCTGCGCGTTCACTGTAGCCTTTTTCATCACGAAATCGGCCTTAGAAATGAACTTTGACTTCTCGGCTCTGAAAGACATGAACGCTATAGACTATCTACTAGTTCTGGGTACGCTGTTCCATCCGTGGACGTTCTTCGGGACGAGTTTTATCGAAGAGGAGCATATGACCTGGTATTTCTACTGGAATACACTGATGTTCTTCGCGCTGATCAGGACGCTGGTAGTGGTTGTCTTGTATTGTAGTAAAAAGGTAGGCGGGGCTACAGAGGTGCAGGACAAACCGTATTTGCAGGACCGCATGGTGACTGGTCTTGGAATCGTGCCCAAATGGGTGGCGCTGATAGCTTTGCACAGGTAATTTGGACTTTGTGACGACGGTTTTGGGTCCCCTCGGGGTTAAGTATGAAAATGTTTTCGTTTTTTTAATCATTCTACAATTCTACATCTTCATTTTGAAGTTTTTAACTTTTCGTGTAGCTTTTTAGCGAGAGTAAACGGCAATCTACGTACCAACCATTTCATATTGCATATCGCATACAGTGGACAGTGAGTAACGTTTCACAATTAGAATAAAAATAGTACTGTCATTTATTGCTGATTGGAATATTCCATATAGACTGTTTGTGTGCCACACCTTCACATACTTTCTCAATAATGTTAATGCCATATTCCGCTAATATCTCACTTGCCACCGTCATCCTATGAAATTTATTCCGTAGATAAAGTTCACCTTGTAAACCATACAGTCTTAGAATAGCATCACTTACAAATAACTTACACGTGCCCGTTTTCAGGTACTTACGGACGATGAATCAAACCGGCGACAGATGGTTGTTTCTGCCAGATACAGCAGATTGGCTAAATGCACCTGAGAACTCGCATTATTTGCAAATTCAACTTGTTATTGGTAAGTAAAATTGCCTTTGCTTGGTCCTGGTATCTGCCTACCTTGTTGAGGTACAGGCGTGATTTTATATATGTGTCTCAACAATAATAAACTTATTTCCTTTCAGGAACCCTTCTGACACTGAGCATCTGTCTGTCCAACCTGAAATACACAAACAACCTACTAGGATTGCATACTGCCATCACGATCGCTGCAACAACTCTCGTCCTGTTCTATAGAGTCGCAACAAACGCTCTAGACACCCCGATACCCGCTATGAAAGATTGGAACACCGTCCTATTGGTTGATATCTTCTGGGGCCTATTGATCGTCCAGATGGCTCTAGAAATCATTTCCTACGGAGGCGTATTTAGAGTCTGTAACCGAAAACAGGGAAATCCTAACCCTGGAAAACTAAACAGTAACGAGTTCGTCTACAACAAACCAAAGGAAAAAACTGAAGACTATACCTACGGCTTGGAAATGGAGGAACCGTGGAATAGTGATGAAGTGAAACTTAACCTAGCTCGATCGATCTCTCACATAGCTTTAAACGATATGATGTTGATTATAGCTCTACTGATGAGACCTCACAATGTGATAATGATACCCAGTGTCTATTTTACGTGTAAACTAACATCTAAGTGCCTGGATCATAAGTTGTTGGACACAAGGCTGGCCAGGAATACGGAGGTGTTGGACGTACTGAGCGAAACGCTGGCCCATGTGTGGATCGGATATATTTTCTTTTTCTATCAGGTCAGTTGTCCATTTTGTTATTAAGGTATCGTAAACACTCGAGGCTGCCTCGTCATCAATCAAGTAACCGAAGATCTATTGTTTTGGTCATTAGTTACATGGACGATAGAACCGTATAGGGTATTGATAGAACCTCCGCCTCTCATGCGAGAGGTCGTAGGTTCGAAACCCGGCATATACCTACGGATTTTCTAATTTACGTACATTCTTTATTTTGTTACAACAATGCCACTCGCTAACTGCCAAGAAAAACATTGTGAGTAAACCTCGTGACCTAATCAGTTTCGCACGTCTTAACACTGTCTTTCCTGTAGATTGAGCCAACTAAGCTGAGAGGATGGTATAGTTGATAGGCAATCCTACTCCATCTACAAAATATAGATACGCCAGGCATTACAGAGGCGTGTCTCAGAGGCGAGATCGAGTCCATTAGTGACGATTTGTGCGCTGCTTGTTTGTTCTGTTTAAATGTATTGTGGTTTTGTCTCTTATTATGTGTTATTTTGTATATGGATCTTGATATCTGAAATAAAATATGATGACGTGCGTGCATGCAACGACTAATGAATGTTGAGGAAGCGAAAGTGATCTGTCAGGATCGTAGCAAGTGGCAGTCCCTGGTCTCTGCCTGCCCCTCTGGGATACAGGCGTGAGTTTATGTTATGTTATGTATTGATTATTATCATTACAGCGTCGGAGCTAACTGAGGAGTGCTCCCTCGTTACTGTCTCTGGTAGTGTATTCCACGCATTCGCGGTGGGCACGCGTGGTGATAAAGCCCATACTCTTTTTTTGAGAGAAGGCCTGTGCCTCACGGTGGGACGTACATAGGCTGCATTATAATTATTATTCAACACACGGTTCGGCAAGAAGTGTTTTCCGGGATCGCTTGTCATAATAATACTTTTCTATATATATTTTTTTTTTTACTTTTTACTGAGTCTTCAACGTCATCTCTTCCAGGGTAATAGCAACAGTCTTGCTTCGGTGGACCTAGGCTCAGGTTACGTGGGGCTCCGCGAGTATTGCCCGATGCGGGTGGCGCTGCGGATGGGCTTACACGCCTATGCGGGCCCCGCGCTCGCTGGCTGCACTTTACTCTGCACCTTAGCCGCCCGCGCTACCGAGAAATCTCAGTGAGTAGTACTCTTCTCTCATGGGTCAACGTTTCTTAGGTCCATAGCGTGTAGTGTGGGTCTCCACTGCTGAGTCCTGCCCCAATGCGGGTGGCGGTGCGGTTGGGCTTACACGCCCATGCGGGCCCCGCGCTCGCTGGCTGCACTTTACTCTGCACCTTAGCCGCCCGTGCTACCGAGAAATCCCAGTGAGTAGTACTCTTCGAAGAAGCAGGTTCTCTTCTTCTTCTGCACTCTACTCTGCACTATTGGCCCCCGCGCTACCAAGAAATCTGGCGAGTACAAAACTTATCTTACAGTCAGTGGGTCAATGCTTCTTTAGTCCATAGCGACTAATGTGGATGCTAAGTACTGCCCCAATGCGGGTTTACACTTCTGAATACTACCCCAATTCTGGCCTATACAGTTGAGTCATGCCCATTGCGGGCGGCGCTGCGGATGGGCTTCCACGCCTGTGGTGTTCACGGGGGTGTTCGCTGGCGGCACTCCGAGTAGATTACCGAGAAATTCCAGTGAGTAAAACTCTCCTCTTACGGATCACTGATTGCGGCTTCTTGTTTGATATCCTACTAATATTATAAATGTGAACTTTTGTGAAGATTTTTGGATGTTTGTTACTCAATCACGCAATAACGGCTGAACGGATTTACATGAAACTTGTCGTACAGATAGACAAAGATCTCAATTGAGACATAGCATACTTGATATCCCGGTAATGCCTGTGGTAATGCGTTCCCGTGGGATAATATTTATTTTAAGTTTAAAATTGCCAGCATCCTGGGCTCCCTGCTGCGGGAAACCGACCTGGGGCAAGTTTTTTACCTGTAAATATGTAAATTATTTTTATTAGTATTAGTTTTAATTATTAGTTGTATAGTTATTATTAATCAATTTCTATTTAAATAAAATAATGTGCGAGCGAACGTTGTGTTTTAAAAAATGGATGGCGTTATGCAAGAATCGTATAAACGGATTCTGTGGCGGTACAAAGTTCGCCGGGACAGCTAGTTTCTCACAAGTTATAAACACGGTACAACAAGGAAGCCCAATAAATTTTATCTTATGTCATCAATGCTTCTTGGGTCCCCAGCTTGTAATGTGAGTCCTCTGCCACTCCTCCTCAGCATAATAATAACCTCATTCTCTTCCAGCTACCTACAATCCCTGTGGCAGACGACGAACATCCTCGCCCTGCAGCGAGTCTACTCGCTTAGCGTGTACACAGTCGTAGCCACAGTGTTCAGACACCATCTCTTCGTCTGGACCGTGTTTTCCCCCAAGTTGCTCTACGATTTTGTCGGTACCGTGTTCACTGTTCAGGCACTCGTGACTATAGCCGAGATCGTCGGTCTGACGCATGTGACAAGCTGGCTGGCACGAGCTTTCACGTTTAAGAAACTGTGATAGATTCGTAGTGTCTAAGGTAAAAATAAGTACTTATTTCCTCTAGCTGAGCGACCTGGCGGTCAAGTGATAGTAACGAACTTTTGTTCGTAGTTGTCAAGATAATAAATAACCTATCTTTGATAGATTCGCACGCTCAAACGCAATAATCATTCCCATGCACTAGTGACTAGTGACTGGTCTGTCCCCACTGGGGGTCGTTGTCGCAAATAATAAAAAATGTCACACTTCCCTTGATTGCAAAGGAGTGGCAGTTGACACTCCGTGCGGCCCCGGTGGGAGCGGTTAGCGCAAAAAAAAAACATTCCCAAACCACCCGTCAGATAAATCCGATTGGAAAGGGGTGGTCGGGCACTACTTGTTCCGGTCTAGGAGCCTTCCAAGGAGTTTATCTCTCGGGTGGGGCCAAATCATTTGAGGCGTGGGTGATTTTTTAATTCGTGTCAACGATCCCCACTAGAGGTGGCAGTTGGAAAAGATCGGAATAAATTGTGTCTACGACCCTCCGTGGGACATAGGGGGTAGCAGATGAGAATGATCGAAAGTTGAAAGATTGATCAAGCCTTAGTTTATCTCAAAACCACAATACATATAAAGATAGTAAGTAATCTTCGCCCCCGCGCGAAGCATAGAAGTAAGTAATCTTCGCCCCTCCGCGAAACATAGTAGTAAGTAAATATATCTCCAAGAGACATTACAGTAAAAACAGTTTAGAAATGGGCAGTAATGGTTTTACAATAATGTTTTTACGTTTAGCGGCGTAATGTACATAAAATAATAAGTTTACTTACTACCTTGTAGCCATCGTGGTATAAAAAAATACTATGTAGGTCCCTTGTATTCATCGCGATATAAAAATAATAATAGGTATGTAGTTTAAGTAGAAAAAACATCCCTATAGTGAAAAAACAAAAACAATTTATTTGACTCTGAAAAACGCGTCTGACGTCTTTAATTAATTACCTAGTCCTCACGGGATTCGGCTATGTGTGGGTTTGGTGACTTGTGCTTACGCAGAACGGAACGTGGCTGGGTGTGTGCGGCTGCACTCGCGCCTTTGTGTGGAGATTACCCTAGTGTCAGAACCGTGAGCCCATGTAGATAGGGTATCTCAAATTGCAGTTCCGTTCATGTACCGTTTCTTCATTTACTTTCGTAACGCGATGGTTCTCCTTATAATGGTCGTTGAATTTAATACGAATTGCGACCTTACAAGCTGTTGGGAAAATCCCACCTGCAATTAATATAGAAGTTAAGAAACGAATATACTTACAACATTTTATATTTGCACTAGCGAATGTATGAAGCAGGTGATATATTTTTTTAAGTTTCAGAGTTGCTCTTATGATAAAACTTGTTTTGTTGAGTAAAATAGCCTCTTTAAGTCTCACTGGACCTTTCTGAAACATCCTGTAGTGTAGATAGTTGTAAATAAATTCCATGTCACGTGGTGCCTATTGAGGGTGTCACATGGTGCCTGTATGTGTACAGCTTGGCAAAACAGAGGAGAAAGTGAAACGTTTTTATGGAAAATTTATTGTGTACAATGTATCTACTATAAAAATCTCGTGTCAGTGTTTGTTATCGAACTCCTCCAATTCGAACAGCAATTTTTATGATTTTTTTGTGTATATTTCTGAGAATAGGTCGTAGGCTGACCCCGGTCCTCTGTAACCCATGTCAGTACAAGAAAATAAGGACAAAAAGTTTATAGCAAAAACTTAGGGTCCGCACATACTGGCGCATTCTGATGCGCGTCTTTTTATATCTATTGAAGTTTGTGCATTACGTTGGACCTAAGAGTCAATTTGGTTTTTTTTACGCTTCGACTGTGCCATAATGAGCTGACCCCTATTCCTTATCATGCATTCTCTTATTGAATTTCTCTTTTTCGCCAAGCTGTAACAGTGACTTAGAAATCAAGCTGAAGTTGTTACCAGTTAAATAATAGTCATAAAAAGCCACTGAGCGCATAGAATTATAACCTTTGCCTTATGCTATATTATAGTGATACTTTTGTAAATACATTCCTCGCTTCTAAAATTTTAAGACTAATTTATTTTAACTTATGCTTAGACGTTATTTCAGACATTTGTTCTTTCATCGACTTTTCAATCTAGGTCATGATTAAAAAATAACTCATAACAAGTAAATTAGAGGTGTAAAAATAATACTACTGAATAAGTATTTCTCTTTATTTCTGTTAAAGATTTAGCTGTATACCATTTTTTTTTTTACATTTTCTGTTAAATCACAGGGATAACTACGCCCTATATACCGAACCGTTGACCTAATTTATAAGCAGAATAACTTTTAAGTTTGATTATATTACAAAAATAATACAATAGTCACTAATGTGTATTGTTTGTGAAATGCAAGTGTTGGAAATATAAAAGCACCAAAGCACCAAGACTATTGAACAAGTGTTTTCATCTACCAAAGAAAATTTTAAACAGTAAAAAGAAACATAAAAAGGGTGGAATGTTGCTTTAAAAAATATTTACCTCTGCCTTATATCTATAATATGTGTGATAAAACCTCGAAAAATATTGAATTTTTATACGTTTTATGATCTCTGATAAATTGCTCTTTGTTACTCTTTTGTTCGACTTTATTTTGGCACTAAACAATAAATACAAAAAGAATATTTCAAAGTAACTGCCAAAGTGTATAACCATATTATTATACAATGAAGTTATGTTGTTCTATATACATACATACATGATAATAACAAAAATAACTTACTCTCCGGACCAAAGGCCTCCTACATTTTTTTATAACTAACTACAGATAAAAACTAAATTGGCATAATTATATATTTAGACTAACCTAACCATCCCCTGTATTAAATAGTACACTTCAAACTTAAAAATAGACCTTCCAGATATATTTTTCTATTAAAATCTGGAGCCCTATTAATGCGTTCAATAGATATCAATTAAATCATTGATTTCGATTGAATGCGGGAATTGGGGGCCAAGTATCACACAATAATATTTTATTACAAAAATAAAACTTTGTATAAAGTAATAATCGAAGGATGCATCGAAATGCAGGAAGTTTCTTTACTCCAATAAAGGGAGAGGGCGCTTTAGGACAGCAATCTATGCTTCTCTTTCTCTCTTAAAATAGCGTGAACGTCGGAAAGTAATACAGAAAGTACCTACCTACCTACGAAGCTAAATATTGTTTAAAAAATTATGCAATAGAATATTGCAGTAAGTATCCTCTAATTAAGTCATATTTACAAATTAAAGGTGCATCTAAACATTACATTTCGCGCAAACTAAGCTTGCTGCTATTCTCAAAACCGACATAAAACAACTCTACTAATACCAGAATATTTTAGCCCCAACTTCGCCATTTAAATTGAATGTGGTTTTTCAACCTTATCTCAAAGGAATATAAAAGGATTGTCGATAAACGGCGTTTAATTTGACAGTGAGTAACTTTATTCTTTCAAGATGAACCCTGTAGAAGCAATATTTACGCAATATTGGCTCTGGCCTAACGAAGCTTATTGTAGGTTTCCATTGTCTTACTATCTATCGCAGAAGATTTTTTAGAGTTGCGCAAAATAACTACAGTGGTCTAAATATAGTAGATAAAAAAAATGTTTACATCAATCCCCAAGTGTCATTCTGTCGGTGTCAAAAAATCCTATTACAGACTCGGACTCACCAACTTAACTGTGCAAAAGACAGCAGGGGGGACTAAAAGACTATCAACGGAAAATATGTCAAATACGAAAATATTTTAAGACTAGAGGCACCCCTCTCAACCGAAAAATTACGTTTGTTAATCTATAATAATAGTTAATGTTGTAATAAACTTTCGAATTTATCTGGTCGCAAAGTTAGCGTTGGTTGACACTCTGTACATTCTTACAGATGTACCAACCTAACGTACTGAGAACATCAGCAAAAAAACTAATGACTTCACAACTCAAATAAAGTTAAGCAAAGTGTAACGTTGAAATAACATGTATTCTATATATTTTTTTCTTCTTCTTAGGTTTTTCTTCGTATTTAAACAGTTTATTTTTACTAGAGATAGAGTACTAAATTGCAAGCCTTCCTTATCAGCAGCTTCCTTCATAAATCTGGGTTAAGTTGGCAGACCTGTCACCTGTCAACACGTCAATCAACTTCTAATAATATTGGAAGGGGACTGCTACTAAACAACTTGTTATTATATTGATATTATTGCCTGATTGAAGTCGTGAGTCGTTAGTCGCCTTGCGCGTGTGCATTCCTTTCGTTCACCTGTAATATAAATTTACATATAACCTCTACAAAAAGCTAAAAACGTGCCTAAAATTATAGGTGTAAAATTCGACTACGCTTCGATTAATTTCGTGATTTCCGTCCGTCTTTCTGTATGTCTGTCCACATAGCTTAGCTCAGAAACGATTAGATTACAAGAAAGCCGATATTGATATGCATATTAATCACGCCTACAAAACTAGAATATTATATTTTTAAAAAACTCGGGGTAGCTCGAGCACCATCCCACACCTAAATTAGGGATGAATTTTTTCACTCCATAGTTTGGGGTATCGTTGAATCGGCAGTTTAAAAACTACCTTTTCAGGGCTCTGGGTTCCGTTTGCGAAATATTAAGCTTGAAAGCGCAAATTGTTAAAGTATAACGAAGTAAAAAATTAAAACTATCACAGCTAAGCAGGCTTCACAAGGTTGTTTTAAGTTGTTTTTTGATCAGGCAATAAATACTTTATCTTTTTTTTATCTTGTTAACTATTTATAGTCGACAAACTTATAAAAGGGAAACTTCGTTAAAATTCAACCGAAAATTACTTTGATGAAGTTGTTGGTCATGCACAGCAGGTAGTTAATATAAGTTAATTAAAATCCAAATATCAATTTTAAAAAAACCTACGGACCTCTTAACCTTTGGAACGCCGAAGCGCGGATCCGCGCGGCAGTACTAGAATGCCGAAGCGCGGATCCGCGCGCATCCGATATCGTGTAGGTTTTGCGCTATTTTAATAAATACTACGAGGGAATAGAGTTTAAAATTGTGTTTTTCTTAATCCTAATGAACGAATGAACCATAAACAAAAGTCACCCACAGAGTACAATATCAAAAAACCGGTCAATGCAAGTCGTGGAAATTCAAACTTGCCGAGCGCGTACAAACAACTACGCGGTTGACAAAAAAGTGAAATTCTAAGGAAAATAAGCTTATTTACGAAATAAAGGATGAGTAATCATTATTTATAGTTCTTCTGCTATCCACATAAATAAAATTTAGATTGAATCTATGCATTATTATCGTATTATCTTGAAACAAAACTAACATTCTAAAGTACTTGAGACTAACCTGAATGTTTGTTCGATGATTGTACACATGTCTCAGTATGTTTGTAGTGACTTACTTGTATCATTTTGATGGGAATTTTGTCCCTATTATATCTTTCAATTCAATAATTACGTCGGATAAATAGTGTAGCAGATAAATGCCTTTTTTTGACCATCATGTCCAAAATACACGCACACATGCACACATACGATGTGTAGGACGTTGTATGTTCACTCGTCCGCCTAGGCGCGGATCCGCGCGACTATACAGGTGGCTCTCTTTCCTATTTCGAGACACCACATCATGCCATGTAAACATTGAACATTTTAATATGAAGACTGGCATATTTTACGATTAAGAAAATAGCATAATAATGATTTACTATTTACTTAATAATGACTGATTTACTTAATAATGACTACGTTTATTTCCGATTTAAATCCATAAAAATTATTTAAATTAATATATAATTAAATTATTAATAATAGTAATTATTATAATACATAACTAATAACTCCAATTTTTAACAGACTTCAAAAAAGGAGGAGGTTATCAAAAATATATATATATACGCGTCGAATTGATAACCTCCTCCTTTTTTGAAGTCTGTTAAAAATTGGAGTTATTAGTTATGTATATATAATATATATACATATATATATATATATATATATATTGTTTATCAATAAAAAAAATTACTATCCTAACTATTTATTCAAACCATCTCAATAATTATCGGTATGTCCATCTATAAAATAATAACACGCAATTGTAATTGGTACGAAATGTCCCTAGCTTTTTAGCTACTTTAGACGACCCCCTGTATAGCCGCGCGGATCCGCGCTTAGGCAGGTGAGTAAAGATTACTTCGCGCGGATACGCGCTTCGGCAATTGAACGCAGTAGACCGTTCACTCACACATGCATAGAACAGTTCAAATGTGGTGCGAGAATATGCTGTTTTTATAGTTTATTTTCTCAAAAAAGTAGCTCCACAGAGTACTACTGCCTTATACACATCGACAGTCCATTTATTGAACATTGCAATACTGCTACTTCCATAGACAAAAGAGGAGATCTTCATAAAAAAAAGCTTGAACTAAAGTAACCTACTCTAATCACAATTGTTCGATTCATTTGGCAAAAAATGTTTCATTAGAAGGATTATGTGATTTATTGATAACTATAAATGAAATAGGACATTATATTTTACCTAAATAAGCACGTACATATGACTTACATCAATGTGACGATGTGTTGTGAGCCTCGAAAAGTGAGCATCGAAAAAGTACTAAATGGCGATTTTTCTGGAGAAATGTAGAATTTTGATGATAGTATTTCGGCGACAAATTTCACTAGAAATGCGTTGTTTTTCATGTCAGTGAATTCTTCGGTAAATGGTGAATAGTAAGCGCTGAGTAAAAGTAAAAATAAAACAAAGTAATTGACAGAAAACATCATCAATGCAAGAAGAGGTAGAAAAAATATACATTGTTTACTTTGTGAGGTTGTATAGTAAAAATAAAAAGCGTCTTTTCAATTCTATTGTGTCTATATTACTAGTTCATTATCGAACTTTCTATATCAGCAATAAATTTCATAGGTTCCACACATTTTACCAAGTTTCCAAGACATTTTGTAACTCGTTGTCACTCGCGCTAATTTACGCTGTTACGCCCGGCGTACAAGGGTGCAACATTTTCGGTTGCTCTGGCGTTCCAAAGGTTAAGCGTCCCGACACGCACTTGGCCGTGTTTTTTTTTTCCTTCTTTTCTAGCTAGGGTGCGTACTCCCGTTCTAAGCAGTGGAGGCTCACCTAACGAGGCGGGCGGGGCAGCGGTCAGTGCGCCTGCATCTTGTAGCGGTACACCAGCACGCTGGCCACTCCCACCAACAGACTCAGAAGCAGCGAGCCCCAAACCAGCACCTGGCGGACACCATTAAGGGCTGTTTAAAGATGCATTTAAAGATAATAATAAATTATTTAACGAACTCACTTGTAAGTGATTATACGATAGCTTTGTCCTAATATCAATACGAGCATTGGCACTGCACCTTGGTCCGCTTGGGACTCTAATCGGGGCGGCGGCGGGTTTCGGCGAGAGGCTT
Source organism: Yponomeuta evonymella (assembly GCA_963969515.1). Taxonomy (NCBI): domain Eukaryota; kingdom Metazoa; phylum Arthropoda; class Insecta; order Lepidoptera; family Yponomeutidae; genus Yponomeuta; species Yponomeuta evonymella. The sequence goes on along the minus strand of OZ018360.1, from coordinate 11,598,540 downwards.
TGAGTAGAGGATTCCAGTGAGAGGAGATTCCAGTGTCCGCTTCGCCGGCTTCCTCTCCTTGAAGCGGTCGCGGCTGCCGACCTGCTCGCAGCGTTGGAGCTCCTCTCTCGTGTCTGTGTAGGCAAAAACACTCACCTTGGTCCGCTTGGGACTCTTGTCGGGGGCGGCGGGTTGCGGCGCCGGGTTGCCCAGCATCCGTTTCGCCAGCTTCCTCTCCACGGAGCGGTCGCGGCTGGCGACCTGCTCGCAGCGTTGTAGCTCCTTTCTCGCGCCTGGAAAAGCAATAACAAAGACATGTAGTCTTTTTTCACTCTGCCTCTCCTATCGTTATGTAAGAGGCTTCAAAGTAACAGAGCAGACACGTGGCGCCTCACCCATCCCTTGTTAACTGACTGAACGAGCCTGGTCTTCAGTTGCACTACCTGTTAATGTTTTAACTTACGTTAGCTGGTATATAAGGCTAAGCATTAAACTCTCCTATGTGCAAAACTATGTGTTTAAATACAATCAAGAATTTTAATAACAATAATTGGAGAAACAAAACTCAAGTTTCACCAGGCAGTCCACACAGCTTACGATAGGTCCAGATGGAGAGCACTCTACACTCACCCTCGTCATAGCGGCCACGATCCTCAGCATTGAGGGACCGACTGATTGGATTGGATTGGATTGGCGTATCTAGGGTTATTTTCCAGGGGAGGCCTGGCCCTGAAAAGCGATAGCCTATGCTCCAAATTCCAATCAATTTATGCAGTAACGTAACGCAACATCCTAGGGTGACCATAGACCAAAGGTGGTAAGTACTGCCCAAAATCCCAGCGCCAATGATGGTCTTGTACCAATAAACGACGTTCACTCACCAAAGTTCTCTGAACCAGTAGGGTCTTCGTTAAGAGATTTATTTAAAGAAACTAACATCCTGACAGTTGCTAGTCAGTATTTCTACGAGAATACTGCGGTGGTAGCCTAGTGGGTAGAACATTGACTTGGAGGCCGGAGACCCAGGTTCAACTCTACAGTGGGACATATATAGGCTGCTTATGTTTATGCTATATCTATGAGAATATTATGTACGACAGGAAAAATATCATTAACTTTAAAACTGTAGTGGCTACCTACACGATGTAAATACTAGAAAACTTTCGATCCCGAGATTTAGGCTGGCAAAGGTTTATACATCCCTTATGGGGCATTGTATACGTTTCTACCATAAGATCCCTGAAGATATAATAAGCTTGCCGGGAAACGCGGTTCAAAAAATGTTTAAAGCACACTTTGTGCCAAAAGAGCTACTATAATACTAAAGTTTATTCAGATGACAAAGATGTCTGGAATTAAAACCAGTTCAATGCATTAGTACTACATTTTAGAATAATATGTAAACTCTGTTAATTAAGGAACATATTTGAAAAGACTAACGCTCGGTTTCTAGAAGAGCGATCAAATGTTAATCTCACGTCAAGCTAATTTCAGCCAATCACGTGCTGGTATTTTGAATTAATCTTAGATTAATCTCTTGTTACACTTGAACACTCTTTCAGAAACTGAGGCTGAGTTTGGTCCATTTTTTCTCCAAAATGATCTAGATTTTGAAATAGACACCTAGTTTTACTTGTAACGTTCAATAAGTCACAGTTAAGTTTCTGTGTCATTTTGAATAAGAAAAATTGAATTTGAACCCTAATGCATGCATGCAGTAACCTAACACCCTTAAACAAACACGCGACCACTCACCAATGTCTTCAGGGGCGGCGGCGGCGGCCTTCCGCGCCGCCTCCAGGGCCTCAGCGTTGCGGCCCATGGCGCTTAGGATGCGCGACTTACGGTACAGCGCCTTCGCGTTGTTAGGCTGGCATGACAGGACGCGCGTCACCGCCTGGGGAGAGGGTGAAGGTCTTTGTCACGAGTCAACGTTGAGCGGTGGTAGCGGAGTGGTTCTCATTTAGGCGGTCGTGGGTTCGAATCCCTGCGTGTAACAACGACTTTGAAGTTAGGTACATTTTTGAATGTATAGTAGCAATACCACTCGCTAGCGGTAAAGGACAAAAATCGTGAGAAAACCCTAGTATCTGAGGTATTTACATACCTCAGCACTTGTGGCCCAACTATGAGGCTAAGAGCGGAAATCTCCAGTCTAACTAGAAATAGAGTCAACGTTGACGAAATTTACTTCACTACCTAGCTAAGGGCGACTCGAGCCAAGTCACTGGATAAGCAAGTAAATAGATAAATACGTATCCAGGAATAAACGAATAAATAGCCGATTGACAGAGCTGACAGTCATACAATGTATCGGTGTATAGCTCTGGAAATGAAAGACGTTTTTGAACTTACACTGTTGCGAACTTCACGGAACTATAAATAAACCTAACTTGTCACCTATTATAAGTGCACAATTAACTGGCGTAATCGCTATTGTTTACCTAACTAACCCGTTACATGTATAACTATATATAACAATCGCGCGTCACCAAAAACAGCGGTTTGCCACTATTTTCTCTAGAAGAGGCTTTGAATTTCGTTTAGCAACAATCAAGGATTAAACAAACCTGCAGAGCGGCGTCGTAAGCACCGGCCTTGAGCTGCGCGGCGGCCATGTTGTTATGGACGCGCATGCGCTCTTCGAGGACGGCCTGCAGGGCGTCTGACGTGGGCGCCAGGTCGCCGCTGGGCGTGGGCGCCGATATGCCGCCTTCGCTCTCGTCCAGTACGTCTAAAGCGCGCCTGTACAGCTGCACCGCGAGAATTGCCTCGCCGCGCTGGTACCACCAGTTGCCGCGCGCCCGGCGGCGAACTCTGGATGTGGAAAATTTGGTACAACACGATTACTTACGGCTGTTCTTACGTCAAGCAGTATACTGATTTTAGAAAGAAAGAGAAACTTTTATTGCTCCAACGTGACTGTTGGAGCAATAAAAGTTTCTCTTTCTTTACACAAAACGGGTCCGACAGTTATTAAATAAATGTTCAGACAAGCAATGTAATGCAAATGTATCATTTCACAAGTCGACATTCCATATACGAATGTTTCACAAACCCTACAAAGTAATTCTTTCTTATAATGTCATTCGGCGACAGATCTTAAGTTAACACAAATGCATTAAATCTATAAAGTTCTACTATATACAATGTTCTATTATAGTATGACTTAACATATACAGTACACGGAAGTCAGAAAGAAGGGCACGGGGGCGGAGCCCCCCCTGCGAGGGGTGATCATCACAGAAAAACAATCATGCTCGGTTGGGCTTGTAATCTTGCTAAGCGGAGCTCCCTATTTGTTACCAATAAGTGCTTCTGACAAATCAAAATTACTTTCTAATTGGTTACATTAAAAAGCGAATTAAATTGATATTGCAAAATGCATCATTTGTTATCTGTCAAATTTTGATGTGTAAATTTGCCTTTTAAACATATAATAAATAATGCATTTTTAAAATAATGTAAATTGTTTACGTTGAAATAAATTATTGATTTCTGATTTAAATACAATTTATGCAGTTTTGTCGCGGTGAGTTTCCATTACTCAGCATTTTGCTGCGTCAGCTGCCTTTTATTACAATCACCTAAATTATTAAATTGTACGGACGAGACAGCATGCTTAAGAACAGCCTTAAGGCAAGTAACTTAAAAACTATTGACAGCGGTACTGGGTGAGTGAGGGGCAAATATTTGTTCAATTACTTTCTTTAACCTAAAACTTAAGTGGGTTCTAAGACAATGTATAAACCGAAATAATATACAAACACCAAGGTAAAGAGTAACGTGAAGGTTAAGAGTGGGTTTTTCTACTCATCAATACAAACAATTTTATGTAGTCTTAAAGCGTATGGACTTATACAAAAGAACACTGTTTCTTTATTTCGAGAGGTTGTGTTTAGCACAGTTAATAAACAAGTAGGTATTATGCCTCTTGCTCACATAATACTACGGTCTATGTGGTGTGAGATAAGGCAAATTGTTTTTCAATTATTTTTTATAAGTTATTGTGTATAGTTGATCAATGCGTTTAGCTAGTTATTTATCATATCAACTACTTCTAGCACTGGGTGAAGTGACATCTTAACATAGACAGTTAAGAACTTGAGACAATCACAACAATCGTGGATCTACAGGGTGACTACCATTCGTTCATCGTATTTTAAGGGGACATTTTAACCATGATTTAGAAACATATTATGGTGATAGTTTTGAAACAAAAATACGCGACAAAAAAAATTTTTTTTTGGTACCCTAAATTACTTCACTTAAGCATAAGCAAACAATATCAGGACGAAATGTAATAAAAATCCAAAAAAAGTACGTTTTGAGCGTCTTGTGGTCATCATCATCATCATCATCATCATCATCAGCCTATGCTTGTCCACTGCTGGACATAGGCCTCTCCTATTGCACGTCACTGGGCACGGTCCTCGGCTATTCTCATCCAGCTCTTGCCAGCCGCCCTGCGAAGATCATCGCTCCACCGAGTCTGAGGACGTCCTACACTACGTTTAACGATCCGCGGTCTCCACTCAAGAACTCGTCTACCCCATCGGTTATCAGTCGGCGCCGGCCAACTCAATTGTTTTTTCAATTGTTTACGCATATCGGACGAGAGACTCTTAAGCATTTAACATATTGGAAAACATTTTTCAACGTTACGGTACTTTCTAACGCTTTGAATTTGGATTCACAGTTTGAAGCCAAATGTCGGATATCACGAATATTTACAAACATGTTTTACCATTACTGATAATTCACTAATAATACTGTTTTTCACAATTAAAACAACATTCCCTCAAAATACGGTGAACTAATTAAAAATCACCCTGTAGATAGATGATTGTTGCAAAAGAAATTAGTAGTCTCATTCGAGCAAACCAGCCCAGATTAAATTGATTGGGGACCACCACAGCTATGTATGATTACTCGAATGAGTGAGCATGGTATTTTAATTGTTACGAACAGGCGACGGCACGTCAAGTTTTATGTTACGAGCGATTGCAATGATAATTTAAATGTTAATCGATGGACTGTACGTATAGCTCAAGCGGTTTCAGTTTGACAATAAGTACGACGTTTTCCGTCCAAGTATAATTTTAGAATAATACAATGCAATACGTAGTTTTTCAAAACACGTAAATACATAACTCTTCTAATAAAATTATCTAATCTATAACTAATCGGTGGCAGCCCTTAGGTACTGCGCCACCCCTTCTGTACTGTAGGCAGCGACCATGGCAGCCCTTAGGTACTGCGCCACCCCTTCTGTACTGTAGGCAGCGACCATGGCAGCCCTTAGGTACTGCGCCACCCCTTCTGTACTGTAGGCAGCGACCAGAGTCTACCACTTGCCACGATCCTGACAGATCTCTTTCGCTTCATCAACATTCATTAGCCGTTGCATGCACGCACGCCGGTTTCAGGTATGTACTTTAACTCTTGCCCTTTGCTAATACAAAAAAAAAAATAGACACGGCAATAGAATAATAGTAATAAATAATAATAGTCTTAATGTTCTCTTCATTTCACTAACATAGTCTTAGTCATCTACTAACTATTTATGGAGGTTTCATCTGAAATAAATAAAGTCCCGTTTGCACAATTAGGGCACATAACCCTCGAATGTATTTTTACCCGATCTCCATCCGCTCGGCAATGGACAGCGTCTCATGGTCCGGGTCCTCGCACCAATCGTGCAGCTCCAGCCTTGCCTCCAGCCACGTGTCAGGGCCAATGTTGGGGCCAACGTAACCCGGCGGTTTCAGCTCCCCGACTGTGCCTAGGCTCTCGCCGGTCCTCAGACCAGACTCTCCGAAAGCGAAGCGTGGAGCTAGCTGGAGTAGGTTCTCCTCTCCTTTGTACATAAGCGTCAGGGCTAGGTCCAGCCCTTGGATAATCTGGAAGCAGTAAAATGCGCTTGTGGGCCTCGACGAACTTGACCATACATTATATTAAAAACTAGGATTTTTATATGAAGATGTTGATGGATCATCCATCATCATCATCAGCCATTTGACGCCCACTGCAGGACAAAGGCCTCCCTCATGGTTTTCCTAACCATGAAGGGTTTTGCCATGGTTGATGAATGGATTATGGCAAAACCCCTCATGGTTATGAAAACCATGAGGGAGGCCTATGTCCTGCAGTGGGCGTCAAGGGGCTGATGATGATGATGATGGATGGAAATGCTATGTAATGTTTAAAATACTATATATAAGGGATAGTATTAGTGCAAGATTGTCAAAATAATAATAATAATTTCCACACAACACGATAACTTGTCCGGTCCCTAACTAGGATATCCAGTGCTACGGTAACCAGACAAGGACATCATCAAATAGACTGAGGCCACGTGTACAAATTTACGGCGGCCCCCGGTGGGAATCGAACCCACCACCTCAGACGTGACACCCCTAGACCAACGAGGCAGTAAATCGGGCCATCCTTTCAGAAACTATATCAATTTTAGGAGAAAGAGTTCTTGTTTGATTTTATTGTAGAATGTATGCTATGTAATAATATCCATTCGAAATTCCAGTGGAGGACTGGATAATTAATATCCGAATATTGCGTTCGGTTTCGGCCAGGTGATCAGCCAAAAAAAAATGTAGGTTCGGCAGTGGTTTCGTTATCGTCCATGTACGGCCAAACTTTCAGCCCCGCCGGAACGAGCATTCACGTTTTTTCCGGGTTACGTAAAATTGCTTTTTCACGGACGCGTGGGTCGTGTATGAGCCCATATTGGTCTACTGCGTGACATTTGCGTTTAAAGTCGCCAAAATATAAGAAGCCCGTTTTGACAGCTACTATAACAATAGAATCTAACCTAGGTTGAGATCAAAAACAATAAAAATCTAAACTATAAGTAACTTTTCGGGCTACAAAATCTCTTTTTTCTTTCGAGCGTTAAATAATATGCCAGAGTATGTGTCTTTTTATGTATTTATTCGAGTGAGTCCAAATTTAAATGCAATTTTGTGCATCTGTCAAAACGGGCTTCTTACATTTCGACGACTTTAGTATAAAGACAAAGTGAGAATGGGCGAGTCGTTTGGTGAGCCGAAATAGACATGGCTCGTTACTACCTAGCCGATGACATTGTGTAGGCGGCTGGAGAACAGTGGACAGTTGGCGTAAAAGAAATGAGACCTGTGCCCAACTATCTTAGTTTATGTGTTTCATGGGTTTATGTGATTTAAGATTTATCCGTGTGGCGCCGGATTAAGAATAGCGTCACTCCATTTCCTTCCGTGGATGTCGTAGGAGGCGACTAAGGAAATCTACCAAAATTAATTAAAATTTACCAGGAGACGGGCAGCAGCGTCTTCTTGAGATTCCAACCGCATACTGCGATCGCCAACCCGCCTGCCAAGCGTGGCGATTATGGCAAAACCCCTTATGGTTATGAAAACCACGAAGGAGGCCTATGTCCTGCAGTGGGCGTCAAATGGCTGATGATGATGGGTTTATGTTTATGGCATTGCTAGACACTGACACAACGGCACACTAAACAGTGTCTAATGTGCTGCTTTTCCTTCTTTCTTTATATCATAACATAATCTACACCCCATATGGTAAAAATTGTTTGCATGTATTGTCTCTTCGCCCTCCTCATAATTTGATCTTTGTACCAGGGTATGTTAAGTGTTGGATATTCACCACCACAATAATGTACGTGTAAAATAGCGCTAAAATGTTTTCCATTTTAAACAGCACAAAATAGACTTAAACAAAATTAACGAAGGTCAAACAACACATGTTTCTCTGTCGCCACTTACGCAGCTACGCTAAAACATGTGATGACATTATAAAACTGTGTTTTCGTACCCCAAGGTCTCTTTTATCACAGGAAGGAAACTTTAATGTGTTTGATACATCTATGTTAAAATCCGATAAAGAACAAGTAAATAAATGGAGCAATTGAGTATAGTAATAAAATTAAACTATGAAGAAGTCAATGTCCAGTTTGATGACATTGGCATGTGTTACAAAACTTAGTAATTATTCTTGCTCAGTACACGAACAGACCTGATTTATTTAAATAAACAAATTCGATCTCTAGTGCGATTGCATAGGAGTCAGATTACCTTAGCCTTAGCAAGTTAGTTGTAGACACACAAGATTTTAATTTATCTACCAAGGACCAGAAAGAAAAAAATCTGACAGCATCTAATAAGACTGGGAAAATATATTTGCTAAATACTCTTGCATAGTTTCTGATACTAAAACATAATATCAATAAAGTAAGTCTGCTATTAACCATGCCACTCACTCTGCAATAAGTTTATTCTCAATTTCAGAATAAAATTTTTATCTGACTCATAAGTGGGATAGACTATAAACATTGGTGTACCTCAAACGCTGAATCTGTGGAATCTCTTTACTACAGAGAATAGATCAATCCTAGTTGCAAACAGATAGGTTAAACAATGCAAGGTAACACATTGGGGGTACTAAGCCATTAACAAACCACAAACATGACAGACATTGAGTAACTGCATGTGGCTGGATCACAATATTAAAGTAACAAGTTGACTAGAAGTACTACTTCTCTGGTCCTTAAATCCTAGAGGAGGATAGGGCCACAGATTTCCACTTCTGACTGAGTTTCAGCAACTTTCAATTCCGGCCAGCTAGCGCTGATCGATTTGGGCCATGGCTATTTCCAAAGTGATTTTGGTCACCCCCTCTTCAGCTTGTGACTAAGATAAAATTGCCTTCTACCAACTAAAAGTTTAGCTTATAAGTACTAAACTGTACCTACACTTAGATATATATACCAGCATTGCATGCCTGCTTGTCTTAAAGACAGGCTACATTTGAGCCTAGCTGTCGCATTAGACCTTTACGTAATACATTTATTTTATGTTTATATACACCATATTACCGTTATTCTTTTGATAAATTACTTTTAATGAACAATAAAATTACTTTAAGGCTTGTGACAATGCTGAAAACTTCGAAAAATAGTGTATTTGGGGAGTTCTATTCAGGATTAGTAGGTATCTTAAGACTTAAGTGTTTCTAAAACCAGTTTTTTTTTTATTTCTGTGCAAGCAAAAAGGTTAACATTGTTTAACCTTTTCACTTGTAGAGGAATAGATACAGTCTCTAATAATTAAATATAATTAATGATACTGACACATAGATCTATAACACAAAGGCTAACTCTGTCGGAATCACCGCACTATTGAGAATAGATTTATTCCAATCTTAGGGAGATTAAAACAGGTTGAAACATGTCTGCCCTAATAAATACACTATGTTCGGTTCTAATGTAATAAATGCACTCACCTCATTGTCTCCCAAATAGATCTTGACATGATCTCTCTTCTCCACTGTTTCTCTATTTCCATCCCGAAGTTTGAGTTCATAGCTAATCCTGCAGATATCCCCTCGCTGAGGCCGCAAGCCTTCCGATTCATCCCCGTGTTTCAATATCTAAAAAAAGGAATACAATACAATTTTGTATTTCTAATTTAGCACACAGTATGGAATCCTTTGTCTTCAAACAAAAATAACTCAGTTTACTGGCTTACATCGCAATAAAGGACCTAACTTCCTTAAAATATTGTCATAGGGCTCTGACCTTTTTGAGCAAGGCTTTAGAGCCCAGAACATCTTGCCATTCAGGTTTTTCCTCTGGAGATTTCTGGGCAGCTTGCGCGGTCGCAGCTGCTTCGGCTAACTTCGCTTCCTCGATCTCATGCGCTGCAGCCGAGGCCAAGTCTTCGAAGGAGCTGCTCTCTGACTTATCCACTAGTCTGCCTTCGCCTTCACTCATCTACAAAACATACAACCTCGTGATAAAATGCGCACTTCATTTGGATACGTAATAATGTTTATCTGCCGCTAGATCGAGCATAACGCTGTTGGAATCAGTTGGTAGTCAAAGAGATTAACGAGATAGGCTTACTTTTGCTATGTTTTCTCTAGAATTCTAAATAAAAAACAAAATTCGCTTTTGAAAATATGACAAATCAATTTTGAAAATTGATTGAATGAAGATTTTGAGGACATTTGACCACAGAACAGATTAGGATTTTTGTGACGTTTGTCATTCAGTGTTGCCAGAAGGTTACTTTCGCAACCTTTTAGGTGATTTTAAACCAAGGTTCCTTCTAGGGCCCTTACTATGAAGCAGTGATATGTTCGGAAGGGACGTCAACGTCGCGCTTGAGCCCAAAAATTCACTCGAATCTAGTGACAAATACGGTTCTTTGTTTGAATACCTAGTTTTGAAATTTCCGGCCACTGAGCAATGAAAGCTAGAAATGCATAGCGACAGTACAAATTTTACGGATTGAGATACCTACGGATATTGATACTGACAAGCGACCATCTCGCTACTTCCGATAATGTCGCATTTTTCATAATAAGGGCCTAGGTTACACGACTGAAAAGGTTAATTTAGGTGATTTTTTTACTTGAAACTTTAAAGCTGAACGCAATACTGCTTAGCACAATTTTCGTTTCGTTCATTCCTTTATTGAGCGAATCTCCCAAAAATACGCTTTCTTTCACTCTCACACTAATCCATACCTACCAAACAAAAACCAAAGCACCTCGCTTAGTCCAAGCCTACTTGTGATCGTGAAAACGCACGTCTGAGACGAGTAGAGCGTGGTCCGAGAGAACAAAAAAAATGGCCGTTTTCAACAGAGTGGTTTTTTTCTACTAAGATCGACGGTGTACACGTTACGAGTAGCTTCAGTGTGACAAAAATTGGTCACTCAGTCCGAGCCTATTAACATCGTGAAAACGCAGCTTTACTCAGTCGATCTTTCGTTCTCTCGTTCAGTTCGATGGTTGATTGTTTGTTTCTGATTTAGGTATTTTGTGCTTGAAACTTTTCAATTACTTTAAGATTTGTGAGTGTTGCCTAAAAAGAAGAGCTTGAAAATAATCTAAGTACCTAAAACGCTTTAGCACCGTACTGAAAACGCTTTAGCACCTTTTTATTGGTAAAGTGACTTTTTACACCAACAGGTTACTTTTTTTTTTCTCTTTTAGGTAACTTTTAACAAGACCCAGCTGGCAACACTGTTGACATTAAAAAAAATTCTACGTATAATGTCCTTATCAGTGAATTCTTATCAAGATACGTTCAGACACAGATGTTTACTCGGCGCACTACGCGTTCGCTCCACCTAAAATAATTCTTTATTGTGCCAAAAAATTACAATACAAACATGCTTATTGATTGCGAATTAAAATATAATCAGACCAAAATTTAATTCCTCAATGAATCAAAAGGGAAGGAGCATCTCGTGATACTTATGACGACGCTTCCATGGATTTTTTTCTTCACACACCGTGGAAAAGACGCGTTTCTCTTTATTTAAACGCACACAGAGAATATCACAGATCATATAGTATAGTATTATGGAGAATATATGTAAACGCACGACTAAAGTCAAAGTAGACTAGAAATAAACAATCGATTTTTCTACCCGCCCGGGTACAGTGCTATCAACTTAAGCTGAGAATTGCATTTGTGTGAGTGCACACCGATAGTGTAGAGTGGCAATCGGCTTGTGGCGCGGCGCGTCCCGCGCATGGTTTAAACCGGTTTATACTAGTTTATAGCAAGCGGCCTGAGGCGCGGCGCGTCCGCCACGCGCCGCTTCCCTGCTACTTTTGGCGATCACTCACACAAATGCAATTCTCAGCTTAAGTTGATAGCACTGTACATACCTAGGATTTCAATTTGAAATTTTAGTCAACATGCAGAAATATGAAAAACTTGAGAAAATCGGCGAAGGTACCTACGGGACCGTGTTCAAAGCTAAAAACAAGGAGACTCATGAGATAGTGGCCCTCAAGCGGGTAAGGTTAGACGACGACGACGAAGGGGTCCCTTCTTCCGCTTTACGAGAGATTTGCCTACTAAAAGAGCTCAAACACAAGAATATCGTTAGGCTTTACGACGTGCTGCACAGCGAGAAGAAGCTAACCCTCGTATTCGAACATTGCGACCAGGATTTGAAGAAATACTTCGACAGTCTTAACGGCGAGATAGATTTAGACGTTGTGAAGTCTTTTATGTACCAACTACTCCGTGGACTGGCCTTCTGCCATAGTCACAATGTTCTACACCGAGACTTGAAGCCTCAGAACTTGCTGATAAACAAGAACGGCGAATTGAAACTCGCCGATTTCGGCTTAGCCAGAGCCTTCGGTATTCCTGTCAAGTGTTATTCGGCAGAAGTAGTGACGCTGTGGTACCGGCCGCCGGATGTACTGTTTGGCGCTAAACTGTACACCACCAGCATCGACATGTGGTCAGCTGGCTGCATTTTTGCCGAGCTTGCCAACTCGGGCCGTCCATTATTCCCTGGCTCTGATGTTGACGATCAACTGAAGAGAATTTTCAAACTCCTTGGTATGTAAACCTGCTTTTTTTGTACTATTTAGCGTTATTTAAAAAAATCAGTTCCACAATTCCTGAGACACCCCAATTAGAGTTTGTGTTTGGAAACAACTTTTGAGATTTTTGTTTTTTTAAATTATCAGGGCTTATGAATTTTTAAATTTAAATTCGTCCTTTACGCATCCTACCAATGTCACAGCCTTCTAAATTTTTGTGCTACCGAGAAGAATGTGTATTCAACACCTTTCCTCAGTCCTTTGAAACTGCAAAAATTCATATTTAAAAAAAAAATTAAATGACAAACTCTAACCAACATGTTTCTGGAATTGCACTTTTTATAATAACCATGTAGAGCTACTAGGGTTAGGGGTAACAAAAAATCCAAGGTACCATTATAATTTCACAGGAACACCAAATGAAGATACCTGGCCTGGAGTTACCCAGTTGCCTGACTACAAGCCACTGCCAGTATACCAACCGAGCCTGGGCCTCGCTCAGGTCGTACCTCGCCTACCCGCTCGCGGGCGTGACCTCCTCGCACGACTGCTCACCTGCAACCCTGCCCTGAGAATGCCTGCCGACGATGCCATGGCCCATGCATACTTCCATGACCTCAACCCTTCCGTAAAGAATGACAGATGTTAACATTCAATCCCCCATTACAAGTGTACCTCGGAACTCTTAGTTCGTGATAACAATGACGAAGAAGAGGTACGGGACTATTGTGATGAAGAAAATAATGAACAATCAGACTGAGTGGGTGTAGCTCTAAGACTTAAAACCAACTGTTAATTTTTAAGAAACTGACTTGTCACGTAATTTGTAAATATTTTGAGGAATTTTTGATGAAGTTGTGCTAGATCTCTTGAAATGAAATTCTGATTGAAATGTTTTGAAAACACTGTATTTACTAAAGTGATTAATCAACATTCATTGTATAAACGAGGGCACTTTTTAAAGTAATTGTATTAGGTAACAATAAATATTTATAACTTGATGCATATTTTGTCTTACAAAATGTCTGCATTAATTACCCCTACATATTGTCAGCAGCGTCTTTCAATGCTGCACTTATAGAATCACTGAAAAGTTCACTTGTTGCTTTCGAGCTTGATGTTATGAATGATGATGAAGACTCCTCCATCTTTGATGTTTCCATCGACTGGAAACTTGTTGTCTCAGAACTAACTGCTACATTTGCCTTCTCCATTTTCTCTGAAGATGACCCCAATTCTGCTGACATTGCTGCTACAGTGCTAGATTTCCCCATTTTCTCTGAAGACGACCCAAATTCTGATAACAATGCTGCTGCAGTGCTAGATTTGCCCATTTCCTCTGAAGATAATCCAAATTCTGCTGACAATGCGTCTGCGGCAATAGATTTCCCCATTTTCTCTGAGGTCATTTCATATCTTGTAGATCCTGTAGCCATGCTTGACTCAAGCTCATCTATTGACATTTTTATAATTTCATCTGATAAACAAGTCGAGCTACTGACTGTTTGACCAACTTTATCTCCTGACATTTTATACAGCTCTTCAGATTCTATTTTTGTCTCTAACATTTTTTCTTTGGAGTGAATATTTTTCATTAGAAATTCTGGCTTCAGCAAGCAACTGTGTTCTTCTTTCAGTATTAGAGATCTATTTTGGTTTTTGTCCTCTGGTATCATATTATCTTGCTTTGCATCAGTTGAAGTCTCTTTGGCTTTTTCTGTGGTTGTTCTTAACTGTTCTTGTGATGATTCAAGATCTTGTGTCTTTGCAAATGATTCACAGAGTTTTATGGGCACAGATCTTTCATTCAAGGAATTTTCCATTGATTTTTTGTTGGAAACTACCATAAGTACTCCATCAGATGATAGGGTGGAAATGACATCTTCTGGATCGCATTCATTTGGCAGGATATATCTCCTTGTAAATTGTCTGGAGACAATCCCATGCTCATCAAGTCTTTCCTCATGCTTTCCTTCTACTACAACCTCATTGTTTACCACTTTAACACTTATCTCATTCGGTCTGAATTGCTGAACATCCAATGTGATCTGGAACTTATTCTTTTCATTTTCAATGGTTGATGCAAACTCCTTTGTGGCATTCTGCATGTACCATTTCCATGGTCTGTAGTAATTTGAATTAAAGAAGTTATTTGACGGGAAGATGAGGTCTTGAGGAGTGATGCACATTGCAAAGTTCTGGTCTAGGAGTCTGCTTGCATATGGAGGTGGTCGTAAAGCCATCTTGTAATCACTTTGTAGGTTCTCCGAGTAATCTTGATGCACTGAAAGGACGTGTGCTGTGCCAAAAGCTTTTATACAAGTGCATCATTCTATATTTATTGCTCTCTTGTTGTTATCATGGTTGCTGCTTCCAAGTTTCGTAATTTATTGGTAGTGATAAATTAAAGTATTTATCTCCCTACATATCTTAATCAATTAATAGTTGATAGCAGAGACACATTTAGGCCTCATGTCATATTATGTAGTGACATAACCCAAACCCTAACATTGTGAGTTGAAAATTTTTTTAATACAATCCGTTGAGCTCTTTCATGCATGTACAACCCTAATAAACATCAATACTGATGGATGCCTGAACTTTCTAGTACACATAAATAGCATGACATTTTCCTACTGCCCAAGCCAAGTTTATAAATAGTTTGATGTATGTTGATCACATTACGCTTTTCATCACTTCAGTGTTCAAAATAACTTACATCAGAAGGGTTTTACAAAGATTAGATATTTGATTACTTTCATACCATATTTACATGCATGATATTTTATGCATATTTTGAGGAAAGGCCTCCACTATTTCACTTCCACAGATGTTAAAAACAAATTTAATGTAACTAATATATAAATACCTTTATAGTACATATGGTGCTACATTACCGCACTAGTGCGATAATGAGCACTTTACGTGCCTATGTCGAAACTTCAAAGGGCCATATGTACTATAAAACGTTGTACGATACACGTGCGAATAGGTAATTCGTAACTCGTGTCGATATAAAACACTCCCTTCGGTCGTGTTTTAATTTATCGCCACTCGTTGCGAATTTCCTACTTTTCGCACTAGTATCGTAATGTACTATTATAACACAATAGGTACCTCTAATATTATCTCCAATGCCAAACAATGGCCTAGGCAGGAGATTAATTGTTGTGCCACTGAAGGAATAAAACATTGAATTATCATAGCATCTCCATCTCAGCTCGCTTCCTTTTCCTATGGTTGGCGACCATGCTAGCTGTGGTCATCTTGCTATTCCCTTCATTGAGCCAGTCTGCTAGGGCCCGCTCGGCGGCTGCAGCAGTGGCAGCGCGTTGGCGTTCACTCGCAGAGAGGGGTTGCACAGAGTTTATACTGTCACTGGAAACACAGGCTGCCAGTAGCATGCGGAATCGCTGCCTGAAGGTCTGGAAGATAAATAGTAAGTAGGACTAACCGTCGGGAATATCTATGCAATTCACTTTCCATGTTCGACAGGGTGACCAGTAACTCATGTCTAATCCCAAAGCATGTATAAAGTAATCCAACATACTGGGTTGGGTATTACATATTCTGAGGTAGGCGCGGCCCACCCGGCTTTCCCTTTTCTACGCCAATAAAGGTCAGGTGGACTTACATTGACCAGGGTAGCAGCTACTTCCCCTTTGATGTCGTGCTTAGAAATGTAGCATCCAAATTCGTAAAAGTGTTGGCCTACTTTGTGCAGGTCTACGGTACATGCGTCGGCGTTTAGAATCTCTCGGTAGGCCTCTTTGTACGTTTTCGGCAAATCAACAGCGACTAAGGGAGGTCTTCTGGAATATAAGGATTCTGCCAGCCAAAAAGGTATTTCTAAACTCGTGCCAGTTTTTAGGTCGTCTTCAGTAGATGATGGATCTAGAAATCCTGGACAAACAAACAAGAAACTTGAGAAAGATCAAAGACGCAAGAGCATAACCTGTAAATGTAGGAAAATAAATACCTACTAACCCATCTTAGGTAGATCGTGCAGGAATTTGCAAGGCACCTTTTCGTTGGTAACTAAAATGTCTGATACTGATAAATAATTATTGTTCTCCATAGTGAAATGCCGAAAATACTATTTTAAATGTACCTACTTTCCCGCCAAATCGGCGCACAAACAAACAAAACAACAGTAAAGTAAACTAACGTTTCAAAACTGTTTAATCACCTTTATTGGGTCCCCGACACGATCAAGTTCACTTGATAAATCTCACGTGATAGATAATATCACTTGATGGGGGACTTGAAGCTTTAAAGGTGCCTTCAAGTGTCAGTCAATGACCTGTGTATAAGAGACGAGTCGTGGCAGAAATAAAAATTATTTCGAACGAAGATTATGGCATTTCTTGCCATAACTCTAGCAGTATCTATTAAAATAAGGAAAAAAAAGAGAGGATGGTGTAAGGAATGGTATAAATTGAGATATCGATTCACTCATGAACATTAGCAATGCAAAGAACTCTTCAAGCCACTGAGCCGGACGATTATAAAAATTTTCTTCGAACGGACAACGATTAATTATTTTGGCGCTTCTCGCCAAGGCCATGTCTAGGTCCTGTTCGTCGTCCGCCATGTTCGGTGATGCGGCTGCAAATGAAAAAAGCTCGTCAAGTCAAGTCTTATTAAGTCAATTCAATTCTTAATTATGGCTACCCTAAGGATTCTGCCAATGTCGAGTTTTAGAGATAGCAAGTTATTATTTTATTTTTTTTTTATTTAACAAAATCCCGTAAGTTAGTTGTGGTGATGTAGTAATAACAAAAAAGATAAAATACATAAAAAACCAGATACATTAGTAATAGAATCACAATCGAATTTTGTTGCTTTTTATAAAATTACATAGATCTTTTATAAATGGAGAGAATACCAATTGTAACAGAGAACGAAAATTTGTGGGAAGAGGGAGATTGGAAGGAAGATAATTATATAGGGAAGAAGATAATTTTGAGCAGTTAAAAAAGATGTGATCCGGAGTCCCGTCGTCCAAACCGCACTCACATAGCGAGTTGTCCCTAATCCGAATTTTCGCGAGGAAGGCTGGGGTGCAGGCATGGCCCAGGCGAAGACGACATATTGTCGAGGTAACATTTTTATCCGCGTTACGGAAAAAGAAAAACCATGGTTTCGCAGGGATTGATTCTTGGATGGTGCTGTACTGTGTTCTTTTAGACTCACGATAGGATTTCCATTCTTATTAAGTCGCGTCAAGCACAAGCGCATCAAGGCTGTCAATTGCGATCAAGCCGTAGATTGTCTTGAACTCTTGACGGTAGCGTCAAGACAGAGCGGTAAGCGATCAATATACCCCAATACAGTGGACAGCCCTTCTATGACGTAACTGTCCACTCCATCGGGTTAACCATTGACGACTCCAAAGTGTCAAAATATAAATCAGACAACTCCATACAGTGGAGGTCTTATGAACTATACCTAGTCCAACATAGGATGATCTCTGACAGCTTGTCACTGTGACTTTACTAGGCATGGGGATAATGTCGAAATAAATTATCGACATTCTAACCAAAGTTTCTGAATGTTTCAAGCAAATCAAACAAAAGGATGTTGTAACATGTTTTTATTCTTGTTAAATCGGTTCACAGCCCAAATCACTATCATCAAAGTCTGATTCTGACTCGCTGGAGCAGTCTTGTAGATTTATAATCAGTTCCTGGGTAGATTGGTCGAATCGTACGTCACGCTCCCAATCATCTTCCATAATTTTTCTTGTTCTGTCTATGTCTTTCTTCCAATTGTCCGATGTGACACTGTCACATGCATCCTTCAGTAACTTCAGCATTTTATTTGCTGTAAAAGGCGGTGTTGTATTATGTCTGGCTGCGTAACCTGTAACAAAGAAATAAAATACATATAAAACACACCATGGCTTGTTGGAAGAGATGTCTTAATAGCTAATCGATGTTTTATTAGCTAATTGATGTTTTATGAGATATTTTTACATTCTTATCTTCCTATGCTATCAAAATGTATTTGATTATAATTTTATGTGAGTACAATAAATTAGAAATATTAATCTAATTGACTTTTTTTAAGCAAACGAGAGAAATGCGAGCGATGGTGAAAGAAACACATAAGCACGTTTACCTTTGACTTGAGCCCAGATCAGCTCTATCGGGTTGTACTGGCAGTGGTATGGAGGTAGCCGAATTACAGTATGGCCCTTTTCTTTTGCTATTTCATCCAAGATGTATGTTGGAGTACGGGGTTTGTGTATACGGACCAATCGTAGTAATTCAGTTTTCAACATCTTTTCGTTGGCCTCTATACCTTTGCTTTGCAGCCACGAAATTAAATCCAATTTCCGGTTGCTTGACGTTGGTGCTTTATCTCTTTGTACGGAGTGGTACGATGCATTGTCCATCACGATGGTATGCGGTTCTTTCAGGTTTTCCAAAAGAGTTAAAAACCACTTTTTGAATCTTTCGAAATCCATTTCTTCATGATATTCGGTGGTCTTTACTGATTTAAACGCCAGCAAACAATTCGGCACAAAGCCAGACGACGTCCCAGCATGTGTTATAATTAATCTTTGCCCTTTGCCTTCGGGCACTTTTGTAGTTGACTCAGCTGTGTCATCCGTCCAAGATCTTGAAACTGTGTGATTTGCGTTTAGCCACGTTTCGTCCAGAAAAACCACTTTGTCCCAGTTTGAGATCTCTTTAATTTTTCGGAGAAAATCAATTCTCTTGAGCGCAACATCTGTCCGCTCCATTAGTATTTTTCTTTTGTCACTTTTTTTGTAGCGGAACCCGATGCTTTTTAGTGTTTTGGCTAACGACGAGTGGCCACCTTTAAATAATTCAGCGTCTTCAAGAGATGTTTGTAGTTTTCTGAGTGTTGGTAACTCTCCACGCGTGTAGTACCCATAAATATGGTTCCGGATTGCTGCGGCATCAAAATCGTCAATTTTTGATATTGGACACGTCCTCTTCCTTTTTTTATTTGGCGTCGACAGTTTTTGCTCTTCGTTTTCCTCTGTCGTCGTTGTCGCAGATGATTGCTCACCATACTTTTCTCTGCTGACACGAATCACTGTAGCAATCCCGATTCCCAGAGCATCAGCAACTCTGTTGCACGCTTGTGTTAATGGCAACAACGGTCCGCCATTTTGACTCTCGCGTTCAAAGTATTCGCGCAAGCGAATCACAAACTCCCGGCTTTCACTATTTAAAACAGTTTTCTTTGTTCTTTTTGGCATACTGTATCCAAAAACAGAACAAACTTAACAAACAAATAACAGCAAAACTCAACAAATTAATAACAATAACGATAACCGAATGGAGACTGAATGAAAACACGTGGCGTATACAAGGCGTTGGCACTCGTACTGAACAAGATGGCAGAATGGCAGATGCAATGCAATCAAACAAGATGGCGGCATGGCGCGGTGAAGCCCACTCTACACACTCACGCGCAAAGCCCGCGAAACATGCATGAATGGATGAATGGGATTTCATTATTGTTTCACGCGCGAGTGTGGAGCGCCCATGAAGCGCCACTCGTTAAAAATTCAGTTTGCTATTTTTTATCGTTGTTTTAATAGTATTTCTATTTCATTTACCTTGTTGTTTGCAATCTATTTTATTTACAAAATATCATCAATATTCTATTATATGTTTCGAGTCAAGATCGATAACTTGTCTTACGATAAGTGTAGCACGTCACTATTTGCCAATAAAGTATTTAAATTGTCTCTATACATTTTACCGTCGAAAAATACGATACTTCATAGGCGTGTTTTGACACTGACAGCTGTCAGAGATCATCCTATGTTGGACTAGGTATAGCGCCCCAGCCCCTCTATCACGTAACATTCCACTCGATCGAGCTATCGAGATAATTATGTTGACGACTCCAAGTGACAAAATATGTATTGACTTCGGAGCAGGTTAAATCGGCCGAGTCCATAAAATAGATAAATAAATAAACCCTAGGGCGAAGTAGCATCCCTTGTCAAATACATACATAGGTATTTGTAGACTTCGGAAACTTAAAAGTAGGCAATTTTTTTAAGTAGCCTACATAACCTTACCGTGTAGTCCAAATTTTATAAAATATGTAATAGTCGAAAAAAAAATCTGAAAAAATTATAGATTAAAAATATCCTATCAGAAATCAGAAATCAATAATTTATTTCAACTTATTATTAAAGAAATCACATTCTGTTCGCTAAATGTCAATTTACTATGTTTGTATGTTAGCCGCGGCCTTCGGGCCGTATTTGTAGTGGAGAAAAAGGCAGCGGGAAAAAAACTCCACTCTGACCATCTTTTCTCAAATCATCTTAAATTAAACTTATACATTAAATCCTACTGATATGATTCCGTGATAGGTATCAATATAATAACCATTGGTATCAATATAATTAGCCAACCATTTCCTATACTATGTAAGTCCTCCACTGTATGGAGTTGTCTGATTTAGCCTACTCCAAACTGGCAAATATACAGGGTGGATTTTTGAAACGGGTCAGTAAGGGCAGGTACCTTAATCGTTATAGTTACAGGAAAACGTTCCTAGGAGACCATCCCCAACTTTTTAAGATATTATGAACTGCATTCACAGATTTTGGAGAAAATGTACAGTCAGCGAAAAAAATGTTGATATGAAAAAAAATACTTTTATGCCAATCGATCCTATTTCGTGTGGGGATCAAAGACTCTATGGACCATTTAAGGTTTGAGTACTAGAAATGACAGAAATCGCCCAAAACTTTTTTCATACATTTCGGTGAGCGAGTCAAACTTCTATATTGGCCAAACTTTTTATTTTAGGTGGCTGGCTGAAAAAAAAGTGAAAAGAAGTTCGAAAATAAATTTCAAATTTCGAAATCGATTCGAATATCTTCACGTAATTCTTATGTTTGCGCTGAGAAAATTCTGGATTGTTAGTTGCAATTATAAACTTCTAGTAAAAATGTCTTCAAATCAGGAATTTTGGGACTTAGTTGTAGCGTATTTTGTAAATAATAGAAACAAAGAAGCAGCTTTACCCCCAGTTTCTCGTACACTAACACGCTGTTAATCTACTGTTAACAGCTGTCAATTGACCAGTGCATACAAAAAAAAACACTGACAGCTGTTAACAGTAAATTAACACCTTGTTAGTGTACGAGAAACCGGGGGTAAGTGCGGTACGGGACTAAATATCCATTGCGACATGTACCAACAAAAAAGGTAATAATAACAAAACTCTTGAAGAATCTTGAAGAAAATGGTTCGTTTAAAAAGAAGTTAGTGCGGCAGCCTCATGTCCTGGACTTCGATACGGTGATCGCTATTTTAACCTATGTTGAAGCTTATCCAGAAATATCGTCCAGATGTGTTGCCCTTGAAGTGGGTGTTTCCCACTCACTTGTGTTAAAGACATGCAAAAAAAACGGCTATAAATGCTGTCGAGAGGGGCGCATAGTTTAAGCGTTACATCCGGGTGATAATGTTCGAAGACTTACTTTTTGTCGATGGCTAAGAGGAAAAATAAGTAGAGATCATGAATTTTTAAAGTACCTATTATGGTCGGACGAAACCAATTTTTCCAGTAACGGTATGTACAACCGACGAAACAATCATTATTGGTCTAGAGAAAATCCACTCAGAGTTCGGGAACGCCAAAATCAGGTTCGTTTTTCTTTTAACTGTTGGTGTGCTATAATGTCGAACCGTGTCGTAATGGTGGAATACTATGAAGGCACTCTTAATTCTGCTGTGTATAACGAGGTAATTTTAGAGAATCTTGAAAACCAGTTTGATGAATGGCCCCTGACGGAATTGTGAAAAGTTTATTTTCAACAAGATAGCGCATCTGGATTGAGCTGGTTTCACGATTTGGAGCTGGCTGGGGAGCTGCAAGGTGAGTGGAGGCTTCTTCTGAGTTCAAGGGCAGATATTAAATGTATCCTATCATAATTCTAATAGGGAAAGTAAACTAACTTCGTAAGTTCTAGTTAGTAAGCCCACATTTTTTCGTGGTGACACCTAAAAAGCGAAGTCTACAAAAGGAGTTATGACAGTGTTCAGGAGCTGAAAGAGGCGTTAACGAGGATTTTTAATAATATCCATCCAAGAAAATTATCGGCTGCTACTAGCTCAGTACAAAAACGAGTAAACTTATGTATTCGCGAAAACGGCGGTCATTTTGAGCAGTTTATTTCGTAGATCACCTATTTTTAAGTTTGTGTTTAAAAATACATGATGTCAGTGTTGTTGTGACCTACCGTAGTTTTTGTATTTAAATTTCAGTTGGACTTAAAGAATCTTTTGATCACAATAAGAAATATGATTGCCAAAATAAATAATAATTTCGAGTTGATTTTCGTTTTTCAGTACAAAATGTATTAAAAAAAGTTTTTCGCGATTTCTGTCATTTCTAGTGCGCAAACCTTAAATGGTCCCATAGAGTCTTTTGATCCCCACACGAAATAGGATCGATTGGCATACAAATATTTTATTCGTACTTTAGCATTTTTTCGCTGACTGTACATTTTCTCCAAAATCTGTGAATGCAGTTCACAATATCTTAAAAAGTTGGGGATGGTCTCCTAAGAACGTTTTCATGTAACTATAACGATTAAGGTACCTGCCCTTACTGACCCGTCTCAAAAATCCACCGCAGTACGCTCATGCAGCGCCAGCAGAATTTAAACACATCTCAACTGTGGTTCAAGCAGAGGCTCGAACACCTAAATAGACCCGTTTTTCCCCCGAAGGATTTCCATGTTGGTACTGATGATTACTATACTCTATCTATGGTACTGATAGAACAAAATGGCTGCTGCACGCGCTGCAGGGGAAAAACGGGTCTATTTTGCATTTTTCTGCAAGTTATTTCAAGCATAATGTATACTTATTAAGTTATAGTAGGGTTTTATTGGAAAGGTTACTTTTTACACGAGAAGGTTACTTTTTTTTTTTTACACGAGAAGGTTACTTTTTTGTCTCTTTCAGGTTTCTTTTCTTTTGACAAGACCCGGCTGGCAACACTGATAAAAACTAAAAAGCCGCTTCGTTTCGCCTGCGGTTTGCGATTTTGGTGATTTTCCTCCGAATCCACAATAGATTAGTAAGAAACTGCAAATTCTGGGACTTTTCGGTCATTATGATAGAGGTTTCCCACTTGTGAAGTTCCAACAACAGTCTCAGCGTAATTTGCTTGAGTGAAATAAACTTCGCCATGGCTGCGAAAGGGTAAGATTTTTACATTAAATTTATTTCTTGAAAGTGATGACGCGTCCAATTAAATAATTCTGCTAAATCATGTATTTATGTATATTCATGTGCTACAATCCCGCTGCATGATTTAGTGTGACGTTTTTGTCGACATTCTGCTGTAGAAATTCAAACCCCCTTTCCTAACGTACCCTCAAAGTATTTCTCCATCAATAAGTGTTACGGTGTGTTTCTCGTCAACTAACAATCTGTTAATCTGTCATAAATAGCTGTACAGCTGACAGCTTTTAACAGTAGACTGGTAACAGTTTTGAGGTTAAGGAAAACATACTGATAAACCCTGAGTGTCTGAGGTCTTCACATACCTTAGTGCTTGAAATTTCTAATCCGCAATGATTAAGGCCATACTCTCTATATGAGAGAAGGAGTTTCACTACTCTAGCCAATATACGTCCCACTGTAACAGTGGGAATGGGAAGTATTTAGGCTATGCAGCCTTTATTGTTGGTTCATTCCAACTTTGTTAACATTACATCAACCTGTACAGGCAACATATGTGTGCCCTCTACTCAGTTTTGCGTGCATAACATCGTTGCTTAGCAAACAATACCGCTCAAGTCGAATGACGGTTTTGACATTTGAATACCTAGCATTGGGTGCAGATTTTAAGAGCGAATCGGTCTATCTATAGGACTCAAGCATTCAGACTAATAAGCACCCGTTTTTTCAAAAAATTGGAACACCGCACGTATATTTTTTTGTATGGGACACCGTACAACTGTTCATGAAATTAAAAGTTATTTGTCTCCTTTAAAGTAGGGGAAAACGACTTGTGCGGTGTTGTTTGCTAAGCGACGACATGGCAAATCACTTCGTGTTTAATTAATTTCTGTCATTTATTCTGCATTTTTCACTCAAAATGAATGGCAAATCCGATTATGTTTAATTAATTTCTGTCATTTATCAGAACAAATGTCGAATTCTTAATTAATTTATTAGCAAATTGACACGTGAACACATCCATCCCAATGAGAGTTTGTGTTTCACAACTTTTGTTTTATCTCTGGCTTATATTTTTAGAAATAACAAATAAACTTATAATAAAGTTAATAAAATTGCACTTTTCCAACATCGCAGCCTCTTGTAAATACTTTACATAGAAATCCATTCCATTCAAAACATATGGTTTGATACATTATTGACCAAGGACCACCACAGCACGGCAAAAAATACATATTATATAATAATGCAGCATATTATTATTAGAGTATTTATTCTTTACTTACATATTACTTTTTCCTCTGTGATATTACTGACTTATAAATAGTACTTTATGATAAAAACTTGCTTTATCTACAGGAGGGCCTATACCATGAAGGAGATGAAGGGGATAGTGGAGTATCTTACAGACCATGGTGCATATAACGAAATCCGTGGTAGGAAGATGTGGATGGACTATGCTAGTTCAGGTGTAAGTTGTTTTTTATCTAACCTCTGCTTTTGTATCCTCTGCTAAGCTAGGGACTTCTTATATATATTGAAATACTATGTATATGCTATAATACATATAGTATGTCACTCCAGAGATCCCATAGTTCCACAGTTCCACTATGACAGCAAACCTGGTTTCCATCAATACTAAGAAGATAGCATAAATGCCCCACTACAGGGAACAGAGAGATAGAGTGTGAGCTTAATGACTTGCATGGCCTCTGTGGATTGGCGATTTCAAGCCATAGTCCCATGATGAAGATAAATAAAATACACAGTATTAATCAATATCTGACATACCGAGTAGATCACAATGTGACATCTAGTTTACTACAAATTTTCTTTCAGTTGACCAGCAGAACTTGGCAAAGTCTCAAAGAGACATTCCTGAAGAGGATACTGCCCGACATCTACAACCCTTACTTCAAGTTGTCAATGGACCAAATACGAAGCTTTAGAATGGGGTATGTGTTCAAGCATTCAATAAAATACGTATACACAATAGTAAAAAGCACCTCTTAAATAGTGCAAATAATGTGCATTTACCAGCTCGCTCCTTATTCAATTCTGCTTTATGGGCTCACTGCACTGATTATCCAGTACAATTTTGGTAATGTCACATGTTAGACAAGACTATCTTAGCTTAGATTTACACATCAGTATAGATATTCAACCAAGTAATTGTTTAAAACCATTAGTTGCACTGCTTAACAAACTGAAAATTAAAATGATAAAAAATATAGTCTAATGGGTGAATCCCTTACAGGCAAGATTTCACTAACAAGAATGTGAACAAGTTGGAGGTCCATACAGCTACTGACAATGAGTCATCAAGTAAAGGTAATCTTATGTAAAACATTACTTAATGGCATTTCTTAGTGGCAATATAGTGTTGCTTGGAAAAACATTCTAAGAATTGTCATTTACAGATAAGAATCCAGCTGGCGGGCCTAGCACAAGCTATAATGTAACAAAAGAAGAAGGCAACACTTCAGGTGAGGAAAACAACCAAGTTTCAAAGGTCACTTCCAGTCGAGAATCAGTTGAAACGGTCATACTAAGCACGGGCGAGTGTTACGACGACGCAGAACTGCTCAAGGTGCTGGAGTCGCCCACCACATCGCCAAAGGTCCAGTCCGCAGACAGACCGAAGAAAACCATGTCTCTACGTGACTGCATCACCTACTCAGAGCCTTTGACCCCGCTACTGCAAGAAATCGTCGATGATTTTGAATCGGAACCTGAAGATAACATCCTAGAACCTAAAGTAATTCTCACTACCCAAATAGAACCTCTGGAATCAAACCCTGAACAACTAGATTCCATTGATCTAACTGAAGGATCTGAGGGTGAGGTAGAGGGACCGCAGACAAGGGTAAAAGAAGAAGTACCGAATAATAAAGTGACAGAAAATGAAATCGTGTCGGAAGTGTCGGAAATTTCAACAAAAAAGTCATTGAAACTGAAGAAAGGAGACCAGAAAAACGTGTCTAAGCCTAATAAGAGAGCAAATAATCTTTCCACAGAAACAAATAGTTCAAATTTACAAGAACTTGAAAATAATATTCCCGAGGAAGTAAATCAACAAAATGTAATGAAACCTAACAAGAAAACTAAAAGTCAGTCTACAGAAAGCAAAAGCTCAGATGTTCAAGAAGTTGATAACAATGTAACAGAAGAAATAAATAAAGATAATGTAAGTAAGTCAAACAAGAAAAATAAAAGTGGTTCTACAGAAAGCAAAAGTTCAGATGTTCAAGAAGTTGATAATAATGTAACAGAAGAAATAAATAAAGATAGTGTAAGTAAGCGAAACAAGAAAAATAAAAGTGGTTCTACAGAAAGCAAAAGCTCTGATGTTCAAAAAGTTGATAATAATGTTCAAGAAAAAATAAATAAAAGTAAAGTAAGTAAACCAAACAAGAGAAGTAAAAGTCGTTCTACGGAAAGTAAAAGCTCGGATATACAAGAAGTTGAAAATAATGTAGCGGAGGACATAAATAGTGTAAAAATAACCAAACCAAACAAGAAAACTAAAAATATTTCTACAGAAAGTAACGGCTCAGATGTACAAGAAGTTCTAAATACTGTGCCAGGGGAAATTAATAAATTAAAAGTGACTAAGGGACATAAGAAAACTAAAAATCTTTCTACAGAAACGAATAGTTCAGACTTACATGAAGTTGAAAATACTGTACCAGAGGAAATAAATGAAGGCATAGTAACTAAACCAAACAGGGAAACTATAAATCTTTCTATAGAATCAAATAGTCCGGATGTACAAGAAGTCGGGATTGCCTTGCAGGAGGAAATAAATAAAGAAAAAGCACCCGACACAAACAAAGAACCTGCAACCGATTCTATCAAGACTAACGAATCTCTTGTGCAAGTGATTGAAAGCCAAATAGCTTCCAAAACAGGTGATGCTATTCCACTGTCAAATTATCAAATTAATAAATCCACATCAGAATCTCAGAACATCAATAAAACAGTGGAAAATTCTAGTAGTACTATAACTGACTCTTTACTGCCAAATAACCAAGAGGCTTTGCATGAAAAAAAAATATGTAAAGAACCTAGAACGCATGAAAAAGAGGAATCTGGTAAAATTACCAACAAAAAAGACTCCAGTAATGAGAAAACAGAAAAACACGAGGAAACTACAGAGAAAGAAAATAACGAAGCCTTCAAAAAGTCGCACAAGCGTCAAAGGAAGCTGTATTCCACATCTGATAGTAATATCGCACTTAAGGTTAAAAAGGTAATAGATGAAGTGAATGAAATAGAAGATGAACAACCTAGTACTGCGAAAAAACTTAAAACTATCGATGAAAATACTACTAACAATCCAACCAAGACTTCCGACAAAACAAACATTTTAGAAAACAATAATAATAGGTTTTTAATATTAGGAAACACCTCTAAGAGAGTGGAAAGCCCTAAAACAGCTGCAAAAATCTCCAAAGACCCAGTAGAGACACAGAAAGACGATATTATGGACTCACAAGATACTCATCAGTCAAGCAATCCGTGCTTACAAAGTGTCAGCCTTTTCGCTGAACAGTTCATCCCATTGAAAAGTGAAAGCGAAGATGATGACTCAATCATTAGAGAGAACCCAACAAAAAGAGAACAAACCAAAGAAAAACAAAAAGTTCAGAATAATGTTGATTCAAGCAATACAAGTTCTAGACAATCCGGACTTGTAGAAGCGGACGTTGATCCCAATCTCATAACAAATAGGAAAGATATAGTGATACTGAAGTCTCATTCGGAATCTGAGACTACGGAAGACATTCAGATTACTAGAAAGCCGACACATAGAGATGCGTCGAGAAGTCAAAAAAAGGATGTGTTGAGCCATTTGTTTGGAAACACCAGTGGTAAGTTAGGTCTAGGACTTTCACTTTGCATGACTGGGTGTAAATAAGCCATCCTATGACTAACAGGGCATAATTTGAGAAACTGCAGAATCTAATCTTCCCTTGTTTACGTATGTAGATATGAAGCAACATACATTTAATTACATGGATCGTATTGTAACATATGTACCTATTGTTATACCGTGGGCTCGTATCGCATTGAGAATTTATGAAATCTATAAAAATTAAATTTGTTGGTAAGAGCATAATACATAATAGGCGGAATAAAGTTTCTGGGAAAAGAAAAATTGGGTAAGTTGCGTCAATAATTGGAAGATCGAAAAGAACTGGTAGTTTTCTTTATGGGATTTTACAAAATAATAACAAACAATAGTATTTTTAGTGACTCGCGAAGCTCATACATGGTTGTACATTTAGCGGGTCTAATTATTAATTCCCGACGTTCTGGCAACGTGGTTGTCGTGGTGGGCACGTGGTCGTCATCATTAGCCCACCTCTGCCCACTGCTGGGTATAGGCGTGATCTTTTATTTTTAATTTGGGCAGGACAGTCTGTAAGTTACATTTTCTATTTTAGGAGGTGTGACCAAAAAGCGACTCAGAAAATCTAGTTACATCAACGGGTCGGTACATCGGAAAAAGTGCATTAGGTAAGTAACTTTTTGTTTTGATAATTTTCGAACTTCGTTTTTTAATAAAAAAATTTAACAGGTTTAACCAAAGAGTATGTAATCACTACGTTTTAAGAGTCGGCACTTGCTAAAAACACGTTTTCAAAATTATGAACGTAGTTTGTACCAACCTAATAAAAAATAGTAATACCAACATGAGAATGAAATTGCAAAACATTAGTGATTGACTACCTATCACATATCGATATCGATAAAAAAAAATCGAGGATTCTCCTCTTAGGTGCCTCATTTTCATGCTTTGGAAATTAAAGTAGACGATAAATCCCAACAAAGCACGTCAACTCAATTATTTCGAGTATGACATGGTGTGAATGGATTATCGCTTACTTTCATAATGAAAAAGGCATTTTTTTAATCAAATAATTTATTTAGCATCAAGTGTAGAAAACCTAATGTCACCAATGCGACGCGTCGCTATCAAAACTTTGCACTTTGGTCGAATTTCAGATCTTTGGAGTCTGCAACAAACAAAACAATAAGTCAAAAAATATATTACCTATACCATATTTATTTGAGGCCGAGACAAAATGAAACTTTTTGATTCTTTTAAAATGATACTGTCTGATAATATTGTATACGTATTTTTTTTATAAAGTATTAAATCTAATTCAATCTAATTTACTTAATTCTTAGTGTAAAAACCGAAATAACATGAACCGATTTTTTGACAATGAAAATAATCTAGAGTACTGAAAAGTTGTTTACATTTTGTCTCGGCCCCAAATAAATATGGTATAGGTACTGCTAATAATATTAATGTCAAGGAACGTTTGTATCACCTGTTTACTAATTTTAGACAGCAAGTAGAAATATCTGGCAGAAATCAATCGTCCAAAATATCGATAAAAAAATGTACAACATGGGACCGCACTACAACTGACGTTATCTTTTTGTCAAAATCGTAAATTGTTCTAAATAATTCAGCTGTTTTATCCAAGCGCATTAAATAAATATCAAAATTTGCGGTACATTTATTATGATAAACTTGCTTATTTTACCTGTTTGGCTCCAGTGGAAATCTGGCTAAGAATATGCCAGACGTACATTTTCTGACTCTTCCAATGCCACAAATTTCACATTTCCTCAATGCTTTTCCTCCCATATTTCTTGTATAAATCACTTTTCACGCACTACACCTACTGCTAAAGGTAAAATAAATAAAATATTTCCACACAAAAACAACAAACGAACAAAATTACCGGCCATTTGCAAAATACGTAATACCAACATTACCAACATTACATTTGACATATAAACCGACTTAATTTTAAATCATGATACATCTACGTGATTCAATGCGGAGTTAATGCCTTTTGTTTTAGCAGGATTATATTTTTTGTTTCAATGTTGGCACAAAGTACGTTCCTAATATTTTTTGTATGGAGTGACGAGGGCCTGGGTTAACTTTAGTTCAGCTTGACATTTATAACTAGTATAACATTAATTTTAATTATATTTGTAAAATAAGTTTAATGTGTATTGTGTGTACTTGGCCAATCATTGATTGTTTTATTGTTTCCAAATTAATCATGACGTGTACTAAACTTTGATTATGTTTATTTTTATATTTTATGTTTCTGTGTTAGTTTGAATAAAAAATATATTTTGATTTTGTTTTGTGTATTGTAAAAAATATTATGTTTCTTGATTGAGGCATAGTTTACAAATGATTATCATAAAGTATGTTCCTTTTTATTAATTATCCGCATATATTTCCGTGGTCGTATATTTTTTCCAGCTCTAGTTATAAATGTCAAGCTGAAATAAAGTTAAACTTGTTAAAAAAAAAATATTAAAAAAAAAGGATTCGCACCTCTGGCCTTATTACGCAATACATCAAAAAGTTTCAAATAATTCAAAGATTCACTCCTTGAAAAACCGGAGAAATATGATTTTATTGCATCAGTTCCATACAAATTTTTGAATAAAAATTCTCAGTGAGCCGTTTACAAGTCTGTACTATAATGATACAATTTTGGAGTATGTATTCAGTCTTCCGAAACATATGCAGGCATAAAAGTCACCACTTTCGAGATTACTAATCGGATGTCTATGAAAACCAGAATCCGGTCCACAGTGCGTTCTGTCCGTTAGTTAGTACGGAATCCTTCGTGCGCGAGTCCGACTCGCACTTGGCCGGTTTTTATCGGCGCGAGCTCTGTCTCTGCTCACTATGATAAAGCTTT
The DNA here is from genome assembly GCA_963969515.1 of Yponomeuta evonymella. Lineage (NCBI taxonomy): Eukaryota > Metazoa > Arthropoda > Insecta > Lepidoptera > Yponomeutidae > Yponomeuta > Yponomeuta evonymella. The sequence goes on along the minus strand of OZ018360.1, from coordinate 11,567,231 downwards.
GCGAATCAGAGTGGAACCAGCTAGGGGAGCATAAGGTAAAAGAAAGAAAGAAGACATTTATTTAAATTGTCACCGAAACACAAAGTAAAAACGAAGGTAGACAAACAAAATAAAACACAAGATAAAAGTTTACCCCTATCGGGTAGCGGCATCGCGCTTTGCGTGGTGAAATAAAGAAACACGGCGCTAGCCTGTAATGGGATAAATTTTTTATCGTGACGTTGTACTCCTATAGCTGGTACTATTATAAAGTTCGGATTTAGTTACTTTTAGAGTTTTTATCGGCGCGGGCACTATCTCTATTCACCATGATTAAGCTCTGCGAATCAGAGCGACACCAGCTCGGACTCTTTCGACATAATTCAAGTAGTAAATCCGGGATTTAGTTAATGTTTTTATGGTGTTGTAATATTAATCCCCAATTCTTATATTTTTATTCGTTAAAAACATATTGAAAGATGAAAAAATTAATGTCTGTCGACATGAGAATTCAATAGCTTTTTTTGTCTTATCTGAGGTACAGACATAACAAGAATAGAGTAATGAACACTTTATTGTAATTACCGAAAGTATTTTCACTTTATTCGATGTAAGTTTGTGTAGGTTTCAGCTGATTACTACACGTCTTGTCCACAGAATGTCGTCGGAATCGAGCGAGTGGCTGTCGGCAAGTGACGACGAGTATGTGTCGCCCCCACGCAGCCGACATCGAAACACCAAGAGATATCTGTGAGTACCTGTGAGCCTACCCATTCTCTGTAAAGAGGCAAAAATTTTCTTATAAATTTAATTATTTTTGCTGAGGCAGGTGCACAGAACTTTGTTAATCAATTGGGTATTTGACAAAATGTCAAATGAGTTACTTTTAAAACGGATTTTTGTATGAAAATACTGGCTTATGACATCACATTTCAGAGCACTCCATAAACAGAGTGCTCTGAAATGTGATGTCATAAGCCAGTATTATTAACTAGTAATTGACTAAAAGAGATACATTTTCCGAGATATTTTGTAATTTTTGTTTTAATCGAGCATATGAAGTAACTTATTGTTGATCGTGTCAAATACCGTATTACTGAGTGGCTTGCCTACGGATTCTGCCAATGACGATTTTTGGGCAGGACTTGCGGCAGCGTCAACATCGCCTTACTCTCATTGCAAACAGGACTGCCAGTCCTGGGGCCTAATTATGCGCGTCGAATCCTAAGCGATTCCAATCGTCTAACTGTCAAATTCCATACTAATTTGAGATTTAGACAATGGTATCGGTGAGGATTTGGTGCGCGTAATATAGGAGCTGACAGTTGGAACTCATTTGGTTCACAGTTTTCACAAAGAAATTGCTTCTATGTTTTTAGTGTTCCGTACCCAAAGGGTAAGGAACCCTTTTACTAAGACTCCGCTGTTAGTCCGTCCGTCCGTCAGTCACCAGGCTGTATCTCATGAACCGTGATAGTTAGGCAGTTAAAATTTTCACAGATGTATTTCTGTTCCCGCTATAACAACAAATACTAAAAACAGAATAATATAAATATTTAAGGGGGGCTCCCATACAACAAACGTAATTTTTTGGCCGTTTTATGCTCGATATTAACAACGGCCATTGGCGTAGCATGGGGGGGGCGGAGGGTGCGGTCCGCACCGGGCGGCACTTTACCGGGGGCGGCGCTGCGGAGGTGGCAGTCGGAAAAAAAAATTAAAATAAAAAAAAAAAATTCTTTCAGTGTTTTTTTCGTCTTTTTTTTATGTTACCAAATACCCAGGTACCTATGCAGGTTCTATGCATGGGTGATGCAAGCGCAAGGTTTTGAATGATACTCGTGCGCAAAAGAGCGTTCGTGAAGTAGGCGATTTCTCCATTATTCTATTACGTTTTCTCTGTAATTTTTCTGTGATATTCTACCTATGTCAAAAAATGTTAATTTCACTTTTCAATTCAATAAATCATTCAATAAAACTAATAAAAGTACTCTTTTTACCATGCCCAAATTTTTTATAATGGATTACAAAAATAAGAGGGCGGCAAATTTGGAATCCGCACCGGGTACTAGTGACCTAGGGAGGCAATAACGCACGTCCCAATAACGCACACCCCGATAATGCACACCCCGATAATGTACAGCCAATAATCCGTGTACATGTACACGGATTATTGGCTGTACACTATCGGGGTGTGCGTTATCGGGCTGTACAAAATCGGTACGGGGCAATAATCCGTGTCCAACCATAGACAAGAAAATCACTTGATAGAGTGGTGCCTCGTTTATAATAGCTAATTTGCTTTAATTATTTTCAAAGCTGCGTTCCAAATAAATATAAAATAATTGTCGGACATGTTTCTATTTACGTATAAGATTAACTAGGTATTTTAAAGTTAAGTATTTTTGTCTCTGTGTACAATAAATAATATTCTATCTATCTATTTTTATACGTAAGCCTCTCGGTAAGTAATCGTAAGACAAACAATACCAGCCGGAGTATGGTTGGAGATAAGATCTCGAACCAACCTTCGTGAGACTGCTAAGGCTCAAGGTGCTCCATCTTGAGCGAAAGCGTTCCGTAAAAGATTATCCATATTACAATCTGTGATTACAATGCGATGCCGGTAACATGCTGGCGCAACGGTACAGACTAAAAAAAACTTCAAAGACATTTACATGCATAAAAGCAGTCGTAAAAAATGCCCGATGTAATTAAACTTAATTTTTTTAGTGTACTTCCTCTGCACCTAAATTAGGTATGCAATTTCTCGCCTACACACACTTTTTTCGATTTAGGGATCCGTTTTCGAAAATTAAATATTTAGCTTTGAAGCTCAAATTTTGGTTCGAGTTGGGCGACCCATCTCCCGGATACAGGGTTATAAACGTAAAAACATGTAAAATAGTAGCACATAATAATGAACTTAAAAGGAAAACTATCACGGCTAAGTAGGCTAAGTAAACTATCACGGCAAGTTAACAGGCGAAAGGGATGAAGTTTACAACTTCATCAAAGTCAAGTTCTATGAAGCATGTTGATAAGTATGAGGGTTCACGTCCACAGCCCAGTCCTTATTTTCAGTACTTCTTGCCGGAGACACAATAAAATACGTCCGTTAACGAATAAGCGTTTATTGGGAGAGATATATTAACTTACAACTAATACTGAGTGACGACAAACACGGTCTACCGACATACATTACACATGTAAAACCAAAATTTCTACCGAACCCTACACTGCGCGTGGCCAGACATGGCCGGTTATTTTAAGACTCCTATAACTTTCTTTAAATGATAAAATGCACTTGTTTTGGCATTGGATAAGATCTAGATAGCAAATTTTTGGTTAAAGAACCTAGTAACGTTGCAGCTCTATTTGTGAAGATGTCCACTCATATAATTATAAGACGTTACACTCTACTGCATTGTGTCTAAAAAACAGAACGAAGGCATTTCAATAATCACCCTCCGCAATTCGCAATAACGCTTCGTAACAAACACTAAATGTTCTTGTGTATTGTTGCGAACACCCTTTATAAAGCTATAGAGTCTACTTATAGTTATATTTTTTTCTCGATCAGCTTTACTTCCTCGGCTTCCACAGTTTCCTCGGAGTTCAAGCATGCTTGCGTGACACCATCCTCATAGTAACATTTTTTCACAACGTTAAACCATTGACGGCTAGATTCATTGACATGAACTCATTTTTTCTAAAAAATACATAACAGACTGTTAATCTCTGACTTACCCCCGGTTTCTCGTACACTAACAAGCTGTTAATGTACTGTTAACAGCTGTCAGTGGTTTTTTTTGTATGCACTTTGGTCAATTGACAGCTGTTAACAGTAGATTAACAGCGTGTTAGTGTACGAGAAACTGGGGGTTTGGGATGCTAAAAGATTAAACTGACAGAGATTTGCGTTATCAGGTTGCTAACAGCAAACTGTCAACGCAAATCTCCAATCAAGAAAACCCAGTGGGCTAACTAGCGCCACCAATGCAAAAAAAAATCTTATCTTTTACAGACCGTATTTGCAAAAAGTGTCTGCACAATCTTTTAATAATGTTAACAGTGATTTTTAGGAAACATGAAAACGAACCTGGGACTAGATAGCATTTATGCCAAAAACTACCGTTTTTGGCGTCAATGCTATTTAGTCCTTGGTTTTTTGCATTAAAAATCCTAAAAATCACTATTAACATGATTGAGAGATTATACAGACACTTTTTGAAAATACGATCTGTAAAAAAGATATGAAGTTTTTTCTCTTTGGCGCTAGTGTTACTGCCTGTAGCCCCTTAATATCAGATCATAGAAATAAATCTTTACAAAGAAACTAGACAATTTAAATACAATAGTAGATGCTAACGGACTATCCCTAGTTATAAATTCACAGGATTTTTGTTTGTATCTATGTATCTTCAAGTATACTCAATTAAATTTTATAAAAAATTGTCTTTGAATTTCGGGAAAAGCTGGGAAAAAACTGCGAGACCCGATTCCTGAACTGTTTATAAGGTAGGTACTCACATATTATGTAAGTAGGTACCTACCTGCAAATTGGTAGGTACGGAACCCTCGGTGCGCGAATCCGTCTCGCACTTGGCAGGTTTTTATGAACAATAAATGTTTTTTATCTTTAGGTAGGTAAGTACCTTTAAACGAACAATTCTTTTATAAATCTGAATCTCGGAAACGGCTCCAACTATTCATGAAACTTAGTATGCAGATGGTTTCGGGGGCGACAAATCGATCTAGCTATCTAGATTCTATCTAGATCTAGATTCCTAGAAAACGTCGTTTTATCCGTGTTTTACGGCAATGAATAACTGCTACAATATCATTAGAATACGAAGGTAAATTTCGCCACCATCTACAAGGTTGTGATAGCTCAGATGGGAAATTGGGCGGTTTCGAAACCCGAAGGCCCCGGTTTGAATCCAGAGCAGATGTCTCCAGTCCGATTATTTTTTTCCCTTTTTTTTCATCTTATCTAAACATTCTTTTCAAAAAACACGATTAACCCAAAAAAGTACCAAGCAAAGCTCGGCAAAGAGAATATAACCACTACGTAAGCTCGGTCATCCAGGTACTGTTTAATTATGTTGCATACTTGCTATTGTTTCTTAGATGTGAGATCTAAGTACACAAATTAATATAATTCCTCAGCTGCTTGAGTGATATGAAAGAGCTTGATAGACATCCTACACACTAACACACCAAGAAAAAACCTACTTAATGTTTTCCTCGATGAGCATCAACAAATTTATAAAACATGTTACTTGAATTCGCAAAGTTTTGAAACAGTTGAGTTTTTATTTTGACGTCATATGCTACCCAAGCTGTGTTAGCCGCGCGATTGCGTTTGCCGTGTGAATAGAACAATCTACTGTCATTTAAAATCGTTTTCAGTGTTGCCACCTTAGTCGTATCACCACTAGAATGGTGGTTTGGGCCCCCTGTCTGGTGGGAAGAAAATCAATAAATCGAATGACATCGATGTGTTTGACAGACAGAAAGTTGTCAGGCCATTGGTAGTTTTTTTTCCACAGACGATATAACATGTGACGTCACCATAGCGGTCAAATGAAGGGCATTTAAATATTCTCATTTACTCAAAATAAGGCTCATCTTTTAAGATAAAAATCTGTTACATTCAATTCGATTTTCGATTCAGGCAGTTCACTTTTTTTTGTATAACGAATTTTCTTGAAAAACTACTAGGTATTGTTTTGCCATTTTAGGTCACAAATAATTAAATTTCATTCTAAACTACTTTGGTAATAAAATTAAAGTTTAGTGTAAGTATTGAGAATTTTATTAAACTTCATTACACACTTTTTTGTCGTCTTCAATGCAAATAACACTGACATGCTACACCACGGTGGCAAATAATTTTCAGTGACAGCTAAGTCATTGATGAATTTACAACTCGACCAAGCTCAGTTTGCACCTCGCTGGAATGCGATCCTTCCCGTGATGGTCGTCGCGTCGGTACGGTTAGCATCTTTGTCACCGATACGCGTCCTACGAGTTTTCGTCTCCTAAGGTAATCGACGCGAGGTGCAAAGTTAGCTTCGTAGAGGTATATGAGCATACCATGAATAAAGGATGTATTCCTTGGAAAAAACCATCTTAGTGTTATCTTCAGTAGTAGAATAAATTTGTATCCACAAATATTGTTTATACTACTGTGCTAAAGACAAGCTTCACTGCTTGCTGTTCTTTGTCCTTGAATTCCGGGAAGCTTGGGCAACTGCTCCATCCTTTTATGGGCAGTCAGCCATAGCCAACCAATGTGGTCTCTTTTCTAAGAGTGATCTTTGGCTATCAACTCATTTCGTGTTTCATGGAAGAATAGGTGATAGCTTACTGGCCAGGCATGAAGCCGAATCTAGATTATCCACTACCAGCTTGCTTGCGGACATCCAGTACTTGCTTACATTTCATCTGAAATTTAGAAAGTTTGTAAGAGAGTTTAACCTTAACATGTGACCGTTCACAAGGTCAGACCATACACCTAAGAGGGTGGTGGTGGTGCGGTTGTTAGAACGCTTGCCTCTCATTCAGGCATAGGTTTGAAAGCTTCAATGGACCCCTCCTCATATAGAAAAATTGGCAAATAGGCTTAGTTCTGCAGCATACACAGTTAATAGAATCCAGGAACTAACTGATGTCGCAACTGCTAGCCTTGTTTATTTTAGTTACTTCCATAGTATTATGTCCTATGGTATACTACTGTGTAGTCGGGCAGCAGACATTGAGACCATCTTCGTCCTGCAGAAGAGAGCGATCAGATTCATATATAAGCTAGGCAGTAGAGATTCGTTAAGAGATTTCTTTAAAGAAACTAACATCCTAACAGTTGCTAGTCAGTAGATCTATGAAAATATTATGTACGTTAGGAAAAATGTCAGTAACTTTAAAACTGTAGGTAGCCAACACAATGTAAATACTAGAAATAGACATAAACTTTCGTTCCCAAAAATTTAGACTGGCAAAGGTTAATACATCCTTTATGGGGCATTGTAAACGTTTCTACAATAAGATCTCTGAGGATATAATAAGCTTGCTAGAAACACGGTTCAAAAAATGTGTAAAGCACAATGTGCAAAAAAAGCTACTATAACATTAAAGATTATTTAGATGACAATGATGTCTGGAATTTAAGCCAGGTCAATGCATGATTTCGAGGTTTTAGAATATTTATATAAAATCTGTAAATTAAGGACTTGAAGACTAAGTTTGGAGTTTTTTTGTCCATTTTTTCTTTAATTTTTAAATGGACACCTAGTTTAACTTATGATGTTCATTAAGGCGCAGTTTCTGTGCTACTTTGAATAAAAAATTTTGATTGTGAATCCCGGCACATCCGCATGTACAAATCATTGATGAATAAGTATTTAGTAGTAATATCTCTCCCTAACTGTGAAAAACATTGTGAGGAAACCAGTGCCTTAGATGTTCACATACTTCAGCGCTTGGAATCACCAATCCCCGGTGGGTACACATGGTGATTAAATCTCTTTCTCTTTGAGAGTAGGCCTGTGCTCTACAGTTGGACGTACTGCGCAGCGTCCAACTGTACAGTAATGCAGCCTGCATTATTATGAAAAGTAGTTAAAGGATTTACCGTACTATCTTCATGCAAATGATCTTCACCAATGCTTAGGTAGATTCCTGTGATTCCAACCGCATACTGCGATCGCCAAGCTGCCGGCCAAGCGTGACAATTATGGCAAAACCCTTCATGGTTAGAATGTCATGAGGGAGGCCTATGTCCTGCAGTGGGCGTCAAATGGCTGATGATGATGATGATAAATGCTTAGGTAGATGGTACCTATGTCGCATCTGGTAGCTCCTTCTTTCTTGTCCGCATACAACTATTTTAACAGAGAATATAATTGCTATTTTCCTCGCAAAATGAAATATTTGCAAACGAACTTCAACACGGACTAGTGTTGCCAGCCGGGTCTTGCAAAAGGTACCTGACATATTTTCTCTGTGGTACCTGAAGGAGACAGAAAAGTAAACTTTTGGTGTAAAAAGTCAATATCGGGATTTTTTTTATTTTAAATATTAATCAATAGTCTGTGATATTAATCACAGACGCAGCTATGCTACTGAACAAGAATAAAATTTCCTGGAGAAAATTTGTGTTTGCAGAGAAAATAATTAAAATAGGTTTCATACTTTCATAGCAGATACTTCCAACATCTTTTTGGATTTTTGCAATCACTTTTAGAGTGGTTTTTTAGTACAAGGATTCCCTCCATTACGTCAAAAAAATAATCGAAGGATTGTTATGATTCCTAAAGAAAAAGGGGGCGCAGCGACAAAACCTTTAGTTAGGTTATATTAGGTTGTCTTGTAAACCTACATAGCGGAGCACCATATAAATAACTTTTATATAGGTACTTCTGTCGAAATCAATTTGGTCAGTGGTAGGTTACTCACATTAAAACAGTAAAAATTATTGGAACTGAAAACCCTGTGCCTCTCAACACACAAAAATACAACAATATTAGAATTTTATCGATACACAACAAAACATCATTGCTCCGTTGCTCATTTTTGTAGAGAAAAATCTCTTTATTGTGTTCTGTAATGGAAAATGGAAGCACGAGATTGTGAAACTTTAGTACTATAATAGGTAACCTATGCGTAATTATTTTTGGTGAGTGGGTGAAGTTCGTCAATTCCTGCGCAATGACTAATTTTAGGTGTGAAAGGGGAGCTGCGCAGGGGGCCACAGTTAAAAAACTCTTATCATGCATCACAGTCTTTGTCAAGAGGTTGGAGAGATAGATAGTTGAAAGCAACGAAATTGCACTGATAAAATTGAAGCGAGAGATATTTATTCAGCTCTACCCTCTACTGCCATGGAAGTCTTAGGACCTCTACCATCCCTTGTATTTAAATTATTTTTACTATATGATATAATAAAGTACTGCGGTGGCAGCGGAGCAGTAGAATGCCGGGCTCACATTCGGGAGGTCATGGGTTCGAACCCCGGAGCATGTACCAATGACTTTGTTTTCTAAGTTACGTACATTTGTTAATTTGCAGTAGCAATACCACTCGCTAAACGTGAAGGAAAACATCATGATGAAACCCTAATGTCTGATGTGTTCACATATCTCAGCGCTTGAAATGACGGTGAGCACGCGCGGTAATTAAGCCCGTACTCTCTCTCTGAGGGAAGGCCTGTGCTATATAGTGGGACGTATTTAGGCTACATTATTAGGTATGTACTGTATCAATTTGTAGGCTCCTCTATATAGTAATAAGTCTTTTTTGCACGATTTAAAAATAACAATACGACTATCACATTTTTTTCCACAATACTAACAAATTTTACAAACCAAACAATATCGTATACACATTATAAATTAATTAACGTACAAATAACATGAATACATATAATGTAAGATATAAGTAGGTAAGTAATAAATTTTACCTATTATTCTCGCTTATTTATTTATAATCGATCGATTAAATCTTTTCTGCTTTTCACATCACTACGCATCACACTACGTCAATTCCTCAAACATAAACTGTAAAGACAGTAACCCCCGGTTACTCGTACACTAACAAGCTGTTACTGCTGTTAATCTACTGTTAACAGCTGTCAGTGGTATTTTTTTTGTATGCACTTTGGTCAATTGACAGCTGTTAAAAGTAGATTAACAGTATGTTAGTGTACGAGAAACTGGGGGTATGTAGTGTGCAAAGGGTCTGTGACTATTTTCACTTTACGCCAAAAAGATGAAAGTGAGTACTATGTGGGTATAGTATCTTTTCAGTTACGATTAAACCCCAAATTACCCTAAATCGAGTAAAATTACCCTAATTGGCAACACTAATAGTGGTCCATAGATTAACTAGAGATCAAACGGCTGACAGATGAGCAAACCATAGATAAGATTGATTTATCACAGACTTTGGAAAAAAAGGACAGTTCACACTACAAGCGCGGGTGCGTTTGCAATGGGGTATGTTATGGGACAAAAATATTTCAAAACAATAATTACCAAAATAAGCATAACAATAATAAGTTAATGTTATATATAAACCATTAATCAAATAAATCATCAATATATTTCGAAATAGTATTTTTGTCTTATGACGGACCCGATTGCAGAATAGGAAACATCGCACAGGCGCTTGTAATGTGAACCGTGCTTTTCTTTGTAGTCTGTGACCAATCAATGTACGGTTTGCCAGGCTCAAAAGGACTAGTATCCAGAGCCGTTAAACCTATTATAAAAAAAAAACTACGGTTTGCTCTTCTGTCAGGCCATATGATTTCTATTTAATCTGTGGACTATTATAGTTAGTGTTGCCGCTTAGGGTAATTTTACCAGATTTACGGTAATTTGGGCTTTGTTTAACTGTGACTGATTAAAAAATGTACGTAGGTAGTACGTCCCAAAACGAGAATACTATAAACGATGCTCAATTTATAAAGATTCACGGCCTTATCCGGGAAAATTTCCGGAGAAATTTCAAAAATATCTAGCAGCTGTGCGTTTTCACTAGCACAAAAATATTTCCCTAAATTTCCCTAATTAAAACTTTAGGATTAGTAAGTAGAAAAAATAAAGGGTTTTCCAATAAGAGGTGTTATTTTGAATAGCCTGCTATTTCGGTAGATGTCACTTTTGAAGCTGTCATTTTTTGACATTTTACAAGTAGAAACTACGCCATTTGATCTGGACAACGTTTACTTTCAACAAGACGGAGCTACGTGCCACACAAGCAACGAAACCATTGATCTTTTACGGGAAAAGTTTCCGGACCGTGTTATCTCTCGAAGAGGTGATCACAATTGGCCACCGAGATCTTGTGATTTAATACCTTGCGACTTTTTCCTTTGGGGCCGCGTAAAAGAGAAGGTCTACGCCAACAGCCCAGCGTCGATTCAAGACCTCAAAGATGGAATTCGTGAGGCTATCGAGGACATAGGGCAGCAACTTTGCGATTTGTTTATGGAAAATTTCATGAAAAGGATATGGTCCTGTAAGCGTGGTCATGGTGGTCATTTGCCTCATTATTTTGTACTATTAACGGCATACCTTCCTCTTCATAATGAAATAAACATCCGATCATTTATATTAAAAAATGGAATTTTTCTTTTAATATCAAAATAACACCTCTTATTGGTGATATGATTGAGATACCTATTTAAGAAGAATTAAAAAAGTTTTATATTATTTTGGTTCATGATGGAACACTTAACGGATCAGTGTTTTGTTACCCTCTAAATAGCTATGTTTAAACTCTACTGAGATACAGCCCAATTTGAACTTTTATATTTTTGACGCAGTCGTAACTTTAATCTCTTGAGCTCCAATATATGGTCACTTGGTTTGCCGTGTGGCGCCGGATTAAGAATAGCGTCACTCAATTTCCTCCCGTGGATGTCGTATAAGGCGACTAAGGGAATAAATTACCAGGAGACGGGCCGCAGCGACTTTCTGAGATTCGAACCGCTAACTGCGATCGCCAACCCGCCTGCCAAGCGTGGCGATTATGGCAAACCCCCTCATGGTTATGAAAACTGCAGTGAGCGTCAAATGGCCGATGATGGTTTGACAAATCTTACAATATTAAGACAATAAAATTCATTAAAGAAATGCTTAACCTACCATTTTGGTCTGTACTCTTTGTGCTTTTTTTTATTTTATTGTTTATCCAATCGATTAACCCCCAGTTTTTCGTATACTAACAAGCTGTTAATCTACTGTTAACAGCTGTCAATTGACCAAAGTGCATACAAAGAAACCACTGACAGCTGTTAACAGTAGATTAACAGGTTGTTAGTGTACTAGAAACCGGGGATCAGTCTTACGCAAGACCGAATGCCGTGAGCTAAAGGAACATGCAGAGTATCGTTAGCCGAATCTAACTACTAGTCACATTGATAATCCACGACTACCTTACCGTGGTGCTGCTATCGAGGCTCGGTCACCGTCATCGTTAACGGAGTGTTGTGCGTTGAATGGGTCGTATTAATCAACACAGGTAAGCTGCATCTTTGTGCTTTAAAAAACCAGCTAACTTCCCGATTTTTATCTATTTTAATACCTACTCATTCGTGGAATTCCATTTTAATCAGATGGTCTGAGTACCATTTTCCTGTTAAATCAGCGGAGGGGCAAATGACATCAGACATCTATTCTTTATGTCTATTACTAACCAACAAACCACGGCTGTGCAAGAATTCAAATAGACTCGCAAGTCTTCAAGATCACGCAGTACCTATCTCAAGGAGCAATTAATTTTTAGTAAGCCCATATTTTAAAGATATTTTGGGAATTCAACAATTAAATCAGAAAGAATTGAAAGACGAAATAATAAATTAATTTGGCTATTATGGTCAATGCTTACACCACTCTTTCAGAAATTAAGGAGCTGAAGTTAATAAGGGGGGGTTGTTAACTAGGTTCGATTAAATTAGGTCCCTATTTAAATTCTACCCCATAATTGATCAGCGACAGTAACAGACTGGAAACTAAAGGCATACCTTTTGCTATTCTCCTTGCTTCTACCAAGTATGTATACAATAAATTCACTAATACAAAAAATAAAAATACAAAAAGATTTATTCAGTCCAGTAATTTATAACTATGTTTCGCAGTTAACGAATAAAGACAATTCTATGTTATAACAATAATTTTACAATTTTAATCGTCTACTCATCTCGTCACTAGTACTTACACAGAAATCTACAGCGTAATTAATCACATAGCGTCGTCATGCAGTCACTAGGAGCCAACAAAGACATCTCTCACAACAGATGCTGTACGTCGTCACATGCCGAATAATAGCGCAAGTTTTACATTAAAATAAAACTTGTATTATTAAGCAGTGTCGATGAACAGCATCACATTAAGACCTCCTGGTGAGAGACTCGACTCATGAGGCAACGTTGAGCGACCAGGTGACCAAAATCGCGGAACCGGAAGTAAGTAGCTTGAGTTGCCTCTGTTTCTAAGTGGATTGCTGAACCAGAAGTGACGCACTCTCTCACAACACTTGCTGGGTATAATATCTGGTTAATAATAAAAGTTTTATTTTAGTGTAAGACGCTCTATTTTCGGGGTGATTTTGTTCAGATTATGGGGGAAATTTATAGGGCCATCTGGCAACACTGGCAGTGTTGCCAATTTGGCATATTTTATGCTAAATTTGGCATATTTTTGCTATGTTTAGCATATTTATTTGGCTTTTAGCATATAGCATATTTTTTTAGCATTTTTTATCCTACACAAATAACGTGAGCGATAACATGTTTCCGAACGTAACTGTACGGCCCATCACTAATATTTTCATTCGGCGAATATTGTTCTAAGTGGGATTCCCTAGTGCCGCGTCATAGACAATCGAAGCAGTTTATTTTGTTTTGATTGTCTATGTTATGGAAAGTACATTGTGGATTCGTTTCGTCGTCTATTCGTTCGTTACCGACTCACTTACGTCTGATATTCCGTGCGATTTACCAATTTCTTTTTCATTTTGAGTTAAAACTAAAATAAATAAATAAATAAATAAATAAATAAATAAATAAATCACAAAAAAATAATACCGCCTAAGTATAATCAACATTGATTGGAAGCAAATAAAAGATTTTAAAGATGGTTGCAGCCCGTTGAAAACGAAATTGTGACAGATTTATGAGATCAGGAGAACAGTCTCTTACTTAATGATCTCTTACAAAATAGTGTTGAGCGTTTTCACTGTCAATCGATTTCTGAGCTTTGTTTTAACCAAACTCATTTGATTTTGTATATAAGATTTGGACTCAAGAGAGTAGGGAAGTGCTGTTATTCCTACGAAGTGCCAGACAGTGTTCTGAGCTGTATTGGTAGCAAAGACACTTACGATAGATCTCAACCTTCAACAGCAGCTGTTGATGTTACTGATGATGACAAGAACATTGATATTTTGTTTGACTGATATCCTATTATTCCGCATAACATTATATGGGAATTAGATTATGAAACATTTAAATGAATAAACATTTTAATTCATACGTTGGCATTTTAATTTAGCATATTTAACAGAGAGTTGGCATATTTTTGGCTTATTTTCGACGTTGATCTAGCATATTTTGTAGTTACTGAGTTGGCAACACTGAACACTGGACAGACAAAATATTTTCTAACCTTGAACGGAATTGAATTTCGTTTGCAAATCAAATAGTATTAATGTTGCAAATAATACATTTTGCAAGGAAAGTAGCTGTATGCGGACAGGAAAAAAGGAAGCTACCAAATGCGAAATAGGTACGAGTATTTACCTAAGCATTGGTAAGGATCATTTGCATCAAAATAGTGTGGTAAATGTTTTAATTACTTTTCCTAATCATTATCAGACATTTTTCAAAAGAATAAATGTGGAGTTTCTTTGTTGGCTTCTTCTCCGCATAATCCATTAATTGTGAAACTCTAGCGACTCCCCGCCACCATAACCAGGTCGTCAGACCATTGGTGGGGGGCCTTCCCACACTGTGTCATCCGGTCCGCGGTCGTCAATTCAGAACTTTTGGCCCGTCAGTTCTTCGAGCTATGTGCCCCGCCCTCTGCCACTTCAACTGAGCAATTCTTCGAGCTATATCAGTAACTCTGTTTCCTCTGCGGATCTCATCATTCCTGATTCGATCATGGATTGAAACTCCTAACATAGCTCATAATAATGTAGCCTATATATGTCCAACTGTGGAGGACACAGGACAGGCTTACTCTGAGAGAGAAAGAGATTTAATCACCATGCGTACCCACCGCAGATTGGTGATTTCAAGTGCTGAGGCATGTGAACATCTAAGGCACTCGGGTTTCCTCACGATGTTTTTCACAGTTAGGGAGAGGTATTGGTACTAAATACTTACTCAATTAAGAGATCAAAGAAATAAATTCATCAATGATTTGTACATGCGGATGTGCTGGGATTCACAATCAAAATTTTTTATTCAAAGTAGGACATAAACTGTGACTTTATGAACGTTACAAGTTAAACGCCGGGATTTGATCCTATGACTTGAATGTGAGGCAAGCGTTCTCCCAACTGTGCTACCACCAATTATGGATTATATTTGATACTTTCATTTCTTGTTATACCTCCTTAAGTGTATGTTCTGACCGTAGAGAACTGTTATGTATAGGTTAAACTATCTTATAAACTTACAACATTTCAGATGAAAACTAAACTAGTCTATGCCTGACCAGTAAGCTCTCAACTAGTCTTCCATGGAACACGAAATGAGTTGATAGCCAAAGATCACTTAGGAGGCCACTTTGATTGGCTATGGCTGGCTGCCCATTAAAGTCGGTCTATGGATGGAGCCGTTGCCCAAGCTCCCCGGAATTCAAAGACGAGGAAGAACAACAGCAAGCAGTGAAGCTTGTCGTTAGCACAGTAGCACATAAACAATGTTTGTCGATACAAATTTATTAAAGAAGATAACACTAAGATGGATTTTCTTGTACTCCTTTATTCATGGTAGGCACATAAGTTCATCATTGACTTAGCTGTCATTGAAAATCATTTGCCACTGTGGTGATAACATGTCAGTATTTTTGCATTGAAGATGAAAATAATGAAATTGATTAAAATATTTAGGTATTTTATTTTTTGAAAGAAAACAAAGAATTGTACAATATAGTTACAAGACAAAACAATCTTACATGGATATATATTATGTAATTGGACAACCAGTGGCGTTTTCTATAGATTAATACAATAATACTCACTTTAATACTCCACCTTTAATGTTATTACCAAAGTAGCTTAAAATGAAAAAAAAACTCTATGACCTAAAATAGCATAAAAAAATACCTATCAGGGCTTTTTTCACTATCACCTATCTTGCAATATATTTTCAAAGACATTAAAGTAACATGTTATACAAGTTTCTAGATGCTCATCGGGGAAGGATGAGTGTTCCGTAGATTGCAAAGTTATAGTGTTAATTCAGTTCTATTTTAACTACATGTATGTCTATCACGCAAGCAGCTGAGGAATTATATTAATTTGTGTACTTAGATCTCTTAGCAAAGAAACAATAACAAGTATGCAACATAAATAAAAATATATAACTACTTAGGCAGACTTGTACCACCTTATAATGTCCCTTAAGTCACCATTTAAATCGACTTCTGTAAGAAGAATTGTAGTTAAATGCAAGTTGTTGATTGCACTCATGATGGGATGTTGTACTCATGTCAATTTATGTTTTAGATGTACCTAATACCTAGGTATGATTTGAGAAAAGATTGGCAGAGTAGAGTTGTTTTTGGATTAGGACTCATTTTCTGCCTTTATCTCTACAACTCGACCATCCATAGGGCAGCGGCTCACATTGTTGTAAAATATTATTTTCAGATAAGTTTCCGATTTCCATAAACATCAGAAGAGTAGCTTGTGTGCAAAGTAATACAATACCTACAATATGGACGAGTTCATTAGTAGAGATAATTAATAAGAAAGTATGACAGGGATCAACCAGAGCGCTCGACGTGATACACTGGTAAAAATCACTGTGGCACCAGAAGCTATCCTTATATTATCCACGTTTGAAACTTCACCGACAACTCAGCAGCGGCTACCTGTAGGTTAATGAACCTGGATAATCTCTCCATTGATAGATTTGGCACGGGAACCGACTACAGGAAGGATGAAGGCGTATGCAATGCAACGAAACTAGGTTTCGGGAATTTGAATTAGGCATTGCGATCAGCAAGCCATTACGGCTCACACGCCGGCCGGCACCCCAAGTAATCTGTTTCTCATAGGTACTGAAAAACGCGTCTTTCGTTTCCAGTCTTGCGCTGAGCTAAAGCCTTCAATAACCTTGAACAATAGTAGGTAGGGATTTATTAGTTTGTGCGTCACCCTTTTCGAAGTTCAGAAATTACATTCGGTTTTCCTTGAATGTCAAAAAACCTTAGATTATGGAATAAATTTTTAAACGAATCCTATGGACAACAGCTGATTTCATGTCAAGTAAAATCCACTAAACATATGTGAACGGGGCACCGATATGGACTCCAATTATTGGCCGTACAAAATCGTCCGTGCATTATCGGTCCGTACCGATATTGCGCGACCCAATAACGTACGGGCAATAATGCACACCCCAATAATTGGTGCCCATTGGGCATGAATTATCGGGGTGTGCGTTATTGGCTGTACGTTATCGGGTCGTACAATATAGTGACCCGTGACCTATGCTACGCCACTGACAACGGCAACAGGTAGACGCTTGAAATATTCAAATGTTGTATAGATAATGCTACAGAACCAAATCAGTGTGGAACCAGCTAGGGGAGCATAAGGTAAAAGTTTAAGTCAAAGTAAAAGAAAGAAAGAAGACATTTATTTCAGTTGTCACAGAAACACAAAGTAAACACGAAGGTAGACAAACAAAATAAAACACAAGATAAAGTTAACCCTTAAAAGATCCTTCGTGCGCGAGTCCGACTCGCACTTGGCCTGGTTTTTTTTGCCCATTTTGTGTCAAGAGTTGCTTTTGGCAGATTTTGTCGACATCGGCTGGGCCGAGTTTCATAAAACTACAATTCGTAGTTTAATCTGACAAGTCGAGGTACATTGCGTAGCAGAATCTACTTTGTTAATCTGTGGTTTAATCGGCTTTGCAATGTACATCAAATTATCGTAGTAAACCATGAATTATAGTGTTATGAAACAGATGTAGTTTTAAAATAAATATAATAATTTAAACTGTGGAAAGTAACCTATTTATATAATATTTATTGATAATACTAACACTATGGACTTGTTCTGGAGTTCTCTTGAGCAAGTGAGCAATAACTCTTAGTTTTTATGTTATAACTAAGGACCAGTCCCCAACTAGAATACCATGTGATACGCCAAATTATGGATACTTGGCATGAAAGCAGGTATAAATCTGTAATTTCCTTCTCCCAGGAGACCTCAGTCGTCCAGGATCCTCCAGATGGGGCAAGAAGGCGCCCTGTTTGTCGCAGTTGGTAAAAAGGTCTATCCGCTCGTCCGGGACGACGGACGGGCCGTATCGTACGTCAATTACGTCTCTGGAAGTAAGTAAAACGGATCCTTTTTATTTGTGGAACTTGTCAACTTATTATTGGGGAAGTTCCACAAATAACAGATGGATCCGTTAGCCAAGCATAGTTTACACCTGAGTTGGGCCATTCTACTAATAGCAAATGTTTTTAAAGCTGACCCGCACCACTTTATAATGTCACTTAAGTGGCAGTTTAAATTGAATTTTGTATTTTTAGTTCAATGCGATTAAAGCCACATTCAAGAAAGACTACCTTCAATTAAATTCTTAATTATAGCTACCCTAAGGATTCTGCCAATGTCGAGTTTGGAGACAGGAAGTTTTTTTTTTTAAATATTTAACCTTAAACAGTTTAAAATACGTGTTATAAAAAAATGCATCCCAGCCCTGTGGGCAATAGACAGCCTATCTTGTAAATTACTGCCGATTTGACAGGCGAATTAGCATTCAGGTATAAGCCAAGAGTTACGTGATAACAGTCCATCGAGTCTGTAATAATATTACTTATCTATCATCGCCGTTCTCACACTCTGGCTGTAGCTGAAAATCAGTAAAATATCTGCTTAATTAAAGTGGATATTTATAATGCTGAGGTAATGCCGTTTGAGCTTCTGTGGCACACCCATATATGGCCTAAAAGTGCCATATAACCTTATGTTTATACTTATAAGTTAGTTTGTAAGATAAGTTTGTACTTGTACCTAAACTATTGTATGTCATCAACTTTTATGTAGTTATTGCTTTATGTGTGTGCGTCTCTAAGCACAAATAAATGATTTATCTATCTATCTATCTATTTATCAAATTGTTCAACATTACAGTTCGAAACTAATTCGTTGCACAATTAAATGGGCACTGTGCCAAATATATTCTTAGTCGAATTGTTTTATTGGCCACGTGGCTGTTTTGGATCTCGTTGTATGTAATTTGTTTTTATTTACAGGCGAGTCGGAGGAAAATGATTCCTATTGGAAGTTGAAATACGTAAAGGAGCGTAAAAAGAACGACGATTTGTCAAAGTAAGTGTGTTTTCGTTTTAAAATATTATCAGAATTCGGTACGAGAAGTATCTAGGTTATAAACATTAATGAGAATTACGCGCCAATTTAGGATAAGCCAAAATTGTATTATGACAAAGTTGTTTAGTAATCAATGATTACAAAAGATAATCCATGTAGTTTCTTCACTGCCTTTTTACGCAAATAAATGGATGCGTCGTGGAGCAAGAATATAAATAATAATGTATGTATATGCTTACGAAAGTCCTTAGTTCGAAAATAATTAATCTGCTCAGAATAAAAAAAAATGCCATTGTCATCTTTTCACTATAATCAAGCCCTTTTTTACCCGTTATGCTTTTTACTGAGTATCACTTAAACAATAAAATATAGTTTCGATCAGCATTAAAATCTTTTCTGTTAGTATTAAAAGTTTTTTGAGCAGCAACGAGTCAGTAGAAAAAGCCAAATTGATCAGCTAATAAATTGATTAGTCAGCAGATCTTGAGTAAAATTTTCTTAGGTTTTTATGAACTCTGAAAATTATTTTGATAAAGAAATGGGACGGTTTTTTTTCATAGTATTATATGTATATGTTTAGAGGGAAAGTGAAAAATGTCATAAATACGGACGATCATGCTGTGAAAAATTTTGCATTGCAGATCAAATAATTGTCTCGCTGACCAAAATTAATTTATTTGGTGACCATGTGTTGCTATCCATTAAGTTATTCTGCTAACAATTTTTTTGTCGATTTTTGTTACTGATAGAATATTTACTTCGCTGATTTTTTTAGTTTCTTCCATTTTTTATTTACAGGCTGTTGGAAAATGCCAACGACGAACATGCTGACAGAATAATAAGACCACAATTCAACTCACCTATTCTTCCTACTAAGTCTTCCAAGTATGTATCACTACCTTACCCAATATACCTCAGTCAGAAAGAGCCCTTTCTTCCATCCTTCGCTTCCATAGAGTCGCCTCGAAAGTGCGCAATTTCTGAAACATCCCAATTAGAGTAAAACAAACAAGATGACTATGTCCAATGTTTTTTTAGTTTGATTGTGAAAAGATTATTACAGAAAAACACTTTTTTGTTTCAGAAACCTCAGGCACATAAGTGGCGATGATGAGGAGAAATCCAATGCTGCACTAAATGGTAATACAGCATTTAAATATGTTCTAAATACCCTATTAAAACAGTCAAAAACAACTGGCATAAATCTAATATATGAATATTCCGTGTCACAGTGTTTGTTATCGAACTCCTCCGAAACGGCTTCATCGATTTTCTTGCAATTTTTTGTGTATACTTAGGTAGGACTGAGAATAGTTCGTATGCGAATTAATATGGTAAAACAACGTTTGCCAGGTCAGCTAGTAATCTATATAAACACGTTCCATGTATTTTAACTTACAGGTACAGAAGTTCTCAAACAGCCAGAGAAACAATTAGCAATAAAAGAAAAGGAAGTACCTAAGCAAGAGACTGTTAAGATTAAATTTGCTAAGGACAATGAGGTGAGGCATCATTTGCATTTGTTACAGTGTAGCCTTTCCTTCTGCTCGTATTTTTCGTATTACGTATAGCAGTCTGCTTACTTTGTATCGTTGAATTGAATTTGAATTAATTGACGCTCCCTGAGCTCCGCGTACAATTCCCAAACAGGTTAACAATCATAACACAAATATTGAATTTCATACCACAGTATTCTTTTATTTTTCTTTATGCTTGGTAGTTAGAAAAGAAGAGCCGCACATGAGTAGAAAACCAGACCGTATTCCAATTACCACTAAATCTATTCCAGGAAGTTTTCCTAGAAGGGCACTGGCAGAATCTGCACACGATCCTGTCTGACGTCATGCAGGTGTTTAAAAAGGATGTTTCCGCTAAAAGTGAGGCCTCACCGAATGTCTTACAAAAGAAACATAATCCAAATTCACCGATAGAAGTGTCCAGTGGCAAGACTACACCAGTGATTGGCGTGATCGATGAAGGTAAAGGATTTTCACCTTTCCTAATACCACGTAAAGTGCATGAACTTTGCCACTCGTACACTCAGTTACGTTACGGGTGCTTGTGCAATCTACAATGTATAGCAGTAGGCGCGCCTAAAATTCAAAATTGTCTTTAGTGACCAAAAAATCTCACCTATTCACATCTGAAATATAATAAAAATAAATAAATTGTATTTTCATTAATAGAACTTAACATATTTACAGATCGCTTGAAACAAATTAGGCTAGCATAAAACAATTTTTGCCTAAACTAGGTTACTTTAGTGTATTCTGTATCTGGATGAGAGTAACCAAGGACCGTGCTCAGTGGCGTGCAATAGGAGAGGCATATGCCCAGCAGTGGACAAGCATAGGCTGATGATGATGATAATGATGAGCCTGTATCTTAGGCGTATTTTCTATTTTTTTTAAATAGAGGCAATATTGACTGTTCGCAAGATTAAATAATAATTTACAAACAAATTTGCTTTAGTATTAATAATAGGGGTTAAAGTATGAAATTGCCGTTTTATTGCAATAGGTTCTTTGAATTGACATAGAATCTTCATGGTTTGAGGTTTTCGAATGAAACTTTTTTCAAATGGTTTCTATGATGTTCTTTTTTTAAAAAATGTGAAACATTTGAATATCGACTTTCAATTGTTTTTGTTATTCAATTTAGACAAGAAAGATGGATTTTTGGGGCCTTTTTTTACACAAATATAAACATAATATAGTTGGCACATCATTTGTCTAGGATTCACCATTTTTTTTTCCGGAATTTCTTTCATATTATTAGGGGTTTGTGTGTGTATTTTTAGCATTTTACCGATCTTTATATGAGGAATCTAACAATGGCAATTCTACTTTTCAGAAGTGCACAAGAAAGTCGA
Source organism: Yponomeuta evonymella (assembly GCA_963969515.1). Lineage (NCBI taxonomy): Eukaryota > Metazoa > Arthropoda > Insecta > Lepidoptera > Yponomeutidae > Yponomeuta > Yponomeuta evonymella. The sequence continues at coordinate 11,545,288 of OZ018360.1, read as the reverse complement.
TGAACTGGAGAATCAAATATTCAAGGAGATAGAAGAAATAGACAAATCCGATAGGAATTTACAAGTCCCTATAGAAGCTCATGTCACACAAAGGTAAATAGTAATAGTACCTTTGCTTTCGCAGTCGCGTAGTCACGTTATACATATTTGTTACTTCACATACCATTATATTCCAGATTCTCTTATTTATGTACATCCATCTACCGACTATATTCTTCCTGCAATCCACTCCATCCAAAGGTTGTATGGAAGAGATCGCTCTAAGCGATAAGACCGCCAATTGTATACCACTACTTAGATATAAGAAACTATTTGTATTTATTTCACCTGGTTGTGCATTGAAGTTTTCTGTATCGATCTATCTGTCTAAATGTACGGAATGTCATGTAGTTTTCCTGTATATTTCGTTCGCCTACTCCTAGGATCGGAGGACCAACTAACGCCCTGTTTCTTGTACACTAACAATCTATTAACATATACCTAGTTAACAACCTGTCAGTTTATTCGTTTTGTTGCACTAACCCGTGCTGAGGACAATTTTAATTTTTTTTAACAATTTTCGGTCAGATGTCGCTGCCTTTACGTAATACAGAGAAGTTTGTAAAGAGGCTCGAAATTTCGCCGATGCCCTCACTTGCCCATTAGCTCAGCTGGGAGCCAGAGGTCGCGGGTTCAAGTCCCGGCATGGGTGGAATTTTTAGCCTTAAAATAGGTTTTGAAAATTGTCCTCAGCACGGGTTAGTGCAAGAAAAAGAATATAATCATGAAGGTACAATGATAATATTCCGATGTAAAAACCTGACTGCAAAATGGGTTACTCGGGGCTGCAAGTGATGTAAATTGCTTCGGCCAGGTGTCGCTGCCTGTACGTAATACATAGAAGTTTGTAAAGAGGCTCGAAATTTCGCCGATGCCTTCACTTGCCCATTAGCTCAGTTGGGAGAGCGCTGGCACGGTTAGCCAGAGGTCGCGAGTTCAAGTCCCGGCATGGGTGGAATTTTTAGCCTTTAAAATAGGTTTTTTAAAACTGTCAGTTAGTCAAAGATAATACAACAAAAAAACAAACAGGCGTTTACTGTAGATCGGGTTTTCTCAAAGTAGGGTACGCGAACGCCAAGGCGTACGCTACAACTCGACAAGATTTACATAGTGTATATGTAATGTATTTTCATACAGACTTTTCTTACCAATATTCTGAACTTTATTTATTGTAGGTTAGGTAGATCTACCGACTTTTCTTTTTCAAATCTCCCAATTTGTAGCAATTTTCACAGTTCATCTACTACTATTCTAAGACTACAGTTGGCAACACGGTTTGCTCAGTGTTTATTAGTTTTATTTATTCTTACTTGCGCTTGTTACGGGTTCGCCGTCATCCAGAAACTGTAGCCGCGGTATGTGGAGCCATAAGTTTGAGAAACCCTGCTGTGTATTAACAGATTTAATTAGTGTACAAGAAACCGGAAGTTAGATTGCACTCTCTTAGGTAGGATTAGAACATTATTGACAATGTCTAGTGACCTTTGGCATCTCTATTGACGACTGTCGAAAAGTAATTAATTCTAGTCACGTGGCACAAAAATGCTTCGTATAAATCGGGTGTCAACTGTGACGTCACTTGGCGACTGACGCCTTATACAATCAATGTATGAATCATTTATCAATATTTGAGTTATATCTTTTTGTGTCTCAGCTTTATAAGAGCTTTTTACCTGTATTAGACAACATTTACGGCCTTAATTATAGAAACAAGATTCGTTAAAACACTCCTCAGAGGCAGTTTAAATAGTCTGCGGTAGAGGGAGAAACGTAACTACAGATTAATTAAACTGCCCCTGAGCCGTGTCTTACAGGAATCGTGATTTTATAACACCGTTAGAATTCAAAATCTAAATCTAATAAGTATTAGAGTATCTTGATTTTTCGATATTTTATAGTAAGGATGAAAATTTAGTTATTGTTTTAATTTTTTTTTTGAGGTTTTCAATGTCGTCTATAGAATAAAACGAATGTCCCTCCAATCTAAGTTTGAGGCGAGTTCCCCATTAACATCAGCACAAGAAACTGCCCTCACTTACGTCGCGTACGATAATAGCTACCCGTAAGATTCATTCGACACAAGGTTTTAATTTCACTGCATTGTCTCATTACTACCAGAAAACGCGGCCACTCGAAGAATCCCACCGTAGCCTCCCCACAACCATCCAGCAGCAGAAAGACCAAGCGGACGAAGACCTCGGACACAGACAGCGTATCTGGCACCACCAAAAAATCGCCCAAGCCCTCGAACATTCCAGAATCCGACACTATAGCTGACTCTATCAAGAGAAAGTCGAGGCGAAATGTATCGGCCGAGTCTGAGACGGCTAAACTGAGGAGTGAGCGAATTTCTGAGAATTTGTCGACGGATTCTGGGAGTAAGGTCGACAGTGAGATTATTGTGAACGAGAGTCGCTTGCAGTTGATTCAGAGTGAACCGGCAACGTCCAGGCGAAGACACAGGCCTCCGGCTAAACTTTCTTACGGTAAGTCTTAGGGCTGGCTGTTACGTTTGGCAAACTGTCACGCTCGCACAATCGAACATTTTAAATATTATATTTTTGATAAATGTGGTTTGAGGCTTTATATTAGGGGTTAAAGTATGAAATTGCCGTTTTATTGCAATAGGTTCTTTGAATTCACATAGAATCTTCATGGTTTGGGGTTTTCGAATGAAACTTTTTTCAAATGGTTTCTATTATGTTCTTTTTTTAAAAAATGTGAAACATTTGAATATCGACTTTCAATTGTTTTTGTTATTCAATTAGACAAGAAAGATGGATACTGCGAAAAATCGAGTGATTATGAGGCACCCATTTTTCGTATTTTTTTATTTTATTGATTTGACGCAAGTGAGTCAATATTGTGGGTAAGGTAACGTTAAACCATGCCGCTAATTCCTGGGTAGTTTCACTAGGGTCGGCTTCCACTATCTCTCTTAATTCATCGTTATTCACCTGTGTGGGCGGTCTTCCTCGTGGCTCGTTCTTTAAGTCGAAATTTCCATCACGAAAGCGTTTAAACCAAAATCGCACAGTGCGTTCATTAGTAGACCCCTCTCCAAACGCAGCATTGATATTGCGGGCTGTTTCTGCCGCGTTAGTTCCGCGTCGGAACTCGTATTCAAAAATCACTCGAATTTTCGCAGTATCCATCTTTCTTGTCTAAATTGAATAACAAAAACAATTGAAAGTCGATATTCAAATGTTTCACATTTTTTAAAAAAAGAACATCATAGAAACCATTTGAAAAAAGTTTCATTCGAAAACCTCAAACCATGAAGATTCTATGTCAATTCAAAGAACCTATTCCAATAAAACGGCAATTTCATACTTTAACCCCTATTATTATGTCTTGGAAATCTAGGTATAGGATGACAATAATTATTTAAAATGTCCTTAATTTTATCACCTCTCTCTCGTCCTCATTCATATAGTTCATCATTCATTCACATAGCTTTTTCTAGATTCTTTTTTAGGTTCGCATATAACCAAAAGTACCCATAGACAAAAATTAAAGCATGCAATTCTTACACCTATATTTCGTTAAGAGACGCGTTTCCGCGCGGCCGAGTTTTGTTATTGGCTTTCCCGTCTTTAGCGTCGTAAGTATTTAAGGATTATTTTAGGTTGAAAGCGTGCCACCCGCACGTCGCCGGCAAGTTGTAACGAATAGACCCGAAATATCTTTAAAAAAAATGCAGCACTTGTCTAGTTGATACAAGTTGACGCCTCTTCGCAGACAACAACAGTACAAGTGAACCGCGTATGAGGCAAAAGAAAGCCCGAGAGCCGGCGACCATACCGGACGACTCCCAAGTCCTCTACAAGTTTCCGTCACCTGAACCGGTCGTGGAGGGAGCTGGGGGCCGGACCTCGACCAGAGCCTCTAGAACTAAGAAATAGTGAGTACATAGCAATAGGCCTTTTACTTAATTTATCCAGCATCTGCAGGGTGATTTTGAATTCGTTCACCGTATTTTGAGGGAATGTTCTTTTCATTGTGAAAAACAGTATTATTAATGATTTAACGGTAATGGTAAAACATGTTTGTAAATATTCGTGATTTCCGACCTTTGGCTCCAAACTGTGAATCCAAATTCGAAGTTGTAGAAAGTACCGTAACGTTGAAAAATGTTTTTTATTATGTTAAGTTAAGAGTCTGTCGTCCGATATGCGTAAACAATTAAAAAATCTATTGAGTTGGCCGGCGCCGACCATAAGAAGCTCAAAAAGTAGTTTTTTTGGTTTTTATTACATTTCGTCCTTATATTGTTTGTTTATGCTTAAGTGAAGTAATTTTGGGTAACAAAAAAAAATTTTTTTTGACACGTAATTTTTTTCAAAACTGGCACCATATGTTTCTAAATTATGGTTAGAATGTCCCCTTAAAATACCGTGAACGAATTAAAAGTCACCCTGTAGTGGTGATTTACTTGGCGCTAGGAAGATCCTGAGAAGTAGTTCTACACATACGAGCATTTTTTATTATGCCATCAGCTGTGGGGTTAGTTATTAAAGCTCATGGATGGATGATATTTTTGTTGACATTTCAGAATTGGTCACATATTAAAAATCGTCCGTTGTGATTTTTGCAATTACAGCCTTTTCATCTGTTTCGGCAGTACATTATTTTGTTTATTAGCATCACTGGCCAAAATACTTAGGCTCGTTTCCATCTTAAGTATACTTGTCAAATGTTGTCAACCTTAGCATCTAATAACAACACCCAAACAAATAGTACTTACTTATAATCACACAAATTGAAACAAAGACGTACAAGATAAGATATTTTATGTTTCGAGTTGGAGTGTGGTAAGGTAATATAGATCATGTAAATTAATATTGATATTTTTTTCCTCATTTTGGAGTTCTCCTAAACTGCCTCTCCATCACTGGAGGTTGCCAGTCAGCTCTTTACAATGCTCTGTGTTCAATGCAACTTTGAAAAACACTTTCCTTTTCGTTTATTGTTGACACGTGGTAGAAACTTTAACCACCAGAGGCCAACTAATTTTAAGCATCCGTCTGGTGACATTTTCTTTAATTAGGTAATTATTCAAGACTGATACACATCTCCTCACTTGGCCGGACTGGTAGGGAGGCACGCAATTCTTTAGCGCAACATGATTACGCGACGCAAATCATATAAAATGTTCCTATAAAATGCGCATCAAGTCCTGAACGATTCCAGGTGTGTAACTGTAAAATTAGAAACTCTGTTTTCCGTCAGGATTTGGTGCGCTTAATTAGGCCCCGATAGAACGGACGCGGGACGTGTCGAGTAAACATTTTTCTGAATGCAACTTATACATTACATTCATACACAATTATACATTTATCGGGTCCACTTGAAGCTGTAGGACTTCTGTCTACCCGTGACCACAGCAACTGCAACGTTGTCGAAACGTCCGGAAATAAGGTAATTATTTGGACTTAACAAACAATCGCGATTAGACCCGGTAAATGTATAGTTGTGTATGAGGATCGCGACTCATTAAAAATACTATTCCAGTTATCAGTCAAAAAACGCAAGATAGTTGGACGCAAGTTGCTTGCGTTGGAATCGCGCATTCCTTTTTGTGTAAACGCACCTAAAAGCATTTTTTTTATTTCTAACATTCTTTTTTCGATTTATATAACCATATAAATAACCAAATGACCTAATTTATTATGGTTCTTGATTTTTTTATTTCGTGATTACCTCTTTAGTTAGATACTTGTACATTGTGTATTGTGCATTTTACTATGTCTGATAAGTTTGTTGGATTGTTGGGAAAATTATAGTCTTTAACTGACCGAAAAGTGTATATTTGTCAAATCAAAAAGTAAAAAGAACTCGAAATCATGGCATGTCTTAAAAAATATATGAGTTTCTATGTATCTAATGCCTACCTCCGGATAATGTTGCAGTCAACTGGTTGAATTGGCCTGGCATTGCTACTAAACAAGTTGGGAGTTCAATTATACATATTACTCACATTCTCAATTATACCTACATATTGTAACATTACGATGATGTTGAAAAAACTTGTATACTTTTGAAAATGTCAAATCAAGTAGTATACTTTTGAAAATGTCAAATCAAGTAAAGGAAAATAAAATTACGGACAAGATGTATTTCTTTTTCAGATGCTTAGTTACTGAGAGAGAAAAAATATTCAAATAGTTAGAACTATTATAGACCCATTTTTCAAATGTATACAAGTTTTTTAAAATAATAAAAAATGTTAGAACATGCGAACTAAAGGATGCCAGCGGAAAAAGCAACTTTAAACGGCGGCGATTGATTTAATGACTAACTATTCTGTTGATCCAAAGCTTGCTGTCTAATAAGTCTGAAATAAAGAGTCGTTAATTTGTGGAAATATATGTAGTTACTTTTTCAGACTAATTCAACCAGTTGGCTACGAAATACATTTATGACATTATTATAGCATTCTAGCTGTATTATATTTGGTATTGGAGACAAAAGTAAAAAACTATGCAATCAAATCATGATACTTTTACCTTTTTTAGTCTTTGGATAAGTGTTGTTACTTTTTTTAACACTTATTAAAAGAAAGGGATCTACCTCTCGTTTATACAATAATGCCATCTAGAATTTGTGAACGTTAGGCAAGTATATATTCAGTCTCTTTCTTAAATTGACCGTACTATAACTAATTTTATTCCTATTTATGTCTTCTTTAATATTTTAATTGCTATTTTACTTTCTCGGTATTATCTTTACCATTTCTAATAAGTACTAATGTGTAAACTCGGATCTTCGTCAATGCTAGGTCCCTCTTCTCTTGAAACGCCGAAAATAATGATTTTTTAATAAAAATTGCAACCGAATTGAGTTCTGTATGATTTCATGTTTCAACCGATTAAATTCGTTCCCACGTTTTAAGAATAGAGACCAAGGCAATGCAATAAATCTCATTAGGAATTACTTTTACAAATTCTAATGTAGTTATTATGTTGTATTTACAGTACGCCACACTCTGTGCCAACTTAGCAGTAGTTAAATGAGCCTAACCCCCGGTTGCTCGTGTACTAGTCGTCAGTTTTTTTTTTATGAAATGAGATCAACTGACAGCTGTTAACATGTCATTGTACGAGAAACAAGGGGTAACTGTACTTTGAAGCAGTTCAAATGCACTATTTTTTTACGAAAAGAGTTGTCACATGTTGGGAGCAGGTGTTATTTGTTAATAAACATTTTAAAATATGTTCTTGTATCATTTACTGCAGTCCTATTTTTTTGTTTCTGTAAAGAAATTTGGCAACTTGGATGGGGCCGTTCTCTTCAGAGAATAAAGGTAATTTTACAACAGTCACGGCTCAAGTGAGAAAAGCTCATGTCATTGTAACGATAAATTGAATTTCGTTTCTGTCAAATTTGTCTACAGAATTTGACATGGGACTAGTCTAGAAACGTCCTGCTTGCTGCGCATCAATATTTATCTAGGTAAGTATCTTGTAGATTATGCACATGCACCAACTAATGTGTAGTATCGACGAAGGTACCACTGTTTATGTAAAATGTACAATTTTATGTTGGCACAACATTTTATAATGCCCGGCAAATAACTTGAACGAAAATCCGCGAAGTGGGAATGTCTGCGATGGACACGTAAGGGCAATTATTTTTGACTAGAGTCCTGCATTCCCCGCTAGGAGACCTGAAATACGTCCAAGCGAAGCTAAATTAGTTTGTTCAAGATATTTGTCGGGCATTATACTGAAAAATCGAAAAATATCTATATTAAACCACTTCCAAAACTTTAATCTGAATGTTTGGTTTTTCTTAAAAATTGACTAGCTAATCAAGTTTCAACATAGTGCGAGAAATTGAAAAATAAAGTTTTAATTATGTTTTAATTATATTATCGATACTGTACCTCTACGGGTCGGCTCCACAAATTAGTTTGTACATTTTTGTCAATTGTTTATAAATCTGTTTCCAATTTTATAAGCATGTGCTTTTGTCATGTCGCTCCGTTTGTTATACTGCACTTTAACTTCTGCTATGTCACCGCTTTGTTCTTCTCCAAGTTCTACTTATCACACTGGTTGGATGTTCCCTATTATTGCCAATGCATAATAAAATCTGAAGAAGCTACATTGATCCTCCCTGACTCCCGGGTCTGATAACGGTTGGCTTGACGTGTTTTTTAAGGTTCCGTACCCAAAGGGTAAGGGACCCTATTACTAAGACTCCACTGTCCGTCTGCCTGTGTCTGTCTGTCACCAAGCTGTATCTCATGAACCGTGATAGCTAGACAGTTGAAATTTTCGTAGATGATGTATTTCTGTTGCCGCTATAACAACAACAAATTAAGGGGGGCTCCCATACAACAAACGTGATTTTTTTTTGCTCGATATTAATAACGGCAACAGGTAGACGCTTGAAATATTTATATCTTTTATAATAATGTTGGACCCTTTGTGGGCGAGTTCGACTCGCACTTGGCCGGTTTTTTTTCTCATTCCATTGAAGCCTAGAAGGATAGCGTTCACGAAATTGTCGCTGTACTGCAACTGTAATGCATGCACATAATCTAAGCCGTGGATTTTTGTAACATTAATTTGAATTGCGATGTTGTAGCTTACAGTTGCTAAGTATGTCCATCAAAAGGGGGACATTTTTTCATCACTTTTACTATGGGGACATGACAGCTTGAAAATCGCCATCCATATCCATATCAGTGGTCCATAGGATTTGGTGGGGCAGCTAGTATTTTTCGCGATTATGAAGTATCTAGCAATAGTAACTACGTATTTATGAGTTTGAGTAGGTACATTTTGTTATTACCCCTTGTAGAGACCGTGGTATTTACGCCATTAACTCTCGATTATTTTTTTCCTGGATGAATAATCGAGGCTTCCTTTTCTCAATCCATTACCATTTCATTTGCTAAAAGTCCCGCTGCATGCTTCACTAACAGCGCCCCTTTCCTTCCAGCTTACCCGGGAAGCGAGAAATATACACGGATATCAATCAGAACTCAGTGGAAAGCAGTCAAGGCTACCAGGACTCGGATTTCAGTCCAAATAGTGAAAACTTCAAGAGGAAGAAGAAATATACCCTGCCAGCATACAGGCCTAAAAGCAGGAACAAATCGAGTCGCAATTCCCGACGACACACATTCAACAACTTACATTGCGAAGCCTCAAGCGAATCCAGCAACTCCAACTTCCGATTCCCGATACGAAACATCACAGTCACAAACTCGTCCTTAAACACAGAGGTGTACAGGTCAGACTCGTACCAACTGCTCATGGCGAAGCCGCGATACTTTTACCCACTCGACAGAATCACCGAAAGCCCGTGTCCCAACGAAATGGACCCCAAATGCGGAGGGGACTGCTTGAGATTATCACCGGCGACACAAAACTTAGGAAGCCGGAGCGAACTAGGCAATTCGAGCAGTGTCTCTTTGCCGTTGTCTCCGGAACTGTCCATTGTAGAAAACATTTCTGTGTGCAAGAATGAGCTGGAAAGCCATCCGCGACATCCCACTATCAACGAGACTATCAGCAACGTCGAAATGAAAAGCCAAGGGCTTGATACCTACGTCATTTCTAACCTTGACGTTTCAGTGCCTCTAATGCAGCAAAAATGCGACTTTCGCATCTACCAAGACGTCGACACGTCTAACTCGAGCGAAGCGATGGACCAGCAAAATTCAGTCGCCACAAAAGCTTTATCACAAACCAACGAAAACCCGTCCTCGGTCACCGGTGCAACGGTCACCGAGTCCCTACTAGACAGAATGGACACGGCCGGCATCGAAGAAAACATCACTACAAATGACTTAGACATGAGACTCACAAAGTTACTTCTGGAAAGCGCCAAAAAGATAACGGCGCAAAACGAGAAAGCCACCGGGAACTCCGACAAAGAAAACGTAGAAAAAAAGAAAAATAGCAAGAAACGGTGCTCCACTCCGAGGAAAAAGAGAGAGATTAAGAAGTCAAAGACACCTGTAGAGCCTGTTATCGAGGAATGCATGGAGTATTGCCATTCCGGACGCAAATCTTGTCCCCCAGTCATATGTGAGAACTCTGTCCTCATCGACACAACACATACTATCACCGACACAAAGAAAACCAAAACTGGAAAATCCAAAAGTCCCAAAGAGATAATCAAGATCAAAATACTAAGGCCAAAGAAGAAAAACGAACCGGCCCCGAAAAGGCCAAACACTAGAAGCCAGAGTAGACTCTCCGTGCTAACAGACAGCGGAATAAACGATACCAGCACTAGTTTACTGCTACAGAGTATGAACGAGAGCGTGGAACTCATACACAACCACTCGGAAACCTGCCTCCACGCCCACGAGTGTCTATCGACCGGCGTTGCGTCCGTTGAAAAGTCGGTTCTGTCAGTCGACACTAGTTCGGTTGGCAGTAAAGACGATACAGCAATGAAACGAAGGCGAAGCGTTAGAAACAGCATGACGCCGGAATTCTTCTGCTGTGACGCTCAAAGTGCTTCTTCCTTGGGTAAGTTTTTGTTCGATTTCAAACATTGTTAACTGCGTTCAATGGTGGTCTTACCTTCATGAGCGCCTTATACTCGTCCCAATGCAGGATATAAGCCTTCTCTCGGAGGGAAAGAACGGGTTTGACACAGGCCCTATGCAAAGCAAGGCATACTTATGCCTTTTTTGAGAGATTTCTCTCAGACATAGAGAGAGAGTATGCACTTAATCAAGCTAATCAACACGAGCCTGGATTGGCTTATTCAAGCGTTGAGGTATGTGAACTCCTCAAATGTTTTCCTTTATAGTTCACAGACGATTTCAAGCGAGTTACATATTCCTGCCGATGTTTTCCTTTATAGTTCACAGACGATTTCAAGCGAGTTACATATTCTATTTTATTGTTATAGACGATGTATCACTTAATGAACGATATGATACATTAATATTGTATGTCCCATCATAAATTTGATCAGCCCACTTCTGTTCACTCCTGCTGGGTATCAGAATAAATTACATTGTCCATTAAAGGCCTATACGCATTCCTTCGTGGTTCGTGGTAGGTTCTTCTCTACCTACGGCGAAACAGATTTAGATCAATCAACTGATAATTTAAGTGCAATAAGGGCCAATTTTTCAATAGTCGGATAAAACTCAACCTGAGAATAAATTGCATGCTATCACTGTCTAAATCATACGACAAGACAGTGACAACATCAGTTTTATTCTCCAGTTAAGTTTTATCTAACTATTGAAAAATCCGGTCCAAAAGTGTTAATAAATAAAATAAATAGATCGTTGAACTATTTTTGTTTATTGCTTACTAAGAAGCTCGTAAAAAAACCCGGCACAATTTCCTTTTGTTTTCAGACAAATCAAGTCAGAAGTCGTCGTTGAAGCCGAGTCAAACTGGCACTCAATACCTCTCTGCTCAATGTTCCAGCTTGATGACAGACGATCTGTCGGACGAGGCACCACCTCCTCACAATAAAAGCAAAAATTGGTTCCTCCTAAGCGAAGATGAGTCCACTAACACACTCCCGAGCTTTGCGAAGCCAGCCAGTTGTTCCGTCAGCTCTAGCTACGGATCTAACTTGCGGCAAATCTTTCCTGTAATATGCTCAGTGCCGGATCTCTCCGATATAACAGAGTTTTCAAGAGAAACTGACGCCAACAGTCTCAAAAGCACGCGCAATACGGACCTTGATTCGAACATGAGGAGCGAATTTCTGTTGTCGGATTTCAATGATGAATTTATTGTCGATTCTAATGGGGTATAATGTTTGTAGGATCGGAGGTAGGGCTAATAACGTAAGATTTTCCCATTGGCATATATTCATATAATTAATAATTAAAATAATTTTTACAAGGTTTTTTCAAAATAACGCAAAACATATACTGTTTCTTCAGTATAGATAATTCAATTACGAGTACTTCCAATAAGCAAAAGTTTTGAAAATATGAATTTGATTTTTCACACAAATTCACCGCGTCAATTTTCCATATAGGTATTAATATATGGTGCTTGTTTTTTTTCCGGTGTGCAATAAAGTATATTCTCTTCCATACTCATAGCCTATGAGTCATAGGATTTCTAATAGACTTAATTGAGAATTTTAGACAGTTGCTCATTGGAAATAATGTAATTTATCGATACTGAAGAAACTGTTTTCATGTTTGCGTTATTTCAATAACGCATTGTAAAAGGGGTATCAAGAGCACCCTAGAATTATTAAGAGGCTCCATGCTGTCATCCATTGGTGACACTAGTGTCACTGCATGGAGCCCCTTAAGTGACCATCTCAGGATGTTAGGTCACTGCATAGATGTATTGGGAATCGGTTTGATAGGTTATCACTTTTAAGGCGCCAGTCCTTCTGGAGCATATTTCATAAAACTACCTAGAATCATGGTTTACTATGACAACTTGATGTACATTGCAAAGTTGATTAACTCACACATTGACAAGTAGGTAGATTCGGCTACGCAATCTACATCGAATTTTCATAACAAATTATGAATTTTTATGAAACGCGGCCCGAGTATAACGCAACCAAGTTAGGAAGGGTTTCACATTGGCCGATAACCGTATAGCCACGACGACGGCATCGGTCTGGTAGATTCGTACATGTTCTAAGGCCGTTGTGTAAACATTGTATGGACACTAGTCCAGCTGCCTAGCCGTGCAGCTACGGGTATCGTCGAATGAACTGTCCATACGCCAATACTGAGAGAGTCTTATAGCTGTGTCATTGTATTTTTGTTTTTGATTATTAACGGGATTGCAAAATAATTTTTACAAAATTTACATAACATACTACGTCGTCTAAAAAGTTTTGTGGAGGTTAAGTGACGATTTACAGTTTCGAAAAGGTTCTAAAATGTCAAACACAGTGAGTGCCGGCGATATTTATAAACCAAGTAACTGAAACATAATTTCATGCAATATTGAGATGATATGACATCAATGAAAAAAAAAAATGTCCTTTTACTATCTACTATGTACTACCTCTCAATCATGTTAACAGCAATTTTTAGGACCCACGACTAGGGTTGCCAACCCTACTATTTAATATAGTATCCTACTATATTAGGGCCTCAAATACTATATTTCTAAAAAAATATATTGTATGCGAACCTACTATATTTTGCGTAAAGCGGAACCCAGCCTTAATCGTTTTCTAAAGCTCTCTCTTCAAGTCTAAGTCCCGTGAATCGCGCGGCACGACTGCCGCTATTTTTTACTATTTTTTTTTCTATTATTTTGCCATCTACTATAGTTTTAGAGGTAATAGCTTCGAAAATACTAAATTTGTTAGAAAAAAAGTTAGCAACCCTACCCACGACAAAGAACCTAGGATCACAAACCTCTAGCATTTATGCCAAAAACGGCCATTCTTATTTCTTATTATTTCATGGGTCCTAAAAATCACTATTAACATGGTTCAGAGATTGTATACACTTTTTGCAAATTCGATCTGTAAAAAAGGTAAGTTTTTTTCATCGACGTTAAAAGTTAAAAAGTGGCTTGTGTCATAAGTCATAACTGAGTGAGTAGTTCACTATGCTTGTAAAGGTTGTGGGCTGTGGACTATAGTCGTACCTATAGTCCACAGCAATACATAAACATCAGTGAAATGCACGTTAGTTTTCCACACAGAAATGTAGGTAGTTAATCTAAGACAGGTTTGATGTCAAAGCTAATTTAAATAACAGTTGTGATAAAATAGCAGATTGTTTCGTTTGTAATGTATTTTTGGAGGATTTATGTAAGTTGTTATTTGTTCAGAGATTTCATTAGTTGATTATTGAATTAGAGGTTTATTGAAGAACTATTCTGTTTTTTAGTTTCTAGTCTATTTTAGATGTACTCAGTCAAAAGAACATTTAATAAATCGCCAACTACGCTGGCTCGCGTAATTAGTACTACATCAATGTTGATAGCGAATGCAGCCTCTGCTGACTTAGCAAGACAGAATTTGCCTACTGCTAATTAGAATTTCACCAAGTAGGTATTTTAGCAATAGAGCTGTAATTTTTGTGTCGAGCCCTCAATGCATCTTCTAAGTGAAAGCTACTTATGACGTTTCACATTACAACTTTAATTACCTACATTTCATTACATATTTTGTTATATGGTTGTTCAATAAAGTGTTCTCTATTAGTTACTATAATACTACCTACTACTAGCGCCAAAAAGCCCGGTCACGTCACGTGTGGCAGTTTTGTAGCTTGTAGGTATGTAGTCTCAACTAGTCTCTAACTTCGTATGTAATTCAGGATTACTTTAGATCCATGCCTAAGGTCACGGCACGGTTGCCGTCTGACGTCGTGTACACTGTTTACGCACGGGCGACACACGGTCACGGCACGGTCGTTGTGAAAGCTGTCTATGTAGCTCATACATTTCTACTTTACACGTGAAGAGGGATTGGGACCCCTCCCAGATTTTGACAACGTATTGAAAAGAAGGTAGGTATGTGAAAAAGTTATCTTATTTTAATAATAATACTTTTGTAATTATATTTTTTAACATAATCTACTATAGAATAGAATATAACTTTCACTCAAAACATGGAAATACACCCAGCTGAGGCTATTTGTACATGTGTACGGCGCTCCCGGTGAGAATCGAACCCGCGAGCTCCGGTATGGTAATAGGCGGGTCCACACAGAGCGAGCAGCCTCGCGAGGCATTTGCCGAGCGAGCGGCCGAGAGATAGAAATCTATGCCACCGAGTGTCGGTTTTTTGTTTTGCTCAAAGTCGCCTCCAAAGAGTAAAGTAACGTAACATACTGTCTGTCGCCTCAGTCGTCGCTCGCCGCGCGCACTTCAGTCGCACGCGTTTTTTATTCATGTCTCGCTCGATCATCGAGCATAAATCAGTATTAGAAATTAATACCTATCTATCTATGGTTTGTTTCCATTATATTATCTGTTTTTGTATAATATTGAATCCAATATCGTCTTCGTTTACTTTTTTTTGTCTTTTCTTTTTATAATCTTGTCTTTATAATCTTAATCTTTTGTTTTTTATAAGGATAAAAGCAACAGCTGCCATCGCAGCACGTACGTGTGATGCCATGATGTCTTAACCCTCAACTGAACAAACGCACAAATGGCTCGGCGAAGCCGCGCAAAGCAGCCTGGCGAAGATACCGCGGATGCCGCGCTCGTTCGGGGACAGACAGTTTCCTCGCGCGGCAAATGCCTCGCGAGGCTACTCGCTCTGTGTGGAACCAACTAATCAGACGTGATATCGCTAGACCAACGAGACAGTTTAAATCTATTCGGAAGCTGTTTTTCAAAGCTTTCCGAAGCGAAATTTGTTTTAATTTTCGCGCCCCGCACAGTTCCTGTAGCAGAGCCGGTGGCCGCGATCACAGTGGGAATTGTCCTAAAAAATGAGTTCCGTTTTATATACTTTTTTTTTTTTCGAGTAAATAAGTAATTTTTAGAGCGAAAAGGATCAACCGGGAGTAGGTATGTTGTTGCATGGAAGTAAGTCATCAACTGAGATCACAGACCAGTGAGTTCCAGCTGCCAGTTTAGGCTGTTTTTAACATTGCCATCTAGCGGCGAGTAGCAGCACATGTGTAGAACACAGATAACCTTATTTTACAGTGATGTCAGTGAAAACTGACAGGTATGTGAATTCTATTCTGTGAATGTTATTGTTTTTTGTCAGTTTATGGAAAAACGCGTGAAATACATTTTCAATATGTAATGGTGAAATAATGTTTTGCATAATGCCGAGAACGGTACCTATTAGAATTTCTATTAGAGATTGTTTTGTTCTAGTTCTGTTAGTTATTTTTAACACCATTCACGTCACAGATATGAGTAAGTTAAGAAAATTGCATATTCAAACTATTTCATCATTAGGATTATTCTCGTGCTAATCTGTTTAATATAATTTACAGCAAACAATGATATGGACCTACATGACAAGGAGAATAAAGTAAAAGAGGATTCCAATGATAAAAGCGTAAAGTTCAGTGAGAATGACGATTACTTGAAGAAGTGTCCAAACACGGTAGATCAAGATGAAACACCCGAGTGCCTCAAGCTACAGTACCCGTGCATATCTTGTAACCGAAGCATACAATGTATTTATGGGGGATCTGATAATTATACCTGTGATGTGAAACCAAAAGTTGTCTGTAATGTAAGTACCTATAACCTGTAGAATTGAAGTGGTTTTGTGAAAAAAAGTTTAATGGGGTTTTTTACAATATTGTAATTTCCTTTTCAGGGAGCAAAAACATTCAACAGGTCAGCCATGTGTCGCTTCTGCTATCAAACAGACAAATGGGAGCACCGCTGTGAACAAAAAGCCAATTGTAATTCATTGTCATCGCCAATCAAATATTATGTGTAAGTTTGGTTTGTGAATACTGATAACATGAACTGATATATATAACACAATAAATAAGGAAACAGAACACAGGCAATAAATAATGAGTCTGACATATCCTATCAGATTAACTTCTTGTAGCCGAGTGGTCGGATCTAGTTTTTTTTCTGTTATTCTAAAAACTATGGAATAAAAGGTTGACTATATTTTATGCAGAAGCAACTTTTGTACTGTAGGGCCTTCTCTTAGAGATAGTGAGGTAACATCTCTCGCATCTGAAGAATAGATCCATTACTCCCAAGTCAGCTTGAATGTTAGTACTAATAATAAAGCTATTCCAACAAGGAAAAGGTTAAGCAATCCAATAACACCAGGCATTTCCCTTTCTTATAGGACAAACTGCACAGTTTCTGATGACATAATCTGTTTGGGGAACAGGCGGTTTCTCAAGAAGATTCGCTGCTCATGGACTGGAGGCACACGATGGGGCACAGCCCTGATTCTGGCCTTGACTTTAGGAGGTTTCGGAGCTGACAGATTTTATCTTGGACACTGGCAAGAAGGAATAGGCAAGCTTTTCAGTTTTGGAGGGCTTGGTGTTTGGACCTTAGTTGATGCTCTTCTCATTGGTATCCACCATCTTGGCCCAGCTGATGGGTCTCTGTATATCTAATGGTTGGTTTACATGTGTTGAGTAGATAACGAAATTTTAAGTTAAAACATAAACTGGGACTTGAGCTCTTTAGTAGCAAGTTACAAGTAAACAATAAAGTGAACAGGTGAAATAGAATTGAGTCTGTTTTTCTGTTTAGTAGCCTCACCCCCCCCCCCAGGCACCCTGGTAACCTTGCGTAATTTTATGAAAGTACTTAAATAGATTGTAAACTCCTCACTACTTAACATTAAGTAGGTTTAGTTGCATTTGCTTAGTCAATCACGTAATGTAAATGTACTCCTACATACACATGTAAACCAGCCATGTGTATGTAGGAGTCTTCTTAATTTATTATCATATTTTTAAGTTAAACAATAAATATTTAATTCCTATCACAATGTGTTTTAAATTGAACACACCCTATATTGGGCTATAGTATAGCAAGAAAAAATTTATTTGTTCTTAGCACAAATTTAGTCTTAATATAACAATACACTGATCTTGTTTTAAAAATTAACCACTAACAATCAACAAGAACCACAGTTAAACTTAGTTTTTGCTGAAGTGTATTTTATACACTTTGGACACTAAATGGAATTCAGTGAGCAAAATGTGTGTAGACCATTTGAATAAGCTCCTCTTTCTTTAGCCCTGTGAGGGCAGGAACCTTGTCTGGATTGGGACAGGTCTTCAATATCTTCTTCAGATCAGCAACTGTGTACTTATGAATTTGCCGTTCATCAAGCCTAGTTTGTAACAAAGCTTCATCAACTTCTTCGTCATGTTTCTCTCGTTTTCCACCAGCTGCATTAGCCCTAGACGTGGTAGGCCTCTTGACTGCAGCTGCTCCAAAAGGACCAAATAACTCTTCAAAGAGTTCTGCATCTATATTTTTCAGTTTCTTCTCATCCGGCTTTGTTGTATCAACAATTTGCTCTACTTCATCTTTTTCTAATGCAAGCGCTTCAATAGCACAATAGAGTGATTGTAATGCTGGATTCTCAAACATGTCAGGCTTGTAATCAAACTTCAAATCTTTTATAATATCTCTGATGACAATCTTGTGGGCTTCATCCAAGTCTTTCTCACACACATCGTGGGGTACTTCACGAATGTTTTCAACAAATGGAATGTAGATTAAATCAAAGCCAATCTTAACATCCAAACCTAGAGGATTCGAACAGGGTGATAGGGCAACAATAAAAGGCCTGGAGTTGACCCTTGCGCAGAGGACACTTATTGCTATGACAGACATCTCTGTGCAAGCTTGGTGCAGAGCTTTGAAGGCAACTGTAGAACCTTCAACCAGTGTCTCACTTGGAAATAGAAACTGGCAACCTTTTAAAAACCATTTTTCTTTGCTCAGAATAGAAGCTGGTTTGAATCCAAGTAGCTTCATCATGGGAGGACCAAATGGATTTCTAAGTTTCTTCATTTCATCAACTGTGAACTGTATTTTTTCTTCACCAAAAACTTGGTAGTACAAGAGTTCAGATTTGAGTAAAGGCACTTCTCTTATTTGTGGTGTGTCTTCTCTGTCCACATCCATACCTTCTTCTAATTCAGCATCAATTTTAGTGGAAACTTTATAATGAATAACAGTACTTGTTACAATCTGGTTGGTTTCTTTGTGTGCTTGGACTTTCTTTGGTTTCACTGTCGATTTTAGAAGGCTGAACACACCAACTCCAATTGAGAACCCATCTCCTATCTGGAGAGACAGTCTGGCAACAGCAACATGCCTATGTGAGTCATGGAACATTAGTTTGGCTATCTCTTCGTGGCCCCATACAGTCTCCGGCATACTACACTCATTACCTTTATGTGCTTCTGTGAGCAAGTTTTCATAAAATTTGTCCACAATATAACTGTTCTCGGAGACATTGATTATCTTCAAGTTAACACTTGAGTCAGCTAAGTCGACTACTCTTTTCAATGCAGGTTTCTGGTCAGCTTGTATCGGTGGGAAGTCCATTCTGGTTAGTAAGATTACCGTTTTTGTGGATAGGAGCTTCTTGCAGTTTGCAAACATTTTGCTGGTGTGCCAGAGGATGTCAGAGAGCTTGAACTCCTTAGCTTGACCGCATGCTGCTAGGTTTACTTTCTGTAGAGTCTTGTAGTCATCTAAAGTTGGTGCAGACAACGGGAAGATTTCTTCCACTCCTTCCAGGCCTAATGGTGAGGCACTGGTATCATTTATGCCATACAGGCATACGCCTAGTAGCTCAGAACTATTCTCTCTTAAGTAACTTTTAAGCAGCTCACAGGTTGCTTTGAAGGAAGAAGTTGCTGTACCCAGGTTTAGCGGATCGTACAAGTTGATAAGTATAACCGTACCGGAAACTCCCTTCCAGGATGGAACTTCCTCCTCTCCCTCGCTGTCTGAATTCATTTTGGTAGGTTTTTCGAATAGAACAGAGGATTTTGGGTTTGTTTATCACTCGACTTGAAACTATTTTTTGCACCGCCGGCCGCCAAGTCAACCGATGAGTGAGAATCTTTTGCACAGACTATTACTTTACTTATATAGAGAGAGATGCTCTGTCTGTTGTCAAATAAATCCACTAGTGATGTTAGATTCTATGAAAACCGGTGAAAAGCCATTTTTTTTTTACAAAACCTATAATAACCGGTTAGTTCAAAAACGAATCAATTACTATTTGTAGTTTAATTTGTACAGTGTGACCGGCAGCCAAGAAAATTTTTACATAGATTTTGGAAATAAAACTCTTATTTTCAAAGTAAAACGTTGAGAACCTGTAACAACAATAATCAGTATTTTCTGTTTGTGCCGACTGTTAGACAATTTCATTGACCTGTTTTTGGACCAAAATGATGATTTTGAGATTTAATTACATAACAAGACTAACGGTCTTATATATAAAAACATGATTTCTCTGAATCATTCCTTAGAGACAGTTTATGTAATCTGTGGTTACGTTTTTGCCTTTTTATAAATAAGATTAGCTGACTCACTAAACGTTGTTTCGCCATATTAATTAACCTGCGACCTATTCTCAGACCTACCAAAAATACACAAAAAAGAAATAATAAAAATCGGTGAAGCCGTTTCGGAGGAGTTCAATAACGACACGATATTTTTATATATTTGATTTTATAAATAAGACTGTCTACTTCATTTTAGCAATGCGTTTTACCAGTGATAGTTAAAAACATAGATGTCTAACTAGCGCTGAAAAATTACCCCACGTTCAATTCTGGGAAGGCAAGCGGAATTGTTAATTGTGTTATCAACCGGAGCGAGTTCAGTATTACCCGGCAAAATATTTACGCACCTACCATCATCAGGCCGCGTTCTTGCGACATAATATAGATATTGCGATGGGTTACATCAATGGTTTGTATATAACCAATCATCAGTTACGCTGTCACTTACTATTGATTTAACCCAATAACGCCCACTGAACGAACGTTCACGTCGCGTCGTCACGCATGGCGCGCAGAATGAACCAATCACTGAGTGATTTACCGTACAACACATTTTCCGATCATTTGTTGAATTTCATTGGTTTTGGTTGTATTTCATTTCATTGGTAAAGACTAATCGAGAGACTGAAGCAGTTTTTAAGTGTGAATTTTGTAGGGAGAAATACATCTGCGGTTTTTTTTTGTTTTTACTTCTTTTAATAAAAATAGATACCTAAATACCGATTATTTTATTTTTGCTACAGTAATTGGAAAATACACTGGTATCTACCGGTACCGCTAAAAAAATCTGTTCATCACTAAAATACACAGATAATCACAGAATCGAATCGTCATTGGTTGCAGGGTCAAATATCCACAGAGTAAATACGGACCTAAGAAAATTGAAACCAAAATAAATCTACCCGACAACAGATGGCGCTAGAACATAGTTTTAACCTTTTACCGCATGGATTTTTCAAAATGTTTGAAAAACTATATGATATTCTAAATAGTAAGTAAGATTTAGGAAAAATACAAATTTAAAAGTATTAATAAATTTGTTGTTTTAGGAAATAACTTTGTTCCAAATATGGAACCCCGTGCACTCGGATATAGTGCATTACATAACTAGGGCCGTAAAAAAAATTCTATTTTACAGCCCGTGTTGTGTACACAATTTTATGTCATCACTTGACCTCAAAATGGGTTTTCCCGTACGCCATATATACAGATAGTAACCTATGCCGTACGCGTAGCGTGCGGAAAAACCCGCTTTTTGGCCAAGTGTGGCATAAAATATTTATTATACGTGTTCCAAATCTGGAACTTCATGAAGTGCAGGAGGTGTAACGAATATTGTTATGAATAATTAAAGTTAAATAAGTAAAAATTGTAACGAGTATTTGCATTTTAAACATTAAATTGCTAATATGTATATTTTTAAGAATCGCTCGTAGCCCCGGCTGCCTGAGTGATCTTAAACGATCACGAGGTTAAGCAACACAGGGCGCGTTCAGTGCATGGATGGGTCGCCGTCTATGCCTAACGCTAGTGGCATTTTTTGCTTCGCAAGGCACGTTAAGCTGTTGGTGCCGGCTGCCGTCGATAGATGGCAGTCGTTAAGCCAAGTCAGAGGCCTTAGGGCGGCTTGACAACTTCTGACAGTAGACGAGCCACTAGTCTACAAGCCTCCACCAATCCGGACTTGGCCCCCGTGGTGGAGTATGGCCTATACCTTCCTCAGGGAAGAGACCCGTGCCCCTCGGTGGGGACATAATGGGTTGATGATGATGATATTTTTACTTGAAAAGAAAACATACGTATCAGAAAACACCTACTAAAGTAAAAAATTAAGTAGGTAATTTAACTAATCATGGCATTCATCGGTAATGTCAGGTATAATTATTGATATAGCTCGAGACCTAGTTGATATTTGGTCTACACTGTGTGGAGTTTTGTATTACTCATCAGTGCTGCTGGAGCTATGCACCTATGAGGATGCATTGGAGAATACCAACACGGTATTGACAACAGACTATCAATACAAAACTACTCCAACTAGACGACACCAGAGCTTCTGCAAGTTCAAATACTCCAGACCCAAGTTCTACACTTATCATATCGAAACCCCATAGAAAATTTGTTCAGAGGAACAAACAGAAGAAAGCTTTGAAGTGCTTCATCTGCGAGGGACCGCATAAAGCCTGCGACTGTCTACATAACCCACGTCAGGCAAAGACAACTCCTATGACAACGGCACTAACGATTGCGAATCAAGAGAAGACCCATCAAGACGAGTGGACATCGTGTGAAGAAAGACCTGAGAGAGAAAATATAAAGCCACAGACTGCTCCAATAATGAATGAAAGGAGATATCCATTAAGAAATAGAAAGCCTGTTAAGTGTTCTTCACAGGCAACTGCACTAGCGTCCACAGTGAGCAACGAGATGGAGCTATGGCATACACCTGGGTATTCATAACCTCACCTTATTAAGAGACAAGCTGGCTCCTGGGGTGAGTTTTCCAATCATTAATAATTGCAAACTGGACTGCGTAGCCTGGGGAAGCAAACGAGACAGCCTTTTGAGCACAACAGGGCTACTAGAGCTGGAGAGCTTTCATTCTTTTCATTCATTTCATTCAGCTGGTACATTCTGGCATAAGTGGGCCAATGAGCCGCAAATCTATGGGAGGTCATAGATATTATATCACATGTATCGACGACTATTCGCGGAAAACATTTGTGTATTTCCTTACAGCAAAAAGTGAAGCTTTTGAGAAAATTAAGGAGTTTAAGAGCTCTGCAGTATCTCAAACCGGAAAGAAGCTGATGGTGTTGAGAACTGACAATGGAGGTGAATATGTCAGAGAGTCAACGAGTTCCTGAGGGATAATGGCATAGTACACCAACTTACGATTGCGTTTACACACCTGAGCAAAATGGCGTTGCTGGGCGAGCAAATCGCGCCATAGCCGAAAAAGCTCGATCTGTGCTACAAAAAGCGGGACTACCCATAAGTTTTTGGGCAGAAGCAACGAACACCGCTGTCTATCTAAAAAATAGAAGTCCTATGCTAGCAGTGAAGAAGATGACGCCAGAAGAGGCACGGACCGGATGGAAGAGAGACTATTGCATGTGAAGGTCTTCGGATGCAAAGCTTTTATGCACATTCCGGATCAAAGACGAAGCAATTGGGATCCCAAAAGCAAGGAACTTGTCTTTATGGGATACTGCGAAGAATCGAAAGGCTATCGATTAATTGATCCTTCAAATGGACAGCTACACAGAGCCCGAGATGTTGTGTTCTTTAAGGGACAAACATATGTTAAAGTCACTAAAACTGAGAAAGATGACTATGTAACTATCGATACGATACACGATGAAGAAAATCTGTTAGATAAATCTGTGTCCTCAGCCAGGAGAAACGGAGAGCATTCAGAGAGAACAGTCAATTCAGAAAGAGTCCGTAGAATCAGATGTCAGAAGCAACATTGACGCGAATACTGAAATTAGTGAAATAGCTGAAGGTGAAGAAGAAGAAGAAGAGTGAATATCGTGTGAAGATAGACCTGAGAGAGAAAATATAAAGCGACAGTCTGCGCCATTAATGAATGAAAGGAGATATCCATTAAAAAAACAGAAAGCCTGTTAAGTTTCTAGACTCTTCTCTGAGAATGCTGATTGCTCTAGCACCAAACCTTGGTTTGCAGACCATATGGACGTAAAAACTGCCTTTCTGAATGGCAATCTAAATGAGAGAGTTTTTATGAGGCAGGGATTTTTTTGAAGGGAAAGGAAAATAAGAATATATGTGTCTAGTAAAGAAATCCTTTCACGGACTTAAACAAGCTCCTCGTGCTTGGAACCTAAGGTTACACACAGAGTTGGAGGGCCTTAACTTCAGGCAATGCAAAAACGAATCCCGTATCTACATTTAAAACTGAGACGGTAATATAATCTTCCTAGCTGTCTATGTGGATGACATTTAGATCTTCTATAACAACGAAATAGAAATTAAAAAGGTTAAAGAAGAACTTACGTCAAAATTTGAGATGAAGGACTTAGGAAAGGCCGAGTTATTTCTTGGAATGAGAATAACACAAGAGTATAGCCCTCAGAACACAGTTCTGAGGTATAGCCGTATAAAAGTTGATCAAGAGAAATACATTTTATAAAGTCCTTCACAGGTTTAAAATGGAAAACTGTAAAAACTGGAAAGCTATATACACCTGATGAGATGATTCCCCGAGAACTGCTAGGATCACTGATGTATATTTCGGTGTGTTCAAGACCAGACATAGCACACTCAGAGATTTTTATGAGTCAGTTCTGCTAAAGTTCATTGGACTGCTGCAAAGAGAATTTTGAGGTACCTTAAAGGTGCTAAGTGTATGGGACTCGAATACTCCATGGACACATGTGGAGACGCACAGGGATATGCTGATGATGATCACGGTGGCAATCTGGTTTACAGAAAATCATATTCCAGGAATGTGTTCAAGATAGCTAAAGGAGCCATTTCATGGCAAAGTGTGAAACAAAGAAGTGTAGCTTTGTCGACAGCTGAAGCAGAATATATGAACCTATCGGAAGCTGACAAAGAAGCCATATTCCTAAGAAGGTTCCTTAAGGAAATCATGGGAAAGGAGGATTATCCCATGATCATACATACAGACAGCCAATCCACCATGGCAATTGCACAAAACCCAGTGCAACATCAACAAACGAAACATGTTGATGTGCGTTACCATTTTATCCGTGAGACAATTGAAAATGGTGCAAGTATTTGGACACGAAGCGAATGGTTGGAAATGCTTTAACAAAAGCCGTATTAAGAGAGAAGCATGAGTTTTGCCATGGAGAGATGGATTTATGTTGAAGGTTGTTTGTTAATGAGTGAAATGAACTTGATGATGTTGGATGAAGATGGAAGTCTGATGGAAACAATTGAGGAGGAGTGTTAGAGAAAGAGTTTTGACTATTGTGGCCAGACTGGCAGGTATGACTGTTGATGTACGTTTTGAATGGAATGACGGCACGTGTCTTGTCGGAGAAAATGTAATGTCAGCAGAGGCTGTAAATTGTTATTGTGTTTAATATATATTTGAGCACTATATCTACGTGTTGTTATTGTGTGTCAGCTGATCCCTTCCACTGTAGGTCGACAAAAAGTTATATAAAACGCCACACATTGAACATATCTATTATTTATTAATTAACATAATATGTTACCATTACTGCAAGGTGTTCCAATTGACACGTTAGTGCATGTTGTTGAAAATTTGTCCCGTTAAAACAACCTTTACTGCATGATGTTCCAGGAACAAACTTTAATTCGTTGAAATAGTATTTATAAGAAACATATTTCTTACGTGTTTTTCCATAAAAACTTTGATAAAACCAATAAATATCTCGTCACAAAGAACTGCAAATCGTCAATGTCACGAAAATGTTGACGCGAATGATTTGGCTGCCGAGAGTAGTTAGCAAATGTCAGTTTAGCATTGATATATATTTTAAAAATCTATTTAGAGGTTAAAAATTCCACCCATGCCGGGACTCGGGGCTGCAAGTGATGTAAATTACTTTGGCCACATGTCGCTGCCTGCACGTAATACAGAGATGTTTGTAAAGAGGCTCGAAATTTCGCTGATGCCTGCACTTGCCTATAACCTCAGTTGGAAGAGCGTTGGCATGGTTAGCCAGAGGTCGCGGGTTCAAGTCCCGGCATGGGTGGAATTTTTAGCCTCTAAATAGGTTTTTAAAATTGTCCTCAGCACGGGTTAGTGCAAAGAAAAGAATATAATTGATAACTATATATTTTAAATATACCCTCAGCTAACAAATCAACGTTAATTTGTCCACAGATTTGGTTTGAATATAACTCTAAGAATTTTATTGTGTTCCAAATCTGGAACCAT
This sequence comes from Yponomeuta evonymella, assembly GCA_963969515.1. Classification (NCBI taxonomy): domain Eukaryota; kingdom Metazoa; phylum Arthropoda; class Insecta; order Lepidoptera; family Yponomeutidae; genus Yponomeuta; species Yponomeuta evonymella. The sequence continues at coordinate 11,519,411 of OZ018360.1, read as the reverse complement.
AATGCGGTTAAAGTGACACCACTTTCTACCCACCTTTCACTGCACTGGTTGCGTTGGTAGCCTAGTGGGTAGAACATCGGATTCGGAAGCGAGAGACCCAGGTTCGATCCCCAGTGCGGGCATATACCTATGACTTGGTTTTCTAAGTTATGTACATTTGTGAAGCTATAGTAGCAAAACCACTCGCTGTGCACCGTTTTTTTTTTTTTAAATCCACAAGTAAGAATTTTTTGTCCTATTTTTCGCCAGCCCGCCGAAGCAAGCATAATTTTTTGAACTTAGGACGAGTGTAAAACCTTTTCTACTCCTAGGAGCCCTTACTTAAGCACGCAACATCTGAAGGAAAACTTTTCATTCTTCATTCAGGCTTCTAAGAAATCCAATTACGGATGCTCTTTATAATTGCTGCTAACCTAAGCATCTACAAAAACAAATTGTCAACACTCGTGGCGCGTCAGGCGACATGCGATGGCCAATATAATTAACCATTGTCTCGCAGATTGAAGGGAACATTACGAGAGAAGGCGACCAATCGCACAAGGTTGACGTAGGGTGTAATTAGTGTGTCAGGGGGGCACTGGTGGCCGGAGTTGGTTGGCGCCCGTCGAGGAGGAGGCGCGGGCATGCGCAGTGCGAGCGGCGCGGGGCAGCTGCGCGGCACGTCATTCGTCCGCGGGTGCACGGCCTAGAGTCACCCCGTCTCCGTTCGCGGGTAACCTGCGACCCAGCACCGTGCGAAGACCAGACGCTGGCTGACCCGCGCCGGTGTGCAGTTAGTGTTGTTTCGGTCACGGTGCGAAGGTGCCGGCGTTCGCTCGGCTGTTCGGCTCGCACGACAGGCACGCGTGCGCGACGTGAGCGCGTGCGCGGCGCGGGCTACGCGCGACGACGACCCGCGAGTATGCTAGGGGCACGGCGCTCCCGCGCGTAGCGAGCCAGGCCGTGCGCGCCATCGCCATGGGCTGCGCCTCGTCCGCCGAGGAGCGCGCCGCCATCCAGCGCAGCAAGCAGATAGAGAAGAACCTCAAGGAGGATGGCATGCAGGCTGCCAAGGACATCAAGCTGCTGCTCCTTGGTAATGGAGCGGTCCCTTATCTCTTTCAGCGATAAAGTGCGCGCGCACCCATTCACCGGGGCTCTATCGACTGCTGCCGGCTCTACGTCTACAGATCCGATTGCAGTTTCGGCTAATAAAAATTTGGCACATTATAAAACGATGTCTTGAGCACAACACTTCCAATTCTGATAGCTAATTCAATCATCGAATGATCTTTCCGAATGTTTTCCACACAACCGTAGACAGATTATACACTCGCTCTTGTTTCTATAAATTGATCAAAATCAAGCATGGGATCAGTCTCTACAGATGGCAATAATGCTTTTAAGATATCTAGGTATCTAAGCAGTGTGAGTATAACTTTTCTAGAGCCTTCGTATGACGTCAATCGCGATGTCGGAGAAGATTACACAGTTGTTACCATAATATTAGCTCTCAGTTATATTTTATTCTATGGACCGGAATCGCAGACGGATATTTGAAGCAAACTGTTTCTAATTATAGAAAAAGATTTCTATCAAGCCCCGTATCCGCGATCGGTCGACGCGTTTCGTGAGATCTATTATACTTCGAGGACATGTTCTTTATCGACAAATAGATATACAAATACCTGGATATCTATTTATGTTTTTCATTAGTCCCTGGTCTCTGTCCACTAGTGTACTTGTACGATAAGTTATGGATGCTTAGGTCTTAGGTGTTGTGTGTAGGTAGGTATGTATATTTTTAGCCTCTAAATAGGTTTTTAAAAATTGTCCTCAGCACGGGTTAGTGCAACAAAAAGAATATAATCATGTAGGTACAGCGATATTATTCCGATGTAAAAACCTAACTTCAAAGTGGGTTACTCTGGGCTGCAAGTGATGTAAATCGCTTGGGTCAGATGTCGCTGCCTGTACGTAAAACAGAGAAGTTTGTAAAGAGGCTCGAAATTTCATCGATGCTTGCACTTGCCCATTAGCTCAGTTGGGAGAGCGCTGGCACGGTGAGTCAGAGGTCGCGGGTTCAAGTCCCGGCATGGGTGGAATTTTTAGCCTCTAAATAGGTTTACAAAAATTGTCCTCAGCACGGGTTAGTGCAACAAAAAGAATATAAGGTATGTATAAATGCAATTGATAGGGTTCGCAGTATATGCGTACAGGCTATCATGATTCGTAATGCCAGTTAAGCCTGATGTACACGGGTAGAGTAAATAGCAGAGTCAACTAGCATACTACTTTACCAGTTCCAAGTACTCTACCAATTTAAGTAGATTAACTGTTTACATGTAAATTTAAATTTTGTCGGTAGAGTTGTCACTAGGTAAGAAGCACTAGAAAAACGAACGTCACTAATCGAGAAATTGTAAGAAACGCTCTGATAAACTTAAAAAAAATATTATTAAAGGGGTAAAGGCTGTCAATGAAGACCAAAATAGGAATAAGAGGATATGGACGAGAGACTGGATTTTGAGAAGAGATGCCCGAGGAGTTTCAGCATTACTTTTGAAAGAGTTGGCTGAAGCTCTACTAACCGTTTCCATGGGTCGAGTATTCGGTAGAGTAGAGTGGACGCTGGAGTGGGGGACGGAAAGTGGTAGAGTAGCTCGCCCATGTTGCTAGTTACTCTACTCTACCAAATTTCAGTACTTTCAGTAGTTTCAGTAGTTAGTAGAATAGTTAGTACTCTACCGCTCTACTCTACCGTTTACTCTACCCGTGTACAGCAGCCTTTATCCATGTAGTGCTATAAGTCCGGTGGTGCTCATGCATGAACATGTAAACATAATACGTAAACTCACGCCTGTATCCCAGAGGGTTAGGCAGAAACCAGGGACTGCCACATGCCATGATCCTGACAAATCACTTTCGCTTCCTCAACATTCGTTAGTCGTTGCATGCGCGCACGCCGGTTTCGGGTACTTTTTATCTTGCCCTTTGTTAATACATCTCCTATATGGTCGAAGTATATCGTCCCTTACCGGCCCTTCCACCCAAATTCGCTTCATATATTTGTTTCGTCAATCTTTCTGCCTTCATCCTCTCCAAATGTCCATGAACATGTGTAGTGATTTCTACACTGGCCGGTCCAGACACCAACCTAATACAAACGTTGGCACGGCAACGGAACAGCTAAGAAAAAAAAACATGTGATGCTTTGTTGTAGTTGAAGTGAAAAAAATTAATAATGTACTCTGTGGTAGAAACAACCCAGTTGCGAGTCGGACTCACGCACGAAGGGTTCCGTACCATTACGTGTACCTACTTACTTATGTGTACTTACATCATTTGAATATTTCAAGCGTCGTTATCAATATCGAGCAAAAAACATCAAATAAATCACGTTTGTTGTATGGGAGCCCCCCTTAAATATTTATTTTATTTTAATCTAATATTTATTTTTAAAGTGAATATACAAGTAAATATTCTGTGAATATTTCAAGCATCTACCTGTTGCCGTTATTAATCTTGAGCAAAAAACGGCAATAAAAATACGTTTGTTGTATGGGAGTCCCACTTACTCTTTGGGTACGGAACCCTAAAAAAGCATATGGTGGGTTTTGTTCTTATCTAAGAATACCGTCACCAGTATCGTTAACACGAGCACTAGACATAATAAAAACTGAATTTGCACGGATATTCGTTTATTTTTTCATTTTACAATTTTCCGACGTTTCGGTACTTTTGCAAGTGTCGTGGTCTCAGTAGACTCCACGACAAATAAACGAGTCCGTGCAAATTAAGTTTTTATTAAATGCAATATGTCAGGAATAGTGACTTAGTGAACTTATTAATATCACAGAGTTAATATAAGGGGTTGAAGTATGAAATTGCCGTTTTATTGCAATAGGTTCTTTGAATTGACATAGAATCTTCATGGTTTGAGGTATTCGAATGAAACTTTTTTCAAATGGTTTCTATGATGTTCTTTTTTTAAAAAATGTGAAACATTTGAATATTGACTTTCAATTGTTTTTGTTATTCAATTTAGACAAGAAAGATGGATACTGCGAAAATTCGAGTAATTTTTGAATACGAGTTCCGACGCGGAACTAACGCGGTAGAAACAGCCCGCAATATCAATGCTGCGTTTGGAGAGGGGTCTACTAATGAACGCACCGTGCGATTTTGGTTTAAACGCTTTCGTGATGGAAATTTCGACTTAAAGAACGAGCCACGAGGAAGACCGCCCACACAGGTGAATAACGATGAATTAAGAGAGATAGTGGAAGCCGACCCTAGTCAAACTACCCAGGAATTAGCGGCATGGTTTAACGTTACCTTACCCACAATATTGACTCACTTGCGTCAAATCAATAAACAGCCCCGACTCATGAATCGATCTTCAATTCTTCACCATTATTGCTCCACGACAACGCGAGACCTCACACAGCACGAGAAACCATTTTGACCCTTCAGGAACTGCAGTTAGAAACCATTCGTCATCCTCCGTATTCACCAGACCTTGCTCCAACGGACTACCATTTTTTTCGTGATTTGGACAATTATCTACGTGACAAGAAGTTCTCTTCCCAGGAGGCAGTACAAAATGCTTTCACACAGTTTGTGCAGTCTAGATCGTCGGAGTTCTATCGCAAAGGCATTAATGACCTTCCCATTAGATGGCAGCAATGTATAGGTAATAATGGCAACTATTTTGATTAAATAAATTTGTTAAAAATTTAAAAAATAAACAATTTAGATTTTCAGTACAAATCGGCAATTTCATACTTTAACCCCTAATATTAAGTATACTTACTGTAAATTTAAAGTACTTACATCGGAAAAAGGTATATTTTGGCTAAATTATAAAAGAACCCGGCCAAGTGCGAGTCGGACTCGCGCACCGAGGGTTCTGTAGAAATTTGTAGGTAATTAGATAGATAGATAGATAGATAGAGAACACTTTATTGCACAACCAGGTGAAAGATTAGTTAGTTACATATTATAAAAAGTTCAGAAATCGAGATTCGCAGTTTTTTCTCCTTTGTCTTTGTTTGTTAAAAAAACTATTAAGGCTGTTCTGACGTGGTACTTTTTGATAATGTGGGGTACTCATTATTAATACTCATTTTATTACAATCGCTAACATTATGAAATTGTGCGAGCGAAAAAGCATGCTCCACGTAAGCTTAACTTAAAATCAGTGATAGCCTTTTATTAAATTCTTAGGTCGTTTAAAATTAATAATTGAGGACCGAGCCAGGATCCTTCGTATCCGGATCTTGACACAATGCCATTTAGCTGTCAAGCCACGAAACTTCAGAGAGATTAGGCAATACTTTTCCCATCTATAGGAATTATATGTTTTTTAGGGCTCCGTACTCGAAGGGTGCCAAACGGGACACTATTACTAAGACTTCGCTGTCCATCTGTGTGTCTGTCTGTCACCAGGCTGTATCGCATGAAGCGTGAAAGCCAGGCAATTGAAATTTTCACAGTTGATGTATTTCTGTTGTCGCTATAACAACAAATACTAAAAACTGACTAAAATAAATATTTAAGGGGGCTCCCATACAATAAGCGTATTTTTTTGCCATTTTTTGCTCCATATTAATAACGGCAATAGGTAGACGCTTGAAATATTCATAGGATATTTAGTTCTATATTCGCTTCAAAAATAAATAATCAATTAAAAAAATATATTTAAGGGGAGCACCTAGACAACAAACGTGATTTTTTGCAATTTTTTCTCGATCTTTGTGTCTAATGTTGTATACATAATGGTACAGAACCCTTCATGCGCGAGTCCGGCTCGTACTTGGCCGGTTTTTGTTTAATAATAATGCAAAAAAAAACACTAAAAATAATGTCTCTAACAATGCTATGTCGCACTGTGAAAAAATTTTCTCAGTGCAATAAAGTAAAATATAAATATACCTCCAGGGGCTACAAACTTTTCTACTACAAACAATAAATAAATTTTTCTTTATAAAACAAAGCTTCAAGGTCTAATCGCCCTTTCTAAATTTTACCAAGATATCTTGATATTATATTTAGAATTCATTACAATGACAACACAGAGGAGAAGAAAATGACAATAACGGTCCCATTTTATTAAGTAAAATAAAAACTTAATAATTATAATCCCTCGGAGACCTTGGAGTTCCACAAGAAAGTTTTTCTATTCAATAACAGATGGCGCTGGTTGATTCCTAGAAAAAGATTACACCAATGAATAAACCTAGAGAAATTTATTAATATATTGAATAAAATTACAATGTTATTTGTTATTTACAGAAATAGAAAAGTACATTTTTATTTTGACTAGACAAAGCTTTGTTTCCTTGCTTCTGTCTGATGAGTGAGTGAACTTTCACGCATGTGTGACCGAGTCTCGGCGAAAAATACCGAACGCGCCCGAATGTCAGTCGAGCGGGGCGCGGTCGCGGTCACGGAGCGAGTTGCTTGTTATCCGGCCGCCATTATCTCGCATTTGAACGGCTTTTTCTATAATCAATTGCAGTTCGCGTTGCCGCTTCGCGTCCGCGCTTCTCCGTGACGAAGTATCCCGCGAAGTTACGCTTGGTGTGCGAGTTTATTGTTCGAAGTGTGCTTTGGGAGGGTTGCAGCGAGTGCAGTGTTGCAGTTAGGTTACAGTGTTGGGTGGCTGTGTCGGGTAGGGTGGCTCCGGTCAGGCCGGGGCAGCAGCGCGCGTGCAAGGCGCATGCAGAGGAGGCGGTGAGAGCGTGCCCGGCTCGGGGCGGCCGGTGGCCGAGGCAGGAGGCAACCAACCGACATGGGGTGCGCCCAGTCGGCCGAGGAACGTGCGGCGGCGGCGCGGAGCCGCCAAATCGAGAGGAACCTCAAAGAGGATGGCATCCAGGCCTCCAAGGACATCAAGCTATTACTATTAGGTCTGTATCAGCACGGCGTTTGACAATCGGCCGCACCCAGCTATTCAACGACCGATCTTTGCATTCGACCGTCTTTATTCACTCTATTCGAGCGTTTCCTGAAACCGAGCAATGTATGGTTGTGTTTTGGCAGGCTGTAAGTAACGAATTCCGCTTTCTTCTGAAACTCATCAGTATGCTGGTATGTGTGGATCTTTTCCGTGTTCAAATGAAAGTGTATGCCACATTGGATCCAATCAATCGCGACAGTTAGCCTGGCCTACAACCAATCACTTTGGCATAATCACCTATGAATCATCGTCCATCTTACTTCTTCTTCTTTTCTTTCTTTATTTTTGTTTGTATTACCACTTTATTACCCAGATTAAAAAGCTGCTTACAGCATAGTTAACCAATAACATGTATTTTCGCAATAAAATTGAATAACTGACAGTGCTACTCCAACAAGAATACAACGGGCGGACCAACATTAAAGGAATTTCCTAAGCAAAATATTGTGTGAACCACGAGGACTTGGAAATCCGTTGCAAAGTTAATTACTCAATCTCTATATCTCATTTGAAGGCGGCCTGTGCCCTGCAGTGGTAAATATAGAGACTGCACATGTTTTGATATGTAATGAAGAAATTAAAAACTACCTAATTATAAAAAAAAACCACTACATATGTTATCTGTACAATTCTAAATGACCCGATGGGGCTACCATAACAAGGGTTTTTAATAGTTATTTTCAAGGTCATAATCTATTCTCACTTTACTGTTGAAAGATAAACCAAGAAAGATAGATTAGTGTGGCATGATATGATTCAATTCAATTCTTGATTATGAAGAAGAAGAAGAAAGACATTTATTATACCAACAAGATACATCACAGAAACAAAACAAGCACACAAGCAACCCTAAGGATTCTGCCAATGTCAAGTTTTGGAAATAGCAATATGATAAGTTGCAATATTGTATTGGGGCTCAACCTGGTTGCAAAACTGAGCTAAACAAGGACAAGGATAAGTCACACCCTTCTGATGTGGTTCACATTTGTGATAAATACAATACCATTTGAATACAAAAAGACGGCCAACTCTGTTTTATTCCCTATCTCTCGCTCTAGCAAATAATAGGCCTTATGATTAATTCCATTCTTTACCATTCAAGTACTCTAAGGCAAGGCATTAACAAGCAAGTCTGTCCTTGAGACCAAATACAGACTTAGCAAAGCAACCGTATAATATTCAATAGAGTTAGTATAAAATATTTCACTCTGTCAGCCCATGTTCATCCACTACCTCTAATTCTTAGGGAAGTCATCACTGCAAAATTGAATTAAATCAATGTCCACATCGAATTACTATACTACCATCAATCTGCCTCAGATTTATCGGTCCAGAGAGTTGGTGGGTGTTTCAACACTGTGTTCCAGTTCATGGTCACCACTCGAGAACCTTTTTACTCTATCAGTTATTGGTTCTTTGGCAGATGTGACCATCCCACTGCCACTTCAACTTGCTACTCTTATAGGTTACTAGCTGACTCTGCAAACATTCTTTTGCTCTATTAATTAGCCACTACCTATTCTCAGATATGACAAATATACACAAGAAATTTAATAAAAATTGGTGAAGCCGTTTCAGACGAGTTCGATAACAAATACTGTGACATGGGATTTTTATATATTAGATGTCAAACCTTAGTTCTTTGGCAAATTCTGTTGTAATTAATTGTTATTATTACTTAAAACTTCTGTTGTAATTAATTATTTCACTTAGCCTAATGTACAATACGGCGGACTTCTTTTACTAATAATAACTACACACAAAAAATCACTTCTTCAGGTCCCAGACGAAGACATACAAACATGGAAAAACCCCTAGTCTGTGGCTGCTTGTACAGGTTCACTCAGTGGGAATCAAACCCACCAGCTTTTTATAATATCAAGCAAGCATAATAATACAAGACCAACAAGTCAGTCAGTCTGTTTAGTATTTATTTGCTAATTAAAATTTGTGTAAAGCCACACCTTTCCCTCTTATTTTATTGCTTATTGAATAATTAATTTACCACTACCACTTTCATTGAGAATGCCAAATGTGTGAGCTTTCTGTGTGGAGAGAAAGTGTTTCTGGGGCCTTGCTCTTGAGTTGGCAAGCGTTGACACAGCAGGATGCATGACCTGCCGCTAGCGCATCTGTTTCAACACATTACTTCATCTTTTCATTCACGAATGAGTCTAAACAAATGCAGTGTTAGTTAAAGTCGAGAAGTGCATGTCTAGCTTTTAATTGGCATTGAAAATGGGTTTGCACACAACAGCACTGGTATTTATTTGACCTAAGATTTCTGATTTTTAGGCAAAGTGAGACGATTCACTCGAGTTATCAATGGTTTTCTCTTTAACCCTTTGACTCATGGACAGCTGTCAAGTCATACGACTTACGTATTCATGAATACGCTCCTGAGTATAAGGTTTAATACCTTGAACACACAGCATGGCCAAAATTAATTTTATTTTGAAAAACAGCTAAATGAAAAAAGCATTTGAGTGGCTATTTGTCTTTTTCTCTCGAGGTTACTTAATAAATTTCTTCAATTGACAGTGTTATAAATAGAAGGCAAAATGCAATTTACTTAGATTAGATTAATTCTGGTAAAATTAAAGATGCAGAATGAGCCGGTCCAACATTGTAAGATCTGTTTAATGAATTCATTCAGTGTTCGACATTCATTCTGTTTTTAGTTAGAAGATTCATTTGCAGCTGAATGATGTAGAATGTAAGGCAGAAATGAATGAAAAGTGAACTGTCTTATTTTGCCTTCAATGCCATAGTAAAGACACTGAATGTAACACGCCAGTCAGCTCTTCCAGTAATCAACCCAGCAGTGCTTTGAATTAAATAATATTTTAGGTACTCCTTAATGCAATATCAGTGACTCAAACTGTATGATTCATTTACTATGTAATTCATCTAGTCCCTAGATGGGGAGTTAAGTCTCTTGAGAGCAGACAAGCACTACAATGAGTTATTGATGGTGATTCATGAAATCACTAAAAGTTGTACAAATTATGGGTCCTATTATGACTAAGTCATTAATTCCCTTGCTGTCATTTTGTTATGGAAAATTCAGCCTTCAGCTAGGTAAGGTACCCAAAACTGTTTTCTGTATTATGCCTAGTTTACCAGTTTCTTCTTCTTGTGCCAGTAGGTACCTAGTTGTAATACCCAGTGATCGGCATAGGCTCTGTATAACTTAGTGATAATCGTTTTTGGTGTGAAATAAAGTGATCTTTGTCTAAACTAAATAAAAATCTACAGTTGGTGATTGGACATGGCTTGAAGTTGTTAAAACCATTAAGGCTGCTGTTGTCTGTCATTCCGTCTCCCAGGTCTCCTTGCCAACTGTTGGCATTTATACTCTACCTATTCCGATCAGTTATTAATAGGCGAAGCTAAATGGGTACTATAGAGTTTTGTTTTTGTTGTTTTGTACTTTATAAGTAATGACTTTTTGAGTGACTTTCCAACAAAAATTATAAGGTTTACCAGCTGTCGATGAAAACATAAGTAAAATTATAGAAGTCTAGTCCATTACCAATAGAGGTGGCTGTCGAAATGTGATCTATTACAGTTCACTACCCAATTGCCACATGTGTGACACTGTCTTTAAAGATAGATAAAGATAAAAAAGTATTTATTACCTCATCAGAAAAAAAAAAACTTAAAACAAAGTAAGGCTTAACTAGTGATGACATAAAATAAGGCAAAAGGTAGCGGCTCAGCTGGTGCTGACCCGGATCAGTCTGAGGTGTCACGTCGAGATACCATGATCGTGATTACAGTCCGCGCTGCCGATAAAGCTTCGGTCACATGCAGCTACTAGTCGCTGCGTGCGAGTGCACTCGCCGCGATTACTCAGCGACAATTCGCTGCCTGCCTGTCACACACAGCGAGTTGTACACGACAATTTCGACTGTCAGTACCTACACATTCGCAGCGAGTAAAATTGAACATGCTCAATTCTGGTCGCGGCGACTTCAACTCGCGGCGAGTGAATCTGCTCGCAGCGATTAGGCTGTCACACACAGGATTGAAAACAAGTAAACGAACCACAAAATTGAAATAGCAGTGTTTTGGGGGTCGATCGGAGGAGATTATTTATCAGTGACAGGCCGGCTTTTAGCACGCGATCGGATCCGATATTATCACGGTGATAGTGCAAAATGCCTACACCGGCCGGCGCCGAACATTGTGCAACTTGTTGGAATAAGTGAAATCATTTTTTTTATACTGCAGGCTTTTGCTTGTGGCTTTGCTTAAGTTTCATTAAAGTAATGCTAAGGCTGAGTAAGAGGCTGTATACGGAAGTTGACGCCTCTAAACAGTCTAGTTTGTAAATTTATGTAGATGTACGAAGTTGTATTTTTACCTATTTATGTAATAAATAATTAAATAAACTCCTATCACTTACTAATAATAAAAATCTCATGAAGTGGGCCAGACGGCAGTAGGTATTCAACTAACCTGAACTTTAGCATGTGGAGTGAACCTTATTGAACTGCCATAAAAACTAGCTTATTTCTACTTTGAGTTGATCATCAACACACTTTCCTTAATTTCTGCCATTCTGGGCCCGTTAAATAACTTACCTCTTCGCTATATGTATATATATATTTACATGGAATGTATATATGTCCTACTGCGGGGCACAGGCCTTCTCTCAGAGAGAGAGTATGGGCTTTGGCAATTTCAAGCGCTGAGGTATGCGAGCACCTCAGACACTCAGGTTTCCTCACGATGTTTTCCTTCACGTTAGCGAGTCGTATCGCTACTATATTATTAAAATCGGTTAATTGTCTATACCGTGAAGCGATTATAAACAGACACAACATCATTTTTTTACTGAATGATGATACTGTATTGGTTTTCTTCCATATCGGAATGTTTTAATATTATTTACTACTCTCTTTTTCTATTAAAACTGGTTTGCATTGAAATGGTTTAGTTTCTAATGTAGTTAGTGTTGTTGATAGATTTCGTAAATACGTATTATTACTGTGTTTACAAATCCAAGATCGATACGGAGACAAAATGGTGTGATTATAAGCCAATTTCTAATGCTGTCTCAGGAAGGATTCTACGAAATCTACGTCCTTATCAATGCAACTGACAGAACGTGTTCTTACTTTTTCTTACAGAGTTTTACAAGTTCGTACTTAATGGAATCAGGACCCTGTAAATATCCTAATGATCACCTTTAAAGTAGAACTAGTTGACCTGTCTTGACACTTGCATCAGTCTAGATTGTTCATTCAACATTGAATTGGTTAGGCCTGCGTAGGTGATGCGGCGAGCAATAGCACCTACCAGGAGGTCAGAGATCGGTTGTCCGCAGCCAGTGCCAATTGATTGCTATCTACGGGGATCGTGCGGTCGGGCCTTAAGCTTGCTAAATGCTTAGCATGAAAGTAGCACAGCAATAGCTGTTTTTGACACTTTGTAGTGTTTTCAATCAATCAATCAGCTCGTACTCGTCCACTGCTGGACATTTTGTCCTCGTCCATCCTCGTCCAGCCGCTGCCAGCAATCTGCATCAATCTTTTAAACAATCAAAATACAGAAAGAACAGACACAAGACATTTTAACTCTTCTTCATGTCCTTTTTTAGGACTAACTCAGGCCAAATTTATCAAATGTTTTATTTTTAAAATAATGTAAAATATAAGAATGTGCCTTCGAGACACCAGGCTGTATCTCATGAACCGTGATAGATAGGCAGTTGAAACTTTCACAGATTATGTGTTTCTGTTGACGCTATAACAACAAATACTAAAAACAGAATAATATAAATATATAAATTTTTTTGGCCGTTTTTTCTCGATATTTGTGGCTAATGTTGTATAGATAATGGTACAGAACCCTTCGTGCGCGAGTCCGACTCGCGACTCACTTGGTTCGCAAAAATTGCACGTCAAGATAAATGTAACATACCTTTGTCTATATAGATACCCATCTGTGTAGAGAAAGGTATTTTTCTTATGTCCTAAGAAAGCTGAAAACTTTCCGAGCTATTTGTATTTCCATATCTCCAGCTATCGCGTTGTCCTTTGTCGATCCATTTAAATTTACCTTCGGCATTATGGTGATGAGATCGCTTTTGGGCTTGTCCTTATGTTTACTCAAGTCTAGGTCAGTTCCCGGGTTCAAATCGGCGGGCCTTGCGTCAGTGTTCTGTTTATCGAAGTACTGTTGTGATGCAAATTTTAAGACTTCTATTCTGTTGCTGTACAGTGAGTTGCCTGGGTGATAACGAGTGACGAGCCGCGGTGGTCCCTCCCAAGTCCATTAGAGCATTAATCTGTCGTTCCGCCGCCAATAAAACTTGCAGACGCTGATTAATCGCGCTTCTTTGTCAGTTAGAAAATTGCCTTTTACTTTTTAAACCGACCGGTAGATAAGCGATATTTAAATTAGTTCCCAACCGCTAGCCTGCCGCGCTCATTCGCATTTTGCATCCCGGCCGCGGCAACTTCGCCAGAGTTTGTTTATTTACGCGGGCGAGTTATTTTTAATCGGGAGACATGCATAATGTTGACTGGTACAGTTTACATTTGAGTCGTTAAACGCTTTTATATCATTGCTCCGGTTTTATTGCCCTGCGGTTCAGTTCGAACATGGACATGTACTGTACAGACTTCGTACGAAAGAAGAGCGACTATATTATTTTTATGATTCGATCCACTAGACAACTCAAACACTAAATAAAACTACTCCAGGTAATATTAGGGGCTGTAGGAAAAAGGAAGATTTGTTCGGATCCCCTGCTCCCATACCGTCTTACCTACTAAGGGCTCTTATACACGGGCGGCACGTTGCGAACGACACGACAGTGCCAACTGCACCCGTCGACACACGTCGACGGCAGCCGCCGACGCGGATATCCGACGCTGACATGTCGGCGATTGGCGTCGGCGTGTGTCGACGGCTGCAGTTTGCGTTGCCGTTCGCAACGTGCCGCACGTGTATAAGCGCCCTAAATGAACAGCCCTTTACTATGCATAGACTTATCTTTTTGTAAGAGAAAGCACGCTGTGTGTCACCAATAAAATGTTTCTGAACTTTATTGGTTGAACCACACAGCTACACTATGGACGCGTTGCGACATCGAGAATGTTGTGCACACTTGTTATAAACTTATTTGGCATCAGACGCTGTTTTCATTTCTCCAGGTACACTATTATTCTGTATAACCTCTGTAAAAATCGTTCTCAAACTCGCTCTCAGAAATACATTAGGATTAGGAGAGTGTATCATCAGGATATTTATCAATATAATATAAATTATATCATATCACGTAACCAAATTAATGAGTTGTATTCATCAATGCATGAAACGCTTAAAATGCCGAGCTAGCTTGGACGTCGCCTCGGATGCATCGCATAAGAAGGCTAGGATAAGTGTGTTTCTAACCATAGAACTTGCATTTCTATGGTTAGAAACACACTTATCGGCCATATCGCACGTGGCGTCATCATGTACGTCGTCGTGAACGTGGAATCAGTGTGGCTCTGATTCCACCTTGAAATGTGCCTTTTGCATCGCCTTAAAACTAACTCATGTTTCCTTCTGTTACAGGTGCCGGAGAGTCGGGCAAGAGTACTATAGTCAAACAAATGAAGTGAGTACATCGCATGAGGTTAGCCGTATTTAACAGAGCGATTATAAATATCTTCGTATTTAATTATATTTTTTTCCGTCAATGGTTGTCTGGAAGAAATTACTTTTAGTAATAAGGCTGCCAATTGTAATTGACCTATATTATTGTTAAATTCTCATATGTAATTCCTGGGGTACGTACAATAAATAATATTCTATCTATTTATCTATAATAATAGATAGCCCTAATCTTTGTAAGTGCACCATGACAGTTTCTGAATCTGTTAATGTAATGTCATCCTAGACCAGCTGTCAGTTGGCCAAAGTGCGTACAGAAGAAAAACAATTGACGGCTGTTAACAGTAAATTAACAGATTGTTAACGTACCAGAAACCGGGGGTTGAATTTTGATTCCAATGCCGCTTCAAGTCCGCACTTACAAATGCATAGTTATTTGAGGCAGACTGTGAAACTTGTCAAAAAAGTGCCTAAAATACCCGGAGGTCCTTTGTGTTTGTGTGTGTGTGTGTGAGAGAGAGAGAGAGTTGTAAATTCTTGCGTTTCAAAAAATTCACTAATTCGGTGGTGGTTGGGGCTAGCTATAAAGGTACAATGCCCGGCAGATAACTTCCGCGGCGGGATAATTTTGCGATGGACTCGTAGGATTTTTTTATTACATTATTTCTTAATTTGTCTAAAGTCCGAAGAAATTCTAAGTCACTTTCCGCGTCCCCCGCCACTGAGACCCGAAATACGCCCATGCGAAGTCAAAGTCATTTGGTCGAGTTATTTGTCGAGCCTTTATAGTTACAATACATACTTTACTTTAACAGTTTTCGTACATCGCTCCTTTGATGCTGCACCCAGAGAAACAATTGATAAATGTAAAAGGACACTCGAGTAATCAAGACTCGACGACTAAATCATGACCGAAAATAAATAAATACAGTAGGGCACGCAATCAATACTGTAATCAACGACATCCATGCATGTTACACCATCTTAGATCAAGTTATATCAGCACTCGAAGTGACAGACTATAGACAGACCGATTGTCCGCTATTATTTTTATCGACCATACGACAAGCGTTTTAACATTTCGGCTTTATGTATGAGATTAATGTTGTGTTTATTGTACCAACAATCATACAATCTGACTACGTTTTTCGTTCCACTGTTATCTTCTTATCTGTGTCAATGAGTGTTATCCAGGATTTTGTTAGGGCTAGACGTTATTGATGGGTCTCGGATCAACTGGAATAAGGATATAAGACCCCACCACGTCTATAAATACGTTCGCTAGTGTGTTCTCATAGAGTATCTGAGTTTTCCTTTCTCAAATATGACGTCACAATATACAATGGCATCTTGAAGCCGTGCGTGAGTTGCGTGACGTATGAAGCCCAGAATGAGTGGCGAATGATTTTGGTGAAGTGTCGAGGCGCTATTTGGCGTCTACTTCAGAAATAAGTAGACGCCAAACGCCGCCGCCGTTCAGTTGTTCTTGCATTCTGTTAGTCGCCATGGGTTAGCGTGCGATTCCCGCGTCTGGGTAACTGATTTAGCGAGTTGTAACAGTTTTAGAATTTGGTCAAATAGAGTTACACAACTTAGGCTACAAAGCGTCTGTTTCCATCGAATGAACACAGAAAAAACAATCACTGCATATGTATTTCTGAGCAGAGGTAACACAAAAGTTTACGATTTTTCATATATGGTTAGGATTTTAGCATTTACCTTGGAATTAGCTCTTACCTTTTTAATGCAATGCTATTATTGTCGTGTCTGTATACATTCTCCCAAAGGCGGTCGTACAGCTTTGACATGTTGCTGGCTAAATTATGACATAACGCCCCGGCACGGTAGGCCTATAAAGGCCAAAATGGAATCACTACCCCCTGCCCTGTTGCCTAAGCCTGATCTCTTTATTGGATTGGTTGGCTTCGACAGAGATCCATTCACATTCATTGGGAGAGAATGTTATCGGCTGCGCTCCACACACAATCTCACGGGTTAATTGCAAACCGAAAAATTACTTCATTGTTTTCTTTTTCCCACGTCAAATCGGTGGCGTGAGAGTGTAGACCCGCATAATACTAAATAATACAGAAGCCTAACTCAGTTACTGTTGGACGCGAAATCACGAGCATTATTGTACTACAGCAATAATGCGTGAAATTTAACTTAGTTTAGTTATTACGGTTTTGCTCTACTGGTGGTTCTAAACATCGTTTGTTCTGTTACTTTGGTGGATAAGCAGAAAACGCACCACCTAGAATCGTTACAAACCGTTTTGCCTGATGCTATAGTCGTATATCAACCAAGGGGTATTGCTCTGATGGTCATTTAGGATTATGCGCAAACACTCCTCCATTGATGTCTTCTTTTTGTGCTATCTCACCACGGAGGCTCTGGTCACAAATTATACCTCTTTGAGCCGATATCACCTTTCTTTCGCGATTGTATTTCGCTGTTTAATCAGTACACTATTAAAGACACTATTATGAGTTATTTCACCAAACGAAACCAGAATAAGAAAAAATAAAATACAAACATAGATATGCCAGTTGGTAAATAAAGAGAGTGGACTGTATTTCACTGATTTTAATTAGAAATCGGAACAAGATATTGCGAATGACGCGTCTACCTATTGGCTGAACGATCGGTAAGTAGTTGAGAGGGAGAGGAGAGTTGGCGGGGAGCCGCAGCAACTTCTATACGTTGGACGTGAATGGCCAACGTGTGCATGTGCTGCGCGCCGTTTTGTCAAAGACAAACGAGTTCAATATCACCCAACTAAAAAATTAAATGGTACCTTGGCCCCTTAACTAGGTTTTTTATTCCTGCATCTCTGGGGTCAGTGTTTTCACAAGCAGAGTGAAAACTAGAGTGCTATTGTGCTATTTATTACAGACTTAGCCTTATGGTGAACTCTATTCTTGACAAACCTAAGACTCTGCAAACCTGTGATAGGATGACCTTTTACGGAACGGCGCTTACCCAGATAGCATAAAGTTTGACTAGCAGTAACTAGGAACTTTGGTTAAGTTTGAACCAAAGTTCCTAGATTCCGCTTGTCGGGCTGGCGAGTGCTTAGAATTCTGAGCTGTATTGCATAGTGATAAACATGCTTACCGTCGATTTCTCGTACACTAACAGCTTGTTAATAAGCGGTGGTAGCAGAGCGGTAGAACGCCGGCTTCTCATTCGGGAGGTCGTGGGTCCAACTTCCGGCATGTACCAATGACTTTGTTTTCTAAGTTGCATACATTTGTGAAGTTATAGTAGCAATACCAATAATTCGCTAACCGTGAAGGAAAACATCGTAAGGAAACCCTAGTGTCTAAGGTATTTATATACCTTAGCCGTTGCTGCGTACAATGGCCCAACTATGAGGCAAAGTGCGGAAATCTCAGGTCTGACTAGAACTAGGACATACCGTTAACAGCTGTCAGTAATTTTTTTGTAAGCACTTTGGCCAACAAACAGCTGATAACATTAGATTAACAGATTGTTAGGCCCAGTTTCTGAATTTAGAAATTGCGCTAAGTAAATAGTTAACTCCAGTGCTGTCTCTTCGAATTTCTCAGAAACAAGCGTGACAGAACGTTACTTAAGTATTTACTTAGTGAAATTCTCAACTTAAAAACCGGCCCTTTCCTTCCAGTCGATTAACCGCTGCGCTTTTCCCCCAGGATTATCCACGAGAGTGGGTTCACGAATGAGGACTTCAAGCAGTATCGACCGGTGGTGTACAGCAACACGATCCAGTCGCTGGTGGCCATACTGCGCGCCATGCCCAACCTGGGCATCGCCTACGGCAACAAGGATCGGGAGGTAAACTTCACAATCACTATTACATACTAAAACAGTTTTTGCATCAAATGAATCAGCTGGTGCTGTAATATGTGTAGATTACACGCACGAAATCCTGAATGATTCCTGTCATATCGCTGGTAAATTCCATTCTAATTGCCATCGCAAAGGACAATACAGAAGAATCCGACAGGATTTGGTGAGCATGATTAGGCCGGGAATAGGCATGATGACAAATTTAAAAAACTGTCCTATGATGTCCCAAAACGTACATTATTTACAATCTATTTCATATTTTTGGTCACAATTGAGGTTTATAGTAAAGAAAGAAATTTTAGTTTTCAGATTTATTTAAATTCCCACCGAAACGCTCGACAATGTCATGGCGTCAATTGGCGTCGCTAGTGACGTCACAGTTAAAAGATAGTTTGTTTACTACTATGTCACAGATTATAAAGTAATATGTCTAGACTAGACCTATGTTTACTCGCGTGTTCTTAAAAGTGACGTCATTCGCTATTCAAAATAATGTGGCGGACATAGGAATTTTGTAGATTTTAATTATCGTAATTGAATCGTGTGATTTTAAAACAACACAAGTCACATGTGTTTTTAAAATAACACTTGCCCATTTTCTTTTTATTAAATTATTTACACCTACCTATTGATTTACATTAGAAAAAAAAAATTTAGTTTATTCATACAGAAATCAATATAATATGCTAAAATATTGCTGTTGTAGATATTAGTATTTGAATAAAACAGTTTTTTCTATTTCCTGCAAAGTTGTAATGAAAGGACATGTGTCGTTTTAAAATCACACGATTCAATTATTATCAATCCCGCTCTTAACAAAAAAATAAATGTTTGTTTTGTATTCCACAATGAATTTTTTTTTTAATAAATACATAATTGTAGTGATTTTCGATTACCATCATGCCTTTGCATGCCTATACCATCTTGCCGTGTTTCTTGACATTTTAAAGGGATATGTATGACAGAGCCTAGCACGGGAGTCTACTGAGCTAACATCCAACTTATGGAATCCCTGACGGCCGGCTTGATTGCCGATGAGCCATACGAAATGATAGATAGATAGATAGATAGATAAATCATTTATTTGCACTTGCACACACACACTAAAACGGACATAAACAAAAATCTCTTAGTGAGCGGTCGATCCGAGCAGTCGATGCTTAGAATTAGACCCCATCTTCGCTAATCATTAGAGAAAATGGAGTCAAGTGCTAAACTGGCTTAATAAAAAAAATGTGTCTCCTATTTTCAACCCAGCAAAGTTGCCTATGGCATCAAGGGTCGTAAACTCGCGGGTATATCCATACAAACCTGTAAATCAATAGCAATAGCTAGCAGCCCAGTGCTGGATACAATATCTCTCAACCGCCACATTTTCTATGTTCGGTCTCCGCCAGCAATCGCCTATATAATTATAACTAGGGGGTGAACCCCCTGCGCGCTTACGCGCGCCAACCCCCAGCCGCTCCGAGCTTCGCTCTCCGCGGCGCTCGGCCTAGGGCCTCGCTAGACACTTGGGGTAGGGATTTGATAAGTGGGAACATGTATGGTCTCGGCCTTCGGCCTCGGCCTGGACGGAGCTCGGCCTTCGGCCTCGCCGCGGCGGTGTTCCTGGGGCCCGCTTCGCGGAGCTCGGCCTTCGGCCTCGCAAGTTTGTCCCGTCTGGCTTTTGCGTTGTTCCTTGTTCGCCGGAAAATGTATGGTCTCGGCCTTCGGCCTCGGCCTGAACGGAGCTCGGCCTTCGGCCTCGCCGTGGCGGGGTTCCTCATGCCCGTTTCGGCCTCGAAAAATTGTCCCATCTGACTTTTGCTTGAAATTTTGTACTAAAAGTCGATTTTCAGTACAAATTCTCCATACAAATTTTTTTCATTTTCAATCGTCTATATCTCGGCCGCCATCTTGAAAATCTAAAATGTCCGATTTTTCTCATATACCTGGGTCCTTTGACAACCCGATGCCGTTTAGGGTACGTCTCCAGCATGTGCCCAGTTGGCTGCCGACTTTTTTGCGCAGAGGTCGATTTTTTGGGTAGCCATAATCTTGCCCCTATTTTGAATTTCGAACGTTCACAATAAGATCGCGAAACAAACGCCCGTTTCAAATTTCATCCAAATCGGCCGGTAAACAAAAAAGTTAGCCCATTTGTATGGAAGAACGCGTTCGAAATTCAAAAATCGGCTTCATAGGATGGCTGTATATCATACATTTCCTACAACTTTCTCATACAAAATTTTCACGTAACTCTTACCGTTTCCGAGGAAATCTATAGATGATCAGTCAGTCAGTCAGTCAGTGAGTATACCGGATTGTAGCTATATATATAATTATTATAATTATTATAATATTAACTTCCACACAATACAATCACTTGACCTGGTCCCAAACTAAAAACCAAAACCAGCGTGGCCAAACTGGTCAGCCTTGGCGGCACGACTCCCATCCAGCTCGATAAAGCGAATAGATTCTCGCCCTCTTGCTTTCACTTACTACGTGAAGCAAGATGGCGTTCTATACAGAGGCCCACACCGCGGGGACAGCAGGGTTTGAAACCGGTTTTAAAAATTCGATAATTCTGTACAAAAACTGGCATAGAATAATGTTAAACCTGTGTTGGGGAAACTTGAGTGGATGTTTCGCAATCGTAATCGTTCTTATGTATCGAAAGCGTCAACTTCTCATTAGGTTGTCGGCGTAAACTGGATGCGTGCAAACATTCCACGATGTAGGACATAAGTTCGACATGCCATGTCCCTTGCTATTGTTTAGTGATGTCGTCACGTAAAACAAAATACACGTATAAATCGTCGTATGTAACAACTGGCCACTGTGATTGGCGATAACGTGACTGAATAAGAAAACAAATTCCATTTTTAACAGATTTCAAAAAGGAGGTTGACAACCTCATACATACGACGCGTATGTTTTTTTTTATTTTTTTTTTTTGCTATGTTCTCGCATAACTCCGTCAAATCTTAACCGATTTCAACAATTCTTTTTTTGTTCGAATAGATATAACGATCCCATTAGTCCCATTTTAATTTGGTGAAGATCTGATAAATACTTTCAGAGATGGAGAACGGAACTCTTCAATGGACAACAGCAAATAAGGCCTTATGAGGCCCATCCTTTATTAATATCCGTATGTTTCATAAAATAGCGTAAAAGTAATTTGGTGATGTTCTGGTGAAGACTTAACGTAAATTATGGTTATAAGGGACTTGTTTATTTTTCTCCCGCTCCCCCACTAAAAATTGAAAAAAAAAACCCGACTTCGAAACGTATAATTTGTAGTCGGTGCCCAGTTTCATGAGCAGCACACACATTTTGGGCACCGACTCCAAATTATACTTCTACAATACCTGCATGTATATTATTTAAATTATTTCAAACTTTTTAGTGCTGTAGTGTTTCGAATTCGGTTTCTATTTTTTTTTTATTTTAAATAAAAAAATAAAAACCGACTTCAAAACATTACAGCACTAAAAACTTAGCTACAAATATAACTTGTAGTCGGTGCCCAACACATTTTGGGCACCGACTCCAAATTATAGTTCTACAATACCTGTGTTACCGATCGACCAACCAACCTTTTTCAATTTTTAAAATATTAGACATAATAATATAGAAAAAGTATAAAAAACATAAAAAAGGTTGGTTGGTCGGTCGGCAACAACCTGCATGTACGAGTATATTATTTAAATTATTTCAGACTTTTTAGTGCTGTAGTGTTTCGAAGTCGGTTTCTATTTTTTTTTATTTTAAATAAAAAAATAAAAACCGACTTCAAAACATTACAGCACTAAAAACTTAGCTACAAATATAACTTGTAGTCGGTGCCCAACACATTTTGGGCACCGACTCCAAATTATACTTCTACAATACCTACATGTGTACATACTTCTAATTTAATGGTATTCTTTTAAATTATTTCTAAGTTTTTATTGCTGTAATGTTTTGAAGTAGGTTTTTATTTAATTTTTTCTTTTTAAACTTCTAAATATCTTATATTTAAGGTCTTATATCTAAAACTAAGTTAGTTACTAACTGGTTAGTTACTAACTGGTTAGTTACACCACAGGTTAAACCATTAATAACTCGAGAACAACTGGACAGATTTTTATAATCTTTGATTTGTTGGATTTGTCCGCGACGAATAATTGAAAAATTATGGAGAGAATTTATTTTCAAATTGTACCTACTATGTGTCCTGATGCCTCTGTGAGAAGGAAATAAATAAATTAGGTAATTACTTACATTTATTGATTCTAAGGCGGTAGGTACGATGTTCGTCGGGTCAGCAAGTTCTAAAAAATATATGGACATATCACATCACTGAATTTAAATCGAATGAAAATCAACCCGATTATTTATTCATATTTAATCGGAATCACTCCTCGATCCATCAAGGCTATAATGCGCACAACGTTCTCCATTTCGTAAACTACGAACATCAAATAGCCCGTTCTACATTTTCCATGTTTTGTTAGGTCAAAGTTTATTCCGAATTGAGTTTGGTAAAAGATAAACCACTTGCTTGCGTAGCTGTATTCTATTATTAAGAAGTTGGTGCGCTAGTTATCTATCAGTAAAAATATTTCAGTAATGTATGAGGCGTCAGTCGAAGTGTTTCCATTTCCGTCTTCCATCTTATGTACGTTAATATTATAAAACGCTGTACGTTAATATTACTTACTGACAGATCGCAATTTCGCCTTTTGATGTAATAACTGCTTGTAATATGTTTGAAGATCGAAACGGAATCTTGATGCTGCTCTCGTTGTGATTCAGTTTCTAAACTGTTTATTTTTTTTCTCCAATGCTACAACAAATAAATATTTCAAAAGCCGGAAAACTGTCCTGGGCTTCAAGAAGAAAGATGTGAATACTGGCACAAATAATTGAATGACGAACGATAGTTTAAGTAGGAACATCTCATCGAGTCGTGCCTTCGACCTAGATTTTAAAGCCCGGTCATGCTAAAGGCTCATTTTCATTAGAGAAAGTTCTTGATGACGATTCTTCGATGTTTAACATGACGTAGCGATGTCGCGAACTTAGGGACACCTAATCTAATCTTGGTGTCATGGAAGATGCTCCGATGTTCATGATTGAAGTTGAAAGTACAAACATTGTGTTCCGGAATATTGTTGAATCAGGTGTCGTTGAAGGACAAAGAGGTTTGTGCTTCGCGACTACGTAGTGTTTCTTAAAAAAATAATCCTTTCTGTGTAGGTGTGTGCACTAACAGCGTTAGACGCTATTGATAGACAGTTATTGGAACAATAAATATTAGCTGGTTATGCGCTGTCAAAATTACTTTCTAATATGTATGTATGTATTAGACGCTTAACGCGTCTCTTCACGAAACTACCCGAACGAAACCAATTAGCGGTTATCTTAGCGCTTCCAAAATATCGTAATCGTAGCATGATCACATTTCAGCCATCGCGTTATTTATCAAAGAGACAAAAGGTGCTAATGATATTAGTTTTGTATTTTTTTGTGAACCATGTAACTTATAAATCCTGCTATTGTTGATATCGCCGGGGTTGTATCCTCCTAGTGAAAACGAAGCTTTAAGAAGACATCTCATTAGGCCATTCCCATACTACATAGTTTGGTTTTGATTTACAAACCACTTTTCGGATCGCAATGAAACTTCAGGGACAAAAATCGAGGTTTGATCATGTTTTGAATTGTAAATAAATTATTTAAAGAAATTAGTACCTTAACCTTACTGTCTATCAAAAGTAAGAACTTATTAGTGTTCTAAACTAGAGCCTCATAATCCTGCTCATAGAAACTTCTCACAAGGCTTTAGTTTCTTTCTAATTAATTTATTCGCAATTTTAAACACGATAAAAAATGTATCCCCTCAATATATTAGCAAAGTTTTATTTCGATCTATCATGTCCTTTGTGAGTTAAAACTAAGCTACCTTTGTATGGGAATCGCCTTAAGAGGACTTAAGTTGCTTAACGCACGTAATGTATAGTCGACGGCACGTCAACCTTTATTCCAAAATTTGCGAAACGCCCGTAATTTCGCGCGCAAACAGGTTCACGCGTGTACAGTTTCATGTGCTGTCTGTACAGGAATTAATTGTACTAATGATCTCCATATGCCAACGTGAATGGAAAGTGGATCACGGACTGGAACGTCGCATCAAATATATAGTCTGCACTTAGCACGTAATTGCTGAAACAGTCAAACAAAACACGAATTGTTTAACATTTACCTTTCGCTTTCAAAACCGCTTGTCTAAGTCGGTCGGTACCTACCAGTAAAAAAGAACAATATATATTTTTTTTTTATGATGTAGGCCAATAACATAGATTTTCGCTATTGATAGGCGATGGAGAATGTGCTCGCATGACGAGAACTTGAAGTGTGAATTTATCTTTATTCAAATAAATTACAATAAATTCCGTATATTTGTGGATTACAGTGAATGACTTAGTGGAATTAATCGAACGAAGATATCATCTAATGAAATTGTGGTTTTTCTTGTTTTATTGATAATAAATATAAATTAACTTTCCATTTTTAGGTCTGGTAACTGTGTTCTCGTGTGTGCAATAAAGTATATAATATGATATAACATTCTCGGAGAATTTTTTTTTTCCGGCTCATGTCTAATCTCGACCGAAACGTACCGGGGCGGTCTGAGGTGGCTCAGGCTTTACCTATTTGTCCAACTTCAGGGCACAGGCCTTCTCTTAGAGATAGAGAAAGAGGGCGGGCTTGAGGCTAAACTACAATGTATGGTGTGCAATAAAGAGTACTAATCTAAACGACAGTGTGGCGGGAAGTTAATATTTTTTTCAACACAGTTGCTCGTAAATTGACTCTTATTACACCGGTTTTAGTTTCACAATTCAGCATATTAGCATACCTGTGCTCTAAAAGCATTACCGTACCGTAAGTGCTGTAATATACACTTTTTTTTTAATTTCAGCAGAAGTTTATGTCTAAGAAAATTGCATATTTTACGAATATTAAATTATTTTAGGGTTAAGATGACAAATAAACATTTGATTTCATCAAATTGTATATTTATGAACACAAATTAACTTCACTATCTTGTTTAGAAACATAAATGTATAGTTTATTTAATTTTTTATGTTGCTGCTGCTCCGGCTGAATAGCCGGTTTTTCCTATGCCTTCATTGAACCGAAAGTGCGGCGCGCGAAAAAACAAAACTTACACGCCATGTTCCGTAAATATTTGGTTAAGTTGCTGCTGTGCGGTTAATTACTATCAAAAATGTCTACTTCAAGTTACTAACAATACAAGTTTGTGTTTTTCCTCGCAATTGTGATGAAAAACGTCGTATGTGGCTAGCATGGGCCCCCTACAACCAGCGGTAGGCCAACGGAAACCTACCCTCCATTACTAGGCACCCGGCGTCCAGAAGCCAAAACGGCTTATATATACGGTTTTGCCGATTTTCTGCAACTGGCTGACACCAATTCACCCAGCATTTGTGGCTTCACCATACATCACACCGGATCATGACGAATCGCTTGGCGGCGTGTTTTTGTTTGGTGGGTGGTTACTAGCCGCAGCTTTGGCCTACCACCAGTAAGGTCACTCATTTGGCACCTCGTATAGGGTCGTTACGTGTAGGGTCTCAAGGGTAAAACCTACGGATGCGAGTAGCAAAGCAAAACCCCTGGGCCCATTGTTTAACTTTAAACTATTGACAGTATTGTTTTCATTATTCTACATAATTGACTAAGAATAATTCTGCAAATTATTCTTGATCAATAAGTTGTGCATTAAGTCCACCACATTGCTATTGTATTTTGTCTACGTATGTGCAACTGTGCAATAAACGTAATAATAATAACAATCATATAATAATGAAAAAAGTACGAATTTTGTCATCATCAGCCATTTGACGCCCACTGCAGGACACAGGCCTCCTCCGTGGTTTTCATAACCATGAAGGTTTTTTCCATAATCGCCACGCTTGGCAGGCGGGTTGGCGATCGCAGTATGCTGTTGGAATCTCAGGAAGACGCTGCTGCCCGTCTCCTGGTGATGTATTTCCTTAGTCGCCTGAATCGCCGAATTTGTATTGGAACATAATACCTTACACGGGCGGTGTAGTGGATTTTTTACAACATTTCTTGTTAATACTTCGATTGTACACCAATGTAACAATACTTAGAAACCACGGTCGGATAACAGCTATAATCTCCTCAAATTATAATCTGCACTGTAAAAACGTCGCGTGTCACGTAATAAGCGACTGAACGAATGACTGAATCGAGTAATTCGAA
Organism: Yponomeuta evonymella; assembly: GCA_963969515.1. Classification (NCBI taxonomy): domain Eukaryota; kingdom Metazoa; phylum Arthropoda; class Insecta; order Lepidoptera; family Yponomeutidae; genus Yponomeuta; species Yponomeuta evonymella. Next base: position 11,492,731 of record OZ018360.1, on the reverse strand, counting down.
ACGGTGTCGATATCGAATTCGAGGAATTCGGTCCGGCGTGGAAGGACCGATCGATATTGCCAATTTATTCATAGGCGCGCCTTATTGGTGCCTGTCGCACTATGCACCACATTGCTTATTCCATTTGTTTTTGGCCACCTCTATGCACACATTTGATCACTGTAGATTACACTTACGAAACAACGTGATTTTAAAGCCGGTCACCACCAAGATTTGTTTGTTTGGTTAAGAAACCCCTAGCGCCCAAATGTGTAAAGCAAAAGATGCTAAAAGAAGTAAGAAAAGGCATTTTAACAATACGACACATCGCGAGTAAAAATAAAGCAAAATAATAACATTGAACCCAAAAATAGAGCCAAAATGAAAACCATTTATTATTAACAGAAACAGAAGTGGAGAACGCGATGGATGAGCATGAGCCACGTTTTGATGATCACGAGAATTTTAGTTGGCCCGTACCAAAAGTGGTCTGACAGAGTTTATCTGCGTAGAAGACATTTCGTGTTGAGCTACCCGCTTTCCTATTTAAGATCTCAAGTCACGCCGAAAAAGACACGATCTCAAGTCACGCCGAAAAATACACGATCTCGATACCGTGTTATCTGCCGTCTGCTCATCTCGTTCGGTGGATGGGCGACGTCAAGCGATCGTCACTTGTTTCGGTTACGCAACGCAACTGTGACACTGCCTCTCGCCCTAGTAGCTAGTACAGTTAGTGGCACCTGAAGATACCTCTTTTTGCTTGCTACTTACCCACTGTTAAGTCCTCGTAACAGTGTGCTACCTCGGGCTGTCCGACTGTACAAATGAAACTGGGCAGAAGGACTCGCTCGATCCCAGTGTAAAATCAAGGCGTGAGAATACAATGGCTGATAAGAAAATGCTTCGGTCCAGCATCGGATGATGTTTGTAGGAATACAAGGAAATGTCAGAGATATTTAATGTGTGGTTTATTACCTACGTGAAACTGGACAAAAAAAACTGGTTTAGTGCGTTTAGGACCCGCGCTCTGAGGGTTCCGAACATTCCGAAAAATTAAGTTTGCAGTAAATGTTCTCTCGTAAAACACGACTTCAAAGATATTACTTATTAAAATTCTTGTACCAGAAATTAATACTTAATACTCGTAATATTTTTAACACACTTCAAAAAAGGAGAAGGTTCTCAATTCGACGCGTATATTGTAATTTTTTTTTTGCTATGTCCTCGCATAACTCCGTCAAATCTTAACCGATTTTGACAATTATTTTTTTGTTCGAATAGATATAACGTTCCATTAGTCCCATTTTAATTTGGTGAAGATTCTTGCCCGATTATGTCACTATAAGCCTTTTGTAAAGTAAATAAACGATTTATTTATTTATTATTTTATTTATTATTTGATGCAGACTCAGAGATGGAGATAGCGACTCTTAAATGGACAGCAGTAAATAAGGCCTAATGGCCCATCCTCTAGTAATATGCATATGTTTCATAAAAATACCGTAAAAGTAATTGGGTAATTTGGTGTTTTGAAGTCGGTTTTTACTTTTTATTGAATTTTTTTTATATTCTTACTAAACAATAGGTCTTTATAACGTGGTCTTACAATTTTTCTGTTTGTTCTCCGCAAATTTTCGTGGAGGAAACAAAGAAAAAATCACTCTTGTAGGAACACCATGGATATACTGAACACGTCGTGGATACGTCCAACCACTTCGGACCGTGTTTACCAAATTACCAGGTGTCAACATTATTGACAGGACACTAGAGTCGGTTTTCCCCCTGACTGGCCAATGAGTCATGATCGGGTGATGCGGTTCCCCTCATGGAGCCAGTTTTAGAATGACGTCGAAAATAATACAACGAAAAATGTGGTATTATTTTAGTGACATTCTTTGGAACGTATACTGTATGAAATCAGAAACAAAATCAAAAATTTATTTCAACGTAAAGAATTTACATTATGTTTATTAAATGTCCATGTGCAATGTTATTCGATGTCCTTGGGCCGAGTTGTAGTGGAGAAAAAACTGAAAAATAACTCCACTCTGACGATCTTATATCAAATTATCTTAAATCTACTACATAAGTTGGTACGAGTACCTACCTAACAAGATCTCATTCTATTATTCCAAAAACGACAGAAAGAAGTGGCGTGCCTTGGAGGAGGCTTATTGTGAGCAGAACGACGTAAGTGCCGTAAAAGAAACAATAATTCTTAGTGAAAAGACAGCTTTTGCTAAGAATGTAATGAAAATTCTATTCGCAAGTTTTTTTTGTTCGTACCGCAGATTAACCTCCTTAGGATATGTAAACAGGTACATTTTCTAGTCTATTCTACATTGCTGGTCACGACATCTAGTGGCCATCGTGGCAATAAAGTGTCATCCTGAAACCCGCATTGGCCAAGGGGAGTCTTGAAAGCGTACGCCCTTATCTGCCGGTGCTAAACGATAGCACAGAGTGGAGTTGATGCGGCGATGGTCGACATTGATGTCCATATTGTGACCAACACGCAAAAAATATTGTTGTTAACACATCATTAACGCCCAGTGTTATTTTATAAACACATGTTTCCATAAAAATACTCCTCTAAAATTCACTTAATAGTCAGGGGTTAAGGGCCATACCTACATAGTTTACTAACCATTTTGAGAGTGTTTTAAGGAATCGTGTTTTATAAACAACGCTTTTAAATCTATGCTAGATGAAGAAACATACGAAGAAACGACTACAAACTTTGCAGTTATATAAATGTAACTCAACCGAAAAGTGAGCAAGTAAATATTTTATATAAAATAACTACAAATTGGTACATTTGTAGCCATACCACTCGTTAACTGTGAAAGAAAAAAATGTGAATAAACCTTAGTGTAGAGTGTTCACATTATCTCAACGCCTGACATTACCCATCCGCGGTGGGCACGCGTGCTAATTAAACCCATACTTTCATAGGCTACCTACATTAAAAAATCTACAAATTAATAAGTTTTTCTTCTCTACTTGTCCTATGAAACCTTGTTTTTTAGCCCAATTTCGAGATTCTAGGTCAACGCGAAGTAAAGTACTCTTCAATTTGCACCTTCTCAAGGCATTATTTATTAGGAGGTAGTTTCGTTTACCTTTTCCTGAGGCTATGAATTAAGAACAACCTAAATTAAATTGCCGGGTACAATGACCCATGTTGTTCCTTATAGATCGCTTCTCACGCAGGATAAGTGATAAGTAATATGGAGCATAAGTTAAGACAAAAACTTTTTCTCAAACATGCTTGTAAATTTGAGCATTATTTTGACAACCTTCTTCGAGATAAATCGAAATTTCTGTACTAGCCAAATACACGCGAGCAACGGCCGGCAAAAGTTGTATGAAAATCCATAATTATCTGTCGTGTTTTAGCGGCCAAATAAATTACTTAGTAAACTCATATCTGTCGTGTAATTTAAAACCGGCCAAGTGCGAGTCGGACTTGCGCACGAACGGTTCCGTACCAAGTCTTTACAACAATAGACGCAACGATGAAGAAAAAACGGCAAAAAAAATCACGTTTGTTGTATGGGAGCCCCCTTAGATATTTATTGTATTTTAATTTAATTATTTATTTTTGAAGCTAATATAGAACTAAGTATTGAATATTTGAAGCGTCTATCTGTTGCTGTTATTAATAATTACTAAGACTTCACTGTCCGTCTGTCTGTCTGTCACCAGACCTGTTGATAGCTAGGCAGTTGAAATTTTCACAGATGATTTATTTCGGTTCCCGCTATAACAACAAATACTAAAAACAGATTAAATTAAATATTTAAAGGGTGCTCCCATACAACAAACGTGATTTTTTGCATGTTTTTCCCTATCTTTGTGTCTAATGTTGATAATGGTACGGAACCCTTCCGATAAGTCCAAGACTGAGAAGTAGACACGACGGATCAGGAGACGCAGCGTAGGTCGCTAGTCAGCTTGGATCTATAAAGTATATTTCTTATTGCAACTCTCATACACCTAAGCCCGTCCCTGGACGAAACTAGACTATTTAATTATTAAACCGCCAACTGACCAGCTAACTTTCCTTGCAGAGCGACGGCAAGATGGTGTTCGACGTGATCCAGCGGATGGAGGACACAGAGCCCTTCAGTGAGGAGCTCCTGGCTGCGATGAAGCGGCTCTGGGCCGACCAGGGCGTCCAAGAGTGCTTCGGTCGCTCTAACGAGTACCAGCTCAACGACTCCGCCAAATAGTAAGTGGCTAGATAAATGACATACGCACAATCATATACATAAAAGTAACGCAGGAGAATTAGAGGTTTTCCACGATCTTCACACACCTCTTTCGCTTCATCAACATTTCCAGCTCGGTAAACCGCCAGAGTGTGATGTGTTTATGGATGGGTAAGGAAGTGCGGTTGAGGTATGCGAGAGAAAAGAAGTGGCAGTGACAAGGTTCCAGACTTCCAGCTCTAGGAAACAAAGGTTTACAGATTTAAGAAGAGAAGGCGTTTCATATGGTCTTTGTAAGGCTCTAGATACACAGAAGACCGTGGGGCGAGGGGCGAGGCGAGGCAGAGTCGCGACGCGTTGTATAGAGTTCGCGCCCTCGCCCCGTCTCTTCAGTACATTTTGTATGAAAGTAAATTGGAAAGACGACGCGTTTTTTCCGCGCCCCCGCCCCACGTCCCATCTGTGTATCTCAGCCCTAAGCGATTTTTGTAAAATACTCATTTCCGTATTTATTGTCGATTTGTCTTCCTCACGTTGACTGGATTAAATGGACTGTGTCATAATGATTTATTTAAAGAAGGGTGTTACAGGGTGGTGTTAAAATATGGTGCAAATTACTTAGGTATCAAAATAGTGTTTACAACTAATTAAACAAGTTACGTCACCGGCGGGTGTAGCACAAACGTGATATGATGCGGTCTTAATAAAGCGACAATTCGCGCTATGAATTCTTCTAGGAGGGCTGCTTGCCTTAGTGAAACTCCATCGTGTCCTGTGTACGCTAAAACCTGCACTCAGGAGGAGCTTATCGCTGTTAATGACAAGGCAGTGAGTGCCGCAGAATTTTGGCTTTAACCCAATCGAATCCTACAGATTTGCCATCGATTCAGTAAGAAGAGCGGCTTCGGCTAAAGTCACTTCTGTCAGCGCCTTAAGCTGTTCTTGCGCTGCTCATGCACTGCTACATGTTAACCGTGGAATGCAGCCCCTGAAGAGCAACGCATTAGTCGCGTATCTAAACTGTTACAACTTCTACGGCATTTCAGCGTTAAATAATCCTAATCGAACCCGCATGCATCGCGAAGCTCGCAAAACTAATAAGCTGCTTAAAACTAAGGTCTTCTCGGCGTTAGCGTGAACTGCAGTGGCTCGTTCGGTATGTAGGTAGGCGTGACACTGTACGTCAACTCGCCGTGGCCCCACGTCACTGAGTACCGCTGGAATGTCTGCGAAAGATAACAGCCGGTATTGTTTATTCGGGACTACATTACTTCAACGACGGATTGCTGTGGGTGGTACAGAACGTTTCAGTCGGTTGTACGATGTATACATTAGAAATGAGAAAGTCAGTGGGTGAGAACCGAGGGTTAAAATTCATCAATAGGATAATATGCATTAAATACCCTCCTTCTCTGATCTGATGAATGATGTGTCGGCGCGATACCCATGTCTCTTCAGTCTATACCTATCCTATTTAAATTAATATAGGATTGTGTAAGATCCAGCGTAAGTTACATGCAAACTTAAATCACCAGTTTTTTTTTCTTTTTTGCTACAAACCCCGTATTTTAAATTATGCTTTAATTTACAACAAGCTAACATTGAAAGCAAAAATTGTGAGGTAACTGAAATCTCCGAAGTGTTTACATAACTCGACGCTTGAAATCACCAATCCGCGATGGGCTCGCGTAGTGATTAGGCTCTCTGTGAGAGGTGGCCCGTACTCTGCAGTTACCTATATTATGCTAAAAGTGTGTGTTAGACACTTCGCTTTCCAATTGAACCTACTGTACCTATCGTGCTAATGGCCTAGGTATGTAAATGTCACTCTGTATGTATGTGGGTACGGTTTACGAGGCGAGCCGACTGATTATGCCAAAAAGTTTATGGGCGTCATTCATTACGGGGCAACATTTATACCGGGGCTGCGTGAGGCTTCGTTCGTGCGTGGCTCCCTATCTCAGGTCACACCTCAGTGTTTTTTGTGTGTGCTTGAATTTTTTGTTTGCCCTAGAATAAGCCTTAATCTCCTCATACAAACTCGGTTTATTCTAAGCTCCCCGAACGGCGGTTAAAACGATCACGGCCGTGAACCTAAGCCAAAAAACCTAGGACTAGATAGAAATGCTATCTAGGCCCATGTTCGTGATCCTAGGTTCTTTGTCGTGGGTCCTAAAAGTCACTGTTAACATGATTGAGAGATTGTACATACACTTTTTGCAAATACGATCAGTAAAAGGAGATATGATTTTTTTTTCTTTTGTGGCCCTAGTTAGCCGACTGGATCCCCTTAAAGTACAGACAGTCTGACTTTGCCGATGACGTTTAATTTGTTATTTGAACTAGTGATAGGGATGTGGTCTATGTATGTACGACGCAGCGCTCAACTAAAGGTAATCGCCATATTTTCGGCGATTCTAGGTTAGTAGTTTAGTACCTTAGCCAGTAGCAACTGAAGTTCGGCTTCAGCGAACCTCTTCCCGATGCACATGCGCCGTCCGAACCCGAAAGGGAGGGACGCGAACGGGTGGATGCCGATCTTCTTCTGTTTACGCCACACCTCACGAGCGTGCGCGCAGTGAACGTCAGTAGTGGCCGCTTTGTACAGGTCCTAGAAAAAAATCCTGATGCATCAAAAGCAGAGTCTAAGGTTGCCAGGCCAAAAACAAGAAAAGCCGAAGTCACGTCCATATTTTGCCGGACATTTAACCCTGAAAGCCAGACACACTGCTTTGCGTGTCCATGCGTTCGTCTTTCGACTAAAAGCCTAACAAGATCCAGGCAGACTGCGCTTGTATAGCCGGACACGACTGTTAAGCCGGACATCAGGCAACTCTACGTGCGCCAGACGATTCATTGAAAAGAAAAGAGTTATTGTTTAAATTAAAATGTCATTACGATATTTGTCTACTACGAGCCAGAGAACGACAGACGCCGACAGTGAATAAGTCCCATGAATTGAATTTTGGTGCGTAATGCAATGCATATAAGGACTATGTGAACTATTAAGATGAAGGAGATACAATAACATTGAAGTGAACGAATGTATGAGTTGTTTTACAAAGTGAAGTCCCTCCCTTGAAGAATTCGTTCGAGAACAACTCGCGTCTTATCTACAAGCCTCGCCGAGTCGAGCCGTATCGAATTACATCAATTCGCCTGCCATAAAGTTATCGGTTCTGGTCCTGTCCTGACTACTCGTATAGAAGCAATACCGCAGCAAATGTGTAGAATGCGAATTCGAACCATTCGATTCGGCCCGCGAAGGCCGCGGCATTATGGTTTAGGAAGAGACTCGTTTGTTAGAAATAGGATGGATAAATACAGACCTTCCTAATGCATAGTAGGAAACAAACCTTAGTCTTATTGGAACAGTCCGTCTCTGTGATATCCCTAGAAAGCTTTGTCTTCTCCGATATGGACTCTTTGTTTCTCAACCAACGTTCGGGAACGAATGATTCTGGCGATCAGTGTTGCCAACTCCGTAACTACAAAATATGCTAGATCGACGTCGAAAATAAGCCAAAAATATGCCAACTCTCTATTAAATATGCTAAATTAAAATGCCAACTTATGAATTAAAATGTTTATTCATTTAAATGTTTCATAATCTTATTCCCATCTAATGTTATGCGGAATAATAGTATATCAGTCAAACAAAATGTCAATGTCCTCGTCATCATCAGTAACATCAACAGTTGCAGCTGATGTTGAAGGTTCTATCGTAAGTGTCTTTGCTACCAATACAGCGCAGAACACTGTCTGGCACTTCGTAGGAATAACAGCACTTCCCTACTCTCTCGAGTCTAAATCTTATATACAAAACCAAATGAGTTTGATTAAAACAAAGCTCAGAAATCGATTAACAGTGAAAACGCTCAACTCTATTTTGTAAGAGATCATCAAGAAAGAGACTGCACTCCTGATTTCGTTTTCAACGGCCTGCAACCCCTCTTTAAAATCTTTTATTTGCTCCCAGCTGACCTATAATGTTGATTATACTTAAGCCATTATTTTTGTCATAAAACTCAAAATTAAAAAGAAATTGGTAAATCGCACGAAATATCAGACGTAAGTGAGTCGGTAACGAACGAATAGACGACGAAACCAATGAGTCCACAATGTAACATAGACAATCAAAACAAAATGAACCAAAAATATTGGAATCCCAGTTAGGATGATATTCGCCCTAAAAGTGTCGCCGAATAAAAATATTAGTGATGGGCCGTAGAGTTACGTTCGGAAACATGTTATCGCTCACGTTAAAAAATGCTAAAAATTATGCTGTATGCTAAAAGCCAAATAAATATGCTAAACATAAAGAAAATATGCCAAATTTAGCATAAAATATGCCAAATTGGCAACACTGCTGGCGATGGAAAGTAGCGATCCTCGTTTGACAGGATGTAGTGGGGGAAGACTACGTGCGACTGCAAGATAGAGTTTCAAATGTTGAGAAATTTACTTGAAATCTTGTAAGTAAATGCCTCTGTTAGTAAAACTTGTATCTATAACAATTCACAAGACTTTCTCAAGGATGATGCTGTGCAAGCATTTTGTTTGAGAATTATTATGTATTTTTATGTGTCTAATTAAGAATAACCGCATAGCCAATCGTAGCTGTTATGCGCACATGTGAATGCGAAGTGCCAAAGATAAATTAGATGTAGCACTTACCCCTTTAGGTACTTCATATCCAGAAATGACAGCGTCACTCTGAAGGCAGCGGCCGTTCCCCAAAATAACCGGCTTAATGCTGGAAAAAGACAAGTCCACCCTGTTAATAGTTAATCATTGTATAGACAAAACACTCTCTTCATAGCAGCCTATTAAGTGTTGCCATCGAGGGAATACGCTTGGCTATAAATAGAAATTAGGCTGGAGTACAAATATAATCAGCAAACCGAGCGACCTTGACCCAAATGTGCTGCTAGGCAGTACCCAAATGACAGGCGACAAGCTATTATTACAGCGTGCCTATATCATTCGTTAGTATTATCTTAGGTGTATAATGTTTCAGAACAAACAAAATTTGCCAAATTAAATCTTCGTTATTCGAAGTAGAACGTATAATAAATGGTAATAAATTTCTTGTTGGTATAATAAATGTCTTTCTTCTTCTTCTAAAGTTACACAGATGTGGTCGCGGGTTTTCATTTATATATGAGATGTGCATTCTGATTAGTTTTAACAGGCATTGCAGATTTATCGGTGCTATTCACGACGGTATGTTTGTCTCAGCTGAAAATTGAATTCATTGGCTTTAGCGAGTTAACGGTGAAGGAAAACAACGGTGAAGGAAAACATCGTGAGGAAACCTGAGTGTCTGAGCTATTCACATATCTCAGCGCTTGAAATCGCCAATCCGCGGTGGGCACGCGTGGCGATTAAGCCCACACTCTCCCTGAGAGAGGGCCTGTGCCCTACAGTAGGGCATACACACATCAAAAAAAGTTTGCGATCACTTTGAAAAACTGAAATCTTTTTTGTTAGATTATATTATGATGATTTTTTCTTCTTTTTAGATTCTTTATTTAAAAAAAAAAGAATTAGAACACAAAACAATGACACCGTTCAGTTGTTTTTTCATTTTAAAAGGCTTTCAGTCCTAGCTTACGCTCATTCAGAAATCTGATTTAGTCAATTATATATAACCGATTCAAGATATTTTTTGCGGAAAGTTGTGATTGAAAAAATGCCAAGAGGATTATCAGAGGTTTTACGAGCAAGAATAGTAACTTTGAGGGAAGAAGGATACACCACGAGAGTACTAGCACGCAGACTTGCTATATCCCAATCGTGTGTCGTGGCTACGTTGCAGAGGTACCACGGAATGGGGAATTTAGCTGACCGACCCCGCAGCGGTCGCCCAACTGTTTTGACAGCTGCCCAAAAGCGCTATATTAGATTGCTGGCGCCACTAAAATAAAAGCAGAAGTCAGGGCCGCCTCTGGGCTTGAAGTTAGCACGCAGACCGTTCGCAATTGCTTGCACCACGCTGGATTACGAGCACGGAGGTCTTGGCGAGCTCCGCTCAATTCCCGGCTACGTCAACAACGAAGATTGCAGTGGGCTAGACTTCGGCAAAATGAAGAAGGTGAGGAAGAAAACATTTGGCAAAACTGTCTCTTCGTTGACGAATCCCGAATCAGCACTCATCCAGATAACCGACGTGTCCGTGTCTGGAGAAGACCAGGCGACCGTGAAAGACAAAGAACTGCCACTGGAACAGTTCATTATGATTGGAGCTAGAACGCCTTTGATCCCGTATCGGGGCTACATGACAGCAGACATGTACAAAGCAGTTGTTATTGATGATATCGTCAGACCATTCCGAGTAAACCATGTGCACCAATTTGTACTGGTCGATGATAATGCACCCGCACATCGAGCTCAACGAGTCAATGCTGCTCTTCAAGAATACGATTAGACTGGCCTGCCGGCTCGCCCGACTTAAACCCAATAGAGCACGCGTGGGATGCTCTTAAACGAGCTGTATGGAACCGTGAGCCACGTCCCCAGACAGTTCCAGAGCTCAGGGAAGCCGCTATTGAAGAATGGGATAGGTTACCCCAGGAAATGCTGGATAACTTGATCCTCAGCATGCCCAGGAGGATCTCCGCATGTGTTCGAGCCAGGGGAGGAGTTATTTTATATTGAATTTAACCTTTTAATAATAAATTGTTGTTTAAGTTTAATTAAACAGTATTTTTCTTTCTATGAAATTTCTATCACAATTACATTATGATTAATGGCTCAATTTTTTTTAAATAAATAATAAAAAATAGTTTTATATTTTAATTTCAAACAGGGTATTCCTATTTAAAGAAAGCATACAACATAGATTTTTTCTTGATAAAGTTAAATTTAAAGAATTATAGGAGCTTATGCTATTGATCACAAACTTTTTTTGATGTGTGTATATAGGCTGCTTATGTTAGCGAGTTATGTGCTATCAGTACCATGAGACACTTGAATGACTATGGCAATGGAGAGTCTCATGTTCTAGATTCAAATGTCGATTAATGTTTGCACCTTACATGGTGTTGATTTGCTATCACGAAGACGATACATCATGCTTGACGACACAACTAAAGATCGAAGGTTTATCTGCGGTCGAGCTCGTGTCTCGAGTCTCGACATGTGAAACTTAGGTTTTGAATTACGTTTTATAGACACTTCACGGTACTAGGTGGTCCACGTATGTTCAACGTCATTACGAGCTAATAGGAGTTTTCCCACAGTTAGACGCACGAGTACCTACATTAATAAGGAGAAGTTCTCGGATTTATCAGATTAGTGACTTTGGTTTGAGTCAACCCTTCATCATATCACGGTAATATGATGCTACGGGAAGGTAACGGTAACTCGAATCTGCGATCGTTTGGTTGGAAAACCGCCCCTTTCACTTAGCTACCACAGCATATTCCGGTAGGTGGTCACCCATACGAAGTCGGCTGACTAATTTGTTTCGATTCTACGGATTATTCATTTGATAATTGCCCTAATTTGTGAAGTCGTAACTAACGTTAGGCACTATTGAACTTTATAAGTTTTACACAAAACGAGGTAATCTATATTCTGACTCACGCGAGCAATGACCATTGGGTCATTGAAAACGCGGTTCAAGATCCAAGTTTCGTGGGTGGCGGAAACTGGTAATAATTCATGACATGACACTTACTAGGGGGGTTCAATAAGTAGTGAGAATGAATAAGATGCAATTAACTTTTATCATAATTATGTTATTTTATCTTTCAGTCACCTTTTAGTTGTATACACTTAGCATATCTTTTTTTGACACGTAAATTCCTTTATTAAAAACATCTTCATCTTGATTCTCTAAAAAAAACTTGTGCTGCGGCGATCACTGCGTCATCATCGTCGAATTTCTGGCCTCTTAGATATTCTTTCAATCTCGGAAATAGATAAAAGTCACTAGGTGCAAGGTCTGGAGAATAATATTCTCAGAATATGGAGGATGTTCTACAATCGAAGCCAGCATCATTGATGGCAGCCATCGCAACTTTGGACTTGTGCGCTGGAGCGTCATCAAGATATGATGAAACAAAACAACTTTAGCGAGTTTGCCACGCCGTTTTTCGCGTATCTCGTCACGCAACTTTTTGATTTGTTCTGCGTACATATTCCCCGTAATAGTGGCACCATAACTGAGTTATTCAATCATCACCACCCCTTTGCTGTCCCAAAAAAGAGAACCCATGATCTGAATTTCTTATGGGTCTGTGATGGATGACGTTCTCTTCCAAGTCATGGATTTTTTTTTTGTTTCAGGGTCGTAATAGTAAAGTCATGTTTCATCGATAGATAGAAGTCGAGCCAAAAACCTATTTAGGATCAGTTCCACAGTTCCAAACAGTTTTGTGAAATTCTCAGCCTGGTTAGTTTTGTTCGGCCGTTAGCATTATAGGCACCCAATGCGCTGAGACTTTTTTCATTCCCAAATGGTCATGTACTATATTATAAACACCCCAATTGAAATCTTTATTTTTTCAGCTATAAAACGAACAGTAAGTAGTACGACGATCCGTCAAAACAATTTTTTCAACATTTTTTATCATTTCTTTAGTTACTGCAGTCGGAGCGCGCCCTGAGCGCGAGTCGTCATTAGTAGATGTTCTTCCCCTCTTAAACTTAGCGCGCCACCGTAGAATAAGGAGGAGCATGAACCCGAACGTATCTTGCAAGTCTTGATTTACTTGTTCCGTAGTAAAGTTTTTCAAACATATATATTTAATTACTGCGTGGACTTCAATCTTCTCATTTTCGATTACTCGTTGCGACAGAAGACAAGTAATGGTTGAGAAAACAAAAGAGTATCAAACTTTTTTTTTTATTATGCCGACAAACAAGTGGGCTATGCCTGCCAGTATTTTCTTTTTCTCTATCCATGGAGTTTATACTTCATTCTCACTACTTATCGAATACCCCTCGTAATCTAGCAGTGAAAATTGTTCAGAGTTTGAAAATTAGAGACAATGCTCATGTTACAAATGTTACGTACACATGCTTAACCAGCATATATCGCAGTGCAGGACACATATGTTCCGACCGACCGATTTTATTATTTTTGTTGCGTATATTCAGAAAAAAAGTCTGGTACGGCAACGGTATACCTATTGAGCTAATACTGCTCTACATTTCTCTCAAACTCAACTGTACCACCCATAGGAGGCACATTAACGCGTTCAGAACCACAAAGCTCGTGTGAGCCCCCCCTCAAACGCATAAAATAAATTTGCATGCTCCCGCCAATACCGGAGGAGCATTTAACAGGCACGTTACACGCGGTATTACTGTGGCATTACGATCCTAACCGATATCGGGCCGTGCCGATGTTTGCCGCATGTCATTAGGCGTGTAACGTCAATATTATGCAAACTGCCAGTCGCTGATATGGCCGGATTGCCCAGTCTCCTGGGTACACGCAAAGGTTTGCGTGTACTTGATGTCAGTTAGGGTGAAACAAGGGAGCGGTTGCTATCTATTCTTATCAGCCCTGTACATAAACAGAGCCCAATGTTTTCTTCTCTTTCACGCCTACCCATCCGGTCCTTTTGCCAGTCTCGTCCAGCATAACGAACTCTCACCCGATGTTACCGAACGTTTTTATCTAACGACAGGCAGCGGATCAACCTGTACTGTTTTAACGTCCTTTCTGAATTCTTAGTAGAGTGCATGCATCTAAAAGTTGATATATATATTCTAAAATTCTGATTATGAGTGAGTTTTATATAGACATTTTTTATTTACCACGCGGGTAAATACCCGGCAATTGCAGGTGAAAATGAAGCCGTCTTTTCAAAGGCACTAAAATTTCAACAGTGTACCTAGGCTAGTGTGCCAAAGCACAGGCCAAATGCAGTGGGAGAAAATCTTACCGCAAAGCTTCTTTTATGCATGCGCGTAAATAAGGCAGCCTATCCAAATCCTTGCTCGTGAGAGACCGATCCAGCGGTATATGTCGGTCCAGCTCCGCGTGCAGTTGATTCTGAACCCTATCGTTGTTCGCCAGAAGGTAGAAAGTGCTGGCTGCGGCCGCGGCGGTTGTGTCTACGCCGACGAGGAGCAAATCCAATGCTAATATCGTAGCTGCTTTTTGTCCGGACGCTCTCGCTATCTGAGCACACACGCCCTTATCCGTGAGCCTTTTCAAGCAGAGGTATCTGAAGGCGTCGAGTGCTTCCACGTAAGTTTTGTACGCTGTAGTCGGGTAAAGTCTCCATAGCGGTGCTGACAATTCCAACTCTGGTACGCTGTGGAAGAAGCCATGAATGCAGCGTATGATATCTTTTGCGGTTGCGTCATCGTCGCTCAGACACCCCAGTCGCGTGCCTAAAGCCCACGCCCCGACACCTGAAAAAAAAAGAATGTTGAAATTCGGTACTATTCGATCGGCACGGTTCACCTGGAAACAGGTCGTTAACACTCAAACGAACGAAAAGGTCTCAAGTTCCTACCGTGTCGGAACAATAAATACTCCCTGTGATAGTCGGTGCCAAGCACTGACGTGTTGAATTTAATACCGATACAATTAAATAGTGTTATATTATAGTGGGACATTTTCTGTTGATTTACGATTTCGGCAATATTCACAAAGTGAGGCTTGACTCAAAGGGTACTTACACTCGAGGGCCCATTTGTAGAGCTCCGTAAGAAAATCTGCTGGTAGCTCTCGCTTGTCGTCTAGTAGACTTTCCATTCTGCGAAAATAAAAAATAAGTTTTCGAAGTAAAACTTTCGTAAGCACTACACTGAGTTATACATAAAGTAAATCATAAAATAGCTTGACGTAGTGTTCTCGAGTATCAGCCACCTAGGTAACTAAATTTAACTTCGGAACCATCATCAATCCACCGCTGCTAACATGATTTTACCTGGTGGATGGATACCCTACGCTTCGTCTGCAGAGACGTTTGTGAACCTTTTCCGTATTGGTTTTCGATTTTTCGACATAAACGACTGACAGACTTCTTCTTTCGCTACCCCCAGTCTACTATCGATCCTCTCTAAAATCGCCGTGCTGAGTCATCGGGGAAAATGGTAAACTTTTCCTCATACGTTGCAGAATACTAGCACCGTTGTGCAAACAAACTTTAAAGTACTGCGCTTCGATCATTAGAGGATGTTGTCAGCCGCACCGTGAATCATAAACAGAGTGGTCGGAACAAAAATGCGACCGCTAACGCAGACGAGTTGCCAAGAACGGGATGTGGTCATTTAACCGTGATTCTTCACGATCTCGAGACACTCATTACATTCTCGACTGTATTGGATGAGCCATAAGCCGATTATTGATGGCATGTAAATAATTTTACATCGTTATTCGAGCGTTGAATACCACACATCTGTTGAAATGTGCTAACAATTAAACTTATCACTTGGGGTTCCTAAAACTAGCAGGAAACCACGCTCAGTTGTTCAGGGTTTTCCCTTCAATTATGAAAATTTTTTTACATTATGGTATTGAAGATTACTGTATCAACTACAAAGCTAATTCATTAAATTATTAGGTTTACTATTTGTGAATAGGTTTCAATTAATAATTTTCCGATAGGAACTTTAATTTACATGAAACGCGTTTGCTTGACTCGCTTTTAGCATTTTTTTCTCTAGCGTGGCTTAAACAGGGCATGTCGGATCGTATTATTTAAATACTTCATCACCAAGTTATGTTAACGCTTTCTGTGCAAAAGTAATGAACAAGTGTAAATTAACAGACCCAAGTAAATAGTTCAGAAAATGTAGTTTATGTCTGCATCATAAAAATACTGCATTTACAATCGGTTATTAGTCGTAGAAGGAGCACACAATGCTTTGATGCACAAAACTTTCAATGATATTCAATCCTATTCAATGACATATCTTTGTAACACTGCCCTTATCAGATGCATTTGTGTCCCCTGCCTACGGATATCTTATCTTCGGTTATCGGTGAACAATTAAGCACATACCTGACTACAAAGTCACTGGTGACACGGTCGAGAGCCGGTACTGCAACCCTGGACGCCTCTGGAACCACGAGGGATTTGGATACCTTCGACCGAAACCGCCACCAGGCCTCACCATGTCTGGAACAACAATAAACAACTGAAGTTCAGAAACATGAGTTAACATCGAACTGCACCAACTCCTTACACGCCAATCAGTCCAGGCTCGTCGCCAAAGAAATCCTTCCTCAACTCCTGCTTGTAATGCCTCAGACACGGCGCAACAGCCCGATGCGGCATCACTTCTTCCCGCCGATAAATACGCGCGGTTTCCTCGGCACAAAATGGGAAGACTAAATCGGGATGTCCGAAGAGCTTGGCCACTTTTGCGGCCCCACCATCTCCTGCCAGTGCGCGCAATGTCCACAAGGCACCGTCTAAAGCTCTTGTTCTCCACGGTTTCTGGTTGAGTGCGAACCTCCAAGAGTTGCCTAGCAACGGCAAGGGCCGCGGACCCGGCATGCCGGCGTAACACCGCGCGCCACCCATTGCTAAGCGAATACTAATGGAGCAGGGATGCTACTGTCACAACAGTGCGGCGACAGCACAACAAACCTAGAGTTTCAGCTGTGTCGCAACCCTAGCTACCCAACCGTGACCACATGCAGAAAGCTAAACAAGCCTCCAATTCACAGGCCACATGTAGGTCGTTAGTGCGATAACATCATTTAACACTTGCGTGTGATGGAAACTGTTTTATTTGGAAATAGTGCAAGTCATGGTGCTGATTGTTGGCGGCTATTTGAGGACAGATTCCGTATTTCTCGAACGCCTATCGGCTGTTTGTTTCTATGATGACCTGTTAATCCTAACACGTATCTGCTACGCCATTAACATTATTGTAAACTTCTAATTTCCAAACCAAGCCTCCATTTAATTTCCTTCATTATGTAAAGCCATATTTAGTTTACGCAAATATGACCATATTTCTGAATATCGAACTAAACTCAAGTGGCTCCCCATTCGACTCCGCCGGAATACACATATTCTTTCTCTCCTCTATTGCATTCTGTTTTACCCAGCTACCCCATCATATCTCAAAGAGCGTTTTGAGTTTCTCCATTCTTCCCACAGTCTGACTCTTCGTTCATCTCAAAACCTTCTCCTTAAAACTCCCTCCCACAGTACCAAATTCTA
The DNA here is from genome assembly GCA_963969515.1 of Yponomeuta evonymella. Classification (NCBI taxonomy): domain Eukaryota; kingdom Metazoa; phylum Arthropoda; class Insecta; order Lepidoptera; family Yponomeutidae; genus Yponomeuta; species Yponomeuta evonymella. Next base: position 11,475,387 of record OZ018360.1, on the reverse strand, counting down.
TGGCACCTCCTTCACGGTTCAGGCAGTCCATTTATGGAATAATCTGCCCGCGGAGGTTTGAAAAGCGAAGTCTTGGTCCTGTTTAAAGGCATTGGTGAAATCTCACTACCTCACTGTTTGAAGTGTAAACTGTTGCTTCTATGTATTGAGTTAAGTATTTTGTAGGTATTCATGTATATTTATGTACATGTAAAGTCTTGCTTATATGTATTTGATTATGTATTTATTTTGTAGGTATTCATGTAAGTATAGTATTATTTAAGTATATGTACATGTACATGAGTAATATGTAATTCATCATCATCATCAGCCTTTTGACGCCCACTGCAGGACATAGGCCTCCTTCGTGGTTTTCATAACCATGAGGGGTTTTGCCATAATCGCCACGCTTGGCAGGCGGGTTGGCGATCGCAGTATACGGTTGGAATCTCAGGAAGACGCTGCTGCCCGTCTCCTGGTAATTGATTTCCTTAGTCGCCTTCTACGACATTCACGGAAGGAAATGGAGTGACGCTATTCTTAATCCGGCGCCACATAGAATATGTAATTGGGTATTTGACAAAATATATAATGAGTTACTTTTAAAACGGAATTTTGTATGAAAATACTTGCTTATGACGTCACATTTCAGAGCACTCTTTTTATGTTTAATCTATTTAAAAATTGTAATACTAGTAATTGACTAAAAGAGATACATTTTCCGAGATATTTTGTAATTTTTGTTTTAATCGAGCATATGAAATAATTTACTGTTGATCGTGTCAAATACCGTATTATAAGTACCTGTATTCTTGTAATCTTTCGCTATACATATCTTTTAATTCACATACCATTATACTTCAGATTCTCTTATTTATGTACACCGACTATATTCTTCCTGCAATCCACTTTATCCAAAGGTTGTCTGGAAGAGATCGCTCTAAGCGATAAGACCGCCAATTGTATACCATTACTTAGATATAAGAAATTATTTGTAATTCTTTCACCTGGTTGTGCAATAAAGTGTTCATTATCTATCTATCTAAAGCGTGATATCGTCGGTACCTGCCTTGAATGCCAGAAAAAAATCACATTGTAGTGTAGGTACGTTACAAGTACAAATTGCTGGCAATTCGCTCCGACTCAGACCGACTTCTGTACGCTTAGCATGCCACCCTCGAGAAACGCCCTTCTCTAAGCAAAAATGACAATTTATCTGTCGAGCCCGAGATGTCTCGACGTTAGCAAGGCGACCGCGACCGAGATGGAGACGACCGAGACTTACGAGAGACCGGTAACATGGCGGCACTGACGACATGATTTCGGTCGAGTTAGACACTAATTTTGACATATACGACCGAGACATGTCTGGTATCCACGGAGGTGAAGACAAGGCTTCGAGACCATAGAATTCGACCTAAAATACATATTTTGTTAATATTTTTTGTGTTCTTGCAGTATTATAATTTATTTTTGATGTTCGTATCTTAATTTTTTCCATACTTAGTGCATAGAACTATTTATTATTTTAAAAGAACCCAGTCCAACCAAAAAGAAAACAAGAAAACCATAGAAAATAACAGTAATGCGTTTTGTTAATCCTATTGTAAAACGTGTTCATTAAAAAAATCGCATATAAATGAATGGTTTTGATTAGTTGCTTGCGTAGGAACGAAACGAAATTTATAACTTTCTAGTGAAGTTCCGCTGTCGGTAAAAACCGGTAACAATTTTTACAGGGTGGACAGACAAAAATACAACACTTTTATTTAATATGGCAATAACTACTTTTTGGTAGACAAGGCCGCACTCTATTGACTATCTCGAGTCTCTGCTACCACGCTCACACTTTCGACATGGCAAGTACTTCTAAGTCTCTCACTCGATGTCGAGAGAGAGTCAAAACGCGCATGCTAAGCAAACTGGCTTGCCAATAACGTAACCTATAAACATGGACCGAGGTTCCGTCGTAAAGGACGTAGATTACATAGTTGTCGATTGGCCGGGCGCACAATGCGGCAGTTGTCACTTGTCAGCGCTCTCGTGACGTCATTGCGATTGCCAGTTAATTGGATCCCTCAATGGAGGCGGGACTCGCCTGTTATAAAAGAGGCACAGTTCCGCTGAACCCCCAACACGAGATGGCCTCTCTGGCGGCGCCCACCGGAGCTGGGGAGGATTTTCGAACAGTTCTAAACAGGTCTTATCCCTTTAATACAATGTTGTCGGATGTAAGATTTCAGTCGTAAGGTTAACATTACCCAGAAACCAAAATTTTTAGTGCTTTTTATATTCACTTTGTCGCGTCTTATGCTGTTTTCCACGCCGTAACCTACCCTCTGAATAAGCAATTTACATCACGTAAAAGTTTTAAAAATATTTTTTTTTTATATCAGTCAGAACCAACAAATGACGCTAAGCCACCATCTTATTACTGTCGGACAGAGTGGGTCATCTTAGTTACTAAAACTGTACTCCACTTTTATTGTAGTGTACACACATTTTAGTGAGTTTAGATTTTTCTTTTAGTTTATAGGCTGGGTTAAAAAATAACGTGAATTGCCTCTGAATCATTAGTTTTTTCTTCTAATCTCCAAACTTAGCGACTGATGCATTTACGGAGTTACGGACTCGTCTGTATAGTCTGTATGAAAGGGTTCCGACGCCCGCTGGAACTCTGCGCTTGCGCCGCCGCCGATGATTGCCTCGTCCGGTCTAGAGTAAACATTAATGGCTCGCACTTCGCGATGTCTAGTCGAGATACCACTTCAAAACTTCATACTCGCAACATTGATGAGGATAATTGGTCAAAGTCAATAGTCGACTACGGTTTGTGAGGCCAGGGCATATACTAGAATCAGTGGAACAAGAAAAGCTGACCTCACCACCATGTGAAACTAAAGCTGGAAAGAGATTCCCTTTTAGTAACGGCTTATGGCTTAAACATTGCGATGGAGTCATCCAACAATGATGGATTTTCTGGCGGATAATCAACTAAAGTTTCCTATCCTAATCCTAATAAATCCAAACAATCGAATTCCCCTGATTACTAATGCGTTGTGAATTAGTAATTTTTTTCAGATTTCCCATGTCCTGCAATTAAATCTACGAAAGGAAGGGATTGTCTCGAAATTGACGGTTTGCTGCAACGCAAAATTGCTACTAGGTACTACGTAGGGATTGCAATTGCTGGATCCAGCATACAGCAATCCAGCTGGATCCAGCGCCTTTTTAAACATGCTGGATCCAGCATACATCTTGATCCAGCGATGCGGATCCGCAAACGTATCAATTTCTATTGTTTAGTTTTGAGTTGCCGCCATTTTAGAATCGGCGCGGCAACGTTGCCGTTCTGTCACCATATAGCACGTGCCGCATGAAAGGCAACGCCGCCCGCCCCCTTTCCCCCTTACCAACTGAACCGCTTATGTTTGTTTATTTTATAAATCAAAGACAGTTGATGAGTTGAGTTGAATAACTGCTCTCGACTCGATAGAAAGTGTCTTTGTGTCACTAAAGTGCATATGAAGGGCGTGTTGGTTGTTGTTTGAGAGACTGAATGGTAAGTAAAGTAAAATGTTTATTTTTAATTTTAGTATTAATGTTGGTGCAAGAAGATACCATGGAGATAGAAGAAGATCGTGTAGATGATGACGCAGAACCCGTTAAAATGACTTTAGAGCTAGAGCTTGAGATAGAATTTAAAAGAGAGAAGGAGAACTTTAATAAACAAAAGCCAAGTGGTCAATTAGATTACGAAAAGATCCTGAAAAAAGAAATGAGCGTTTATGAGAGCGAAGGAGTGCGAGGTGAACATTTATCAATGGTTTATGAGTATTTAATGAACTTAAAACCGACCAGTGTAGAGGCCGAAAGGGCATTCTCAGCAGCCGGCTATATATGCAGTTCTGTGCGAAGCAGGTTGGGAGATAAGACTATAGATAAAATTTGTTTTCTAAGGTCTTACTTTCAGAGAATTCAAAAAAAGAAGTAGTCTCTTATCGTCAGACTTTAAACTGCTTAATTATTAAGGATTAACGAGCGGAGAGGAGATTATTTCAAAGCTTTTTTTGTTTGATACAAAAATACTATTGAAAATTAAAATAGTGTTATTGTTACGGTCCTTTTTTAAAAGAATGTTAATTAAGTTAATTTTAAAAGAATTTGTGAGACTGATTGCTACTGATTAGCCGTCCTATCATTAAACATAAGCGTAATTAATAAGATAGTGCTTACTTAGAAACATTATCTTAAATGTTATATGAATATAAGGTTATATGTTTGTTATTTAATTTTATGTTGATTATTTTGATCTCAAATTATTAAAAAACCAAAGCAAATTAATATAAGATATCACCAAATGAGTGGAAGATTTCAAAGATTATCGTAAGAAGTACAAATTAATAAAAAAAGTCTTAAAAATGTCGTCTTTTTATTTTCGTTCCACGTTTTGCTGGATCCGCGCTGGATCCAGCTGGATTCAGGTCAATCCAGCAAAAATTCCGCTGGATTGAAAACGCCGCTGGATTGCAATCCCTAGTACTACGACATGAAACTGAAGGAAGAATGTCCCAGATGGAGCCGTTGCATTATGCAGGAAAATTACTAGACATTCAATCGCTACAGTAATGACGGTGGTTACATTTGATTCGTCTGCCCTTACTACGCGCGTTTCACTAACATCGAGTTCTATTCCGCTTTCAATGAGCAATCCGTTCACTGCATTTGCTTTGTAGAAAAGTGCATATTATTGCGTGGAGTACAGGATTGGGTTTAAATGCGGTCGATCGACGGATGCGCTCGCTACAAGCGAACCACGACAAGGAACACATTGTACTCGGATCATTTACACTGTGTCCGCTTATAATAAAACCACAACCAGTAGCCCGCAAAGATTAACACTCGGATATGGTTTGGGTTTGTTTTTTAACCTAGTAATATCAGTTGCAGTGGTAATTTATCGCGTTCTCTCGATTCTGATCGCTTTTTGCGGCAAATGCCTTGAGACTGGTCAAGCCCATATGAGGAACGTTGAACGCGTCAGATCAGGCAAAGTTATTTAGAACGGACACCTGGATAGGTGAGGCTTGCAAAAAACTGGTGATAATTATGTTGTCATTCAGGGCTTATGCACTCAAGGAATGATAAACCATAAAACTAGGTTTTTCAAAGAAACGTAGAATATATGGACATTTACGTAGAGGCAATCCGAATCTCCTAGGTCGTGCAGCCAAACGTAACACGTCCACTGCAGGGTATAGATCTTCTCTTAGAGACAGAGTAGGCTAGTCACCACGCGTATCTACCGCTGATTGATGATCTCTTGCTGAGTAATCTGAACAACTCAGCCACTGTTCAGATTACTCAGCGAGTAATTATTACTCAGCGATCGTCATGAAATGGTGACATCTCATCATTTCATGACGATATTGATAACCGGCCGCACAATTCGTCAGCATTTTTCCTTTGTTACAATTTTGGGTCGTCTTAATGGTCGATTGAAATTTTCCAAATCCGGAGTTTGCATAATAATTCATACTTGGGTAACGTTGAAACCTCGTAGAAGGAATAACAAACGTTGCTTGGTTTCATTTCAATACGGTATTTGACACGATCAACAATAAATTATTTCATTATGCTCGATTAAAACAAAAATTACAAAATATCTCGGAAAATGTATCTCTTTGAGTCAATTACTAGTTATTATAATTTTTAAATAGATTAAACATAAAAAGAGTGCTCTGAAATGTGACGTCATAAGCAAGTATTTTCATACAAAATTCCGTTTTAAAAGTAACTCATTTGATATTTTGTCAAATACCCAATTTTAACACTGAATATTCGAATAGGCGTACATTACGTAGTAGCAGGTTCTTTTATTCTCAAGAATTAGACCTCTTGTACATTCGTTTGGTTTCACGTCTCTTCCTCGTATCAAATCAAATTATTGAATAACCCAAGTTATAAATACGAATAGTGTTTGTCATCGTTACACTGGTATTGGTCATTTAACCGTCCAATGTCCTTTATCAATGGACTATTGACGTTTATTGTCGTTATTATAAATCTTGCTCATATCTCTGCCAGTACTTGCCTTATTTATTACACTGCATGTAAGAACATTTAAGATTTTATACAGCGTGCACTGCATTGCTTGACGGTGTGTAATCAGGTTCTTCAAACGTTTCGATCCTTGCTTTGAGTTATTCTAAATGCGTCATGATGAGGCTCTGGTTACATTTAAGGTTGTGATTACAATTTATTGGCTCATTCCACGGTAATCAATTTTTTACAATTTTTTTTTAGTTTAATTTTGATAAAACACATGCTAATTGTGAAGGAAAACATCGTGAGGAAACCCGCCGCTTGGTTGGCTCCGCACGTATTGATTTGTGTTTCCTGTGGGCTAGGCTGACTAAGCTATAAGGATCGTACAGGTCAGTCTTTCCCAAAGTGATCTCGGTCCATGTTTAACCTCTTCAGTCCTGATCTTGAAAATAACATTGGTTTCCAGGACTGACGAGGTTATTGGCGCTGGAGGCCTAGAGGGGGGGCGTTAAGGGGCCCAGAAAAAATTGTGGGGCGCTGATGTGATTTAAGGGGGCGATGGGTGATTTGTAACTTCAGCTACTTCATATTTAAAATTAGCTGAAATTAAAATCCTACTACACAACATCCATTTATTAGTTCATATTTATATCCTATTTTATTGTATAAATATGAAATTACATTTATTTAAAATATATTAAATTTATATTACGTTCACAACGCTATTTATATCTTAAGACATTTAGTAATAGGTATCAAACACTGAAAAATATTCGTGTCTTCAAGTGTTGCAGGTGAGGTCCCCACCTCCGAAGACACGTATTTAATAGGTATATCTATTGTTGCGGCCAAGCTGAGCTCTTGCTGAACGCGCGAGATTTTATCTAGTAAAAATGAAATTGAAATTAGAAGATTCAATTATAATTCACGTTTGGCGCGAACCAATATTTATTATTGCTCTCTCTGGTAAGAAGTCTCGTTTAGAATATAGGTTTAATTAAACTCCAGGCAAGACTAATATGTTATTGAGGTTTTTAAGGTGAAAAAGAAAATGGGGAGCGCTACAAAATTACAGATTTTCAAAGTGGGCGTTAGACGAAATAAGTTTGGGAATCTCTGGTATAGGTGCTGGTCAAGCCTACTCCAAGCCTATATTATACATACTAAGTAAAAGTGAATACATTCTATTATCTTTCAAAATTACCAAAATTTCATAATTTTATCTATAACTGAAAATAAATTGCTGTATGATGATTGATGACATCAACTTTTAATCTCCTACCAACACTTTTTTTAGTTATGAAAGGCGATAGGATGTCTCCTTTGTAGTAGTTTGTTTTATAGTTTATTAAATATAATTCATATTGTAGTAAAATTAAAATACATTTTCGAAATTGATAGAATTAAAGTTCATAATGTAAGTAAATGTCACACCCGTCACCATGAAATGAGCCTATTACCAATTTGGTAATGTATTTGCTCGCAAACATCAGGTTTAACAAAACTACTTAGTTATTGTTCCAACGTTTAGTGACTGCCCTATTTTATGCAGTACATGCGTAGTACAGCTGCAGCTAAAACGTGTGGAACTGACAGGTCGACCGACGTTTTGATGAATGAGTCACGCCGTTCACCGCAACAAATGCAATTCGCTCAAACTTTGCCCGGTTATATCGGATCAATGTTCTGAGTTTCTAAATATGTATCCCACCATGCATGGAAAAAAAAAACTGGCCAACTTCTCGCCTCAAAAAATACTTGATATGAAAGAACTTGCCAAATTCATTGTCTTCGCAGAATTAGCAGTGTTTTGATAAACAAGGAGAAATTGAGGGACTTCTAAATTTACTTATGTATCAAACCTGGAACTGGGATACGTTTATCAAAAAGTTACGATTCATGACCTAAGAATTTGTTAACAAATCTCAAAAAAACTTTCGCCTATGATGTTATTCTGCAAATTTCTATGAGAGCCAAGTGGAGTTCTAAGCCATCACATCTACATTTCTATGTTATAGAATTTGCTCTACTTTAGACCAAATAGGAAATCACGCACGTGCATCGGACAAGTCATCCTATGTTGATGAATCACTGGAACAGTTGTATGCGTTTCTAATCAATCACGCATGCAGTTTACCCACTTATGAAACGCTGCATTAACGTTCCGTAAAGTTTCGACTACATTTTGTCTGTTGACACAAGAGATACCGCGTAGAGGAGACATCCCAATAAAGTTTTGTGACGCAAAAGTTGAGCCAATTGGCTGCAAGTAATTTAGTCTGTGACGAGCGCTTGCCGTGACGGCACGCGTTTTACGTCTAAATTTGAATAAAAACGCCATACAGCATATTGCAGTATAATACAAACTATTTAAAAAACCCTTAGGCCGCGCGGTCCGATCGGTCGAACGACGATTTTTTTATTTACTTATGGTTCGATTGATCGGATAATGAGGATTTGTCAAAGTCTTATAGTCCTACTAATCGAACTAATGGGATTTCAAAGTTTAAGTTGTCCAATCGATCGAACCATGAGACTTAAAGATTCCCGTTATCCGACCACACAACTTTATTTTCTCTTGATGGTTCGATCGATACGATCGAGAATTTATCAGTTCATTATTTCACTACATATGAAATCATACATAGCCGAAGAATAAAGGTCCTTGCTCCTTATAAATAACGAAATTTTATAAGTAGCTTTCTTTTGGGAAAGATATTCGGTAGCTAAACCAGTTATTAAATGGGACGTTTTTCTACGTCGAAAACCCGGAAAACCTCTGATTTCGGAATAAGTCTACATAACATGTGAAATACATTACACATTATTTGTGAATAAATTATATAATCATTACAAGTTAAAAGTTGAATAAGTCTAATTCGGAATACGAGAAGTTTAGAGTTCGATCAATCGAACCAACAGTAAATAAAAAAAATCCTCGACAACGTGGCCTAAGGGAAAAAAAAAATCTTCATCGGTATTTTACAATACTAAAGTTGTTTGGAATAACTCCTCTAGTACGTAATATCTCATGTTGTTGATATTTTGATGTTGTATAAATTAGGGACCAAAAAAATTAGCTTCACGTGGAGGCTGTTTCTTACCTAGACTAGACAAAACAAAACATAGACATAAAGTGAAATGTGACCGTATAGAATTCAGCAACTTGCAATTACCACTTTACTGCAGATCTGTCAAGCTGCTGACTTGATAGTGTCAAGTTGTCTACAGTGCTGCTGATACGTTATCTATCAGACCAAATTCCTTCAACAAGTTAAGGCCCTCCACTTTCCAATTCCGTACATCATCTTGATCATCCGGTAACTATCCCACTAGGAATGTGTTACGAGAGACCCTCCCTGTAGCGTAGGTCTAATCTACGCAAGAAGACTAGGTACGTAGAGTAACACTATTTTTCTGTACTGTACTGTACTATTTTTCGTGTGCAATAAAGTATTAATGAATTAGAAGGTTTACGTGTGCGTGCGTAGACTAGAAGCGGAAATGAAATTAAATCAGCGACAGTGACAGATGCACGTATGCAGCTGTCATTGTACTGCAATGAAATAACAGAATCTAGGCCCTGGTCTGTCAACCATTGATGTAGCATTAAACTTCCTATTCCCACGTTCGAGTGGGATTAAACCCCGTACCGCACTGCAGGCCTGCCGTCCGGGCGGGGGTGGCGACAGATTTATGTGCCGATCGCATGACGACGCCCTCGCCGCGGCTAATTCCGGAAACACTTTGCAAGTTTACAGTGCCACCCGGCGACAGTGGCGCTCTCCGGAGAGGAAGGAGTCGTTCATCCTGTAACACGACGATTTGAGCCATATTCCTGGCGGCGACTGATGGGGATGAGAGGGAGAGGGAGAGGCCTGTGTGCAGCAGAGGACGAGCACGGGCTAATTGATTTTATTTTATTTTATTTTATTTGGTGTACAAAACAGATCACAACCATTACACGATATAAAAGTAATAATATGACATGAGTACTAAGTTGTGGTCTAAAGCATGCACACACAACATTGCCACATGTGAATTTGAGTATCTGAATAAAGTAAATTTAGGGATAAGCATTTTTTATAAAACCATACAACTCAATGAAGTCAGGATTTTGGCTGAGCATCTCTTAAATTTAGCATAATGCGCGTTGAAGATATCGACTTCCGAGCTAGTGGCCACAACTTCGTTGAATCCTAGAATACTTCGATTCCGTCGCGTCTTCGGTCAAATATCAGAGTAGAAAATAGTCTCGCTAATCGCTAGCGAAATTAATTATACCGCCGCACTCCTGCGAGGAATCTACTGAATGTAGTTAGCACGGTATTGGCTGTTTTATTGAGACTCTTTGCAATCTACTAACCAATCGCAACAAAGGTGTAATCCTTGCGATCGCAATCTCCTTCGTGCGAAGTTCTCCTTTAATTCGCACGGGTTTAACTATTTGAATGACGTTGCAGTGCGATTGTTCAGGAAACTTCAAATAGTTTGAAAAACGGCTATTACCATGCTATTAGCATTCTTTTGAATAACCATGCATAAGGCCCAGGCTGGTAGAAAAAAAAATGGCTTGTCCAATGGGGTCACGTGTAGGGTAATGAAGGTAACGACTAAAGTAACTTACGGAGGCGTGTAGCTTCAAGTTGCCATTAGGGGTAATGGCGACTTGTGCCTCTTGCCTAGTTAATCTTATACCACTATTGTCATTGATAGACGAGCAAATTCCTACCTATCTTACTTCCCCCGAAGTACTCCCTGAACCTATCTAGTTTGATCTATTCGTCTCCTCAATACAAACTGTAGTAACAGATGAAATCTGGGCCTGAAGTCTCGAAGAAAATTGTCAGTGTGCTGATTCAATATTCCTTTCTTCATTGTGTGGTCATAAAACCACAATCAGGGCTGTATGCCGTGTATGCGTGAACATGCCAGGACTAACACCATTAAATTAATTTCATCTGCATTGCGCATTTTCCACTTTACTTAGCGTTTTACCAGTTCAATGGCGGGTACCGTTTCCGTCTGCAGCAGGCAAACGACCCGGTTTTTCGACACCCTCTGTCTAAATACCCTTTGCCTGTACCGAAGGGCGAAAATCCCACAAAAAGATTACTGTACTATGGGTGTAGTAGGTATGTATTATATGTATCGCTACTGTTTACATAGTCTGTTCGTTACTCATTCTACTGATGTGTGTTTAGATATTTGTCACGGAATCAAAGTTAACCGGCTGAACAGATTTGGATGAAATCTGGCACACAGATATACCATATTTGATTTGAAACACATAATATTATGTAAACGCCTCAGACACCCAGGTTTTGTAACGATGTTCTCCTTCACACTTAGCGAGTAAGGTTACTAGTACATAATCGCAAATCTACGTAAGTTAGAAAGCAACCATTCAAGAAACGTAAATTTTTTGCTGTTTTTTGCTCGATATTAATAACGGCGACAGGTAGACGCTTGAAATATTCACAGAATATTTAGTTCTATATTGGCTTCAAAAATAAATAATTAAATAAAAATTATATAAATATTTAAGAGTGCGCCCATGCAACAAACGTGATTTTTTGCCATTTTGTCTCGATCTTTGTGTCTAATGTTGTATAGATAATGGTGCGCGAGTCCGACTCGCACTTGGCCGGTTTTTTTCTTTTAGCAATTCTCTCTTATTCGGCAACTGGTCTTCTTCCTAATAAGTAGAGTTATCCCATGCCTAACTTACCAAGTGAAGCGGGGTGGCGTGACTATTTCGTTCTATCGAATCAGTGCATGGTCTTCATGCGAGGCCAGTAAAAAAGTCTCGACTGCGTCTCGAGTTCCATACAGCGGCATCTTGCTTCAAGTTATATACAGAATTGCGGTTTTAGACAGCTGCATCGCGCTCAATAGAAAGATCATGGATTGCCAAGAGTATTTACATCTCTGCCGCCGTGCAACTTAGGCTAAGATCCACCTAAATGCGACCGAGACAGCTGCATCGCGCTCAATAGAAAGATCATGGATTGCCAAGAGTATTTACATCTCTGCCGCCGTGCAACTTAGGCTAAGATGGATCCCTGAGTCAGGAGTATTTACATGTCAGTGTCTCAGCCGCCGTGCAACTAGTAGCCTAAGTTAGGCTAAGATCCGCGAGCCTTGCGCGCCGCGGCTGCGCGCGGGGGGGGGGGGAGCGCCCGTATTGATCGGCTCGCGCCGCGCCGGACCTGTTGCCGGGGCTAAGCCCGCCGCCCTGCACTAGGGTCGCCCCAGATGGTCGGGATTCGGAGAACAAACCGAAAACCTACATGCTGAACTCCATGCAGACAAGCCGGGAAAGCGCCACCTACAGATGTCTGAGGATAGGTGATTTGCGCAGAGCAGTGCTTGATCTTAACAGGTTTGTTCACGGGACTGAACCCCAGCTTAAGGCTTGCAGTTGGTAAAAGTGCATAAAAAAAAAAACAACTGACAGGCTGTAAACAGTAATTTAACAGTCTTTCTATCAATGCAAAAATAGAACAGATTTTTTGTGTACTAACCTAGCGTAACTGACAACCCCCTATGCCGCAGTTGCCTCAAAGAAGAGGAAACACCCGCCCACGTGACCATTCACTGCGATATCGTGGGAAAGCAACGGACTGCCGACATGGGGAGCTGGAATCCATTTAGATGCAATGATAACATACCATAGCAGCCAGACTATCTCTAGGCTAACTAACTCAAAGAGGAGGAAATAGTCGCCAGCGTGACCATTCACTGTGGAGCGTGTGGAGCGTGGACGGCCATAATTGGGAAACGGGGATCTCTTCAAGAGGCAAGCAATGACGCTCTGCTGGAGTAGTCACAGCCTTCTTCATAAGCTGAGTAAATGGTGCCCGCTGCCTTCGGTTCTATATGGCTCACATGTTCTCTTCACGATTGTTTTGTTTTTATTTCTTTTTTGTTGACTCGTGTATTTTGTTTTTCACCTGCGTGTTTACTTTGTGTTTCTGTGACAATTCGAATAAATGTCTTCTTTCTAGCGAAAAGCTAGTCGAGAAAGGTAAGAAAGAGACCAGTGGTGGGCTCTGTGTATGGATTGCTGGACAGATTATCATCATCATCATCAGTTGTCTTTCATCAGTAGTTCTTTTATCCCTAGTCAGAGAGAAGGTGCTCGAAGTAACTTTCACCATTGCGTACAATCTTTTGGCTCTCTTTCTTTCCATGATTCAAATTATTTATGAACGAAAAACAATGATGCTGCGGATAACGGGATAACATCAGAAAATTCATAGTACATCTTATGTAGCTTAGGAAATAAAGGACGGGGGCAGTAATGCTAGTCCGCCTCTGTCAGTGGCTAAGTCAAAAGGTGGGGAGCTTTTTGGTATCGTTCAATCTAATTCTTTAAGGCCGACTTGCACCACTTGCTTAAGTGTGGCTTAAACAGAATTTAACTAAAATTCTTCATACAAAAGTAGGCAGTAATGCTAGTCCGCCTCTGTCAGTGGCTAAGTCAAAAGGTGGGGAGCTTTTTGGTATCGTTCAATCTAATTCTTTAAGGCCGACTTGCACCACTTGCTTAAGTGTGGCTTAAACAGAATTTAACTAAAATTCTTCATACAAAAGTCGATTTAAATGGCCACTTAAGTGACATTTAACAAGTGGTGCAAGTCGGCCTTACCCCCAGTTTCTCGTACACTAACACGCTGTTAATCTACTGTTAACAGCTGTCAATTGACCAAAGTGCATACGAAAAAAAACCACTGACAGCTGTTATAATGTTGTAACAGTAGATTAACAGCTTGTTAGTGTACCAGAAACCGGGGGAGACCCTTAACGACAAAAGCGTGTTTGGTTTTTTAGACTTTATTTTAATCCCACTTACTTGGAGCGTCATTGAGGTTGCTGTTCTTTGTTGACTAGGGCATAGAGAAAAAAAAACAGCACCATAATTATTATTTGCAACACGGGCGACTCATTACTATTCCTCGGCTAAAAATATGCAGCGAAATCGAATTGGATATTGTTAGGGAAAACCCGAGCGTGTGGTGACTTTGGGTCGATATGTGTATTGTGTATTCGTTAGACTAAGCTGCAGAGGGTTGACTAGTTGTTAAAATGACATAGGAAAATAAATTTTCCATCAATGTTCACCACTAACTACCGTTAAGCTGCTTATAGCCTTAGTGACCTTAGCCATAGAATTCGAAACGGCCAAAAGCAGAGAGGACTGGTTATTGGTTAGGTTCCGGGAAAGTCTTCTCCTTCTAAATATGGAGACGGTCATGTCAACAAAGGCAATAAAACCGCCTGCAAAATATGCACTAAACAGAAACTATAGTCCGCTAATTTTAACACTAGGTGGCGCTGGCGGAATTCTTAATCGCGGTATGGTGGTGTCCATAATGCCGTGAAGATGACTATGCAAATTGAAGAGATGATTTTTACAGGCAACAGGTCTTGACCAAATTGATACGAAACCACCTCTGAGCTACCGCCTTTCTAACAAAAAGAATCGCTGAACATATTACTCAGACGAACAGAGAACCTCATCCTTTTTTTAATCATTAACTTCACTGATCTGTTCCTAGTAAAAATACATTCGACGCTAAAACAATAAAATAAACAAATGTTTAATGAGCTGAACGAAAATTAACAACATATAAAGTAACTCTGAGCCCCAAACTAAATTAAATTGTATCTTGGGGCACAGTGATACATTCAGGGTGAACTTAAATATATCACAACATAGTGTTTGTACAGTAATAAAATAAATGTTAAACATGCATACAGCAAACTATAATATGGCTCAAGTCTTTTATTTCAAATAATAAAATAAACCTACATACAATATTATTAAAATATTATTATAGATATTATATTGATACGATAGTTTTTACGAGTTTAATATAATAAAATAAAATAGACTATTACATAAACATAAGTATAAGCCTGCTGGAATTAATATGACATACATAAAACTACATAAATATACTGTGATAGATGCATCGTAATAAGTAAACCAAACATCTTTCCCAATTCCAATGATTCCAATGATGTTGTTGCCTATAGGCATTACGCCGAGTCGATTCCTGTTTCAGTAGCAAAAAATTTAATTCATCTATTGACCCATTTACGCTGTGGGAGACTGTGACGTCAGAGAGCGGTGGAGCGGGCGCGGGGGGCGGCGCGTGGATGGCCTATCGCGAAACAAACTTTACGATAGACGAGTAATGGAGAACTTCCACTAAAAATGTTTTAATAGAATAGGAAAGGACACGTTAAAAGAGAAACAAACGTGTTTTTTGTTTCTCTGCGACTAATACTCATTATAAAACCCGTCGAAAAGTAAATATAGTCACGTGGTACTAAAACGCGCCATACAAATCGACCTTAGACTATGTCGTCATTCCCTAACATAACGCTTGTAATGTATGAAGCGTTTATCAATATTTGAGTCATCTCGTAAAATAATGTTTTTATATATGTACACCATTATAAGAAAACGTTCAGAATTCAATGACAAAACGAAATCTTATAAGTTTTATGTTATTAGAGTAACTTTATTTTTCGCATATTTTGTGACCCCAAAAACCCTGAAAAAAATATTTTTATTGTTCAATTTTTAATTTATCCAAGGTTTTTATATGATTTCTATGGTATAAAAGCAATGTCACTCCAATCTAAGTTAGACGCAAGTTCCCTATTCTTCAAGGTGGTTCGGCATGGACCCTGAACTCCTATATCCTGGGCCGCGTTTCATAAAAGTACAATTAATAGTTTATTATGACTATTCGATGTATATTGCTTAGTCGTGTCTTAAGCTCGTTAATCGGGTTAATAGTCTTTATAATGCACATCGAATTGTCATAGTAAACCATGAATTGAAGTTCTATGAAATAGGGCCCTGACCTGACGTCAGAGCATCGAATTGAGATTTCTGTGGCCCTGACTGAGTCTTGGTAGAAGAATCGGTTTAAATTGTTACTAAGAATATAAACGTATGAACATTTAGAGGAACGATTCTTATTTAATCCTTATTATATTTAATAAATAACTTTGTGACGAATAGTGGGTTCTTACCGATATTTTCCATTATTTGTGATCCTGAATATCAAGCCATGTATATATGTAATAGTATTACGATATCCTAACCCATACTTTATTATGAGTGATATCCAAGTATTAATCCGAATCAAATGTATTCCTGACTGTATCATATCACATACCACGATACGTACAACATCGGATCCTTGAACAGATCAACTGAATACCTGATAAAAGGAATACATATATCGGTTCAATCTTTAGTGATGAAGATCCGGCGTTGGTTTGCTATGGTGTCAAGGGTTGCAAGACGTCTCTATTTAATCGAAGATATTTGGCTTTTTGTAGTCACGTCAGGCTAAAAATACACTATTCCGGCTTTTTAAAGAGCCTTAAGTCGATCTAATTTATTTCCCAGTGTTAAATTTTTCGCGTTGGACGGTACGGTCATCGTCAGATGCAGCACGCACCCGCACTACATAATAATTTTTTATATCCTTTAATATTTTATACTGTTACATTAATTCTTAAAAATAGGTGTCCGATTTTGAGTTCCGAATGTCCGGCTTTTTACGTTGTTGAGTTTTTGGGCATCGCAATCCTAACCCTATCGTGTAACTCGCGATTGGCGGGGGCGCACCGATCTGCCTACGCGGTCGGAAGCGAAGGGCGAACCCGAGCCTACCAGCCTTGGCAACAGGCCAAAGGCAGCCGAAACTCCGCTGACATTGAAAAACTTTGCGCTTCGGTCGCTGAAACGAGTGCTGTACCGCGACCGAATGCGTCAACGACCACCACTGGTCCATGAGATTCACGAGCGCCATCAATGAAAGAAAATCTTATCTTCTTTTACAGATCGCTTTTGCAAAAAGTGTATTTCTAATCTCTCTATCATGTTAGTACTGATTTTTAAGGCCCTCGGCCTTGTACTGTGACCTAGGATTAGATAATATTTATGTCATAAACGGCCGTTTTTAGCCGAAATGCTATCTATCCACATCCAGGCCTAGGTTGTGGGAAATTTAAGTAATAGTTTTTTCAAGTATCTGTAAAAGAAGAAGAGTGCTAAAAAAGTAAAAAGAAGGTAGTGCCACCAATGAAAACCTCGTGGGGCCTAGGATAACATAATAAATATTGTAGGTCAATATTTATTATATTATCCAGAACTTGACAAAAACAGAAACGCGATTCGGTGATCTTTTCGATAGAAATTAATTCCAAAGTAGGACCTTTCATTTCCATTTGTCACGTCTTACTCCGTACTATTTTTACCTACAGTATCTAATTAAAAACAATTTTTGTTCTCTTTGCATAAGCAATTCATATTGACACACATTTACATTTGTAAGTTAATCAAAACGTTCAAAATACGCTCAGGGCGCATTTCGCCCGACCTGTCTCAGCTTTCACGTGCTGAGGATCGCACCCTCACTTTCGCACATATTGCGTCACAAGTTGCTCTTTTTAAGTGCTTTCCTTTCTACCATTAGATGTTGGCAGTCAGATGCCAGCAACTTTCTTTATTCCTGAATATTTCTCTTACTGTTTCGACTCCGTTCCTCTCCTGCACAATCTCATTATTTTCTTCTTTCGAGCCTTCTCTTTGTCTCCAACTTAAGTAGTTTATTAATGCCATACTTATTAGCTCATCAGACTCATCAAGCAGAACCTAAGTATGGAATCTTCTACTACTTTATGTGCCGTCACCTATGGGAGGTTGGCGACCAATTTGGTTATCTTGCTTTTTGAGGCTGCCTGTACAAGGAACTGGTACTCTGTTCAAGCCACTGGATGGAATCAAGTATGAAATCGCTATCTTAATTTATCCGGTATTTTTTCTCATGATGCTATATCACACTTGGTAGCTATTTGGTCGCAGAATCGAAACATGCTTAGGGTTATTCCCTGTTGCATTATTGCATAGCGCTTTCGCTCTGCATTACTGTCACAGTTTCCTAGATGCATGTTTGCAATGCATTAAAAAGAAACGAACGATCAATCCATTATTCTCCACGAACATACACTTAACCGACATCGGATACGCTTGCGTGAGACAAAAGTTTACAAATTAGGACACAAGAGGCGTTCCATACCGACGTTACGAGTGAAAAACTTTCCAATTCCAAAGATACCGCCGCTTTAGGTTGTCTCTAGCAACTCTAGCCTATTTATGCGCACCAAATTCTTTCGGAATCCTGAAGTTTGGGGGATAGCAATAAGTATGGAATTTGACAGCTAACCTTAGGAAACCTTCAGGAAACCGAGTAAATTTTGGATGATAAAATGCTTTTTCATTCAGTGCCTCTCCGCTACTGGAGGATGGCCGTCAGCTCGGCATATTCCTCTCTTCTCTTTGCACAGCGAAATAATTTTCGACGCTGGCAACTCCAGGCCATTCTCTGACGTTACGGAGCCATGATTATCTTTTTCTGCCAGCGCGCCTATTCCCCTCAAAAAATGCTAGTACTAACCTTACCTAACCAGCCCACATCAGTCCTTGCGGGACACGGATTTCAAGAATAAATTATAAAATAATAACTTCCACACAACACAGTCACTTGTCTTGCTTCCAAACCCTGTGCTATGGTAACCAAGCAAGCACATATTTTTCTATTAGACATCCATCTAGGGCTGAATTAAATTGAATTGAAACTGGCTAAAAAGCTAAATAGACGTACATCTATCAGCAGGTCAAGTTAAGTTGAAGCGCCTGTGCGCTGGCAAGTCGCCAGCTCGTGATCCTTCCACACTCCAGAGGGCAAACTTGTAAGGTCGACCATGAAATTGTGCACACGATCGCGCCAAGTTGCAACTTAGTCTCACTTTTATTATGATATTTTTTTATGCTATAGCTTAGACTTAATTACAGTCGTCAGTACTTCGACCTTTAAACGCGTTAGGGTGCGGTTGTAAAGAATCAGGTTTCCCGGTACGGGTCTGCCGGTACAGGTCAGTACTGATACGTACAGATCAGGCGTTTATAATGAAACAGGTGAATCTGTTTTTAGTGTCAATCATGTCAAAATTTACAATAAAAAGACTTCAACCGGTATGATCAATGAAGGTAATCCGTACCTATACGTACCGACAAGTATTAACCGGCAACTTTTTTATAAACGGGCACATAGAGAATGTTTCGGACCGTCATACCAATACCGATCAGTACGGACCCGTACGGAGTTGCCGCCGGTACGGGTTACCTGTTTCTTCGTAACCGCACCCTAATGGCCAGTTTCTGAATTGAGCATTTCGCTAAGTTAATCGTGAACTGTAGTGCGGTCTCTTCGAATTATCAGAAAAGAGAGTGACAAAACGTTACATAAGTATTTACTTAGTGAAATTTTCAATTCAGAAACTGGCCCTTAGTCACTTACGATACATGTGATTTTGCAGGTTTCATCCGTTATTCCGTTGAAATTTGTTCAATCGGCTGAAGTGCACATAAAGGAAATCATTGGCAGCTGCTAACAGTAGATTATCAGAATGTTAATATACGAGAAACCGGGGTAAATCTATCAATTACTGTCCGGACACCACTCTGAAAATCTTTGGGATTGCCAGTCGAATAAATCACTGAAAACATTTTCGCCTAGAATTATTCATAGTTAATGTTGATAAAAGGCAGTCATTCCTTCAATTGAAATTCAGCGTCAGTCTCACTAGTTTGCTCTCTAGAGTGGCGCTTGCATTGGCGGGTTTCACTTCACATCACGGATGATAACGATATTGTTGGACGAGACAACTTAGTAAATGTATGAAACTGCGACTGCCAACTTAACTAAAGTTCATCGCTTGAACGTTGTCAGATGGCATGCTTATTCTAATTCAGGTGGACAAATCGAAAGACGTAAAGGTGATTGCGGTTCTTTGATCAATTGTACTATAGTTACTTACCGGTTCAAGCGTAATTTTAGCAGTACCTACATATACGTTTAAAAGTCTGCTATAATATGTCGTCTCCATAGTTTATAATTCAAATATAGTTTTTTTCGCTTTTGAGGCATGAAACCCTTAATACGTTGATCAAATTGATTCATCTCTATTGGACATCTCTTTTTGACCTGAGTAGGTAGCCAGAGAAATAAACTAACCTTTCTCCGTTCTTATTATAGCCTCCAAAGCACCATCCCATGATCCATCCGTCAGGTCCCAATCGCCTGCTAACCCATGCTCCCTTCAAGTTCCGTGCCATAGATCGTGAAGTATACACCATTGCAATAAATAATTATTCTTTCTTCTATGCTCAGCCATCCTCAGCTTATACTTTGTAGCATGACATGACGATTGAATATCGACATAAAGATAATTTATTCGTAATTTGTTTCATATAAGGTTGTTACATTAGAATACGTCTTATGCATGTTTTCCCGCCGGGACTTAGTCTTTTTGAGAGAGCAACCCCTGGGGGTTGCCTAAATTCCAAGACCCGTGTTTTGAGAGTTCGTGGGTTCGAATATCGCTGAAGGACGCCGTAGTTTGATTTGGGTGTTTTTTCCGTATTTGTGATGTTCTTGACTGGCTACTGTAACAAAGGGTATCCTAGATTGGGACCAATACAAATGATTATGTTGTGTGACTGAATGTCAAAGCAGTCTCGTACTTCGCTGACTAACGCCATAAAATGGTCTCCTATCGGGCCCGCCCTCCTAGTTATGTGGCTATACTTAGATCATTGAATTAGTTATTACGTTCCAGTTATAAAACAACTAGACTTATCGATTGCCTAAGAATAGAAAACGAGTAGGATTTTTTAATATGCCACGTCTGTGCCACGTCGCAACGTGACGACGAGCCTCGTGTTCAGGTGTCAATTTAATTTGTCGTGTGTATTTTTGGTAAGGAATGAAACTTATGATCTGTATGCCCTATGCTGTAGGGATAGTACGTTGGGCCTGAGTTTAGAATGGAATTGACTGGAGGAGTCACGGTATTTTTTTGTCTATTTAAGTTTCCACTGCCCTCTAGCATCTGACTAAATATCGTCAACAGTAACCACAATAGCTCACTATAAAATAAAAAGAATATGGGTACATATCATATTAAATTGTAAATACGTGATCAGACTGACGAAAGTATTTCGTATTCATTGCCCGTCATCGGAAATTAGCAATAGATTGAGTGCTCACAGAGTGTGAAAGGCAATAGTGCACCTTTGCATGCGGCCGGAAGATTCCCGATTCGATGACGAGTAATCATGATGGACGTTGAGACGGTTCGAATACACTCAACCGCTAAAAAACAATTTTGGATAGTTTTTGGTGATAAATAATAATAATAATAAAGTGTCTATTTTCATTAAAAGACCTTACATAATTATGGTGATGCCCAAGTGGTCGACTCTAGTTTCCATTGTTCACATTTGAAAGTCGAGAGATAAGCTGTTGCATATGGCTTGGCACTTCTTTGGTGGCCTATGAAAAACAGCTGACATTGCGTGGCAACAAAAACGAGTGGCTCCTTATTGAGATATAAAGAGGCTATCAAATGTCAAATGTATATTAATATTAATTTACGCCTACCAACCTCCCAACTATCATAACCATGTTCACCGGCAATATTGGGTTAAATAAAGGGAAAATTAATTATTTCTCATCCAGTGCGGTAGAAAATTAGATTTTCTTTGTTTTTTTTTTATTGTTAGTTTTTATGATAAGTTCTATATGTGGGCCATTGTAGTCAAGTGATTAAAAGTTAAGTAAATAAAATAAAACTGCTTTGCTATCTTCAAGACCTAGTCACTGGCTGAATCCGTAGTGAAGCCATAATCAAGCGGCCTCCTCTATTGTCTGTATAGTTTCTCTTTATCTCCTACGGGAGAGAGGTAGGCTCAGAAGCCCACAGTTGCAAAACCGAAGCGCACCTAAATCGGGCGTGCATTTATTGTATTCAAGAATCGCGTGCCAAAGTTGCGGGCTCGTTAATATGTATGCTGCGGCGTCGGCCTCGCCGCTTCTTACGCCGCCACCACACTCTCCGTCAGGGAATGCATGTGCAATAATGTGCACAGTGCCCTCGCGTCACCTCGCCTCCCCTCGATGGTTCGACAGGACTCCCGCAAGCTTCCTGCGGAGAATGTGGAAGGGCCACTAAAACTCGCCGCGCAACTGGTGTGTCCAGACACCACTGCTAACGAGTTACGGCTCATTTGAATAAGTTACGCACTTTTTAACGACTATTTAGTTTTCTTGACTGTTTAGTCCTGTGTTTGATGTTTCGGCCTTCCTGTTGTGCGTATCAGACATTTGGATTCAGAAATCGAATTTTCCACACTGGTGGGGATTTGCAGTGGGGAAAGTGGAAAAAGCCTGCATAGGACGGTAGTAGCAAATCGGTAGAACACTCGCCTCACATTCGAGAGGTCGTGGGTTCGATTACGGAATGTTGAATTTTGCTTTCTAATTTACGAACATTTGCGAATTTTTAGTAGAAATGCCAGTCGCTAACTGTGTAGGACAACATCGCGAGGAAATCTGCATACCTGAGAGTTCTCATATCTCAGTGTTTAAAATCGTTTGTTTATGTGAACCGTCGTGAATGGTTCTGCTATATTAAATCTACTAATACTAAAAGAATTCTTTTAAATAATGTGTATCGGGAAGGCTCCGTTGCACCTTTCGATCGATATCGCATGTGGCTGAACTTCATACGACGACGTCTTATGGGAATAACGCAATATTTGGAAACCAAATATTGCGTTATTCCCATAAGAAGAAAGAAATTCAGTTCTTTCAATAAGTAAACGTTTAAAATGATTCATTTTTAGGGTTCCGTACGTCAAAAGTAAACAACGGAACCCTTATAGGATCACTTTGTTGTCCGCCCGTCCGTCCTTCTGTCAAGACCTTCTATCTCGGGAACGCGTGGAGGTATTGAGTTGAAATTAAAACCATATACTCAGGTCTACAGTCCCTTGAAGCTGTGAAAAAATCAAACTTGTAAGTTAACTTAAAAAAAGATAGAGCCGTTTATGCCGCAAAAACGTACATTTTGAGACACAAGGTAATTAAAATTTTTAGGGTACTAGCCGTTGACCTAGAACTATGAAATTTGTCAAGTAATATCGTCTTATACGACAAGTACTGGGAAAAAATCTGAATGTCTCCTAAATCTCTTTTTAATTAAATCATAAGAAAATAGTCTTTGAATTTCGAGAAAAGCTCTGAAAATACTGCGGGACTCGATTCCTGAATCTTACTTGATTTTTCGTCGGAAGAGTGCGACCTCTTTAGACAAAAATTCAAGTGAGTGATTCCGGAATTAAGTTACTTATCTACAGGGTATATTTCTTTTTCAGCTATGCACTATTCTTTATGTAGGCTTAGGTACTTGTCTAAGAGGATGTGTGAAAGCGGTTGTTTGCGTTACGACCGAATGAGAGCGCAAAATCATAAAATCTCTTTAAATTAAAGAAATAATGCAATTTACCTAAGCATTTTAATTTTTAAATACTCATTCCTCGTTTTCCGGAGATAAATCGACTACATAATGTAAAAGGCAATAGATAGGCAAGGGCATCTAGATTCTGCACTAGAACTGCAAAGTGGGTTACTCGGGGCTGCAAGTGATGTAAATTGCTTCGGCCAGATGTCGCTGCCTAATACACAGAAGTTTGTAAAGAGGCTCGAAATTTCATCGATGCTTGCACTTGCCCATTAGCTCAGTTGGCACGATGAGCCAGAGGTCGCGGGTTCAAGTCCCGGCATGGGTGGAATTTTTAGCCTCTAAATAGGTTTTTAAATTGTCCTCAGCACGAGTTAGTGCAACAAAAAGAGTATAATCGAATTAATGTAGTTGCCATACGAAAAAAAGGGGCCAAGTACCTCTTTGTCTCCGTTATCCTCGATATTTTTTTCTATTATTTTGTAATTAAGCATGCCAATTTGTTTCTCTCGTAAAATTGTGTGTATTAACGTACGTTGTTCCCTTGTTTACAGTTTCCTGGACGATTTGGACCGGTTAGGTGCTAAGGACTATCAACCCACCGAGCAAGATATCCTAAGAACTAGAGTCAAAACGACCGGCATCGTCGAAGTACACTTTTCCTTCAAAAACCTCAATTTCAAGTAAGTGCAATCTTCTATTTCTTAAAATTTGACGTAATCTGAACTCTCGCCTGTATTCCGGCGGGGTAGTCAGATACAATGTATGAAAAGATTTCGTAATTTCAATTTATTAATTAACGTATCAAGATTAAAGATTGACAGAATTTAAATGCTCTTTTAAAGGTGTCTTGATTGCTTACGTCTGAAATTGCAGGTGGGGGGATAGTACGAGAATTATTCGCCATGTTAATTATTTACAGATATATTTCTAAGTTTTATTGTGGTTAAATGTACTTCGATTTATATAAGTTAATAAATTTCGGTGCTAAAAGTATCCGAAGTTAGACCAGTTACAAATGTAATTACATTTAAACCTTTGAAAAAACGAAACAAAAGAGAAAAAAAATAAAACGTCAGTTACACGGCCTCTAGTCCTTTAGGGGTGAAGGAATCTGACCCTCTGTTTCTCGTACATAACAAGTCTGTTAATACACTGTTATCAGTCGTCAGTTGGTAGAAGTGCGTACACAAAAAAAGGTGTGACCTAACAGTAAAGTCTACGAAAAACCGGGGCTAAGTGTCTGAAGGTGTTCGAAGAGAAAAGACGGTCAGAGTGGAGATTTTTCGCTGCCACTTGTCATTTTTCAATTTTAAATTTTTTAATTATTATTTTATATTTAGGAAAACGAGTGACTAAACCAATATAATTATTATTCATTATTATAATTATTACAAAGCCGAGATAAAAACAGACAGTTTCCATTTAATAGTTTCCACAGGTGACTATAAAGAACAATGTTACATAATAGGTATACCAAATCGCTTATTTTACAACCAATTCATTGTCAGGATTGAAAAACAATTTTGATAGGAGACGTCTCACCGCAGTTATTCCATCATAGAATAAGTCAATAGCGACTTCCCTCGCCAAAGAGTTAAACAGATTGCAAGTTCGCCATAGAAAATAATTCTGACTATAATTAGTTCTGACCACCTGTAAATGGAAAGTTGGGTTAGATTTTAACATACGAGTCAGTGATAAAAACTTTAATTGAAAAAGTTAATCAGAACACTCAATTATGCCACGTGCTATCTTTTAATATCAGCTAACTCCCGACGCTTACTAAGTGGAAGTAAGTGCATTTTGCGACATAAATCCCACCATTACACGCCTAAACTCACTGTTCCAGATTGTTCGACGTGGGAGGGCAGCGGTCTGAGCGGAAGAAGTGGATCCATTGCTTCGAGGACGTCACAGCGATCATATTCTGCGTCGCCATGTCCGAGTATGATCAGGTGCTTCACGAGGACGAGACAACGGTAATTTTCGTTTTTATATCTATGTTGAATTGAACTACTTTCTTCAGGTTATGAAGGACCTTCAATCTAATACCCATATATGCGGTTATGCTTCTACCGGCTCAAAACATCTGCTTCCTTAGAAGTAAATTCCCAAAATGACCAGTTTCCAAATGATATTTTTTTGAAAAAGTATCTTGCAACGATTTCTTTTTTTTTACTTTTTTTACAAAGTCTCCAAACTGCGGTGCAGTTTTTGCGCTCTTATAACTTAAGGTTTCTATTATTTTTTGCAGTTTTTACTATTTTAACTATACTTAATATATAGTGTTATCCTAAATTAACCTACATTGGCTGAATGAGTCCTGAACGCATTATTCAAGACTCGTTCAGCCAATATTTCAATTTCATATATACCTAATTTGACATAAGTTCTTTTAATTTATCTTTTAAAGTGCTATTTTTACTTTTTTGTGGCTTAGCAAGCATAACATTACACAGAACTTGATGAGTTTGAAATTGGAGCAACTTACTCTGTGCCTTCTCAGCCGCCTTAACTGTAGAATAACTTCAGTGATGTAACATCTGCACCCTCTGTCTGTTTTCAGAACCGCATGCAAGAGTCGCTGAAGTTGTTCGACTCGATCTGCAACAACAAATGGTTCACCGATACCAGCATCATTCTCTTCCTCAACAAGAAGGATCTCTTCGAGGAGAAGATCCGCAAGTCTCCACTCACCATCTGCTTCCCAGAGTACACCGGTGAGTTCATCATAAAGCATTCCCTTTTTGAGGAAGAGCGGGTGATTATGCTCTGTAAACGGGAATTTCCTGCTAGACAGATCGTACGCCGAAGTACCCGCCCTTGCCTGCTGCAACAAGTTGTCATATTGTTTTCAACTTATCATAGCATTGCCAACCCCGCAGACTAACTGAGGTTATAGGGAAGAGCGAGTCAGAAGGTTGCTTGTTCGTATCACGTCGGGGTCACCACTGCAGCAGGGGAGGGCGCGTGATCGTGCTCTTCAACTATAAAGGAAAATTTCCTGCTACACAGATCGTATGCCTAGCGCCGGCCGGTCCAACTGTTGTTTGTCGGACGTTATATTTATGTTATGACATGTACAACACTGCATGCGCGATGCAGGAATGTCGGGTAATGTAGTGCGCGCACAGAGTTGACAAGTCTATAGTCGTCTCTCTCGTCGTCCAATCTATAGTCATCTCTCTCTGGGTATAGGCCTGCCCCAAGGAAGCTACTACTCCTTTCTGTCCTCGGGCGTCGCCGTACAGTAGCCACTAGCAATTTGCTTTACATCGTTAGTCCAGCGAGCTGGCGAGCGTCCTACGCTGCCATAAGAAAAGTGTTACCGCTTTGTCCCACCATTGATGGTTCTTCTGCAGAAATGTCACTAAACATGACCAAGAGGTAGTCTCTTCGGTTTGCTAATCTTAGAGGCACATTAACTCTTTGTCATCCCATCTTTCTTCTACCATCACCCATAGTTCTTTGGCGAATTGTCTCATTTGCGATACGATCCATCTGACGTTGCCAGACTGGTAATTGTAATAATAACGGTTTCTAACAAATGCCTCATGCGCGTTAATTCTTTCTTCTCGAATTGTCTCATTTCTGATTCGATCCACCCGATTTTGTAAATTCTTTCTTCTCGTCCTCACCTTAGTTCTTTGGCGAATGGTCTCATTACCGATAAGATCCATCCGATGTAGTTAATTCTTTCTTCTCTCTATTATCCTAGTTCTTTGGCGAATAATAATTGTCTCGGATACTATCCACCCAATGTAGCCAGACAACAATGACAATTTCTGAAAAAACGCCTCTTGTCTTCTCCAGGCGCCCAAGAGTACGGCGAGGCGGCCGCCTACATCCAGGCCCAGTTCGAGGCGAAGAACAAGTCCACCACGAAGGAGATCTACTGCCACATGACCTGCGCTACGGACACCAACAACATCCAGTTCGTGTTCGACGCAGTCACCGACGTCATCATCGCCAACAACCTGCGCGGCTGCGGGCTCTACTAGGCGAGTAGGCCTGTTCTCAGACCCTGTTCAGTGATGCGTTTGAAGGTGGGCCTGATGCTCTTGTCCGTATCGGTTACGTGCTCGTGACAGTCTTCGTAGGTTCAACTGTTGCGGAGTTACGGGTGCTCAATGCTATTCTAGTTCTGTCGATGCGATTTTCGCACTCATGTTCTAGTATGTTTTGAAACTCTATCGGTCTACACTGTGTCCGTGAGAAAGGCTCTTGTTCGAAGCCGAAACGACCGAAAAGTAGGTTCAAGTGTAAACAGTTTGAAAACATAATGAAATGTAGTGTTTGCAAAAGTGACGTGACAGTAATAGCCTCGTAGTTGGGCCCGTCGTATGGAGCAAGGCTGTAAGACAACTCCAGCCAGGTTATTTCTTTCCAGCAAGCCACTGGCTTCCAGAAGGGAACGCAGGGTTCCAGTTCTTTTGTGCCGAGTATCAGCTCTTTACAAGTAAAATGTTACAGTTGACACTTGCGCCCGTGGCTATAGCATTTTGGACTTAATAAACCCAGCTAATGAAGCCTGTTCCGTAAGTCGCTTTTAAAGTGAACGCATATAAAGATTGATGTTGTATCGACTGTATATACGCTCAGGGTTCTAGCTAACGACATTGGCAGGGGAGCTGTTTGACTGAATGTGTTGGTTAGAGTCTGGTCTTACGAGTCAGACGCCAGCGAAAGTTTGTTAGTCACACACAACTATGGCAATCTCGTTAGTGAATAGGCTGATTAATCTTCGCTTTGGACTTGGATTTTCATGTAATAACGGTGTAGTCGAGTTCAAGTTGTCAATGTGAAGGTTGAAGGAAGGAAGGCTGTCGCGTGTTTGCTACAGCTGTCAAGCTTTGTCTTTTTTATTGGGATACTAAGCGAGACGAGAAAATTTTAAAGGTACGGATACGATAATTGAAAGGGGACTCACCTTAAAAGCGTTGTTGGTTGCTACCGCTGCGTTAGAAGACTCTTTGAAGGCAAGTTTACGCCTTTTTTGGTTTGGAAGTTTAAAAAAAACCTGAGAATCTTGATCATAAAGTTAAATGCGAAATTGGCGAACGACTAAGAGCCAAGTCTTGTATTTTATATAATTTGGCAAATGTAAGCTATTTATAGGGCAGACGTTTTTGAATGGGTGTGCTAGGTAGCAGGTTAATTAAGTAGCTTTGAAGGAGAAGGGTCTTTGAATATGGGTCTTTGTGCGACATATTACAGGCTCGCCTGGATTGGACTGTCGGTTGCGCCCGAATTGGCCGCCCCCACACACTAATCCATAAGTAAAACTAATCGCTATTTTGTAAGCGTTGAAAGTCAATGTTCTCTGTCAGAAAAAGTTGGGATTCTCTTGGTAATCATATCATGTTGCATTTGGTGACAAGAATCCCGATGAAAATCCAGGATTCTTGTGACGAGGTTTTTTATGTTTTAATGTGAAACTTTATGGATGTGGGGGTCGCCCGTACGAACCGGCTGCCTAAAAACCCGATCGCTTAACACAGGTTCACAGTTATGTGTATTATATATATTTTTATGGGAAAGTTGGCTTACAGATTATAATTACGATGTGTTGTCGAGTCACACGGCTTGGGACACTGTGCAACGTTGCAGTATTGGCTCAAGACTGCTGTCAGGCGGCTAGCATACACAAACCACGCCTTTTTTTTACTATTTTACCTACATTTTTAACACTCAACGTACAGTTTTTTACCAGTAGCATTGATGGCTGATACTTAAATCAAACAGTCACATCTACTCAGCGAAGGTCAAGTTAGCAGACTACGTTTTAATCTAGAGATTTGTGTATGTTAAATTGTAAAGTTTGGTGCTACAAGTTTGGAATTACCCGTCACGTTTTATCTCGGTTTGTGTCTAGCCGCAGCCGTCTGGAGGTAGCATTGTGTTTGCGGGCTGAGCTAGTTAAGTTTCGATATGTTAAGTGTATATTCTCTGTTGGTTGATTTACACTGCTCGCAGACGCTACTCTCTCCTTTGTCGACACCATCTGCTTATATACTCACTCTCTTACGGACCAATAACCGACATGGAACCAATTTGTATAACAGACGCTAGCGGGTGCAGTTAACGGGCCTACTCCGATACAAAACAAACATCATTCCATTATTAAGTATTTAACTACCTACCAGCTTACAATGAGAACGTTATTTTTTATAAACTTTTGAATGAACAAATCTATACAAATTGCTTTGTGTTAGAACTTTCTGATTTGATTTACATATTCGGTAGTTTATTTGGCGGGCGCGCGACGTTCATTGATACTTTGTATTCTTTAATTAAGTGTCATATTAAGCACAAATTATTTATTCCTATGTAAGATCAATTATGCCATATTCAATATTTTGTTTTGTGTTCATATTCTTTTGCTATATCGATTTACAGCTAACGATAAGGTGTAGCCGCGTTTAGAATCTACTCTTGTATGGGATAAACAAATAATATTTATTTTATCTAACGTATTTGTACTAAAGGATGTTTAATGTAAAAGTTCGTCACATTTAATTTTGTATTTAATGATATCGTTTGTAGTTATTCAATGTGTACGGTAGGGCCCCCGCGCTAGTCTGGGAGTGGCCCTACTCTGTGACGCAAGGGCTGAGTGATCGCTTGTAAGTGAAACAAACAAACAACTATACCTACTAAACATTTTATGATACTATACGATACTAGTTTTATTTTGATATAACTCTTGTAGCACAACTTCCTACGTTCGTATTCTGTGGAGAACTAATCCGTTTGCCACAAATGTAAGATATGTGAGTATATAAACTTATACACTCGCGAAATTGGCGTAATCAACCACTATACATACATTATAAAGTATATATACTATATATAACATAATTTATTAATAATAATATTAAAATTAAAAATCTTACGTTTAAGCATTAGGGCAGTAACTGTATCAATAAACATTAATTAATAATGCAATTAGACAGTAACCTTTACTATTGTCATAGTTAGGTGATTTATTTTTCATTTTACGTTTATGAGTATGTAAAAAGTGAATAAATGAAAATGTAACGCCTACTACACTGACGCGCGGGCCTGGAGCCGTGAGCTCTTCGCTCATCACCAAAGATAGCGCCGCGGACCGACCCTTGTCGCCAGGGCGCAGGGCGTAGGTCGTGCGCCCGCGCAGCCCCTGCCCGCGCCCGAGGCGCCCCCGACGCCCGCTTTGTTGCTAGGTAGGTTTTTTACTGTTATGTAACAATATGTGTACGTAAAAACTAATAAGAAATTATATTAGCGCAGTTCTCCATTCGAACCCAAACGACCTACATTAAGTAAGCTTCACATTAAAAAAATAAATTTTTAAACGGATGGGTGATTTTATGCGAGTTTATTCATTCTGATGTCTTCACGGGTTAAGGTCCCATCCCTAAGATGGGTGATAATGTTATTAGTGATGTTCTTCAGTGTGCAACACTGTGATTGTGACGTCACGGCCGCGCGCGGAACTCTGATGAGTAAGATGAGCGCTGCTTATTGTCGGCCAGACCTCCAGGTCCGACCTCCTGGAGAATGTCAAGCCCGCGGCCACAGCAGTAAAGTAACACTGGTACGACAACGGACAAGTCTCCGTAGCAGTCGGTCTTTCGCATTTTCAAAATAATCTGTGTTCCGCTGCCGTTTATTGGGGTCACCTCTGTATGCTTTGTTATATTTCGAGTGAATGTGTGATCTAAATTTTTGTACACTGCCGCCGCTCTTGTTTTGTCGCTCGAATCACGTTTAGTTGGTAAGAGTTCGGGTCAGTAACTAAGACGCACACGCCACAGTTTTCTTTACATTTACGACAGGAATGTGCACAAATGGCAGGCAGCTGGCTTGCTGCCCGTTCGCCTCTGTACAAATGTCCAACTGACCAGCGAACCACGCCCTATTCTTCAAGACGTCAGTGGTACAGGATACGCAGGCTCCACAGAGCTTTGTCTCAATATTTCTATGCATCGAGTTCTAGTCTTTGTCAAGTGAATAGGGCCGAAGGTTCGCGACCGGTAAGCTCAAATTGTACCCCAATCAGCCAATCGTCTCGTGGTATGTGCGTTGGCTTCTTATTTGAAGACTGAAATGTTACGGCTCAAAAAGTTCTCGCGCTTTATTAGAAGAATTACAGTGTATGGATTGCTAATGTAAACCGTGAAGAGAAGTTAGCGTTTAGTACCTAACCGAGACGTGTCGGAGGTGTCATTGTAACTTATGGCATACATGCATAGTTGAAAGTAACCTGGAACTGTATGGATTAAACGAAATTGAAAATATAGCGGGCAATGTTCGGTTTTAGTAAGTTTAATGTATTTTTAAAAAAGCTAACGCTTTGTCATAATGTTATCAATAAAAAAAACCAATATCACCATGCTTCATTCATATTTGCCAAAGTTAATACTAACCTCACTATTTATACCTACTGTATGTTCTTTGATGAATAAAATTATGAGCTCCGCGTTGAGCATTCAAGTACATATACGGTGGAACCGCATTTTGCTGCACTGCGCGATAAACTGGGTCTTCCATGAAATTGGCACGCCCCAGCAGCTTGCTAGCGCTGGTGTGTTGCTTTACTGGTATTTGACTGATATTGGGAGTCGTAAAGGTATATAAAAGAGAGGGCTTCAATTTCTAAGTTTCATGGTGGACGGGTCGTCCTCTTGACGCAGACGTTATGCTGTTGGTGTAGTCTCTGAAGTTGATGTTATTTTGGAATTTCTGTTAGAATCTTCATAATGATGTTCATGGAGTCTTCACAACGAAATCGCCAGTATCAAAAGTTTTTGCCCGTTTCGTGTCAAGACGAGATTGCAGAATGTCGACAGCGGCCGGTTGAAATTGAATTAAAAGTGTTTTTGTAAAAAAAGATTTTGTCAAGTAGCCTTATCTGGTTATAGCGCCATGTAGTCAAGTGCGGGCTAGCCTTTCGACGCGGAGTACGTTAAATCGTACTGGTACTGATCAAAGTACAATGTTGAAAAATATCTAATATAGAATTGACATGTAAACATTTTATTTCTAGCGTGTGCGCGGGACCCCTCGGCGGGGTCAAGATTTATGCCCGTGAGGGTCACCAAACCGTAATCTGGTCAGAGGCCTAATTATCCGCACCAAATCCTGTCGGAACCCGGACGTTTGCGATAGCAAACTGTATGGAATTTGACAGACGATTAGAATCGTTCAGGATTTGGTGCGCGTAATATAGCAGCTGTTCAGGCCGACTGACCCCCCGGAGGTCCCAACAACTGAACAATCATTAAGAAAGTAAAATTTTTAGTCACTAGTGGGTAATTTTTGAATGTGATTCAATCTTATCATTATTTTTCTATCAAGTGACATCTTTAGTATATTATTTTCAATTCCAACTTGTTTCTATCATTTGTAATGCATTTACTGAAAGCGATGTATTTAACCAACGATGTAACAATATTTTCTCTTTTTTGTATCTCGTCTGCACTGGTATTTTTTATTGAATTTACTATAAATGTACTTTTAAGTGTATAATTTTAAATAATTACTGAAAATGATTATATTCTAATTTTTATGTTCAAATAATGCGTTGTTTTAATTTCAATCCTTTCTGTCCACTCCCTTTTCCATTTCCCACCTTGAAGGTTTTGCTGAAAACTAAACTATTGTATGGTGTCTTCAGATAACAATTAATAGAAGTAAAATTATAAGAGAAATAAACAAAATATGTACGTATT
This sequence comes from Yponomeuta evonymella, assembly GCA_963969515.1. NCBI lineage: Eukaryota > Metazoa > Arthropoda > Insecta > Lepidoptera > Yponomeutidae > Yponomeuta > Yponomeuta evonymella. The sequence continues at coordinate 11,442,241 of OZ018360.1, read as the reverse complement.
GGAAACAGTGTCTCAGAGTTCCCCCAGTTCATTTTTTCAGTATTTACAACCAAGACCAAAAAGCGTTACATTTCAATTCAATTCTTATGTATGGCGATCCTAAGGATTCTGCCAAAAAAAAAACTTGCTATCTCCAAAAGCGTTACATTTTTGACGGTGTCGAACCCCCCAGCCACAGACTATCCCCCAGCTGCGCGGAGGTTGCTAGGGATGTACCACTCTTGAAAAAGATCGATTGTTGAAAGGAACGAAAGTACTAAGATAAAACGGAAGCGAGAGATACTTATTCAGAAGAACATTATGGAAGTGGTAGAACCTCTGCCATCCCTTGTTAAATTACTTTGACTAATGACACAGGTAGGTACTATATCAATCTAAGCTCCTCTACACAGTAATAAAGAGTTTTGTGTACCAAGTCATGTGTACCGATTTAAAAACAACAATACGAGTACCACATCATGTATGCTCATGGCAGCCTATAAAATAATTTTTTTTAGATGTTTAATAAAAAAAACGAAATTGTGTAAACATAAGATAATGAACCTGTGTCTATAATAATGAGCCGTTTTCCGTACAAATTCACAAAGCAATTCATAGATGGCGCTTACAGGCGTGGCCATAGAAGAACCGGAATATGGCTGTCAAAATTAATCTGCGCTAAGCAAAATTTGACAGACCCTGTTCTTGTATGTGCACGCCTATAAGCGCCATCTATGAAGTGCTTTGTGAATTTGTGATGAAAACGGCTCATTATCAGTCTATTGTTCTTGCATCTAATCGGAATTTATTAATCGATTAAATTAATATTCTACGTGGATGGCCATCACTTCACAAAAGATTTGTTCGACTATACCTTTGACTAGCGTCATCTAGTGTCGAGTAGCAGCCAAAGATTTAAAGTTATGATTCACAGAGTACAATTTGGAAGATATTTGACAGTTGATTGAACAAAATGGCATTGTGTGTTTGTGCTTAACCTTTTATCTATGATATTCAGATTTATTTAGAAAATATAGGTACCTACCATGAAAGACGTGATTGATGTGATGGCGTTACAAAACTCCAGACGAGAGAGGCGCCTACCTGATTACCGCAGCGCCCCTGGCCATAGTTTGGCCACGAACTTCATATTCGAGTGCGGCATCAAGTTGGGGCTTCAACCGGCGACGGTAGCCACCGCCGCCGTGTTTTACCACAAATTTTTCAAAGAAGCGGATAAGAACGACTACGACTGCTATGTCATATGCACAGCCTGTCTGTGCGCCGCTGGGAAGTCGCGAGATGAGCCTGTGAGACTCCGGGATGCCGTGAATGTCGCTCACAATTCCATCAACCGTGGAGGTGGTCCTTTGGAGCTGGGAGAAGAGTACTGGTCATGGCGAGGAGCCGTGGCCCAAGCCGAGCTTCTAGTCCTGAGACTACTAGGGTTTAACCTGGATGTGTCATCACCACACAGATACCTGCTCCATTACTTGCGTTCCCTACAAGAATGGTTCTCGCCAGCTCAGCTGCGCTTTGCTTCCATTGCTCGCACAGCTATGGCGTTTCTGCAAGATTTTCATCATTCCCCGGCAATACTGGATTACAGAGCACCACATGTAGCTGTCGCCAGCCTGACTCTAGCCCTACATGTCTTGGGAATTTCTGTGCCTTTGGCCTCTACTATGGATGATGATACGGCATGGTACTCTGTAAGTAACAATACCAACCTCACTCTTATCAGGAGTGACTACTCCCTGACATCTTATCAAGATCCCAATATTGAGACAGCATGACATTTACAGATTCAAGTTATTTCTTAACAGGGTTCGAAAATATACAATATTTATTATATCAAAATATCGGATATTTATGATACACCAATGGTGTCCTCTGATCCCTCCCATGCTCTAAAAATATGTTTTATTAACATGACACCTACATAAGTGTATATATCATATATCATGATAATATATCCATTGACATATATCGTGGAACCCTGTTTCCTAGTCTTATTTAGGATCTCAAAACATTATTACTAAAATGTTATCTCCATTCTGACTAGGGTTTAAGGCTGGGTTCTCATAAATATGCGATAGAGGGCTTTCTATTTTACAGTCCGTGTTGTGTATACAATTTTATGTCGTCACTTGGCTTCAAAGTGGGTTTTCCCGTACGCGTAGCGGAGACCCTTCTAGTTCTAATTCGACTGGAGATTTCTGCACTTGACCTCATAGTTGGGCCATTGTTTATAGCAAGTGCTGAGGTATGTAAATACCTCAGCACTTGCTATTCCAGACTAACATGTAAATACCTCAGGCACTAGGGTTTCCTCACGATGTTTTCCTTCACTGTTAGCAAGTGGTACTGCTACTATAACTTCACAAATGTATGTAACTTTGAAAACAAAGTCATTGGTACATGCCGGGATTCGAACCCACAACCTCCCGAATGAGAAGCCGGCGTTCTACCGCTTCACTACCACAGCTTAGAACCCGGCCTTAAAGAGCTTTTCAGTTCTTTTACTTTATTTTTATAAATACTAATTATTCTTATAGGGTGGGTGCCCAGTTTAAGAACAGATGTTTAGCAGTACTTCATGGCACTGCAAATGCCTTTACTTATTGCCATCAAGTGTTTGTAAGTTTACGGTATAAATGTTATGTTGGCATTTCTTATTCCCAGGTGTTCACAAAGGATTTACCAAAGGAGAAGAACTGGGAGATAATGGAAAAGATGATGCAAGTCTACAGCAGAGAGCCTGAACCAATATGATCCAAGAAAACAGTGTGATTCCAACTATAATTTCAATAAACACTATTCCAGACTAACATGGTTTTCATTAATTTACCTGTTATGGAGAAGTCACACGGACCTAACTGCACCGAAGTCAATTTTCATTTCATACAAAAATTTCTAAAATTTGTTTCGTTTAGCTTACTTACCCCCTGTTTCTTATACACTAACAATCTGTTAACCTACCTTTAACAGCTGTCAGTTGGCCAAGTGCATTTCTATTAAAAAACAAATGGCAGCTATTAACAGAATGTCAGCTTACGGGAAACCGGGGGTTGGTTGCGCGACATTGGGATAATAGTCCCCACTTTAAATTGAACCTTGAAGTAATGTCCAAAAACAATGAAAAATTCATACTATTCATTGGCTTATTACGGGCAAAGAGTGTATATTCTCTTTGTTACGGGTAGGTAGTACATTCATTCATATTTTAAACAATATTCCAAGCAGATAGTAGAGCTGCCATGGGGTAGCTAATAAATGGTGACTGCATAGCGTGTAAGTTAGTACAGGGTACCTTTCAACAGTTGCATAAAAATAAAATCAATGGTTATTGGATGCATTCTTAGCAGACACAATCAGCAATATATTTCTACTTTTTCCAGACGGGTGACGGAATAAGAACTGGAGGTGGGGGGCATAAAAATAAACAACACAGCGTAGATCTACAAACAAATATAATCAGTTTTCTAACATTTTACGATACATAATTTTTATAAATGTACAGGGTAAGCTCATGAAGTGGGGAAGCGGTCCTAGTTTTCAACTGGCTACCGATGTAATGTGCACGTATGGATGGATGGACGCAGCTGGCAGCGAGCCGCTGATATGCATCATCACATGGAACAGATTTCATGACTTACAGCTAACGTGAACATATGGCGTGGATGCGAAGATCGTGCGTCAGGTTACAAATCTACTTTAGACACCAATGACTAGTTAATTTATAAAAAATTACGCTAGGTTAAGCGTATTATTTGAATTATAATTTTACATCAGAATGCCAGATTGTGCTCCGCGGAATTTCTGCGTCGAGAGCTTTTGCTGTCTGTGCGTCCCATGGAAGACAACAGAATCAGAAGTACCCGCTTGTCACGCAGTAAATAAACATTTGTGCATCTATTTCTACATTAAGATGAGTTTATATGAAAATTTGAAAAATATGATTTAGTAACTGATTATACAAAGCCGGACCAAGTTAATCCGTCGGCAATGATGCCTCACGTCAATGCTGTGGTATACCTTAGCCACCGGTATAAGGAAGAGACCTACATCTTATGCTATGATTTTATTTTATTTTATAAACAAATTATCCACACTGACATAATTTTTTTAACACATGATATTGATGCAAACGACATACATAATAAGTGACAGTAATTAGTTATTGCACGATACTATTAACGTCTACTGGGTGGTACACGGGGACACACAGAGCGAGAGAGGCGCCGCCAAAGAGCTCTGACCCCGCGGCCCTCCCCTCACCTCCACACACTAGGAAAAGCGCTCCATCCATTTGGGTAACATCTATAAGAAAGTTGACAATTCTTTTAATTGGTAATATAGGGTTGATTTAACAAACTTACTATTATCATGTATTATTATTGTTACAGTCATGTAGTAACCTATAACATAATATTATTGAGTAAAGTAACATCAAAAATGTATATATATATTTTTTTATCATCTCAATCCATTTAGAGTCGCTAAAAGAACTGGTCAACTGGTACGAATTTGATGGCACTAAATTTAGACAAACCTCACAACAAATTTCACAATTTCACATAGAAAAAGGCAGTTATTATTGAAAAACATGATATTAACATTGGGAAATGTTAAAGGAATTTTAAATAAAGTTTGCAATGTATGAAAGAGGCACTTCAAGTGAGAATCATATCGTCACCAGTGGAAAAAATATCGACATATATTCAACAAAAATAAAACTATAAAAAAATATACATCCAGCTAGCAACAGGGAATGTAGAAGCTAAGTTACAAAGAGATTAATTGCATTGAAAATGGTTAATTCAACTAAGAAATTAAGCTGAACAAAGAAGTTAAAAGAAACCGAAGCATTGTATTTGATCTTCAGGTATTTACGGAAATTATATTTAACATTAATATATCTTAATAAATAAAAAAAATCTATGGCAGCTGAACAAAATTTGTACAATCTTGCACATGGCGTCAAAAGAATACATCAGAATTTCCTTAATAAAAAAAATACTATTCATTCTTTTCGCTAATATTTTTAAATTATGTACGAATAGGAAATGACAAAAAACTATCTGCTACATAATAATTACTTAATTTTACAGCTACACAATATTATGTTCTTCAGAATGACTGCTACTTTTGACTGGAGCCAAACATACGAGGGATTGTAAATTTATCTAATAAAATAATACTTGTCTGCTCTATCTGAGGGTCAAACTATATTCAGTTGGTCATTAGGTCGAATATGCGCCGAATAAGAGATTCCGAGCTCGATACCAAGAACATGCTGTTAGTAAATCCTTCACACACAAAAGTAGACAGTAGTAAAATATGTCGGAGGCCGTTGAGACTTTCACACTTTTTGTCAGCGTAAAGTCGAACCACCTCAGATATAATATTGTAAACAAGTTCAAGAGCAAAACAAATGTAATAGGAACTCTTCACACTAAAAAAAGCATTTTAAACATCAATAAAAATATAACACAATAACAATTCAATTTTCCTTAAATAAAAAATAATAGTATGAAACATACAAATCGAATCAAATAAATTCTCCATTATAGTTATACACCTTGTCAATCCGTCACACTTCACGGATCCTATCCTGCCAACAGACTATGTAAATTCGTATAATCCTGTAAAAATTACCAACACATAACTATGATTTAATTTGGCATTCAAAATACAACATATTTATGTTTACAATCATCGACGACATAATATATGTTGGTACGTCATACATAATTACGATATTCAATAACCAGGTATTTTAAGTGACAGAAAAAATAAATAAAAGTGAAAAGATTTCATCTCATCACGATAAAATAAACCTAACTACTTTAACCTACAAGGTATTTTAATTTTCATGTTTATATTTCATCCAAAAGCTTTCGAAAATTCACCTATATTTAATAAAAATTATAATTTAGCAAAAAAATTATGAGGTTGTTAGATATACATCGCGACTGATGTGGTATCGAGCGCTGAACACTATTGCATTAGACATTGTAAACACATCACTAACGTAATGTTTTCAATTAAGCTACCGTTTTTTAATTATTTTTTCATGCCGAAGTGATTCTTACGGCTACTTATAATCGTGTCGATTTTATAGCCTGGGATAATTCTGCAGAAGCGATTAGTCACCGATTACAATATGTAATTTACTTTTTTAATATTCCATAAATTCGAACACAAGTATCAGATGACCGTAGGCTATATTTTAGTTCTGTAGTAACATACTATGTTGTAATAATTTGTATAGAAAAGTGTACGGCACGTCAAATGTGTAGTTGGAATATTGATACTGTTCAATCTTGATAATTATTTGCTGCGACCATCGTGTCATGTGTCTGGGTGACATATTCGACTGTTCGAGACCCTAATAAATTTACATAGCTACTAAGGCATTTCTCTATCTAAAATAAGCGTATTATTTGTTATCAATGCAATAATGTTGAGCGTCCGTATTGATTTTTTGTCATAATTCACCTTCCATTCAACGCGTAATCTCTTCATCTTTTTGCACACTTCATTTATCACTAACAAATCAATTTGATAACCAAACCAAATGGCACTAAACTGCAATATGTATATTTTTGGCTAAATTGACAATTTCGAATGAGGTCGGCAATGCAAGGAAACGTCAGTTCTGATTAGCCGATGGAAACGCCCTTTTACTTACTGTCTTCCCATCATGAAGTTTCCTCACTTACCTGCCCCATTCTTGCATGGGATTGAACTTGAACTTTCGGTGCGAAAGGTTAATTTATAAGAGAATATGTTCATAAAAGCCTACAATTTATTGAGACCATTGGCTAACGCGCTGAGGGAGCCGTTTATTTTTTGTCATTTACTGAGAAATTTGGGATCTGTCCAGAGAACATTTTCACTAGTTACGATGTTAATGTTGCAGCCAAAAACCGTTTAAAATTGTGAAGCGCTAGCTAGAGCTTGCAAGACTTACGTAAGCAGTGGGAAAAGTAGACTTAACTCGTACAGAACGTCCCGTACGACTCACACACACAAAAAACATTAATATTCTTGGAAGATCTTGGGTAACAACACTTGTAGACAACATAGAAGTTAGAGGTGGGTACGCGCGCCTTTGGAAACTATTGTTTGTGTGAATTGATTTTGGAGATGTCGAGTTAAGTTACTCCACAAGCTTGGGCTTGAGGTGAGTTGTGTGACGGCTCTGGGTTGCTAAATACTTTGTTCCTCACAGTAGTCTTCGAAACTGGCAACCCATAGCTTGTTCTACAAATGTTTTAAATAAAACTGCCATCTTCTGGGCTGAACTGTTATGTAAACCTAATGAGTTATTCTGTCAGTGTTGAGCTTACTATTGTTTTGTTTTTGTCACCAAAACACAACTCACATTAACCCCATTTACAAAGATAACAAAACGGTACAAAACTAAAAAAAAAAACAGAACTGTGGCTTTGCCATAGATTTGCACAAATCGTTTTTTGTTCCAAATTATGACAGACACTATCTGTAGAGATTTTCGTGCCTTAGAGATTCTATGGAAAGCCAAATTTTTTACGAATTTTGCGACTTGCGATAAGTAAATCCAAATTTCTGCTCTTTCGGAGGAAAACGAGCATCGAAGCAGCTCGCGTAGCATGTCACAAATGATGTGTCGAGCTTGATTAAGCGCAAAACGAATCGCGCCATTTCGCTACGAAACGCAACATGGCGCTACTGAATGACGCAAAATTAGTTACCCATTCGTCACTTTGTAATTAGCTTTAATTCGAATTATTTGTAACATATTTTTCCCCGTTCATCATTCTCCCGGGTCAGTTGTGTTCTTGAAACCCAGTTGTTTTTTAACCCAAAGTTGGCACCGACACATATTGTTAACGTGCTTGGGTTAAGTATAATAGATAAACGAAAAAAAAAATGTATTCGTATTTTCGTGTTAAGGCGAATTTCGTAACATAATTCAGGCGCAGGCAAAACTGTTGTTAAAGTGAATGTCGCGAAACAACTGTCATTAGGTAATTTCGTAATAAAAATCTGGCTTTACATGTAAGCTTTTTATGTGAAGCTCTTGATGGAAATGTGTTTAGAACCGTCTTAACATTCAGGTCCGGTAAAACTTAAGACCAACTCTGAAATAGTCAAAAAATTCCACAGCTCCATACTAAATTTGATACATGCAATATCTCAACTATTGTATATAAGTTTCATAAATAAAATCGATCAGCTGGAACTTTTTAGCGATTTCCGTGTTGGTCTCAAAACAAAAGTTGTTTGTATTGAGTTTGAATAACCCAGTTAGTTTGAATAACTCTCTTTCTGCAACATTATTAAATTTCTAACATTAAGGGCCAATTTTTCAATAGCCAGATATAACTTAACTGGAGAATAAATTGCATGCTGTCATTGTCTAAATCATACGACAAGGCAGTGAAAACATCAGTTTTATTCTTTAGTTAAATTTTATGACTTGAAAAATCCGGTCTAAAACGGAAACACTCTTTTCTTATATAATACTAGCTGGCTCGGTAAACGTTGTTTCGCCATATTAATTAGCCTACGACCTATTCTCAGACCTGCCAAATATACACAAAAAAAAATCGGTGAAGCCGTTTCGGAGGAGTTCGATAAAGTGTTTGTTATCGAACTCCTCTGAAACGGCTTCACCGATTATGACACGAGATTTTTTGATATTAAATTAATAGGGTTCAACATTTTCTTTCACTTTCCGTTACAGTACGCTTGGTTTCCATACAAATCGCGTTGCTCAGCTAGATTCATGTATGTGGTTTTAACATAGGAGAATAGAGTATTCGAGTATTTTACGTTAAACGTAAAAAATAATGTCGCAGTACGTTCAGAGGGTTATTCGGACCGTGTTACGCAGAAACATTCCAACCCATAATGCGAAACTTTCTTGAAAAATGCTTTCGTTATGAATAACATTGTTTCGTTCAATGTTTTTTATTTAGACGTTTTATATTTGTAGCCACTATAACAAAACATAAAAATAAAAACAATGAAAAAGCGTTTTTACGAAAGTTACTTATTGTTTGTAGGAATTTTCAAACGAAAACTTTCGTAAGCGCTGCACATTATTAACTTAAATCCGGATCCGCTTACTTATTTTTTTGTCGTAAGAGTCCGACCAGGTTTCGCTCTGATTGGCAGCGCCTAATCATGGTGGTTAGAGACGGAGCTCGCGTCGTCGGTCGCTCGTCTCGGAAGCAAGTAGTGAATCCGGGGTTAAGTCAATAGCGGGTTGGAATGTTTCCGCGTAACACCCTCCATTTACACTCAACACAAACATCTTTCGCTATCAGACCAACGTCTTTAGCTAAGACGGCTCGTCCTTAAGACAATCGAAACGCGTTCGCTACTCAACGGTCTGTGCAAACTTAGGGCGGGCGCGCACCACGCGGCTGTGTGCAGGGGGCGCGGGCGGCCGCGGCGCTCATCGCACGTCGGTCAGGTTGCTCTTGTCGCCGAACAACTTCACCAGCTGCTCCTCGTAGTCGTCGATGTTACGCTTCATTATCTCCATGCACGGCCCCAGCAGACGCTCGAACGTCTCGACGTCTAGAACTGGAAGGGCGGCGGGTTAGGACGCTTGTTTTAGAGTAGAATTAGTATAGAACGATAATAGTCCGCCGAATTGGCGTTGTTATTGTTACTTGTGTGCAATAAACGTATTAATTTGTACAGGTGGCCTCAGTCTGAGTGTAGTTCCATGTTTGTGATGTCGTTGCTTGGTTACCATAGCACAAGGTATTCTAGTTTGGTACCAGGACCAGCGACTGTGTTGTGTAGAAGTTATTTATTTGAATAGTTATATAGGTACATTAAACGGGTCTAATCGCGATTATTTATTAGATAACATAACTATGTATCATATAAAAATGTATTAGCATTGCGAGTCATAAAAAATACTAAAGTTAAGGTTAACTCGGTTACTGCTCAAGTTGGTTGAAAAATATCTTAACAAAGTTGAATCACCTAACACCTAATCGGCATGGAATGGAGACTAACAATAGGTATTGGTCGTGTTACGGTTAAGTGCTGTTTCTTTCAGATAAGCTCAGTTTGTGGAACAATAGTGGGCAACGACCTTGGGGACGAATTTACTATAGTCTGTTTATTCATCTCAGATAGGTACTAAATTGACAATTGCAAATCTCAAGTTGCCGAATAATGATACCAGCTTATATTGTTTAGTGGGGTACTCAAAACTATCCCTAGAATACAACAAAGAGGTTTTTCTCTACCAAACAAAGCCAAGGAGCAATGACGTTCGGTACGTGTAGGTACAGTTTGATTTGTTGTTTTTTTTTTGAGTGCTGAAATATTTCCGAGCAAAATACGATTTTTTCTAGTCTGTGGTACGACCCCTTCAAAAATATTGTTTGCAACAGGCTTCGACCTCTGAATTGTTCGAATGCGTCCGTTGCTTTTTCTGTGTGAGTAATACATATAACGCCCGTTATTTGTTAAATTTGTTTCTGTTTCTTTGCTTTTTCTTTTGTGTTAAGTTTTGTGGTTTTGTTACTTTTTTGTTGAATAATTCTCACTATGGGCCTCATAAGAAGGCTCATTGTCACGCAACGAGCTATGGAAAGGGCTATGCTCGGAATTTCTCTACGAGATCGAATGATGAGATTCCTAGACGAACGAAAGTCGTCGACATAGCCCAGCGGATTGGTAAGTTGAAGTGGCAGTGTGGGCGGGGCACATAGCACGCAGAACTGATGCCCGATGGGGCCGAAAAGTTCTCGAATGGAGACCACATATCGGCAAGCGCAGCGTAGGACGAGCAGCCACAAGATGGACAGATGACCTCATCCAAGTGGCAGGAAGGCGCTGGATGCAGGCCGCTTCCAACCGGTCTTTTTAGAAATCCATGGAGGAGGCCTATGTCCAGCAGTGGACTTCTTGTAGCTGAATGATGATGAATTTGTAATGGACGCTCAGGCTCCATCTACTTCGTCACGTAGCCGTAATGAAGATATTGTATCGCCAAGAAAAAAAAAAATTAAGTTCACATCATTTAGCCAAACGGAAAAAGAAATGATTATGAACGCTTACAAATATGTTCATACGGAAAAAAACCGAATTTCCAACTGAGACGCCAAAAAAAAAACGAATGTGATTTAAAAACTGCCTATATACTAAACGTTTCGATGAAATTCGGCCCTGTGGGCTCAGAGGTCATCGAGTATTGCTGTTTCTATAGTGTCGGATAAAATTACCAGTTCATGAAGAAATTTATACTGTGTGAAATCTTCATCAGAATAAGGTAAAAATATGTTTCATATCATATTATCGTAATCAGCCTATATGCGTCCCACTGTATGTTAGTAAAAATTTCACACAGTATAAATTTCTTCATAAACTGGTAATTGTATCCGACACTATAGAAACAGCAATACTCGATGACCTCTGAGCTTACAGGGCCGAATTTCATAACACTACAATTTGTAGTTTATTATGACAATTCGAGGTACAATGTACCTGTATGTATGTATGTTTAGTTAATAAATTATATAATTAAATTTTGTATTATTTACTTTGTAATCTGTACTAATGAATGATGTCCTTTAATTTATCGTTAATTTTCGATAGTGGTGGCACATCACTATTTTTAAATTGCAATAAACAGGCAACCCAGGTAATGTCATTTTAGTATCCGAGAAAAATAAATAGACTATACATCCTACGAATAAAATAACCATAGAAGAATTTTTTCTACAAAATTCTCTCTCAAAAATGACCCCTGCACTCTCAATTACTCTGTACCAATGAAATGAGCGCAAGATGTGCTGTAGAATAAATCAATTTATTATTGGTTCATTCTGTGCGCCATGCGTGACCATGTGAACGTTGATTGGGCGATAGTAAATGACAGCGTAAGTTATAATTGATTTTATTTTCTAGGTACCTCGCAAGATGGCGGTCTGACAGTGGATAAACAAAGTTATAGTATCTAATTGGAGTTGGCTCTGACATGGTCACCAACTAACCAAAGCACCTCGAAAAAAATATTATGATTTTATTATTATTGTTAACATGTCTATTGCACATAGGTAAAAGCACAATGGTAATGTGGCAGACTTAACGCTATTAGCGCTTTCTACCAATCAAGATAAACGTATAAGACGATTTACTATTAGGGGTAAAAATTTGTAATGTTCTTGATAATGGGCAACAATTTTTACGTGCCTCAAGCTTTAAAGATTACTGCGGGTTGACGTTCCAAGGGAGAGCTTGTATTAAAGGGTTAGGGCGACGCTTGAGGAGCCGTGGTTTTGACAACAACTCCGGGGCATTTCTGACGCAGAGGATCTCCCTTGCGGGGACCTTCGGGTCGGAGATGTCTCGGGGTCGTCTGTTTTACTGACATTTTGTTTATAATCAATGACCTAGTTGCTATTTATGACAAAATATAGTGATGTGGTTGTATTTAGATATAATTAGTATGTTTGCCTGCATGTAACATTTTTATAATAATTAAAGTGTGTTATGTATACTCACATGCCACCTTAGTGGGGCCGACAGCGTAGGCAGAAGCAGCGCGCGGTTTGTGTGTTACCAACGCGAGCTCACCGAAGTAACCGCCCTTGCCTGCGACCAAACAGAAGAAGATAAGATAGATAGATAGAGAACACTTTATTGCACAACCAGGTGAAATAGATAGAATATTCTTTATTGTATGTACACCAGGAATATAATATTCTTTATCTACAATCATATCATAATCTTCAAATTAAGAATTCAAAGGTAAACACATATTTACAGGCTTTAAACAATACATAACTTAAAGAAAATAAAAAAAAAGTGTAATATAAAGTTACATTAAAGGTCAGATTTTTCACTTTACGTTACAGTTATTTTTTTTAAAGTGTTGCTGTGATCACGGAACAAAACTTAAGTTTTTGTTTTTAATGTCAAAAGTTGACTCTATAAAAAACCTAATTTCATTTTCGTGGTACCAAAAGTGCAACTAAAAATACCTAAAATTGCGGGCGCAAAACTGAGTGCAGACGATTGAATGTCAAGATACTTTTGTCGAAATTGCGCCATTTTGTTTCAAAAATTTCATTTATAATTGAAAATTTTGTTTCATTTCGATATGAGTTTAGTTAGTAACCGTAAATTTATGTATAGTACAAACGGATCAAACGTGTTTTCCTTTGATTCCTTACTTTGAAGATTAAGACTCATGTAGATTAAGTAGTGTATGAGACTGCACATAACTTGGTATTAAAACACTCGCCAATGCTATTTAAAAACTTGCCAAGGCTCGTTTTTAAAATCTCGCCCGTGTTTTAATAACCCTCATTATGTGACAGTCACATAAACTACTATTTTATTACTCATACTCGGAAAGTAGGTCTGAATTTGCCTGAGGAGCGGGTTGAAAGTAATACTTTTCAGCCCTAGGGGGAATAGTTTTCAACTGGCAGCTTTCAAATTATAAAAAAAAACTAGTTCTATTTTGACATTTTCTGTTGAACCATGTTCCAACTTCTGCAACCACTCAATTACAGCGCGATGTAAAATTTAAATATGTAACATAAAGTTAAGTATTAATTAAAGATTTTTTTAAATTACTTTATTAGTGTTCTTTTAACTATTTCTTTAAAATAACATAGATTTGGGCAAAATATTTACCATTTTTTGAATGATGAAAATGAAAAATAATGGCAAAATAGCTGGCCAGACACAGAAAAAAAATAGGTGGGAAAGTGGCAATCCGAACTATTAACGATAAACTTATTGAGGCCCCGGCTCGGGCCTCAATAAGTTTCTTTCACCCCCAGGGTAACAATGTACTATTATTGCACACAAGAAACAAGAGACATAGGTAAATAAAACTTACAATGAAAAAGTCGAAAAATTGTTGGAAGAAAACTGTTACTTAGTACTAAGCTCGCCTTTGTGCATAATGATTTCTTGTGCAATAAAGAAGTTTCAAATCAAATCGAACAGAGTGCTTATACTGAGTTTTTTCATTTTACTTTCGATAGCGAGAGCGTTTGCAAATTTGTATAGGAGTGACAAAGCGGCACCTAGTTGTCACTTGGAGAAACTAAAAGTGCCATTCCCAGTTCTATCACGCTCGATATCGAGTAGTGACCATCGACAATCATTCGAAAGTGACAGCGTTATCGCTCGGTTTGGAGCATTTTGCGAGTTTAAGATACTAATTCAATTTTATTTTTGAAGTGAATTAGTAAAGTGGCTTTTTGCTTGACTTGCCTTTGAAGGTTATATCTCGAATAATCTTAGTATGTAGTTAATTTTCAATACACCTCTCTTTTAAATCACACTTCCAAATTTAGTCGGTTTATCAAAACAGAACGCTGTCTATGGTCAGGAAGTACAAACTTTATAAAAATATGCTCGCTACTCACGGTGAACAAACGTCGATCGAGTAGTTGGCGTCGACTGTAACTCATAGTCGCAAATACTCGATTCTCTCGCTTAACGCAAAGTTGATCGAATGACTTAACCCATTCGATCAACTTTGCGCAACTCAGTATAAGCACCCAGATAACAAATTGTTAATATTGTTTTCGGCTTATCATAGTATTGTCAACCCCGCAGACGAATTGAGAATATATGGAGCAGCGAGGTTGCGTGTTCACGTAACGTCAAGGTCACCCACCACTATAGGGAAGAGCGGGTGATCGTGCTCTCCACTATAAAAGGAACTTATTCTGCCGGGCAGATCGTATGGCTGGGGATGGCCGGTCTGACTGTTGTTTGTCGGACGTTATATTTATAGTATGTCATGTGAAACACTTTGCTTGCGCGACGCAGGAATGTCAGTTTACGTATATAAATTATTCCTTTTCGAGCAACATTTTTTTTTAACTTGCGATACCGTTAAGAGGCTGAATTTTATGCGTAAAAGAACAATTCAGGAGGACTATTGTGCAAAAAAAATGCAAAAACCTAATACAAATGTAAAAAAAAAAATAATATACAAATTTTTTCGGAGTTTTTTAAATTACAGACAAAAATCAAAGTCCTAAACTAAGAATAGTCAGAAAAAAATCAAAGTCCTAAAAAAGAAAAATAGTACGCGCGCAGAGTTGATATTGTGCTCGCCACAAGGTCCATCCATATTTTCATTCAAAACTCATCAAAAAACTTCTGTAAGTTCTCCAGTCCATTTCATAACAAATGGCGTAACAAACAAAATACCCCGAAAAGGGAAAAAATATGCTTCAAATGTACCTCGCGTTTTTAATTTCAGCGAAGATTAAAGAGTATTTATAGCTCAGTGGCATGGTGTCACAATTCTGATACGGAGAATCCCAATGTGGTCCCCTACTAATCATTAGAATTTAAGTTTAAGTTCTTTAACTTAGCAATTTTAAAGAAGACCTGGAGGCTTACCACAAGCACTATTAGAAGTTATTTTTAAGCCTTATAAAAAACTGCCCTGCTTAATGGTACCATGAGCCATACAATCGCAGCGCTGTTAACTATAAGACGTTCACCGTCTAATCAAAGCTGCTACCGCACTATAAGCTCAATTTTGCGCGCTCGCAGCGCTGCTGAACTGTCATCCTTAGCAGTTATTTATATGTTACTCTTGAGCAGCTTTTAAAACCCTGCTAAGCGAATTATTGTTTAATTTATGTATTAAAATGAGTGATAAAGAAATTTTATGGTTTTGGAGGGTTTCGCAATAGGGAGAAAAAAGCGTAAAATTATTCGACTGCAGAGTAATGCATTCGAAGTAATGCATACGACGATTTGTATTATGTTCGGAGGTATCGACTTTCTAAGGTTTTAGTGGAAAATCTGTGCAAAGACATGAGAGCTTTGTTACCGGTGCTAACGAAATCCACAGATTTATCCGTGGAGACGAAGATAAGCTCTATTCCTCTGTGTATTTTGTGGACAGAAAATAAACAAATATGTTATCTTATCTTATTTTATTCATAATAAAAAATAAGTTATATTTCATCATAATTCAGTCAGCCCAACTCTGCCCATTGCTGGGTATTTGATCCTATATCAAGTCATAGAAACTTCTTATTGGCTCGAACTTTAGTCGCATTGCAAATATTTGTTTTAGGTATTAAAACTTTTTCATCATCATCATCATCAGCCTTTTAACGCCCACTGCAAGACATAGGCCTCCTGGATTATGGCAAAACCCCTCATGGTTATGGAAACCATGAGGGGTTTTGCCATAATCGCCACGCTTAGCAGGCGGGTCGGCGATTGCAGTATGAGGTTGGAATCTCAGAAAGACGCTGCTGCCCGCCTCTTGATAATTTATAACCTCGTAACTCTTTAGGATTGCTGAAAGTAGTCTGAACCGACACCGCGACACCATTTCATTTCCTTCAAAATCGTAGTTTAGCAAAAACCTTTTTTATCAATTCAAAAACTTCTTCAAACATATTTTGATGTAAACAAAAATAACTTTCAAGACACGTTAAAAAGCGTAATTTTTAAGTAATGTAGAACTTAAGACAACATTTTTTTCTGTAGCAGTTTACTTTATTTTTCCATAACTTGTTTTCAACTTTTATCTGCACAGTGAGCAGTGCTGCTACAAATGTTTTTTATTACATTTTTCACAATTAAAATGTTTTATTTTTATTTCGTAATAAAAACGGTATTTACCGGCAAATTATCATATTTGGTTTTCGAACGCACGCAACATTTAAGGCAAACAGGCCAGAGACAACCTTTTTGTTTAGCAGGTTTATTGCAGGCCTACTTACTTCGGCTCATGGTACACTATAGTAGCAGTTTATTTTGAACATTGAAAATAAACTGCCCTGCTTGTGTCCTGCTTAGTTTGAGATTGTGGTAAGCCTCCTGGTTAGTAAAATTATTGTACAAACCTTTTATTATAACATCACAGCTAGATAGTGTCTTTAACCTCCCTTTCTCCTTTATTTCTTTCTTAGAGAGAAGGCATGTGTCCTACAAGTATTCAGGGTGCTCTTCTCGATATACAACTACTCCCCTAAATTAAATTTAACCGAATGTTGAAGTTAATTCCGACATGATAATTAATGTAAGCGTAAAATGGAATTTTGGTGTTAATAAAACCCATTGGACAGACTCTGAATACGGTTAGCTACGAGGGTGGTCGGAAGTGGGCGTTGAGTGAAACTGTTAATAATTAATAAATTCCGCTACCTGAATTGACAGCCCCAGCTACTTTTAGACTATGCACATAATTGTTACCGTTTTTTGTTTGTATGGTGAAAATTTGTTAATGTCGGAAATTCAAAGAGTTATTTACTAAACTCTTGAAACCCAAGGTTTTTAATTTTTGCGTCAGACACAGAAGTGTTTTAGCAGCCTGATACTCTCTCATATTCATATTCTAAAAATTTTAATTATAGCAAAAAATTGTTTAATTTTGATAAAGGTGACCACTTTTTAAAATTAATTTTATGTTCATATCTTTTAGGTCAAAATAGTCTAGAACTGATAAGAAGCATTTTAGGAATTTTCTATTAGCCATTTGTGCAACTGCATTACGTATTAGGATGCTAAAGCTTGATGTATAAGCCACATAGATGTATCACGGATTAATAAACAGGGCGAAACAGAACTATCCCATCAGAGACGCCCAAGAGAGGCCTCTTCGGATATTTTGTTCGATATTTATCATGTTCGGATAGTGATCTGTCAGGATAGTAGCAAGTGGCACTCCCTGGTCTCTGCCTACCCCTCTGGGATACAGGCGTGAGTTTATGTTATGTTCGGATATTTAAAAAAAGTCCTTAGACCTTATATCTAGTTTAGTTAATTCCACTCATAAATTAATTTGATCATTGCCGAAGTCTAATGAAAAAAAATAATTTAAAAAAATGCAACTTAATGCAAAATGGTTGGGAATTCCTGCTGTTTTGATCCATCCTGTAAACGGATGTGATCGCGTTGTGCATTATATAACACTACATCATAAGAGAAGCTCATATTCAGACATTCTGAAGAAAAAATACCTTTTTAAGTCTTAAATCAACTCAATAATTAATTATATTGACTCATCGCTGAAATTGTGAAACGTCAGTAAAAAATAACATAAAAAAGCAAAACTATGTAATAAAGGTTGGGGACCCCTAATGTAGGTGATTTTCATCCATCCAGTAAAGGGGGCACACAGCGCACTAATTAACAATACAGTGGGGTGGTAGCGTGACGCGATAATACGCTGCACTATTTACGTCCACCTGTGTCACAGAACAAAACGGCCCGGAGGTCGCGCCCCAAGGTAGAAGAACCACACTGATGCTAAGTACGCGATGGACGCGATGCGACGAGGTTGGTGTGCACACTTGTCATACGCGACGTGACGCGTATTTGGCATCAGACGCTGTTTTCACTTGTCGAGGTGCACTAGTATTGTGTAACCTCTGTAAAATATGATGTATGATTCTGAGAGCGAGTTTGAAAACGATTTATGAAGTCAGTCATTTTTAAAAGAATATGCGCGCCTCATGAAAAAAAAAATAGAAATAGGAGTGTGTATCATCAGGATATTTAATCCACTTTACAATATAAATTACATCATATCGCCTAAACAAATCAATGAGTTGTATTCTCTCTCTAACAAATTAGACGCTCGTGCATTGACGTTGTAATCGCATCTGACGCGCGTCAGATCTTCAGAACCACACATGTCTTACGCGTGCGATAGCCTCGCGGTAATTGTCTATCTTTCGAATCTATCGCGATCCTTTCAATTTGACGTTTGAAAGGTGTTGAGGAACTTCAGACTGCATTTACTCGTATTTGACCCGGTCTGTCATTGAAAGTGATAGTGAAAGGGTTAGGGGTAAAGAGTGCGACACGTTTTTATAGCGTTTTGAATGAACTAAATCGCAAAATTAACATTTCAATTGTGTTTCGTTGGTGCATTTCCACGACACATTGCACTTAAAACTTATATTGCCTTTGGATTTTGTTTAATTTTTTGTGTTTATTTTGGAAATATTTAAATTTGTAAGTTAAAACGATGAATAGATAAAATAAAAAGTTAGGAATAACCAAACGTATTAAATGACGAGCGCCGATTTCATTCGGGAAGATGATCGGTATTGCGACTCTCAAACTTAGACAAGTCGCTATCGCGATCATAATCCCAATATCTTTAAAAGGGATCGCGATAGATTCGAGAGATAGACTATTAGGCCCCAATTCCAACAGGATTTGTTGCGTATAAGTAGGCTCTTGATCGCATGTGGTGTGGCGTCGTGTACGTCGCGCAGTACACGTAGCATCAATGTGGTTCCAACTCTATTATTCACGACACCTACGCGTGTCAATGCACATCTCGTAAGGTCAATCTTGTAATGACCAATTAGGTTCGGTACACACATTAGAATACCCATTTATCAATAATTATGGCATATCATAATCTTATTGAAAGATAAAAAAAACATCTTATGGTATAAAAAAATACTTTACGAAAAAAGCCCAACAAGTAACTTGAACAAATGACTTCGCACGGGCGTACTATATTTAGTTTACACTGTAAATTCCTGCCAATTTTCCTTCTGCGCTAGCTATTAATGTAATCTACGGAATTATAAACCATTACCTATATTCCGTTTCAGGTGACTTTTACTCGGACGTAATTTTTCAAAGTAAAATAGAAAATAAGTCTTTATTTCTTGAATTTATGAGATCTTGACCTTGGACGAGTAAACAACTTGAAAGACATTTTGCTTTCCGTAATTAACGGATCTTTATCAACGGATTGTTTACATGAATGAATGAACATTACAGGAGTGTAGTCCACTTGAAAAAGAACAGTCAGTGGAAATCAATAAAAGTACGAGTCGGACTCGCGCACCGAGGGTTCCGTACTCGCTCTTGGCCGTTTTTTATTATTTGTCGTTAAAAAATATTATAAGTCCCACAATCACGCCAAGTTTGATGCCTGTACGTATTACCGTTTTTACGATAGAGCATAAACAAAACAAAACGGCGGAAAAACATGTTTGTTGTATGGAGACCCCGTCATTTTCCATTTTATTTTTTAGGCAATCCTATTATGGTTCCAAAGACAGACAGACAGACAGACGGATGGACGGACGGACAACTAGACAGACAGACAATGGAGACAGAGTAATTGGGTAACCCTTAAAACGGAATCTACTCGAGCTGTTAACTGCAACAATGAGGGTCCGTGTACTCCACGGGATTGACCTGTACTGAACTGTGTTAAGTTGTTTTCAACGCTAGCCTTTAAAAAATACCGGGATAATTGTAATACGCAGAAACAATTATAGTAATGTGTCTAGCGCGGACACTTCTGCGAAGGCACGAGAGAACGAAAGCAGGCTATTTGGATGTAAAATTTGTCTATTTGTAAATATATAAGTAACTTCCAAATTTCTGTTATTGCTTGAGCACCAGATATAATTTTATTAACTTTTCGTTAATACATTTCGTTGACACTAGATACTTCGAGGTAGTAGAGTCCTTTAGTTATATATAAAGTTAAAAAACCTAGAAATAGCAGATCTTCTATGCTTATGCCTTCACAAAAGGCATGTAAAAATTATTTGCATAAAATGGAAATACAAAATATACAGACGCTTAAAATACCTTACGAGTACTCTTTTATCACCTACGAACTACCTACAACTGCATAGAGTTTATTTTATTCCTCATCCATTCATTTTGTTCATACATCATGTATCAACAATATTGCTGTCGTTATTTGCGAGCTCTAAAAGTGATAAGCATTTTCAGTAAAGACTTTGTTGCAACCTCATTTCGCTTAGGCTGTCGGGGCGTCGGTGCCTGGAAGGTACTCGTGACATCCTAGAGCTGCTAGTGCGAAGCGAATGGGGTATTGATCAAGGCGCTTGATCTCGAGCCACACCTTGCATCCGAGCTGGATGCAAATAAAACACTAACTCGTGTTAGTGTTCTTTCTTCGATTGGCCGCCCGCCCCTAGTGTCGAGCCGCCTTAGGCCCGGCCATGTTAGCCTTAGGGAAAGTCCGCCCTTGATTGTACTCACCGAGGCGCTTGATCTCGAGCTGGTTGCCGTCGTCGCGCGTGAGTTGGATGCTGACGGCGCCGTCCTCCACGAAGTACATGCCGTCGGCCGTGTCCCCTTGCCGGATGATCAGCTCGCCGTCGATGAGGCTGCGCGGGAGCAGGGCGTCTGCCAGGTTGGCGCGCTCGTAGGCCTGCCGAGAGACAGCAACTTGTTAATATTCACATCCCACTGTAGGACACAGGCCTTCTCTTAGACAAAGAGAGAGAGAGCAGTAGGTAATTTATAGGGTCGTCGGACCCTATTATAAAATTACTCTATAACATTTTTATTATCTTTAATGCATGCTGTTAATCTACTGTTAACAGCTGTCAGTTGACCAAAGTGCATACAAAAAAAAAAACCACTGACAGCTGTTAACAGTAGATTAACAGTTTGTTAGTGTACGAGAAACCGGGGGTATGTTGTATAGAACAACAATTTAGACTATCCCCCAGTTTCTCGTACACTATCACGCTGTTAATCTACTGTTAACAGTTGTCAATTGACCAAAGTGCATACAAAAAAAAACCATTGACAGCTGTTAACAGTAGATTAACAGCTTGTTAGTGTACGAGAAACCGGGGGTATGTGTTTTAGTCCCGCCGACCCTAGATTTATGCTCAGCCTATTCTCACCACTGATCGTAACTAACTGGTTTTCTAAAAGAACACTTAGCGGCCCTAAGTAAATATTAGGGGTTAAAGTATGAAATTGCCGTTTTATTGCAATAGGTTCTTTGAATTGACATAGAATCTTCATGGTTTGAGGTTTTCTAATGAAACTTTTTTCAAATGGTTTCTATGATGTTCTTTTTTTAAAAAATGTGAAACATTTGAATATCGACTTTCAATTGTTTTTGTTATTCAATTTAGACAAGAAAGATGGATACTGCGAAAATTCGAGTGATTTTTGAATACGGGTTCCGACGCGGAACTAACGCGGCAGAAACAGCCCCCAATATCAATGCTGCGTTTGGAGAGGGGTCTACTAATGAACGCACCGTGCGATTTTGGTTTAAACGCTTTCGTGATGGAAATTTCGACTTAAAGAACGAGCCACGAGGAAGACCGCCCACACAGGTGAATAACGATGAATTAAGAGAGATAGTGGAAGCCGACTCTAGTCAAACTACGCAGGAATTAGCGGCATGGTTTAACGTTACCTTACCCACAATATTGACTCACTTGCGTCAAATCAATAAAATAAAAAAATACGAAAAATGGGTGCCTCATGATTTGACTGATCTGCAGAAAGAAACGCGTGTTGAAACTTGTGTTGCCTTGTTGAACCGGTACAGAAATGAAGGAATATTGGATCGAATTGTAACATGTGATGAAAAGTGGATTCTTTATGATAACCGGAAAAGAAAAATGCAATGGCTGACCCCAGGTCAAATGCCACAACAGTATTCAAAAATCACTCGAATTTTCGCAGGATCCATCTTTCTTGTCTAAATTGAATAACAAAAACAATTGAAAGTCGATATTCAAATGTTTCACATTTTTAAAAAAAAGAACATCATAGAAACCATTTGAAAAAAGTTTCATTCGAAAACATCAAACCATGAAGATTCTATGTCAATTCAAAGAACCTATTGCAATAAAACGGCAATTTCATACTTTAACCCCTATTACTTAAGTAACGTTCTGTCACGCTCTTTTCTGAGAAATTCCAAGCGACAGCACTACAGTTAACCATTTACTTAGCGTAATTCTCAATTCAGAAACTGGCCACAAGACTTGTGATTGATATTGATTCTGGCATTCAATTCATGGCACTTCATGGTCGGTAGTGATTGTTTTCGTCTCAATCGTTTAACTGATATGGAACGTCGCCAAATTAACTACATAATTACATGTGATTTGTGCATATGCCCCTATGTGCAGTTTTAGACTTTATAGTGTATTTTCGTCTTTAGACTGTGGGATTGGCGATGTGAAGTGTATTTAAGTACGTCGGTTTTTTCGTAGCAGAGATAGAAATATTTTAGAGGTTAGGCACCTTATATTTTTGGGAAGTTTCCTTCAACCGTCATTTATGTAGACGCTGTTATCTTATCTACGTGTGAGAGCATTAGGAAAGTGCGTTAAGAGTGTGTCATGAACCAGCGACTCACGGTTATTTATAAAAACAGGATTCCTCTAAAACACGACTCAAATGCAGTTATTAGTCCGTGGTATTTTTTTCGTTTTACCACAGACAACTTAAACCACAATTGACGAGTGTTTTCAGGAATTGTCTTGGCCTAAATAAGACTGTCAGTCATTAGTTCTCCATATCAAATGACTGTACGAATACTAGAGCAATCGCGTTTTAGTAATGTCCATCGGACCTTGTATTGATTATTGAATTATTGCAGTACTATTGAGTGTTTTACTGCAAGCAATCGAAATTGGTTTATTATATTCTTTATTGCTAGTCATAAATTACAAAATTAATTACATAGCATTGTTCCACAGGCGAACTTATCTCTAAGAGAGATCTCTTCCAGCCAACCTTAGCATAGCGTGTTTAAACTGAGATAACGGGAAGAAGTGAAATATTTATAGCTACATAAATAAGTAATAATAATATAATATAATTCATACACTTATATATACATTATCTATGACAGGTTAGAAAGATAGTGCTCTTAATCTCTTCTTGAATGATATTATAGAAGGACTCCCTTGAAAAAAGTTAGGAAGCTTGTTCCTTAGTTGCGCAGCTCGGACGGTGAAAGAGTTACAAATTCCACATTTTACTTTACTTATTCTAGTCTCTATATAATTACTAGCTGACTCGGCAAACGTTGTTTTGCCATATTAATTAAGCTGATAGGTCTGAGCATAGGTCGTGGCTATTCTCAGACCTACCAAATATACACAAAAATTAATAAAAATCTGTGAATCCGATTGGAGGAGTTCGATAACAAACACGAGATTTTTATACATTAGATTTGAGTTTCTAAAAGCACTTTCAGACACAAGTCTATCGAGCCAACTAACAAAATTTTCGTTAACATTACACATTATTCAACGAGTTCACGCAAAACCTAAAAATATTCAACGAGTTCAAGCAAAACCCAAAAATTCTCAATTTTATTATTTTATTTCTTGTACAGATTGACAGAGGATTTGGGTGATTGGCAGTCAGCTAAACTTTTTTTTGAAACCAGAACTGGAGATTGACATGACATTCAAGCAACAAACAAAAAAAATTGAAATCCACAGAAATTAGAACACCGTAATTAGGCCGGTAATATGGGATGTATTAGCAAAGGTCAAGATAAAAAGTACCTGAAACCGGCGTGAGTGCATGCAACGACTAATGAATGTTGAGGAAGCGAAAGTGATCTGTCAGGATCGTAGCAAGTGGCAGTCCCTGGTCTCTGCCTACCCCTATGGGATACAGGCGTGAGTTTATGTTATGTTAATTAAGCCGGTCTTGATGAATGGCTCCGAGAATGATGGAAGATGCTAGTTGGAGAGTTAGAACAAAGAAATCGAAAACCTGATTTCAGATTCCAACGTCTTCAGAGAAATTAAATCCTACCCACTTCTCTTTATCGGTCAACAAAGGACGAGATGGGGCAATGCAATCAGCATACCTGGGTACCAAGCGGCCAAAGACCGGTTGGCCATAGGTACCACTGGAAGAACGAAGTGGCCAAGGAGCTGCGTGAGTCAGCAGGGCACAGCGCAGGACAGACAAGTCGCGACCTTTGTGTCGGATGCCAACAACTGCTTCAGGGCCCCAATTATTATTAAGGGCACCAAATCCTGTCGGAATCCTGACTAGCTAACTAATAGCAAACTATTGCAATTAGTTGGAATGGTTCAGTATTAAGTGGGCGTAATATAGAAACAGGTCGCTGTGTATTTTTTTTTCGAATCCCTCGCGATCGAATTGCAAAGCTAGTAATCGAATGTTTCTTATAACTGACCAGTTTCTTAAGACGGGTAGAGTGTAAACGCTTTGTAAGAGCATTCCTTTTCACCAAATGGCTAGACTCATCACTATTACCCAAATAGCCACATAAATCTCTCGACCCCATACGGCACTGGGTCAGTAACATGTTAAACGTTCTAACCATAGTCATGCTCTTTAACTATACAATACTTGTGGTGATCCAGTCAAAGAGACAAATTGTAACTTCCTGTTTACTATTAAGGGTTATAGCTCAGCTGAGACAAAATTCCATAGACAGACTACCTCTATATGAAAGCATAAATGTGTTCATATTATAAAGGTCTGTGCACTGGCTTAAAGGCTGTAGACGATTCATTCGGATGAACGTTCACTTAAGTGACCATAACTTTTTTTTCATTTTTTGGTTCACATAGCTCGGGTTCATTTCTGAGAATGTCAAATACGCCGTATTAACCTATTAAACATTGTTGGATGCATTCACTAATAAAATGTGAAAGATGCGGAATGAATGACAAAAGAAAAATCAATTACTTACCCCCGGTTTCTCGTACACTAACAAGCCGTTAATCTACTGTTAACAGCTGTCAGTAGTTTTTTTTGTACGCACTTCGGTCAATTGGCAGCTGTTAACAGTAGATTAACAGCATGTTAGTGTACGAGAAACTGGGGGTTAACCCTCCGTTATCGCGATAAGGCCCAGCATCGTGCAGATTGGGGTTACCCCACGCGTTGTTGTGACGGCATTCCGTTTTGTTGTTGTGTGCTCTAATCTCCGACTCACAACGAGTTGCGTCATCTGGACGGAAAGGGCCAGAAATAGCGTTTAGCAGGCGTAGTTTGATCAAGATCACGACTTTGCGTAATTTTTTTGTTTATTTATTTTTGTTTTAGGTATCACTTACCTACTTGTGGCGTAAGTTATTCGATTTACATGACAGATATGTACAATTACATCTCTGACATGTAAATCGAACTTAGTATACTTTGGTTCCTTCCTATTTTGATATTACAGGTTTTAATTTTGATGGAGGCTCAGTCAATTAACAGCTGTCATACTGCTTTTGAATCCTAGCCTATGCATTAATTAATTTATTAGTTTTATTTAATTCATTAATTGCCACTGTAAAAGGTTTTCTATATTCAATTCGGACGTAACCACGATTTAATGCGAAAAAAGCCGATTATTTTTTAAATGGCCGTTGTAGGGCATATAATATACTTATCAGAGAATGGGCTGAACACCACGTGTACACAGTATTGGCGATTTAAAGCACCGAGGTAAATAAATAAAACCTCAAAACACTCATTGGAATGTTCGTGTAACTGCTGTCTTCCAATCCCATACTCCTCAAATGCGCACGGGAATAATAATAAGAGGTAAATAAATAATCGTAAGGAAACCTGGACGTCTGAGGTGTTCACATACCTCAGCGCTTGAAATTGCCAATCCACAGTGGGCACGCATTGTAATTAAGCCAATACTCTCTCTCTGAGAGAAGGCCTGTGCTCTGCAGTGGGACGTATACATAAATAAAAAACCGCAAAACACTCCTTGAAATGTTCGTGTATTTCCGCTGTCCTCCAATCCCATACACACAAGAACGAGAGTAATTTAAAAAAATCGTTCCCACTGACAATAGACTTCAAAATTCAACACTAAGACTTCAAAATTGAGAAATATCAGAGGCAGTGCCCAAATTATTCTGAATTCAACAAGACACATTTTGATATGCGCCACTACAATAAAGCAAAGTGTGTATAGAATACCATAATCTCTAGGTCTTCTATTGTCGGTCAACTCGCCAGTTAAGTGAGTAGCATCATAAACAAGAACTCAAGAATAACTGAAACCGAACTTTCATTTTTTCTATTTGCTGGTTGTGTCACGGACCGGGCGCGATAAACGTCCCAATGATTGATTTGTTTTACTTTAGATGGTACCGTAAACTTGATGGGCAAAAAACATTCTTTGTTAACTAGGTGCAATTAGTGTTTGAGCCTCAAAATTCAAACTAAACGGAACATACGTTAACGGCCATATCTCACTTGTATCAAATTACTCCTACTAAAATTATTAGTTTAACTCGGCCGAAGGTAGAGTCTCGCAGAGAGCTCTGGGCGTTTCGACGCCGATTGTCGCGATAGATATATAGATAACTCTTTATTACACACCAGTTAAACACCACGCGAGTATTTCTTTCCTAAAATATCTTCAACTCTTTTTCGAGGAAACTCCTCGTACAGCTTGCGCTTTATGAACAGTATACGCCTTAAAATTCGCCTGAGCGCTCCAACTTACTTCTACCATAGTCTGAGGCCAAAAGCGGAGTCCGCTGACCTTGACCCTAAACCTCCTCAACTCTCTCGAGGCTGGTTGTAGTAATTATTGCTTACCTGCAGCGTCTTGAGCATCGTCACTTTTTCTAGGATCTTCTTGTACAATTTGCGCTTCTTGAACGAGTAGGAATCGGCGGTAGGTGTGTCCAGAGCGTTGATGTTTAATTAGAATTAGTCTTAGATCAACGAGGCCGAAAGCAGAGTTCCGCGCTCAGCGTCCGCTGACCTTGATCCCAAAATTACCTCTTGAGACTATTTCTTAACTGCAGCGTCTTGAACATCGGCACTTTTTCAAGCAGCGCCTCGTACGGCTTACGCTTCTTAAAAGCACTCTTGAGCAGAATACGTGTGCCTAGAGATCTCCTGCTTACTTCTAACACAGTCTCAGAGTCAAAGAGGCCGAACACCGAGTTCAGCGCTCGGCGTCCACCGTCCATCTTGAGCACAATTTTTGAGCCTTTGGTGGTCAATCATTGCAACTATTTCTTACCTGCAGCGTCTTGAGCATCGGTACTTTTTCAAGCAGCTCCTCGTACAGCTTGCGCTTTTTGAAGGCGCTCTTGAGCAGGATGCGCCGGAAGGTGTGCCGGTCCATGGCCCAGAGCGCGCCGGCGGTCTGCGCGCGCACGGAGGCCGCGCGCGGCATGTTATACATCAGCGCCAGCTCGCCGAACGACCCAGAGCCCTCGTATGTGTGCACCGCCTGAGGAGGACGGCTACGATTACTTGGGAAATCCGGACGCACTTCTTCACTGTATAACATGGTTTTTAAGAAAGTGATTAAATATCTATTTGCCTCTCGCTCCTACAATAAAGACGGCAATATTGTATGCGCGAGAGGCAAATAGTTGTACAGATCCTTTATTTAACAGCGTTAGATAGACTTGTCCGAGTTGACCTACTCCGAAATGTCTTAAATACATACATATTTTGACACTTCAGAAACGCCAACAGTCACAGTAACAGTCAGAGCCTTTATTATGTAAGTCTCCACTGTGATCGGTTATACATCTTAACGTTGCCGAAGTGTCAAAATTGTATTTATTAACAACTTTACTATAGGGGCTTAAAAAAATGAATTAACGTCATCTAACCCAGTGGAGACATACTACATAATAAAGGCGCAAGTGGTTAAAAATAATTTTCACTTCTCATGCTCTGAAAGTGCTTATTTGTGCAGGATATAGGCTGCATTAACGTACCTACTCATAAATGTATCTGTATTAAGGCAAAGAAAATTTGCCATACAGTCAAACACAATAAGAAGTTCATAGAGAGAATTTGTAATTTTATAATATTTACTTTAATTTATTTGCCTTATGTGTTTTTAAGACATAAAAAATATTAAATTTTAAATTCAAGTACGGTAGGTTATTTAATTAATTTAAGAAAATTATTATAACAAAATTAATTTAATAGTAGGCTGTATAGCTCTGAAGCCCAAGCCTAATATCAATATCGTAAGATTAAAAAATAAATAAAGCGGCGGGAAACAGCTCTTGTTTTCTCGTGCGTTTATTAATTTCTTCAATTTTCGCAATCGAAGTGAAAAGCAGAGTTTATAACTCGTCCACAAAACCATTTTATCCTCGACAGATAAAAATGGTTCGTTTCGTGCGCTTGTTGTAACATCTACTATATCTTATATATTTGAATAGAGCCCATTGCCGTGCTCACGGCTTTAAATGTCCAACGTGCAAAGAGGATTTATAATTGTGTGGCTCATAAATAGCTTGGATTAAAAGTGTAATAGCTATTTTGCTTTGAATAGTTCAAGGAATAAAATAAAGCGAAAGCGTTCATTATTGCACCTGGGATGGACAGACAAACGATTATTTGATATTTGAGAGACCGATGAGACACATACCACGAAGGTGGTGCAATTGCTAGTAAAAGCTAATTAATTAATTATTATTATACTTTATTGCACACAAGACAATTAACAGGGCATTATATGTACAAAAAAAAAGGCGAGCTCGTTTTTATTCGAAGAGTTGACCTTGACTTACTATAATCCCAATGTGGTAATTAGAGGTTAAGGGGAACACGCACCTATCCGCACCGAAGTCATTGGGAGCCTTTGGGTTCGAACCTTTTCGCACAGTTGTGACATATTTTTTTCAAAAAAGCGACGCCCATTGAGACCTGTGTAGAGGATCGAGACTCTTAAAAAAATTTATATAACAAAGTCGAAAGCGCAAGGTTTCGAGACAATCCATTTTAAAAATTATAATAAGTTAGGATTTTTATCTACACAGGATTCAACGCGTGCCGCATTTTTGAAAAACTCCCGTAAAATTTGGGTATGGTAAGCCTCTCATACAAATTTATATCATCTAACCCCTTTTCAAATTCCTGATTCCAAATTCGGTACTGGTTGGTCAGAGGTTCCATAAGATTTCAAACATAACATTCTAAAATTTGTTTCGTTCGGCGCAGATAGGTGCACGTCCACCTGCAGGTTACTTGACGTCAATCAACAACTTGTACGAGTAGCATACATTGTCACAACCCACTTAAAACAAACAGTATTTCTCAGGTAATAAAGTACATATAAAGTTACGCTCAACTCTTTGCAATAGTTTATCTATTTAGTTTTATTATTCCGTCGGTGTAGTGTATTTAAATGCAGCATTATTGTTTTCTTTATTTGGCATCTATGTATTGGACCGTTATGGGCAACAATTTAACGGTTGTAGTCACCTCAAGGACTCTTTGAAATTCTCGAATGGTCCAGCTAATACACAATGCTCGGTTCTATGTTTACTTGGTGGTGGCTGTTATTTTCAGATATATGTCCCAGGCACTATTAGAGAGGCATTTGAGTAGGCATTTTACATAATATGTATACCAGTTATTTTTCAAGAGAATGATATTTAATTTGCGTGAAACGGTTGCCAGGGTGTGCATAGCCACTAGGTAGCTGAAGGCAGTTGATATAAATATTATAAATTTCTGGTTGATAAATATAATTTTTATCACCAAATTCTCCACCACCAAATCTCTCCACTCTCAACCACTCTCACCAAATTATCACCATTTTTTCACCAAATGTCCACATGTTTTTACACTGTTTTGTACAATATTTTTTTCTCTATTACAGCTAAACGGATGTGGATGAAAGTTACAAATAATATTTCCCAGCCAATAACACGCGAAAAACTCGACACAACTAGTTCTTTCATTGTACCCGAGCTGTAATTGTATACAATCAATCGATTGACATTTTAATTACAGGTTGACTGCACATTAACTTTTCCTTTTTAGTTACAAAGTCACCCGTAACGTAACTGAGTAGAGTGCATGAATATGAAGTTTAACGTGCTGTCAACTGTACATAATATGTGGTCTTCGCACCGCATTAATCTTGATGAAATATTGAGCAGCTATTCAAGAAATTCAGCTCATTTATAACTGTTTCAAAGTATATGATAGCTTCTCGAATCGGTCCTGTTTTGGACGACTACTTCTGCCAGTTTATATATTATGTTCATCGGGTGCTGTCTACACTGAGCCGGTTAAGGGGGTCCAGGGAGTAACACTAGCGACACCGAGGTAAAAAAATCATGTCTTTTTTTTAAGATCAAATTTGCAAAAAGTGTCAGTAGGTACAATCTCTCAATCGTGTTAAATTTTTAGGACCCATGGCCCTGAACCTAAGGCAAAAAACCTACGACTAGATAGCATTAACGCCAGAAGCGGCCGTTTTAGGCATATATGCTATCTAGTCCCGGGTTCGTGATACTACGTTCTTTGTCGTGGGTCCTAACATGATAGTTAGTGTTACTCCCGGGACCCTCTTAAGGACACAGTCCTGTGGCTCCTATCACCTTCGGCATAGGTGTGAATGTCGAACGGAAAGAGTCATCTTCGGGCGACCATTTTTTCTAATTCGCCGTATAGAGCATGTTGTCATTGTTCGATAGTATTACGTTACGCCGTCATCGATGACTTACGTTGATTGCATAATAGAAGCAGGTTGTATCTAAAAATACACCAGGTTGTATCTAAAAATACACCAGGTTGTATCTAAAAATACACCAACAGAAGATGCACTCACACTAACAAATTATCAGCTCTGACGACGCTACAATAATATTGTAGGGTATAACTATGGTTCCGTGTGGCGCCGGATTAAGAATAGCGTCACTTCATTTCCTTCCGTGGATGTCGTAGAAGGCGACTAAGGAAATCAATTACCAGGAGACGGACAGCAGCGTCTTCCTGAGATTCCAACCCCATACTGCGATCGCCAACCCGCCTGCCAACCGTGGCGATTATGGCCTCATGGTTATGGAAACCACGATGGAGGCCTATGTCCTGCATCATCATCAGCCATTTGACGCCCACTGCCGGACATAGGCCTCCTTTGTGGTTTTCATAACCACGAGGGGTTTTGCCGGTCCTGCAGTGGGCGTCAAATGGCCGATGATGATGATGGATACGAGCGCACCCTAAACTTCAGCCCTCCTATTACGTAAGTGTCCAATGTATTGAGTTATCCATTTTGAAGTTTCCGAAGTGTCACAATATGTATGTATTGTTGTAGGTTAAATCGGACGAGTCTATACCCCGGAGAACGTATGGCCGACAAAATAAAATTTTCTATCCTAGTAAAAAGCCCAGCAAAAAGTAAATACAAATAATGCAATTTTTGTTTTACGGACGCTCTCTCGTCACTTTTTAGTACATTTGCCCATTCATTTAACATTAAGCAGTAAGTACTGAGTCAACATTGTCTAAATGGAATTTGGTGGTTAGGCTGTGAAATAATTTATCGTGGCCAGTCACGAGTGGCCGCCACCTCGCCCCCAGTTAAACAAACGGATGTCCATCTGTTTTCATAATGCCCCCTTAAAATATTAAAGTAAAAATACACTTTCCTACAAAGAAATCCCCCATAGATATGCCACATAACTTATTCGTTGGTCACACCAAAGAAAACTTTAGTGCCTATCTGACGATTGAAAATCACCCCATAGATATATTTTTAAAACATTTTAAGAACATTAGGTGTCAAATGAAGCACAATTTTGAGTAACTCGACTGTTAGCGTATTATTTTACCATTCAGTTCAGTCGACAGGAAATGGATCTCTACATGCATGCACTCTCCTCAGTTACGTTACGAACGACTTTGCAAGAAAACTGTCAATGTCGAGCTGCTGTCAACTGTAATTACTTACAACAATGTGGTAGTAAATGAAAGTACAATTATTATAACATAATTTTCCTACCGAAAGTTAGTTAACCCAGGACAAAGTCTCCTTTTAGTCCAATCGAGGACCTAAATTTAGGGCATAGACACTAAAGATTTTCACATACTCACGCGACCGAAGTTGCAGGCGCGCTGAGCTAGTTTAGTATCGCAAACAACAAACGACTTGTGTATTTAATTTAAGGCCTCACTTAGCATAGTCATTCGGCCGTCAGGAGGCACTTGCAACTTTCCCAGCATTGATATGCAATCCGGTCACTCTTTTTGAGCGGTACAGTCAGCCTTTACATCAATTTCAGCCGTACTCGTCCACTGCTCGACATATCCCCCCTTCCCCCCCCAAGGCACGCTTCTTTCTGTCCTTGAACATGCTCATTCAGCCGCTGCCAGCAATTTGCCTCAGTATTCCGGTCCAGCGAGCTACTGATTCTCGAGTGGAGACCACTTACTGGGAAACGCAGCGTAGGACGCCTACAAGCTCGCCGGACCTTTACACGCGTGCACGTTATTCAGTTGAGCTACGGGCGACATTGCAACTGAAATGTGAAAGTATAGCCGTTGTCGACAATACATTGCAAAAATATTTCCATTACTTTAACTTCTCGTTCGTATGATACAGACTGGTTGACTTTGAACGTATATTAGCGATTCGTTGACTTAGAATATTGGTGGGGTTGCTTCAATTAATCACGACGCAAATTGGTAAGTAAAACCGCCATAAGAGTAGTGTTTTTTGGCTTGTATTTACCTAAACCCCTACCAAAAAATACCTAACTATTGTACTGCCAAAAAAATCCAAAAATCCAATTTTTTCAATGATTTCTCTAGTTTGGTAAGCATTTATTTATTTTGGGTATCTGACAAGATATGATTAGATATAAAGAGACGGCCTATAGTTATAAGTTCATTAGGAAATCGGTGACAAGACCATTTTCGACTTTTAGTTCCTCTTGATACTCCAGTTTGTAACCACCCCGTTTCACGGCAACCTTTATGTATCTTGGTGTGAATTGAATTATTTTATAATATATTTATATTATTTGGTTCTTAGTCGAAAAGAAAAATTAGTTAGCTATCTCCGCGATATACGCGACCCATTTCACTTTGACATGAACCGTCAAATTACTCGGTAGAATTTTATTAAAATGGCGATCAAAATTGTCTCCAACAGACGTAAAAGGACTTAGGTACATGTAGGAAACGCTCACGCAAATAATAAATCTATACTAATAATAAATCTGTAAGGGTCGGTCATGGAGTAAGTTAGTTTGTTTTCAGAGATATTGTGTTTATAGGCTCAATATATGATACTGGAACTAATTTCACGATTTTTAGAATTTTTTTCTGTATGTGTGTATGTATGTATGTTCCTCCATAACTCTTAAACCAATTATCCGAATTTGATGAAATTTGGTATAAAAACATATAGACATCTGGGACACAGGATAGGCTATTTAAATTCTAGCTCCAGTTATGATAAGACGTGGCCCCCATACAAATGCTGCTTCGTAAAAATCGAAATGTACGCGAACGGAGTCGCGGGCACAGCTAGTTGTAAATAAATAATAAAGTAGCTAACGCCTAGCCTGCTGAATATACAACGACTCGACACATTTACAAAGGATGTGTCTTTCGGTCTGTCAATTTGTGCGAACGCGTTAATATTTGAGAGGCAATTTTAGAGTGGGTCTCACTTACGTTTAGGTACAGTCGACGGCACATCAACGTTTACACGCGTGAACTCTGCTCAGTTACGTTACGGGCGACTTGGCAACAAAAAAACCAAAGATCGACCAGACCCTTGATTCTGATACACACATAGTTTTTCAATCGAATTATATAAGCACAACAATAGCTTCTATTTGCTTCTACTTGGTAGTCTACAAGCGATAGCAGTACAATGTCATTCCAATGGTATAACCCGCACAAATTAAATTCAATTCACGAAGAAGACTGACGCTCGGTTTCTAGAAGAGCGATCAAATGTTAATCTCACGTCAAGCTAATTTCAGCCAATCACGTGCCGGTATTTTGAATTAATCTTAGATTAATCTCTTGTTACATTTGAACACTCTTTCAGAAACTGAGGCTGAATCGCGCGAGGCGTAGAGTTAAGTTGCACGGATTATACCCTCGGAAGGCGATTGGTTACTAAAAACTTTTTAGAGACCCCTTGCTGTAGAGTGTACTAGGCAACATACCGCCTGAAATCTTGAAGTTGACGAAGACACGTCTGATATCTGGGGCGCGTTTCATAAAACTACAATTCACAGTTTATTATGACAATTCTATGTACATTGCGTAGCCGGTTACAACAAATTCGTCTTCCTACTTGTTAATCTGTCGGCTGTGCAATAATGTACACCGAATTGTCTTAGTAAACCGTGAATTTGATACAAAAACTTGACAGTTCTTCCGTACAACTTACTGAACACCCGATTGCTAAAAGTCTAATTTTAGTAAAATCACATTAGTATTGTTGAAGATAAAGTTTCTGTTGATGTCGAAAATTCAACAGAATTATCTAGAATTTGTTTAAGACTTTGTAGCAGTCGAGTTCTGTGATTTTTTATTTGACAAAGATAAAAAAGTATTTATTGCCTTATCAAAACATCTTAAGCCAAGGTTATGATATGATAAGCCTAAAGGTAGTGCCTCCGTTGACCCGGGTAGCGCTGGCTTTCAGTCACTCCCTTCTTCGTAAGGTGTTTTGCGGTAGGAATGCTAAGAGGGGCACAAACGTTAACAACTGGGTAACTATTAGAATTCCGGTCATGGTTTAAAAACGAAACAAACATCCACAAAAAATATAACAGTATGGAGTATGGCCTATACCTTCCTCAGGGAAGAGACCCGTGCCCCTCGGTGGGGACATAATGGGTTGATGATGATGATGATGATATTTTTAACGGCTGTGTTAAACAATAAAATATGACACTTGGCGTCCACCATTTTGTTTTTTATCCTGACGTCTTATAGTCAGCGACACTCGCGTCTACAAAGCCTTTCCAATTGTGGTATCTCATTTGTCAAAATCACGTCATAAAGAAACAGGTACCGAAGTTGTAGAAGCTGGTGCGTGGAATTTTGTATTCCATAGAACACCACCGTGAAATGGTTGACTATGAAAAAGTGAGATTATAGTTCTTCTGTTTCGTAGTCAACCAACTATGGTGAACCATAGTATTCTATGGAAAACTAAATTACATGCACCAAATAGTTTGTAGGAATCTATACAAAAGGCTGGTATAAAGTTACTTATGAAGTTACGACGAGTGTTAGCTCGTGCGAATAATGTATTTTCCGAGACTCACAGGCGAAGTCGTTCGGTCGTGACTGTCCTGTTGTTGTAGCGATGTTGTCGCTGCTAAACCAATAAGGCAAGCCCTGTCTGGTTGGGACCCGGACAAGGGATTAGTTTTGGATTTTATTGTCCATTTTTTTTCTTCAAAATTATAACATAACATAAACTCACGTCTGTATCCCAGAGGGGTAGGCAGAGACGAGGGACTGCCACTTGTTACGATCCTGATAGATCTAGATTTTAAAATGGATACTTCTCGTTTCTGTATTGCTTTAAATGAAAACATTTTGATTAGATTGTGTTTGATCTCTCATATTAAATACTGCGTACATTAGACAGCAAATAAACTTATATGGTTATGTTACGGGTCGCTTTACAACTGAAATGTAACACAGTCTCATTTACAAAAACACGATTCCTTGAAACACTCCATAAACGCCGTATATAAAATTGTAGAGACTTTACAAAGGAAAGGAAAATTTATATCCTAAGCAAAGTTACATTTTATGTGGCTGTTAAATAAATGATTTTTCATTTGTTTTTAATTTTTACCACAGGCTATTTATACGGCGTTTGTGGAGTTTTTTAAGGAGTCGCGTTTTTATAAATCAAGACCGTAAAGGTTTGGTGCTATGGCCTGTACGAGGTGTAAGGTTATAAACACCTGTAAACTGCGTGCGCCACTTCGAAATTGCTAAAAAAAAATCAGCCAAGTGTGAGTCGGACTAGCTCACCGAGGGATAAATAAATATTATATCAAATATGTAACAAAAATGTGTTTTCCTTAATTCAGTTACCTTTGAAAATAGTTTTGTTTAACATTAACAAATTTGCGCTTAACAAGCAGCGAAGCGAGAATTCTTACACGCAGGTATAAACTTAATAAATCGTCAAAATTGTGGTATTTTTTTACATCGAATTACCCTTAGGTTGACGCGTTTTTACTAAGATAGGTTTCTCACCAATCTCGAGTCTTGTATCTAAATTAATCGGAAAACGGAGCCAACCACAAGAGTCAACCTGTAGCGTGATTCCTGCTTCCGATTGTTTTGGAGGCCAGAGAGGCGTTGCACAGTAGGCCGAAAATCACGTTTCATAGACATTCAAACTGACATGTCATAAGTGACGCTTTTTTTGCTTGGATGTGATGGAGAATACTTGCTATATGCCTTACATAATGAACTTTTAGGTTTATAATCGTAAACAATGCGCTCAGATTTTTTTTCGAAAAAAATTGTATGGAGTCGGCATAAAAAATTATGATATCTCCGTAATCGCACAATTGCGCCTAATATCCTCTGAGGTTATTAATATATACATTATTTAGGATTTTTTGGCATACTTCATGTTGCGGTCAACCATGCGTTTTTTTTTTCTTCGATTTTTAAAAATTTACCAATTTTTTTTGTTTATTTTTTCATTTTTACCTAATATTAAGCTTAACATAGGCGTATATAGACTAGGCATTAATGCAAAATAATTATGTACAATAGTAGAAAGCGAAAATAGCTTACTCATTAGCTGATATCTGACAATTGTCTAATGATCCTCTAAATCTTCAATAAAATTAGGGAAATTATAGTTTGTAAATGATGTTTTAAATAACTGCCGACTTGTTGAATACCTTTATCTATAGAATAATTAGTTTCTCATAAGTTAGTACATTAGAGGGTAGTTAGTAAATTACTTGTTCGGGCACATACACTAAAATCGATCGCAATAAATAGGAATACACTTGAAGAAAATAATTTAGTATACTTCAATCATTGAAAGTAAAAACATTATGGCAAGCATCGTAACTAATTTGGATTTGTTCGTTATTTTGAGAAAAGCACACAAACTCAGTGACTATAATTTTTTGTTCGAAACAGTGCTATCTCATTTAAACAACAGTGTATCTGAAGAAGATTGTGTGACTTTAAAATAATTTTGCCGGAGATTCACTAGGGCTGCACAGAAACGATATGAATCAACACATCGGAAATATGAGATATTCCGAACTCACTACGAAAGTTGGCTTGAAACTGATGTTGATTGGCCGAGTTGCTTGAAAGAAAATATGCAATCGATTATTCAGCATGAAGGAAGTCCTATAGTGCCCCTTTTGGAGTCATCATCAAGCGCTACTGGTTCATCTAGTGAGCCATCTACATCATCAACTGGAACAATGACGAAAAGAAAAATCGCCAATCGTAAACCTTTTGAAGACTTGGGAACGAAACAGAAAAAGAGGCGAAGTGGAGACCTGACTGACAAAGATTCCAGTGAGCTCGTATTTGCTACGATTTCAAAGTTAAAAGATGAAGGCCAGAACAACATGGGTTCTGTGATTGAATACATGGTACAACATCCAGAATCAATCAAAAATCTACATGATTTAACTCCCATACCAACCACTAAAGAAACGTTTTCACCTCAAAAAGCATTTGGTTTACTAATATCTCTGAAATTATCAAAGTGGCAATACATAACTCTGCGAGAATCAGCAATTCGAGAAGGCCTTAAACACTTGTACCCTTCGAATTACTGCGTGCAAAAAGAGAAGAGTGTGTGCTTTCTACCTGAACCAAAAAATGCAATTACGGTGACAGATTCCTCAGCGAAAATTTCACTGCAAGTTTTGCTAGATCTGACAGCAAAAAGAATAATTCAATCGTTGCCAGAAAGTATGCAAAATAAAGAACTGGTTTTAATATCAAAATACGGTTTTGACGGAGCATCCAGCCAAAGCAGATACAAACAGAAAATGGATTCTACAGAAGATGACTCAAGTATCTTCATGACTTCGTTGTCACCACTGAAGATGACTTGTGAAGATGTTACAGTTTGGGAGAACCCAAAGTCATGCTCCGCAGCGTATTGTCGTCCAGTGCAGTTCATCTTTGTTAAAGAAAGTGAAACAGTGGTGAAGAAAGAAAATGAAAGAGTCAAAGCTGAGATATCAGCTCTCCAACCATCTGATTGTGATAGCAATATGGTGAGTCATAAGCTAATGCTCACCATGGTTGATGCCAAAATAAAAACTTACCTCTCTCCTTACGTAAGATCGAATGCAGCTTGCTATATTTGTTTGGCGAAACCTTCGGAGATGAACAAGTTAGAAGAAGTTAGAAAGAAATGTACAGAAGATGACTTGATGGATCTCGGACTTTCATCACTACATGCGCGCATTAACATTATGGAATGTCTTTTGCATATCGCATATAAATTAGATATTAAGAAGTGGTCTGCTAGAACAGAAAGTGAGAAAGCTGCAGTGGATGCAAGAAAAAAATCAATCCAAGCCAAGTTCAAAACGGAACTCAACCTATTGATTGATGTCGTAAAACAAGGCTATGGCACAACTAATGACGGCAACACTGCACGACGATTCTTTGAATTTCCTGAAAAGACTGCAAGTATCACTGGACTAGATGAAGATCTGATCCGAAGATTTAATGTGATTTTGCAAGCCATAACTTCAGGTCAATCCATCAATGTTTCAAAATTTAAAGAATATGCCTACACAACTGCTGAAAAGTATGTAGAATTATACAACTGGTACTACATGTCATCAACAGTGCACACGATACTGCTTCATGGAGCTGAAATTATTGCTGCTAACGCAATAGTACCGATTGGGAGTTTATCAGAAGAAGCTTCAGAAGCGCGAAATAAGGATTTCAGAAGATTCAGGGAACATCACTCACGTAAGAAGAGCAGACTGAGTTCAAACGAAGATATATTTAATTTCCTTATTATCTCTTCCGATCCGTTTATTTCAGCAATACGACCAACGATGGATGCAAAAAAAAGAAAACTTTGTTTGCGGAAACATTGGATCTGCTGAACATTGAAACGCCTGAATTCGAGTTTAGGGATATTGCTGATATAAACTCTGACTCGGAGTTTGACTCTGAAGATAGTGATTCAGATTAGGCAATATTTTAAAGTAATATATTTATTGTTTTATTTATATTTTTATCATATAATTTTATTGTAATAATTTTTAAATCAATTTTTTTAGCATTTTTAGAGAGTCGAAACACAATTATTTTGTTAGTTCATCATCAGTACACTTAGTTGTTAATTAAACTTAGTTTGATATGTGTAAATGTTCCTATGATGTAAATATATAATATGTTGAAAAAATCAAGATATTAAGCTTTTTTAATGTATTTTACCTTCTAATATAGCACACAATTAATTTTCATGAATGCCCAGTCTATATGCATTCATGTAAAACTTAATATTTGTAAAAATGGAAAAAAACTTTAGTGAAATTTTTAAAATCGAAGAAAAAAAAAACGCATGGTTGACCGCAACATCAAGTATGCCAAAAAATCCTAAATAATGTATATATTAATAACCTCAGAGGATATTAGGCGCAATTGTGCGATTACGGAGATATCATAATTTTTTATGTCGACCCCATACAAATTTTTTCGAAAAAAATTCTGAGCGCGTTGTTTACGATTATAAACCTGAAAGTTCATTATGTAAGGCATATAGCAAGTATTCTCCATCACATCCAAGCAAAAAAAGCGTCACTTATGACATGTCAGTTTGAATGTCTATGAAACGTGATTTTCGGCCTACTGTGCGTTGCCACCGGGCCACGGGTTACCATGGGCGACGTGGAAGTCACTACACAGACTCTGCACTCGGGTCGGCAGATTATAGAAACAACCTATGCAGGTGGCGTGGGTGAGCAGCAAAACCTTTGAGTACCAAACTAAGGCTGACCACACAGAAGAGACCTGGGGCGCGGAAAAGATGCTACGCGTTGCATAGAGTTCGCGCCCTCGCCCCGTCTCTTCTGTGTGGACTTCGTCCCGTCCCTTCAGTACATTTTGTATGAAAATGAATTTGAAAGACGACGCGTCTTTTACTCGCCCTCGCCCTACGCCCCTTCTGTGTAGCCAGGGCCTAAAGAAGCCAAAAGAGCCACCTAGCCTCACCTTTTCGACGCCATCGTCTCCGGCGACCAGGACGTCGAAGCAGCCGCTCTCGATGACGTAGAAGTTGTCGCCGTCATCGCCCTGTCGGATGACGTACTCGCCCGGCTCTGTGCGCTTCTCGAACATCGCGTCTAGCACCTGCCAAGAGGGTGAGGGTTAGTACAGGTCGGGTTCAGTAAATGTTTAGCTGCGATATCTGCATGCATTTATCGCAAGATGAGGAGGCTCATATTACTATTATTAATTCTTTATCGCACAAAAGGTGGATTTAATGCTAATGGCACAGTATTTTTGAACGACCAATTCAATTGCATTTAAAAACGGCAAAAATAAATGTTATTACTAATTTAACTGTAGGGGAGGCACCCTTTTAATAAAGATTTTATTCTACCGTTTTGTCGGCTTGGTCAATATGTATGTCCATGTCAAATTTCAACTTTCTACTAATAATCGTCTTTGAGCTGAACCGCGGATGGATAGACAGACGAACAGACATGGTGAAACTATAAGGGTTCCTAATTGACTAGGGAACCCTAAAAATGAAATATAACAGGGTACAATCAGCTTAAAAATTAGATCAGGTTGACACTTTAACTCAGTCACGCCTGATAGCAAACGAAGACAGGGTGTAAGTTGTTACATGCTTACCTGTTAAATACCGGTTAACTCTAGTTTAGTTAACTCAGGATGTCTCTGGAAAAACAGACGACGGCAACGCGTTCCACATCTTTGCCGTTTTCTTATTATAAAAGCATTCGCGAATCGCTTGGTGCGAATTTGCGGAATTTCCACGACATATGCGTGCATATAAGCCAGGCGCCTGGTTGTCCGATAGCTAAAGTTAAATTTTATTATCTTATCAGAAATTAAATCTAATATTGGTAAGACTAACAAAGTATTTGTGCTTGAACTAGGTTAAAAAAATAATCTGTATCTCGAGCTCCGTAACGGCAAAAATTGACAATAAAAGTTCTAAATGTATAAAATTGTGACGAAAGCTATTATTAAATAATGATGTGGAACTTTTAGACTGCTGCAAAGTAGTAAGTGTTTGTGATAAAATTTAAATTCAAATATTATGTGACGAGATTGATAAGTTAGACAGCCGTAAGCAAACTAAAAGACCTAATCAACTCCGCAATTTAGCCTGCTTGCCAAAATATATCCTACCAAATTATATTAATTTTTTTTGGAAAGCGAACATGTGAGTATATTCTACCTCAGATACCTAATGACTTATCACCAGAAACTTTAGAAAGTATACAGAGGAAGCCTCAACAATGTAAAAAGATACTAAAATACATAGAGTATTTAGGAATAAAAATGTATGTTACCTAATCGAGTGATAAAAGCAGCAGATAAATCTTTAGTGGTTTTCGCCCGCTGGTAGAGCAACATATTTAAGTCTATTTTGTGCCTTCATATAGGCACAAAATATAGGGTATACCTAAATAAAAAAAATCTTGAATAAGGGTAGCCATAATGAAGCCCCGACTTCACAAATCTGAAATCTTTGCACGAACCTCAGTCTATTGATAGACAGGGAAGTATTTGGACTTAAGGACAAGACAATATTGACCTTATGTTTAATAACCTTCACCGTTCAGGCGCCTGTTTGTACTACTAATATAACCTACACATGTCGCAGACTCTCAATGTACAGTGGAAGGCTGACCAACGTTAACATTATTGACATAATTGTGAGAGAAACGTGGTTTTTTTTTTACGACGATCATTAATTTACGTCTAAGCACAACATTTACGAAATATACTTAGCGTGGACTTAATTGGCATTTCCTTGCTCACACATTCTATAAATTTTAGGGTTCCGTAGGCGACAAGGAACCCTTATAGTTTCGCCATGTCCGTCCGTCTGTCTGTCCGCAGCGTAGCTCAGAGACGATTAGTATTAGAAAGCTGAAATTTGGCATAGATATACATACTAATAATAATAATTAGCGGCGCGCGGGCGCTAGTTGTGTGCCCTCGCCCACCGTAAACACGATTCAGTCGCGATGCAAACGCGATACCGTCGCGCTTCTGTCGCGATGCAAATGCGATTCAGTAACGGAACCATAATGCCTGCGATCGCTACAGTGGCATGATGGACTCCGTTGGACCGATGGACAACAGCACTCTCGATCTCTCTGTCTTGCACTACTTATGCGCCACCCTTCCTCCGTTCTCCTCCGATACGCTCGCGCGTTTGCATCCATACAGTCGCGATGCTGTAGCGCGTTGGCATCGCTTCTGCAGCGCGTTGCAAATGCGACTAACGCGCGTTCGTAGCGATGCAGTTGCGCGATTCGAGCATCACCACAAAAAGTCACCGTGGGCGAGGGGCCTCAATTATGCGCATCAAATCCTGTCGGCATCCTGACGTTTGCTAAGCAATTTGTATTGTATTTGACAGTTAGACGATTTGAAACGTTCAGGCTTTGGTGCCAACCTTCAACCTTTCTCTACCAAAAACTAACTTTGTATATAAATGTTTTAGTATGTGCAAAATATCCGTAATTTAATTTCCTTATATTTGCTGTTTATCAAAAGTATCGTCATTATTTTCAAATCAGTAAAAAGTATAAAAGACCTTAACATGTTTGTTGTAAAATAGCCCGTAACTTAACTGAGTTGAGTGCACGCATGTGAATCGACGTGCTGTCGACTACTTTAACTCTGGTCCTCATAGTATGCCATGATATGTAGTAAAGTCTAATGCTTGGTTCATCAGTCTAACGATTGTCATCCGCCACACCTCTTCTAACAAAACACAAAGACAGAACGCCTGCTTGATTTGCTTATTTATTTTCTGCAAATTAGGCATAAGTAGGTTATTTATTAAAAATAAAAAGAAGGGGACAAGTTCCACTTTAGACTACAACATAAAATTCCTGATCAAAAATAAAAGATGATCAAACCAATTTGCGCGTCGGCGCGGCCGAAAAACGAAATTCACCATCATCAGCCATTTGACGCCCACTCCAAGACATAGGCCTCCATCGTGGTTTTCATAACCATGAGGGGTTTTGCCATAATCGCCACACTCTTGGCAGGTGGGTTGGCGATCGCAGTATGCGGTTGTAATCTCAGGAAGACGCTGCTGCCCGTCTCCTGGTAATTGATTTCCTTAGTCGCCTTCTACGACATCCACGGAAGGAAATGGAGTGACGCTATTCTTAATCCGGCGCCACACAATAAAAGATAAGAAAGATCTTATCGTAGACTCTGCACCCTCAAAAACAAAAGATCTGTCTTGAAAGCTAGCCAAAGAATTTATGGTGGCTAAATTGACGGAGGCATTTTCATGAAAACTCAGCGCCCTCAATGGAGAACTTGCACTAAAAAATGTTTTAATAGAATAGGAGAGGACACGTTAAAAGATAAATAAAAGTTGTATTTTTTTTCTCTGCGTCTAATACTTTTTATAATATAACCAGTCGAAAGGTCAATA
Organism: Yponomeuta evonymella; assembly: GCA_963969515.1. Classification (NCBI taxonomy): domain Eukaryota; kingdom Metazoa; phylum Arthropoda; class Insecta; order Lepidoptera; family Yponomeutidae; genus Yponomeuta; species Yponomeuta evonymella. The sequence continues at coordinate 11,398,062 of OZ018360.1, read as the reverse complement.
TAGACACGTGGTACTAAAACGCGCACTACAAATCGACCTTACACTATGACGTTACTCCCTGACGTAACGCCTCAATGTATGAAGCGTTTATCAATATTAGAATCATCTCCTCAAGTAATGTTTTTGTGCATGTAAACCCTTATAGGAAAACGTTCAGATTTCAATGACAAAAAGTTTTATGTTATTAGAGTTATACTCTATTTTTCGCCGATTTTGTGACCTCGAAAACCCCGAAAAAATCTTTTTTTGTTTTATTTTTTACTTTTTCCTACGTTTTTATATGATCTCTATGTTAAAAAATCAATTTCACACCAATTTAAGTTAGACGTAAGTTCCCATTGTAAAAGATTGGTCATAGGACCCATAAAGGCCCTAAATTTATAATTGATGGTGCCAATATCATTCAGTTGAATAAAAACTCAGCGCCTTCCAAAACAAAACATCTGTTTTGTAAGCTATCCAGAGAATTTACGGTGGTATTGTCTAAAACAAATGTCTACGGCGCATACTCGGTATACATTGGCCACGAACCATATCTAATGCAAGATTATGGGAACTGACAGACCAAAAGCCCATCAATAAGGAAATCCTGCAAAGAAAATGGCGATGGATTGGACATACCTTGAGAAGACCCCACAACCAGCTGGCCAAACAGAGTCTAACGTGGCAAACTTCTGGCAAGAGACGGCCGGGCCGCCCTCGTACTACCTGGAGGCGTTCCGTTGAGAAAGAGGCTGCTTCAACGGGACTCAATTGGAACGAGTTAGAAGTTGCCGCACAAGACCGCGAGAAATGGAGATCCCTTCTACGAGCCCTATATCCCTGATAAGGGATAAGAGGAAATCATCATCATTGTCTAAAAACTCAGCACCTTCTATTATAAAAAAAATTGAAGGCACCAGGGGTCGCAATCCACAGATTGAAAAACACTGCTTTAAAGGAATCGTATTTTTATATAAAAAAAAATTTGTTTATTGTTCAAAATGGCGGTTTGTACACCACTTATGTTAGTTATTAGATACCTATAATAATACAGGAATGCATTAGGGCAATGTGAAATCTGAACTTTTTAGGCATGAACAAGCCGAAAAAGTTCAGACAATTATTTTGTAACAAAACATAATTAATGTTTATGAAACAATTAACTTTGAGCGGTAATAAAAAGGAATGTACAAACGGTGTTTGCTGGTACTTATACTAAGCTAAAGCTTGCAAAATAAGGCCGTACGATTTCCAATTTTGTTTTATATGTTTCAAAACTAAAGGCTGACTTGCACCCCTTGTTTTTAATGTCTTTAAGTGTGAACCATTTAAACTGAAAATTGTATGATAAATTTTCATTAAATGCTACTTAAGGACACATTTAAGTCAGTGAAAACATAAAAAAATATATAATAATGCTGCCTATATACGTGCCACTGTGGGTTCTCCGCCTACATATGGTCAAGTGTGCGATTCGTCAAAATGCCCTGTTGGTCAAAGGTGCCTTTGGTCAAATCACGTTCGTCAAAATTGCGATTCGTCAAAACACCCTTTTTGTCAAAGGTGCCTTTGCACGGTTCTTCCGCCAAAGGCCAAAAAGTGTTCGTATCATTTTCTTAATATTGTCATATCTTTACTGATATTCGGACAAAAAAACGGATCGATTGATGTAATAATCATCATAATCAGTCTAAGTACCCGTTTGATCTTTAGAGTGCCACAAAGAACTGTTAATAAAAACATTGCTCCTCGCGTCTTTGGCAAAGCTCACCTTAGCCCAAAAGCACCTTTGACGAAAACGTTATGACGAACCGCGACTTTGGCAAACAACATGTTGGACCAAACGAGCCTTTGAAAAAAAAACCTATTTTGACGTATCGCACCCTTGACCATAGGCGGAAAACCTCCCACGGCAGAGGCCTTCCTTCAGAGAGAGAGTATGGGCTTCACTACCACGCGTGCCAACCGCGGATTGGCAATTTCAAGTGCTGAGGTATGTGAACACCTTAAGACACTCCGGTTTCCTCACGAAACATTAAAAACTGCGTTTAAAAATACGTGAAGCCTCTGAACTCTACGGAGTTGACATTCTGTAACTTCTATTCCCGTCTCCTACCTCAATAGTTAAAGTCAACACTTCAGTTTTAGCTATTGTGCCGGTCGTAATAGGAGTGGTTATTGTTCGCCGCTATTGTGGCCGCAATTCAGATTTTGGAATATAGTTACTGGCAGGTATTGGTTAACAATTTTTTATCCATTTTTCATTATCAATTTATGAGAAATTAAAAACAGATTGCCGTGCGTCATGGGGCATCGAGGTCAAGATCGTGGCAAGTGGCAAGCCAAGATACCTACCTATACTTTGGTTCTGAAGTGTTTGTGTATTATAAGTAGGTACTTAATAATTTATTATGCGCTTACAAATTGCCTTTAGATATAGCACAGTTTGTATTTTTTTACCCCCATTTTAACTTGAGTTTATGTAAAGTTGTGATATTCAGTTCGACTGTTCGCTACAAACCTAAATAGTCAGTAAGTACACTGAAGAAAACAAATTTTAACGAAATATCAAACGTATATTATTAACTCTTAAGTACCATAGGGTTTAAAACTATTTTTTTCGTCCTGAATACTTCTCCAGTACATAAAAAGAAAACACAAATTCTCTTCTGGGTCTCTCTAGTGCATTAGATCCTAGTGCTAGCAGTGTACGTGCTAATTTTGAACACAGGCTTTTACCAGTGTTTTCTCAATATTGAACCAAGGATAGGAGCTGTGTTGGTGCCTATTCTGTCGGAAAACTCATTCGCGCCTTTGAAGTAGCATCGGCTTCACATTGTCTTTAAGTACAGTTCGATAAAGGTATTCTCGCTTTTCGGTATATGTCACTATAGTAACAGTTGAATGTATTGACGTGTAGAATCGTTCCGATTCAGATAATGTAGTCAGATACAGGGATTTTGTTGCAACCTAAATTAACGAAAGGGAAAACTTACAAATCGCAAAAAAAAACAGCTGTTCATATGTCGCAGGTGGTAACTTTAGTATGGAATAGCTGATATTTTTTTCGCGATATCTAAGTTTTCCTACAAGTGAAAGTTGTTCGTATCTGAGCAAGAGAGTAGAACCCCTCATGTTCGCATATATACGGGGATTTAGTTACAACCTGTATAAGTTACCAATACAAAATAATGTAGTTTAGAGATCAGGACTTACAAGTGTAAAGGTCTATGCTCACGATAGGTATCTTTTTGATCGTATTTTTACCGTATGTATTAAGATTTTTGTCACGTTAAACGAATGAATGTATACTTATAACAACCGTTTTAAGTACTCTCTAGAAGCCTAGCCCAAAAGCCCCAATCACAAAAACAATAAGGAAATCTCCTTGGCGACAGTGCCCAGAAACTGAAATTTCGCATGACATAAAAAGTATTTAGCCTTAAAATATACATTGTCTTATAAATTATTGAATTCTGAAGTTCTGAACTCCGGTTAGTGATGTGAAAATCTGCGTTTAGTTTAAACAGTGAAGTTAGTAAGTTGGTATCCTGGCAACCGTGAGCTCTCTGAATTCGAACTCGAGCCAACTATCGGAGTCGAAGCCAAGTGCACGAACATCTGTTCGTAATTGGGGCTAACTTACTATGCGTTTAGTCGAGGCGCCAACGCTTGTCTCGTCTTACAAACTTGGCAAGTATTGTGGACAACTCCTTCAAAACTAAAGTGAAACTTTAGTAATAGTTGCAGCTGTTAGTATACAACTAAGAGGTCGAGATTAATGACTAAATTCTCGGGAATAATCCCATCAGTATGAAACGCGGAATAATTCACGAAATCATTCTAAAATGGATTTTTATGCAGTTCACTCCGTTTTAGAAACATACCAATTTTAAAAAGTTTCTTACTTAAAGTTTGCTAGCAGCTCTTGTCTGTTTTACTTAGTATTTAGGTACATCCTCAAACTTACTGTAATGTATAGCAATGATTAATTATTTTGGAATGATTTATCATTTACAAATTAGGCTATTAGTTACACCCGCCTACTGTGATTTATACATGGACGGGACGGTAACGATAGTTAACCTTATCAATCACATCACAATTATAACCACAGTTCATTCGTACCAAACAATATGGTTGACCTTTGCCACCCAAATAAATTGATTGAATGAGGCGATGTGAACACAGTGTGAAAAGTCACTGCGTTAAGCCGCCCCCGCCTCATCTAATATGGCCGGCCTAAAATACTTTTAATTGTATTCCTTTTGTACTCAAAGGGAAAATGAGTTTTATTTCATTCAGCTGAAGTAATTGGCTTCGGAAAATACGAAGTGGGCGACGTATTAGAAGGGTGCTTTCGTAAATATTGACTTCCTAGACCCTAGTATTTACGACCAAGAAAGTAACGGAGTTATGAGAACACGATTCCTCTAAAACACATCCTGTTCAAATAGTCTGTGGTACAGTTTTTCTCTTTACCACAGACTAAACTGCATTTCAGGAGTCTTTCAAGGAATCGTGATTTCCACAAAAAACGGCAGTTTTTAAAAACAATGCTCCTAGCGCCGTAAGTGACCGATAAACTTTGATGAAACCGAAGAACTGTAAGTAATTCTTAGAAAGGGTTAGTAGTCCTTAAGTCGGTTACATCGGGCATAAAAACCTTGCCTAGAATGGACAGATGAATGAAAGAAAAAAAGTAGGTTTAATTTAGACATTTTTTATTTTGTAGGGGTAGCATTTATACCCTATGCGCTTAGCCTAAATTGCTATGGTTACGATGCTAGAGACGCTTTCAACCTACGTAAAGCTACAGCTAGCTTTACGTAACTTTGGTTGCACTTGTTAGAGAGAGCCAGAGAACGTGGACGCTCTCGAGTAACGAGCCTAATCCAGCGAGGTGCCTTGAACCTCATTCATTTGTGCCACCTCTTTGTGGTGTTTGTTTGTCTGTCTGTCTGAATGTAGAACATACTGTCATTCAGATGTGACTATTTCCTAATCTAAATAGTCAAGTTGAATTATTATGGTAGGTACATAGTTTCTTATAAAAAATCATCGATAGATGAGCCTACCGAAAACAATGTTCGTCTTGAAGAAAAGAGGGATCCGATTAATGTATAAGCCAGGCCGTATGAACCAAACATTAACTGCAATGGATAGTTTTGTCCATGCAAAGAATCCAGCCTTCTAGCTGTCTGTCCGATTATGATCACAACACTAGGAAAAGTGGCGTGAACGCTCACATGCTGCGTGTACTGGGCATAGAGCGAGGGAAAAAGTAGTGACTGGCGAATGTATCTGGAATAAGCTTTAAAGACTGTAGGAAGCGGTGTGAACTGTGAACGCTGACCTGCTGCATCTGTTGAGCGTCGAGCGAACGGAATAGTAGGATGCCGCGCACGGCTTCCGCGAGGCGCGCGCGCTGTGCGTCCGACTTGGGGAAGACGGCCGGGGCGCCCTCGTCCGAGTCATCTTCTTCCGGGTCATAGGTCTCCGCGAAGACCGATTTGCGGCGGTTGTTAAAGCGCGCCACCGGCGGCTCTGTCATCATACAAATCGACGGTTAGTACTTCATTGGGCCACGCGAGTGTCTGCGGGAGCAATCTGGTTGGTTATGCGTGGAGGTAATGGAATATTTGAGGTCGTTAACGTTGTAAAAAAAAGGATGAGGTTGAGCGTTAAGGCTATCGTTAGGCTAAGTGGACTATCAGCACGCGTTCATTGCGTGGACTTGATTCAGTGACCTTACTGAGATTTACGCACTTGTACGTATAACCAGCCATCCTGTTCTACATATTGACAAAGAGCGAAAGAGACGGCGTGTAGGGAAGGTGTACGAGCCCGAGTGTCGAGCGCGAGCTAGGCATGCTAAGTGGGTAACATTTGTAACAATGAAACAGACCATCGTTTCTCTCGTATACGTAAATACGTCGAAGGTCTTCTTAGCACCTGTGGAATGGATATAGTTGAATGGCTAGGTTGTGTCGGTGTTATTAAATAGGTTCGGCTAATTTCATCTATCACGCGCGTTTACATCTGGTACGGCTCTCGGCCGAAAAACAAGACCGTCTCGTCATAGCACGACTTCAAAGTGTTGTACTGAGAAAACAAACAAGTGTGCGCGTAGTAAACCACAGATTTGCGCCCGAAACGTTCGACTGACATTTACAGCTTTAAGTCTTACATATTGTGGCCTAGATGATGCCATTCCTATAATGAAGCCATTACCAAGCCACCATTTAAAATATAGTCCTATTGTTAGAGTGTAAGTTTTAGAACAATTTGTATTTTTCACAAGAGGTTTGGCTTCATTATACATATTAATAGAGCGTAAGACAGTGTCTTTTATTTATCACTTGGCAACAGTGGGTTTCCCTTAATAACACATATTAATCGTAGTATGAAGTGATATTTCAGATCGCTCATGGCAAACTGCCAAGCAATGAACAGTTGTTCTTACAACTCGTCTTATTTCTGTATTCATAGATACTTTTTTCCTTTATCAATAGAACAAACTGTACTACATAACTGGGGAATGTGTCTCTGCTTTGTTATTGAAAAGTTTTAATAAAAGTTTAAATTGGAATTGGACTTCTATTACACCAGACTGTATGTGTGATTCCATATCACTGATAAAATTACTTGCATAAATAAAATAGTGAAATTATTATAAGATCAAAGAAATATAGTGTGGTTATAGTTTTAGCCACTTATTAGTTGGTAGATATGACATACATAAAACTACTTTTTACAATGCAATAAAATAATAAAACAAGCGGTCAAATACTTTTTGAAATGAAACTAAATGACAGTATGATTGTAGCTGTAGCCTTAGCATGATGTTGAATGTGTTTGGTTACCTACCTGTCTTATCTAAAACTCCTATAAGGGGCATGGTTTAACAATTAATAAGACCTTGGGAAGTTTAGAAATTAATTAGTTCTCTGTTTACTTCTTTACAAGAGTTCTATTAATCTAGAATTAAAAAGAGATTCTTATAAGTTTTAAGTGCGGAAAAAGGGAGCGGTTGAATGGTTTTTTAGTCAGAGCAAACTCAATGGCACTGCAAACATTCAAATGAACTCAAAAATTAAACTCAATACATGCTGTTAGCACTGTTTCAAATGGAACTATCATACTTCAATAAAATTATAAAACAAAGTTGTGTCGAAGCAAATGTATCTTTTATACAGTCGAGAAAGAGTATGAGGTGTGCTATTTAAACACAGGGTAAAAGGTACCCCTTAATTAAAAATGTAATGTGTTTACATGTGGCTTGTCTCCCCATTGAGTACACTACTACAGGCAAGGAACTGACATACACACCTCTATCTAGGGTACATGTAGGTATTTGAGCTCATTCACATGGAATTAATGAACCCTACACTACCACTAGGCCCTAATGAACCCACCTCAGCGTAGACGCGAGGTTATCGATCTTTGAGGGAGTTGTATAGGATACGGTACCTTCTTCATCTGATATTATGGACTCATCAGGCGTGCCAGCGACGGGCGCGCGCACGATCGTCGTGGTCCGGTTGTTCTGTAACCGTGTGAAGAATTCGACCGCGTAGTTGATTACGTCTCCCGGCTGCTCCAACAAGTAGCTTATCGTGAATTCCAAAAGGATCTCTCTAAGGTCATCCGGGACTTGAATGCGGCCACCTTGAGGCCTGCTCATTTCTAACTTGGTCGCCTCGCCTTCTCGATATTATCCCGTCGGGAGAGTGTCTAAGCGACTCGTTAGATTAACACTTCGATATCATAGCCATCGAATTAGCTCCGAGGAATTAGCTAAAGCGACACACCAGCGAGCAATCTTACGGTGGGGAAGTAGCACTACATACAAAACGTTAGTAATAAATAAAACCACAATATTACTCTAAGCTTGGTTCAAATAATAGTCTCCGCTACAGTAAATTAAATATAATGACACACTTTTTTCTAAATAATCTTCGTCCTCCAGCCTGACAATTTTTATATTCCACAGTCCCTTCACAAAAATTAAAAATGGCGATTTTTCTCGTCGTGGGTTGTCATTTGTGAAAATATCCACAGACAAGATAAATTTCATGACATCGATCGGTGCTTTTGCGTTTTTACTTCTACGCTTCACAGCGGTTTTTCACATCACTAAATTGTAGTTGTGGGTACTACTTAGTCTGTGAACCTACGGAATACTTTGACGGAGTTTACGCGTTCAGTCAGGCGTCCAGTTCAGGGTCCTAATATGCGCACCCAATCCTGAGCGATTCCAATCGTCTAACTGTCAAATTCCATACTAATTTGACAGTTATACGATTGGAATCGCTCAGGATTTGGTTCGCGTAATATAGGGGCAGTCCGTAACCTTGATCAAGATCGGATTGACGCCAGACTGATGTATAAAGATGGAACCGATATATACCTATTAGTTAGGATATCAATAATATTGAATGGATTCATGTATTAGAATCCGACGAATTCAAATATGCTAATAGGAAGGTATTCACTTCAACTGTACACTGAACATTAAATATGGGTCGTTTAATATCGCACTTCGGCTCTGATTCGTCAATCCACGCGATCTGTACGAAGCTCGTATTAATACCTATTAGTTTGAATATTCTACGAGTCGCGATCTGTGATTGGATACAGTCGTGAATCTAATATCGAGTCGATACCAGCGGACCAATGACCCAACATGATACGATAATATTCTACGAATCGCAATCTGTGATTGGATACGGTCGTGAATCTAATATCGGGTTGATCTAATTCCAACGAACCACGGACCACCTACCATTCAAGTTAGATTAATGCGTTAACGTTGGCACAACACTGCATGATTACATGCATTTATTACTCAACGTTGACAGAGAATGTTGCAAATATTGTACCCGGCACATTGCAGTGTGACCTGATTAAAAAAACAAAGTAGTCGTCATGACTAACATTGCCTAACGTTGGCACAAAAGTCCTTACACTTGTCAACGTTGACAGTATATGTTGAAAATATTGTGCTCACCACATTACACAATGTGGCCTGATTAAAAAATCTATGAGAGATTATCAAATTCATCATCTCAACTTTCTCGTGGGTACGAGTGAAATTAATGTATAACTAACAAAAGCGCGAAATACGAAATATTTATGCAAAATTACTACTTATTTATTACTTTATAGGTATTGGTAGAATTTTAATAATCAAATAGGTATAATTATATTCATTACTGAACGCATTAGTTTGTTTGACCTTTTGACAGTTCGCTTTGACGTTGTTTTGTTTTTGTTGGGAATTTAATGTAAATAAAAGTGCATGCAATGAAGAGCGTTATTATTTTCTATGGATTTATTCATTTATGTGCATCGAAGGGGCCTCCGTGGATCTACGTATTCACTCTGGCGCACTCTGCGTTTCATCGGCAACTCCTTGACACCGGCGAAGCTCGTTAGGCATTGATATATTAAACGTACACTGTGCAAGGAGATTTTTAAAATATAAGGTAGGTACAAACATACAAAAAGTTACGCAGGCAGATAGCAGGGTTTGCCACAATCTTCACTAACTTTGTTTCATCAACATTCGTTCGCCGCAATGATCTATATTTTAGATAATGAAGGCCTCATCCTAATATACGAATTAGGCTTTCGTTTGAAAGTATATTTATGTGGTATTATAAGTTATTGGGCTTAATTACCACGCGTGCCCACCGCGGATTGGCGATTTCAAGCGCTGAGGTATGGGAATAGCTCAGACACTCAGGTTTCCTCACGATGTTTTCCTTCACCGTTAGCGAGTGGTATTGCTACTATTGTGAAGTTTCACAAATTCACAATGATGTGGTGATTAAGCCCATACTCTCTCCCTGAGAGAAGGCCTGTGCCCTACAGTGGGACGTATATAGGCTGCTTATGTATAACTTGTTATTTGTGGGGTTATAACTTAGATTATACGACTTCGGTTGTTGATACAAATTAGCAAAGATCTGGCATGTCATTGCTCCTGTAAGCCATTTTTAACTCTCTCCCATCTAAGTGTGGTTTCTACTGTATTTTGAGTAATTTAGACTATAATATGGACAGATATAAGAGACATCACCGATATTCATGTATCGGTCAGGATATTATAATATTACTTGGCTTAATATTCAGTATTGATAATACTTGAAAATATCGGTATTAACCCGTCTTTACTGATGTAGCTAGGCGAAGTATTACACGTTCACTCAAGACTGATGGATTTTGCATCAGTCCGAACGAAAACACCAATACGACAGCACCAAGCACAGACCTTTAATCGATTTAAAAAAACCTGCGTTGCAATAATAATAGCTACGGCAATGAAAAAACGCGAAAAGAGGATGTGGTGTAAACATGATTGTTAAAAAGAGAATCCTCCTCCATGCTGCCTCAAGATTATAGTTTGCTGCTTAAAGTGCCTAAGTGTTGACCTAGCATTGTCTGGCGTTGACTGATGCGAGACTGATAACACATTCAGACGATCAGTCTGCCGTCAGTCTAACCGTGACTGACGAAAATTATCAAAATATTCGAATATGGTCCATCAGTCCATCAATCCATTGAATAGACAATCAATCTGCTGTCAGTCTAACCAGACTGATAGAATTGACTGACGCCAAACTGAACGTGTAAGCTCCGTCTTTGATTGACCTCAGATTTTGCGAAAACGGCCGAAAGGGATTTTGTTTTTACTGCTAGTGCTAGACTGCTAGACTTCTATGTTTGACTGACTTAGGTATATAACAGATTCACAGCACAAAGAAAATAATCACTACGTTATCACAGATTAAAAAGAAAAAAAGAGAAGTCTTATATTGTTCTGTGTATATCAGTGACACATGGACATGCGTTTTGGTTTGTTTTGTTCAAAGAGAATATAGTTTTGTTTGTGTACAAAAAAAATGATTTCAGTTTTCTAGACATAATTCAAGATTTGTGATGGAAGATAACGTGCTAACTCAGTTTACTTTTAATTACAAAGAGGTCGTAATTGATGAAATCGCCTTAGAAGGTCTGGAAGGTATTGCACTCGACCTTTTATGGAGACGTTTGGAAAAACGTTTTTCTTTAACTTTGTCTCAAAGAACCAAGTCTCGCTTATGGAATTTTGTCGTAAATTGCAAGGAAATAAGTTTTTATAAGCTTGACGAACCCAGAGCGCGCCTCGAGATTGTCGACAGATTCACAATTGTTGATGAATTGAGCGGTCATTTGAAGGATCCCGTAAGTGAGAAATTAACTGTAAAGCTTATCTATATTTTGAACAAAAAAAAAAAAACAATTTCTTTTCCAGGATGAATATATAGACGGTCCCTATGTGTACTCCCCAGTCACAAATGAATATGGCTCATGTCAGAACTATCATAGGAGGGAGTTACTTGAAAAGTCGGAGAATTCTCTGCTGGAGACAGTCGTGAGTGAATATGGCGACTGTTTCATCTTGGTGGCTTCGTTGGCGGAGAGATGGCGCGCCCTGGCACCCCAGGCATCCTTTGAACTGCTGGAAACACTGCCTCCCATACATTATTGTTTATTAGAACTTATTGGAAAATCAAGAGAAAATGTAAGTACTGAATAGAGACTACAATAACCCTTCAAGTGGTGCCATAACAAACGATAAATGCTGAAAAAGAACCACAAAATTTCATATAATATAATTACACTTAATTTGATTGCAATTAATTTGATTTAGAATATAAACAAATAACTTAAATGGGGCCATTCAAGTATTACATAAGTACTACAGGGGGGCAGGGGGGTCTTTGTTTTGCTTATTTTTTATGACATGGGGGTGTCAGGGGGTCAAGAACCTTCCAGAACTATTACATTAGCAGTGGGTATTTATTTTTCTATTCTGTTTGAACACATATGGCAACCCTACTTGTTTATGCTTGAAAACGAAACGCTATTTCAGAGGGTTTCAAAAAATATTATGCATGCTATTTATTCACTTGTCCTTCTGCCAATGTATTGTTTCCTTTCGGTATGATTGACGATTTGATGTGTTGTATTGTTTAAGATGTCATTTTAGTTATCTTTCCCCCCGAAAGAGCTATTCTTACTTTTGCTGACGAGGGAAATAATTGTTATAAATCTGCTTATGTAATACTTGAACGGCCCCAATACTTAAACTCATTAAATCTTTATTTCAATGACTATGTCATTTCATGCTCTGTAAAATAATAACTTACTTTTTGTATTTTTACAGGGACAAATGAGTATAGGCAAATCCAACCTGACCAAATTTTTCAAAGATCCAAAGCTACTATTCTACAACAAAAAACCACTGCAAGAAATGAACCTAATCGCCACAAACTCTTATACATTGCGTAGTGGTAGTAAAGGGAACAAAGCTATACTCATTAGACTGAAGAGGTTTCATAAATCGCAGTTTGCCAGCCAGCCTAAGATAGGTAAACCGCTTGTACAAAATTATGTTTTTGTTATTTATAAAATACGATTAAATACTCACTTTCCTAAGTTGTTATTGTGCTTAATTATTCTTGTATTCTACAGGTAAACAACATGAGCTGGCAGAGTATTTGAAAAAGAAGCCAAACTTTTGTGAATCTTTAGAGGTACTCATGAAAGACAACTTGGTAACTTCCAAGCAAGTAAAGATGATGAAAAAGTCTACAAATATCATATTTAATTTCGTAAGTATGCTGGTTTGTAATCTTAGCACAAATAAACTAGATGTTAAGGTCACACTTAGAAAAAAAAAAGTTTTTGCTCCATTGCGGGTTTGCAAAAGTTTAGTAGTTTCTTGAGTTGTGAATGAAATTTCAAATAGCAGTGCCCACGACTACATTCGTCTGGTTACGCGTTGTAGAAGCTATTTTGAGGCATTTGTATAGGCTACTACAGCCTATGTCTACTTTCGGAGATTACTCCCTACATACGAACTTAGGAACATATGAACTTACTTTTCCTCTTTATAATATTATTATTGTATGTTATATTTTATTTTATTTAATCAGGTACACCAACAGCATACATACAGAAGATAGTACAATAGTGTTATATAAAAAGATATCATTACGTGTATGTACACCACTTGTAGGTAAGCACAACATCTATATGTTACATCGTAAACGAGGTGATGTTACAATGATCGTAACTAAATAATCAGTCAATAATACTGCCTCTGTATATACCTACCAATTTCTTGAAATCCCGGAATGTTCCCGTCGTTATATACAGTATAGATAGATGAATAGAATAAACAAAATGTATTATTTCAAGTTAATTACATTGCTCTTCGTAAACTGCAATCAGTTATGTTCACAGTGGGATACTCTAAGGGATGCGTTAATTTACCTTATTCACTTGTGTATTTTACTATAAGATTATTTTCATGTGTAACTTATCCTGTTGTAATGCCAGTAAATAATATAAAATAAAAATGTCTATTTAGCTAGCCTTACGAAAACGCTCTTGAAGTGTAGGCACAGCCATATTAGCCATGTGGGTTAGACTCCCGCATTGAACATGAAAGTTTGGTTGTTATGTTTCGGTACCCTAGTGGGTAGAACATTGAACTCGGAAGCGAGAGACCCAGGTTCGATTCCCAGTTATGTAAATTTGTGAATTTGTAGTAGCAATACCACTCGCTAACGGTAAAGGAAAACATCGTGAGGAAACCTGAGTGTCTGAGCCGAGCTATTCGCATACCTCGGCGCTTGAAATTGCCTATCAGCGGTGGGCACGCGTGGTGATTAAGCCCATACTCTCTCTCTGAGAGAAGGCCTGTGCCCTACAGTGGGACGTATATAGGCGGCTTGGGATATGATTACATGCATGCACTCTACTTCGCTACACTTTGGATAAGTTTACAAAAAATGTTGAGGTTGTCTTGCTGTCAACTCCATAGTAGAAAACAATTTATTGCACACAAGTGTTAATTAGTATTAGACGGTTTGGGAATTTTAATATTGTGTAGTCCCAATAAGGCTTATAGAGAACGGAAAGTTAGAGAAGTTGCCCGGATAATTGGAAGATTTGGAAATAAGTGGAAGTGATTTTTATCTAAAATTACTCAAAACTGTCCAATAAAAAAATAGACAAACTTTCTTTCTAATTCCTTTAACCCTTAATTCGGATCCGTGAAAAATACTGGACATTATATTTGAAAAAATCTGGACCTATTACAAAAAAGATTACGTGTTTGAAAATTATAACATGACATCTATACATAATCTATTATTTCAACGAAATAACAACAAGACCGTGCGCTTACTTAATAAAGCGTCAGTGACCGGCAAGATGTCAAGGAGGGAGGACACGTCGCGCGGCTACTCGGTAAGTCTATTTTTTATTAATTTTTTGTTAGAGGACCACAACTAATGATTGATGAATGGTATTTATAACAAATGTGTGATACTGTTTTTGTAAATTTAATGCCAATTGGGCTATTTGTTTAGGGGCATTTTTTGTGAAAATTGGTATGTTCAGTATTCTTCCCATTTCTCATTACAAAGAGATTTTACGTTCTTTCCCAACGTCCCGTATTCTTCCCATTTCAAAATTTATAAAGTTTTTACTTTAGTATTCTGAGCATTCATGTTTTCTCAAAACAAGACAAAAATAATGTTTTATTTACCAAACTTCAATATAATACTGAGGTTTATTTCTCTATTAGTTTAGGATTTGTTATTTATAAATCCATTTTTTAAATATTTTACCTATGTACAGAACATTTGTGAAGTTATAGTAGCAATACCACTCGCTAACGGTGAAAGAAATCATCGCGAGGAAACCTGAGTGTCTGAGCTATTCACATACCTCAGCGCTTGTAGTAGCCAATCTACGGTGGGCACGCGTGGTGATTAAGCCCATACTCTCTCCCTGAGAGAAGGCCTGTGCCTACAGTGGGACGTATATAGGCTGCTTATATATGCTTATGTATATTTTACTTTTAGTAGTTATTTTAACCTCCTAAGTCCTGACCTTAAAAACAACAATAGAAAATCATTGTTATTTTCAAGGTCAGGACTTAGGAGGCTAAATACTTTTATCAATTGACTTAAAAGTTTTTGCTCAGATGCTGGACATTTGCATCAACAATGCCTGGATACTCTACCGCAGGAAATGCAGTCGGGAAGCTGCAAAATATAGCCTCAAGAAGTTCCGAAACAAGCACAAGAACTGCAGCTGTGTACGAGATCTCGGAAGACTCAGATAGTTCCTGCAACCGGCAATGCTATTCAAATTACTTAAGCTCCTGTGAAACCCCGACCTCATCAATCTGTGCGATATGATGGTGTTGATCACCGGCAAGACTTCACTCCATTTCCTTCCGTGGATGTCATAGAAGGCGACTAAGGAAATAAATTACCAGGAGACGGGCAGCAGCGTCTTCCTGAGATTCCAACTGCATACTGCGATCGCCAACCCGCCTGCCAAGCGTGGCGATTATGACAAAACCCCTCATGGTTATGAAAACCACGAGGGGGGCCTATGCCCCGCAGTGGGCGTCAAGTGGCTGATGATGAAGAGTTCACTACCAGCGGTCGTGCAAGAACAATAAAATATAAGTTTATTGTACGAAATGTGAGCAGGGACTTTTCTTTGTACGAGAAAGAAATAGTTTTTTTGAATTTCATAAAAAATAATATCTCAAAATATTCATATCATTCATATTCATATTACTTATTGCTAAATCACGTACACAAATAATAAGAAAAAATAAATTTCTGTAGAGTGCTAAATATATATATTGTTTTGTGTATTGCTATGAAAATGTTCCTTATGAAAATTCACTGAAAATTAGCTATAAGGAATATGGATGTGACTACATAATACAATGATGAATTTTATAATTCTAATAAAGTTTATTTGAGAACCTTGTATTTATTCGGTAATTAATTGTAATATTTTGCTTAGGGCTGATTTTTCTATACTCGGTTAAACATTCAGATAGGTCATTCGATTAGTAAGGTCATAAAAACTTTCAAATATATTTGACAGTTACAAAATCACTCCCAAGTAAAATATAAAAACTTCAATGCACACCTTTTTGGAAATGTCCAGTGTACTGCACGTTCTAACTGATCATTACTTTTACGCAAAGTGGGAAATGTCCAGTATACTTGACATATGTTTTTTCAAAAAGTAGTAAATGTAGATTTTTTTTTCTATTTTTCCCGTCTATATTTATCACCTAAGATCAATAAAATCAACAGCATTTACAAAAATTCGACAAAAATAGACCTTGCCAAATTAAGGGTTAAATATGGACAGGATAACGTCTGTCAGGCCAGGGAAGTTTGCTTCCGCCGCGCACCTTATGAAGCTCTCTACCTCCCTAATTAAAGCTACAGGGCAAGTTTGGTATTAATCTTTATTTACCTAAAAATTATACCAAACTTGTCCTTTGACGAGAAATTCATTTCTGAAACCAATTTCATAACAAATTAAATAAAAAATAAAAACCGACTTCGAAACACTACAGCACTAAAAAGATAGAAATAATTTAAATAATTAGAAGTATTTATACATGTAGATATTGTAGAAGTATAATTTGAAGTCGGTGCCCAAAATATATGTGCTGGTCATGAAACTGGGCACCGACTTCTAATTATACTTCTAATTATTTAAATTATTTCTATCTTTTTAGTGCTGTAGTGTTTCGAAGTTGGTTTTTATTTAATTTTTCAGTTTTTAGTGGAGGAGCGGGAGAAAAATAAACAAGTCCCTTATAATCATAATTTACCGTACATAATTCGTTCCTTTAAAATTTGATGTTCTAAATCTCCGAAAGTCTTCACCAGAACATCACCAGATTACCTTGGGACTACTTTTACGCTATTTTATGAAACATACGGATATTACTAAAGGATGGGCCCCATTAGGCCTTATTTACAGCTGTCCATTGAAGAGTTCCGTTCTCCATCTCTGAAAGTCTTCATCAGATCTTCACCAAATTAAAATGGGACCAATGGGACGTTATGTCTGTTCGAACAACAAAAAGAATTGTTGAAATCGGTTAATATTTGACGGAGTTATGGAGGAACATAGCCAAATAAAAAAAAAACAAAAAACAATATACGCGTCGAATTGATAACCTGCTCCTTTTTTGAAGTCGGTTAAAAATCAAAGTTGTTGAAAACAAAAAATCTCGAACTACATTTTTGCAAATATACCTCGTTTATTATTTTTCTACAGCTTATGTCGAAATAAAACAAATATATATTCAGAAAGCCGCACTTACCCAGATTATAGAAATATATACTTTATTGTGATTTTTATGTTAAAAATGGGATGAAAAAAATATTCCTTTGCGCGGCGCAGAGGCCTACGTGTGGCGAGCACATGTCAACTCTGCGCGCGCACTATAAACTCCAACATTCCTACATCGCGCAAGCAAAATGTTTCACATGACATACCATAAATATAACGTCCGACGAACATCAGTCGGACCGGCCGTCCCCAGGCATACGATCTGCCTGGCGGGAAATTTCCCTTTATAGTGGAAGAGCACGATCACCCGCTCTTTCCTATAGTGGTGACCCTCGACAGAACAATGTCAACCTTCCTTCGCTCTCGCAGCACCCCACATACAATCAGTCTCAAAGCAAGGCCAGCATCCTCTTCCCTCTCACCTCATCAGTTCCACTACAGTCAACGCACCGACTACTGGTACTGATGGTGATCTCCCCCAACCCCTCGGCACGGCAGCCACACAGCAACAGCGCACGTTGCCAGTGGTACAGCAGCCTTCACCGGTTCCTACCACATGCGCGGTCCCCATGGTACCGTCGCCGGTGAAGTGACTGTTAGCCGCCGAACACCCTCAACCGCTAGTCGACTCACTGACTCAGCGCCTCCTGGCACTTGCAGGCTTTACAGCACAGACTTCGATTCCTATCAGACCTAGCTATGCGTAGCTACGGTCTTGAAGGGGAGTGATGTGGCGAGCACATGTCAACTCTGCGCGCGCACTATAAACTCCAACATTCCTACATCGCGCAAGCAAAATGTTTCACATGACATACCATAAATATAACGTCCGACGAACATCAGTCGGACCGGCCGTCCCCAGGCATACGATCTGCCTGGCGGGAAATTTCCCTTTATAGTGGAAGAGCACGATCACCCGCTCTTCCCTATATACGAAGTATTGTAATACGATTTCTCGACTAAACGTTTCATTTGGATACTAAAGGTAATATTTTATATACAATTTGTTGTTTTATATTCCCGCTTAATTTTAAAAGATATGACATCGTCTTTATTGCCTCTCCAATCAATCAATCAATCAATATATTTATTTGTGAACATAGGTGTGCGAATGTAGGTATACAAATATGTTTAAGCATGCACATGCTCAATGAAGTAAGAAATTAAAATATTATACAAAACCAATAAATGTCACAATTAGATAATAGGTACATAAGTCATATAGTAATGTCATGAAAGAAATGTCAAAACTAAATAGTCTTTAGATTTATATAGTAATGTCATTCAAAAATTCGTCTAAAGAATAATAACATTTGTCAATAAGAAATTGGCATAGTTTTCTTTTAAATTTCGATAAATTCATTTCTTTCATCTCACTAGGTATTTGGTTGTAAATTTTTAATTTGCAAAAAAGGCTTTTTGACATCAGAGCTGTTTTCACTTTGGGTAGGCTGAGGTTATCAGTGTATTGAGATCTAATTGGTCCATGACGGATTTGGGAGACCTTTCAAACCTTTTCGAGACAAAGAGATCAGGATTTGTTTTTACGAAAACAGCCATTTCATATATGTAGAGAGAGGGAAATGTAAGGATGTTGAGTGACTTGAAACTTGATTTGCAACTCTCTTTGGTCGTAAGGCTACAAATTGAACGAATGCATCTTTTCTGTGCTTTGAATACGGTTTCGCGTTGCGAAGAGTTACCCCAAAATTACACTCCATATCTTAGAGTCGACGCTACTAGACCGTGGTATGCAGTGACCACTGCTCTGCGATTTAATATTTGTGCTAATTTAAATAAGAGATAGGCCGTACAACTTCGTCGTTGGCACACCGCTTCACATTGTGGTTTCCATGTAAGTTTATTATCTCTTTTTAACCCGAGAAATCTAGTAACTTCGACTGAATCAATTTTTGTTCTTTCGTAGTTAATGTTTAAATTATCAACTCTAAATGTATGAATTTCTATCAACGTGTTAAGTTGATAGAATTTCATACATTTAGTTTTGTCAATGTTTATAATCAAATTGTTATTATTAAGCAGAGTTATAATATCGTTGTCATAATTTTTGCATTCTATTGTCACTGAGCTGTCATCAGCATAGACCATAGGATGTGTAGTATGTTTTGGCAGATCATTAACATAGATTAAAAACAGGAGCGGTCCTAAAATACTTCTCTGGGGTACCCCACATTTAATTACCCTATTCTTCGATCTATAAGTAATTTCTTTTTTTGTTTTTGAGCAAACTTTTGATATTTCCGTTGATTGATAGCGGTTTTTGAAGTATGATTCAATGAGTTTAAGTATATTTCCTCTTACCCCGTAAAACTCTAATTTTTTAAGTAATAATTTATGATTCACATAGTCGAATGCTTTAGACAAATCCATGTATATAGCACATATTGGATTAGACGCGTCTACCGTCTACATTTTTCATTACAATATTAATAAAGTCAAAGATAGCTAAATTTATAGTTTTTTTCTTCCTAAATCCCTTTTGCTCGTTGGTCAAAATATGTTTTTTTTTCAAAGTATGATTCAAGTGCATTGTAGGTATATAAGTTTTTCGAAAACTTTAGAGATGATAGGTATCAAAGCCACTGGACGATAGTTGGTCATAATTTGCCTGTCATCCTTTTTGTAGAGCGGTTTGATTATGACCGGTTTAAGTCGGTCTGGATATATTCCTTGAGTTATGCACATGCGATATACAGGGTGGTAATTTAAGGGAACTACCTGAACCATTGTAGCTACTGGGAAATATTATTGGGATTCTATCTCTAATTTCTGAGCAATTATAAACTGCATTCAACCATTTTTAAACTAATAGTACGGTCAGCAAAAAAAGCAAGTTATATTTTTGTTATGTTTATCACCCCAATCCTTTTTACTGCCTATAAGGGTAATAAGCCGGTATTCGACCAATTAAAATCATACTAACACTGAACCCAAAATACTTAAAACAAAGCTAGACAGATATCAAGCCGGCTTTAACCAATTGTAGATCAAGTGATATTACAACTTCAAGCAATATCTTTTAAAGTTTGCTGAACCTGAAAGATCCAAGGGCAAAACTTACTATACATCTACTCATTTTTAGCATATTTTAAGGACAAGCTAAACAGACACAACGAGTTTGTCTTCTCCGCGAAAGAAAAAAACATTACAGAAGTCACTTTGATCAACATTTTTTATAGGCTGTCTTCTCTAGGTTTTGTGTGCTTATGTATGGTCTTATCTTGATATCCCGGTAATGCGTTTCCGCGGGATAATGTTTATTTTGAGTTTAAAATAGATCCGAGAATGTGCGAGCGAAGGGTGCGTTGTAAAAATAGATGGCGTTGTGCAAGAATCGTATGAACGGATTTTGTGGCGGTTCGCCGGGACAGCTAGTATGTCATATTGTGCGAACCAGACGGCCGTTATACTTAACAACAGCCTTAATATGCAGGAAGAATTGCCCCCGAACGAAGACCAACCCGAGAGGCGGCCGAAGGCGCCGCGGCACTACAACCGCGCAAGGAAGCAAGTGAAGATGGTCGTCGAGAGCGAAGAGTCGGCCGAGTCCGACGAAGAGGCGAGCGGCGAGCCCGAGCGAAAGTGCGAGTACAAAGTGGGCGTCAGCCTCCTCAGGCAGGCTTACGAGAGGTGAGTAGAGAATAAATTATACTCAGGCGTGGGAGGAAGAGAGATAGAGCGCGTGTTCATGAAAGATTTATGTGTGTGTCTCTGTTTGTGTATATATGTGTGGTGTGTGTGTGTGCGTGCGTGCGTGCGTGTGTGTGTGTGTGTGTGTGTGTGTGTGTTTGTGTGTGTGTGTGTTTGTGTGTGTGTGTGTGTGTGTGTGTGTGTGTGTGTGTGAGTGAGAGGGAGAGGTGTAGCGATGAATCTGAACAGGCTAACGAGAGCTAAGATTTGACTAATTCCGACTAAGAGGTGCCAGAATATTTTCACTTCGAAAACGGGTATTAAACGATTATTTATGTCTTTGGATGCTATTTACCCGGAACTTAAATTTTACACAACCTTACAATACAGCAAGATCTCTTAGTATCACAGATTAATATTTCTCACTTCATAAATAACAATCTGTCTTATTTTCACAGATTCCTGGACGCCGGCCTCAAAGGACTGACGAACGTGCAGCTAAGTCAAGTCCTCGGAGTCGATTTCTACACGAGTCGGACGATCTGTCGGCTATTTATGAAGAAGAACATCGTTAGGGAAATCTTGGAAGACAGAGGAAGACAGCGGATGGCCAAGTAAGTAAAGTATATCATATTACTCACTGGGTGGAATATTCGCTTGAAGGTTAATGTTCTTTTGTTTTTTTCGTTCACACAGCATAGTCGAAATGACGCAACATTCGTTGGTTATTCGGTCGAATACGGTGCACACGGAGTGACCGAATGAGCGTTAATTCTGTGTTTAGATGTTGAAACATCTGAACATCCACATGAATAAATAAAATAATGTTGAAACCACAACTTTACTTTCTATTTCATTTAAAAAAATAGAAAAATACTTATGTTTGAATTTTTTTTTCTGACTTTTTTATGTCTTCTATGGTATAAAAGCAATGTCAGACCAATCCAAGTTTGACACAATTTCCCCATTGTGTCTGAAGCGGCTTATGAGCGGTTTCTTGCCGCCGGAGAACCGTTCGGGCTGCTGGACCTAAGAGTGAAGATTAAATACTCTTGATGTACATAATATTTTATCTATCTAATCGTAATTCGTGCCAATATACCGCGGATAATATAAACGCCCACAATAACGTCCGCACAACAGATAATTTGACTGGCCCCAGAATATCCTCTGCTAGGGTAAGAAGGATATCAGAAATATAGAAAAACACCCAGACTGAGGCTATTTTTTCAAATCAAACTACGTCCACCTCCAGTGGGAATCAAAGCAACGACCTCTGACTTTGTAATCAAGCGTGTTACCGCTAGACTAAGGAGGCAATCGGCGATTTGAAGAGCCGCTATACCATAGATACTCAGGTTTCCAAACTACTCACTCGGTAACTTACATGTATACAGCATATCAAATACACTAAAACTTTCGTAAGCACTGCACATTATTACCAAATACACTTTTGGATGGTAACAGACGGTAAAATAACAAAATAGTTAATGTCTATCTATTTCTTTATTCATCTCATTGATTCAAGAAATACCTATAAAATTTTCTATTACTTTATTTTTAGTTTGATTACATTGAGGTAAAGTATGTCTGGCACCAAGTATAAATTCGGTTTCTTCTATCACAGATTCATAGCCGTAGCGGCGACAGGAGTCGCTGACGAGAATTATGCACAAGAGAAACAACAGCTAATTGACTATCTGAGTAAACCCAACCCAGTAGCCGATCGCAGCGAGTTGGCTAAACATTCTTCTGTCCCAATCCCAAGTACGTCTAATAACATCGAAGAGGTTCCCAGAAAGAGGATCAAACTGGAAAATAACGAAAGTATATCTAACATTGAAGAGACAGATGGTATTACGGAGCTAACGGCTATAGAAGGCCTAGAGAATGTAGAAGGGTACACGACAACGTTGAAAACAAAGACCAAAGGACCCACTATGCGCCAGTTGAAATTCGCCAACGGACTTATAAAGGTGATTAGACAGAAAGAATCCATTGCAGGCTATCAAACGCTAAGCAACCTTGTGGCGAAAGAAATCAACGAGCCTCCCATGGACACGAAAGCCGTCAAGACGTTCCTTCAAAAACTAGTCGCCGACGGACAGCTAAAGATATACACTCTGAAATGGCCCGGCAAGAACCGCTGTACGAATCTGATCTGCGCGCCGCACGTCAAAAAAGACGATCCTATAGTAAAGGACAAGTACAAGGAGATATGTATGAGAGCCCTGATCTCCACAAATCGTGGATATCAGGGCTCTTCCGCAGGTGGGGCGACGCACGTGCCGCCGAAACCCCTGTTTATGTTCGCCTATCCGCGATACACGAAAGTCCGCAAATTTCACGAGTTCCTAATGAAGATGGTCCTGTTCTCCGGAGGCGTCGTGGGTAGTGGTTTGCCACCGGGATTCGCGTCACTCATACAGGTAATTCCAGTCATGCCTTTGGAACTCGCCATTGGCCACCTCAGCCCCTTGGCTATGACCAACCTAACGCACCTCAAACTGACCGACGAAATGCTCAAAAAGAAGCTTCAAGACGTACCTGTGCATGTGTACACCGTGCTTCTTCAGTCGAGGAGCTTTCAGACTTGTCTACGGGAGAACTTGAAGATTTTGGCCTCGTTCGGGCTGATACAGCTGTGCCATAGAACTGCGCCGACGATCGATTGGCACAGCGGACTCCTCCAGTACGTGTTCTACTTGAATCGTAACGCGAAAATCATCGACACGCGGGGTGATTGGCCGCGAACAGACGCGGTGCTGTCGTCTCTCGAAAAAAGCTTCCGTTTCGATACGTACGACGACGTGTTAACCTATTGGGACGCTCTCCACAACATTTCGACTAGCACACGCATTGTCGCTCAACACTCCAAGACCAGACAGTACCCGTCAGTGTCTTTGAGAAAACAGGATGAGGTGATGCAGTTTGACGACGGCAGGGTCTACGGCGACGGACGCGGCGCGGCCGGCTTAGACTCGATCTTTTACTTGGAGCTGCAGACAAACTGGGAGACTATCAGCTTCGTGAACTTGAAACCCGTTATGGTGAAAACTATCAAGGTGCCGAGAACGGCGCGCACCCTTAAAGCCAAGGCGCCCAGCCAACCGAGGCAGAGGAAGCCCAGACCAAGGTCAGAGGGGAAAAAGCGAATACCAAAAAAGGCTGTTATCCCTCATGTAGGCAAGAGAACGAGAAAAAACCTTCGTCTGGCAAAATGGGAGCCTTGGGAGGATGAGATAATCATGCTTTGCAAAGCTGGAATGACCATAATGAGTCCAAGTTCACAGCCTGGCTGCCTATCGGTCAGAAACATGGTGGCGAAAGATATCCTGATGATAAATGATCGGAATAAGATTCCCAACGTATGCCATAGACGAGCAGCTATTGTGGATTCCAATTCTACATTAGTCCACATGAGCGAGTGCCTCATCAATGAGGTCAAACGTCGGCGACCCATTCTGATGAAGTACGAAGGGCTATTAAAGAAACTGAGACAGCAAAACCAGGTGAATATGAACAAGTACATCAACGCAGCCAGAGTGCCGTTAATGGAACTAGTTATGATACTCTACAAAATCGCCCGCAGCGTGACTTTTAATAAAGTAACGCCGTGCGTCGCAGTGAACCTCGAAGAATTCCATAGAGACTTCAGTATCACCACAGAGACATCCCACAGACCACTCAATCTGTATAGAACGCCGGCGGAATTCGACACTCTAATCTCAACCACGAAGGAAGTTCTTGTCATGGCTTTGGCATTGAAGATCAACGGTGAACTGGATGAGGCGACTTCCCTCGGCATATACCACGTGTTAAAAACGTATCCAGAGAGAACTGTGCGGGTGGCGTTGGAACATCTAAGGAAGACTAGCATGTTAGCCGCCAGTGAGAAGGTCTTCCACAACATCCTCAATCGATTCACCTTCAAAGACGTCGTCCAGACGGCGTCGACGTATAAAGCTACGGTCGCGAGATACCGACTCTCGGCGAGCTACATGCGTCACATAACATGCAAGTTCGACATTGGCTTTGGCGAAGATCTGGCCAGAGCCTGCGACGGACGTTTGCCCAACCCGCTCTTCGCGTCGGCGGCTACGAACTGCGTGATTTTGGAGAGGAAAGCTCAAGGGCTCATTGATATAGTGACGTTGGTACCGCCGTGCACTGCTGGCGCGCCCACCTTTTTGCAGGTGAATAAGAGGAGCGCGAATACGGCTGACGCTATCGAGGGTATAAACCCGTCGCTCAAGCTGAAAACCGGCTTGGTCGGGTGGAAGATGGTTGCAGAACAATCGTCGTTAGAAGAGCCTCTGATTGTGTATGGAGAGTTTCTGCAGTCCATTGTGAGGTAATAAAATTTGCATTATTTTGATACTTATGTTTGGGTATGACCGTCGCTTTTAAAGACTATGTCAAGGTACTTCCACTAAGTATGTAGCTTAACATAACCATTTACCGGACTCATCCCACTCCTGTTGCTATGTTATGTCTCTCATACTCGCTTTTCAAATCGGTGACTCGCCGGTCAGAAATATTTAAGACGACTATACTGCGTCTAAACATCCTTCTCCCGTCAGCAGTCAAACCTACTGAATATGTTTAAGTTGATGTATCATAACCTTACCCTGTAATTTTCTTTAGCGTTGAATAAATTAATCTAACACAAATCATCTCATAAAATTGTTATTTTCAGGGACGCCACCATCCTACCCCCGAACAAAGATTACCCAAAGAATGACAAGGTGATAGAAGTTTTGAAAGACAAAATGGATAATGGGGCCAGCTTTATGGAGTTGAGGGTTAGTAAAGATCCAAAGTTGGCAGAGGGCTTTTAGAAGTTAGAAGAAAAAGAGTTAGATGTACTACATAATGCTGTAGCGCGTTCCATATTTGGAATTTAACACTTTTTTTAATTAGCCATGATTGTGTCCCACTGCTGGGCAAAGTCTAAAGGAGATTTCCATTCCTCCTTGTCTTTGGCCAACTCTTGCCACCCAGGTAAATAACACAGCACCAGTGATTAACATAGATGTCTAACTAGCGCAAAAAATTACCCCACGTTCAATTGTGGGGTGGCGGGCGGGGCTTGTCAATTGTGTTACCAATAGGAGAGAGTTCAGTATTACGCGGCAAAATATCTAAGCACCTGACTCCGTCAGACCGCCATCTTGCGAGGCGGCCTATATATTTCGACGGGTTATTATATATGTCGTAGCCATTTCGTAGATTGTGCCATATCATGATGTGATACGCATGGCGCGCAGAATGAACCAAACACAGAGTGATTTAATCTGCAGCACGTCTTGCGCTCATTTCATTGGTAAAAACTAATCGAGAGGACGGGCCGTTTTTGAGTGTGAATTTTGTAGGAAGAAATACTTCTCTGTTTTTTTTTATTCGTAGCACAGCACTAAACATTTAAAGATTATTTATTTAAATTTCTTTAAGAAACAGTCATGGTTTTACGAGTAGGTTCAAATAATACAAATATGTTTAATGAAAGAAGATGAGTGCCAAGAACAACAGTGGATTTCTTTAAAGAAGCGTATTTAAGTAAGAAATTGCTATTAGAAATGTATCTTTTCCTCATTCTCTTTTCTTTCCGTATTGTCTTTGTATAGTTACTGGTGTCACCTGGTGTGCAAAAATAATAATAATCATCATCATCATTATACAGCTACAAGAAGTTCACTGCTGGACATAGGCGTCCTCCATGGATTTCCAAAACGCCAGGTTGGAAGCGGCTTACATCCAGCGTCTTCCTGCCACTTGGATGAGGTCATCTGTCCATCTTGTGGCTGATCATCCTACGCTGCGCTTGCCGATATGTGGTCTCCATTCGAGAACTTTTCCGCCCCATCGGCCATCAGTTCTGCGTGCTATGTGCCCCGCCCACTGCCATTTCAACTTACTAATCCGCTGGGCTATGTCGACGACTTTCGTCCGTCTACGGAGCTCATCATTTCTGATTCGATCTCGTAGAGAAATTCCGAGCATAGCCCTTTCTATAGCTCGTTGCGTGACCTTGACTTTTCTTATGAGCCCCATAGCGAGAGACCATAACGTTTCAGTCGTCACTGGTAACACACACTGGTTGTATAATTTTGTCTTGAGCGATTGAGGTATATTGGACGAATAGACTTTTCCAAGTTTCCCGAATGCTGCCCAGCCGAGATGGATTCGACGATTGACCTCTTTCACGAAGTTGGACTGGCCTAGTTGGACTGTATGTCCTAAGTAGACGTATTCGTCTACAACTTCGTCGAGACCCCACTGTTATTGGGGCAAAAATAATATTCGAATCCTATCTTAGTTGCGTTACGAAATTAACATTTGGGTGTTCTCTTGATAATCGTCTCATCCTAGTCGCCATCTCTTACGCACGTGCTCTCTACCTTTTTTGCGAGTTATATAATAACATATTTAATAACACATTCTACAATTCACAAGCATAAAAACATCCACAAACGAGTCGTCCAATAAAGAAAAAATATATAAAAAGCAAGATGTCAAGCGTTGGACTCGGAAGCGAGAGACCCAGGTTCGATTCCCAGTGCGGGCATGTACCTATGACGTTTTTTTTTAAGTTATGTACATTTGTGAAGTTATAGTATCAATACCACTCGCTAACCGTGAAGGAAAACATCGTGAGGAAACCTGAGTGTCTGAGCTATTCACATACCTCAGCACAGCACTCGAAATCGCCAATCCGCGGTGGGCACGCGTGGTGATTAAGCCCATACTCTCTCCCCGAGAGAAGGCCTGTGCCCTACAGTGAGACGTATATAGGCTGCTTATGTTATGTAAGATGTCAAGAAAAAGAAAACAAAAAAACCAACAAAAATTAGCAGCCTATCAAACCGTCCCGAGACATACAAGACCTACTCCACCTACTTATACTCTACTTAAGTAACGGGTGAATTTGCAACAAGCCATTCGGTTTATAAAGACTTAACTTTACAGGACCTCAGCGGTCTAGACGCAACAACCCTGAAAGCAAACCTAAGCCGCCTGGCATCCGAACGCATGATCAAGCGCGTCGGTTTCTACGAGAACGTCATCGTCCTAACTGAGTACGCCGAGCCGTGGTCCGTCCCGTTGGGAGACAAGCGTCTCATACCGACGCCTTGGCTGACTCTAGACTGGGCCATCAACATGCCAGTGTTCATCAAGTGGTGCAGCGTAGTCTTGAACACAATTTTCAACAATCCAGGCATGTCCGTACTAGGAATGGCCACCGGCTGTGAGGTCATCACCGCTAGGGCGGTCCAGGAAATCTGCGTGTTTTTGGAGAAGTGTCAGTGTGTGAAATTGGAGGTTATAAGGCAGACGGAGCCAGACTTGTTCTCCAGCGACGAAGGGATAGAAAGCGATGAGTATAACGAGTTTGAGTCGCCAAATTGTATATTTGCCTTGCCTGTTAAAGATACGATATGTAGGTTCGCTAAGTTAAGGAAGTGTATGTTGGCTGATTTAGCTACTAGTTAGGGTTTCATAAAATAAACTGGAGTGTTGCAAAGCTTTGTCAGTGGGGTAAAAATTGTACCTACTAAAAAAAAATTAAAGTATCCCTAGTGAAAGAAAAAAACACCGAACAAGTGCGACTCGGACTAGCCCACCGAGGGTGCCGTACCGTAGTCTCGCAGGTTTTGCTAGCTTTTTCCGGACTTCAAACACTAACTTATTATTATGATTTAATTGCAAATGTACAGTTTTCAGATTTTTCCCTGTTCTTGTATACGACGATATTACTTGCCCAATTTCACAATTCAACAAATTTCATAAATTAAAGTCAACGGAAAGTACCCTGTAAATTTTGATTCCCTTGAGAGTGTCCAAATATACGTTTTTTGCCGCATAAACGGCCGTAACTTTTCTTAGGGTTCCGTACGCAAAGGTTCCGGACCCTAAGACGACGCAACTTACTAAGACTCCGCTGTCTGTCCGTCCGTCCGTCCGTCTGTCACCAGGCTGTATCTCAGGCAGACAGACGGACGGACATAGCGAAACTATGAATTCCTTGTTTACTACGGAACTCTAAAAAGGTAGCTAATCTACATATACCTAAGTAATCTAACCTAAATGAAGGTTGGATTATGTACCTGAAGACTATGGGCAGCAATCGTCAATCTAGCTTTCTGTTTACTGCAATTTTCACTAAAAAATATTATCTTGTAAGTCGTAAAACCCTGCTTGGAGTACGCGCCAACATTCATGCTTAGCACAGAGATAATAAGTACTAGAGCTGAAATTTGGCATATTATATGTACATTTGTACGTTATCTCATTAAGGATTTAAATATTAAAACTACTATAACGTGATAACACTTGTTGCTCATTACTAAATCTCTTCATAATTTATTGTGATAATCTAGATAATATTTATTTTCCAAATGTGAAAAAGACACTGAAAGGACACGCGCAAATTTCAGAAAATAAGTAAGGAAGTACAATATTCGACGATTTTTTGCAAATGGTAATGACGTTTGATGCGTTTTGTTGAAATAATAAATTAATTAAACGTCATGGATGAATTTGTATAGCGGCGACTTATGTAAACACATGTAAGAAATGTCTTGTAAATTAAAAAAATAATGTAGCTGTAACATTTAATTTTTTATTGGCGTATTTTCGCCATTTCCGTGGAATCACCCTACTTCTCTTACTAGAAAGAATATGAAACTGCTCAGGCGTGATAGTGATATCGACCTTGCTGCATTATCGATCAATCTAGTAAAAAAGTATTAGCATAATATTAGGGGTTAAAGTATGAAATTGCCGTTTTATTGCAATAGGTTCTTTGAATTGACATAGAATCTTCATGGTTTGAGGTTTTCGAATGAAACTTTTTTCAAATGGTTTCTATGATGTTCTTTTTTTAAAAAATGTGAAACATTTGAATATCGACTTTCAATTGTTTTTGTTATTCAATTTAGACAAGAAAGATGGATACTGCGAAAATTCAGTAAAATCATGAGGCATCCATTTTTCGTATTTTTTTATTTTATTGATTTGACGCAAGTGAGTCAATATTGTGGGTAAGGTAACGTTAAACCATGCCGCTAATGGTTTCTATTTGAAATGGTTTCTATTTGAAAAAAGTTTCATTCGAAAACCTCAAACCATGAAGATTCTATGTCAATTCAAAGAACCTATTGCAATAAAACGGCAATTTCATACTTTAACCCCTATTATTAAAACTATCGAAATATATAATATTAAAACTATTGATATTTTATATGTTTTTGGTATGTATCTTGTTATAATAACTATGTAATTTTATTGTAATATACTTAGTTTAGGTAATTTATTATTTTTTTTATTTTTGTTCTTGCAATAAATCTTTCTTGGCACTACCCCTTGCACTACCCATATAACCCAAGGTTAGCCGGAAGAAAATACTAGTATTAAGCTCGCCTTTGTACAAACACCCATTTTGTACAATAAAGTATTTTTGAATTGAAATACATAATATTAAAACTATCGAAATAATAAAAAAAACCGGTAAGTGCGAGTCGGACTCGCCCACCGAGGGTTCCATACAAATTCGTAGGTACTTACATATTATAAATAGTTCAGGAGTCTTGCAGTTTTTACCGACCTTTTCCCGAACTTCAAAGACTATTTTTTGTGATTTAATTGCAAATGTTTAGTTTTCCTATTTTTTCCCTGTGTTTGTATGGTATAAGACGATATTACTTGCCAAATTTCATAGTAAATTTTAATTTTGATAAATTTTGATTCCCTTGGGTGTCGAAATATACGCTTTTTTGCGGCATAAACGGTTGTATCTTTTTTCACGCTAACTTAGAAGTTTACTCTTCAAGGGACATGCCGACTATCGCCCTGTGCCGACTTTTATAGATGACTGTACGGAGACTGACAGTTGACGAGTTGTAGATTTGACCAGTTAGGGAAAATGACGAATTAGTGAAAATGAATTAGGGAAATTGACTAATTAAAGATTTTTGAATAATTGTCGAATTGGAAAAGTGACCAATTAGTGAAATTGACGAATTAGGGAAAATGACGAGTGACCCCCTAACTCAGTAGACTTGAGTATAAGTATGGTATTAATGTCAGACTTGAGTATGTGGTATTAATGTCATCTCGATATCTCCACGTGTTCCTGAGATAAGGGGTCCTGACAGACCGGCGGACGGACGGATAAGCGTCCCGTTTTTCCTTTTGAGGTACGGAACCCTAAAAATCAGCCTAACCATGTTTGAAAATGTTAAAACAAATATTTTAGGTACCTGCCACACATGTGTCACTTTTAAATCCAAAACTGACCCTGCTACTTTAGTTTTAGTAGGTACCTACTATTTATTTTCAAGGGAGATAGTAAAAAATGCACATTTATTCAAGTTTCAATAATTTTATTTACTAAAGAAAAGGAATACATTTTATCCTTTGCTAAAATATTTAGCATTATTTTTAATGAGAAAATGATCATAACATCGTTGACAATGAAGAGTAAAATACAAAATCGCACAACGTCCGTTCTGGGCGTGCATTATTTCATATTTTGCAAGTCAGTGCCTTTGCCATTGTTTCTAGTTTATAAAAAAATTGCACTCTATAAATACGGGTAGCGGTTTACTGTAACAGTTTCTCTCCGCTAGTTCGCGGATTGTTTGTATATATATAAAACTCCTACTTAAACCTATGGAGTGTCTAAAAGCAAAATAAAAAGATCCCTATGATATAAAAAAGTCGATTGATGTGTAGGTATATGTAGTCTATGTCAATGCGAAGAAAGTTTTTTTTTATTATCAGAATTGAGAATATGTGAATAGATTTCTCAAACTTATAATACAGTCACTACAGAGTTAAGGTAACAGTTGATCAATTTCTGAGTAACCATCGAGGCACCAAAGTGTTATATTATGATGAGTATACTGGTGTAGTTGATGGGGAATATGTAGGTAAATATATGGGGATATTTGTGAGCTGAGTGCTAGAGAAATGGTTACTCAAAGGTTGATATTGACTGGGTTTTATTTCATAAAGCCACAATTCGGCTGGGCGAAAATGACTGACAACTGTAAGTTTATTACTAATCGCAGTTTTATGAAACAGAGCCCACTTGCTATTTGGGCGGTAGATACAACTCTAAAGGCACGCTAAAGTAAACCGCGGTTTATAACTCTTCGGGCCACGGGAGCAAATCTGGATGCCATTACAACTAGGATGCAAGATAATTTAGGCACTTCCAATAGTTAGAAACTGATTTACACTCCATCTATAAATTTCGTGGTCCGTTATTTTGAATGTAACCGATTTCAATATGGCGGCCATGGCTGGTTCTAAATTTAAATGCGTGTTTTTGTCTCTCCTCGATTCTGGCTGATAGAAAAATATTGCACACGCTACCAACTCTCGTCAACTCAATCCAATGCGTTCATAAGTATAGACTACATTTAGGTATGTGTGATGTATAGTTTGAGAGTAACGTGACGTAAAAGAGCTATACCTTAACATTATATCAATAAAGTCGCGGATTGTTTAATTTATTTATTCATTAAATCCCATCTGCGAATACGGTTACTTTCTTTTTCATAAAAGTCTTCAATTTCTAACACTAAGGCTTCGAGTTTCAAAACAAAAGTTAAGCGGCCTATAATAATCTACGGTATGTACTATAATAATTCTTCAATATATTATTGTAAATCAATCAATAATTTATACTTATTATAGAAGCCATTTGCCCAGCAAGGGGCCACTCTGGGACTACATAAAAAAAATACAGAAGAAATTCTATGCATGATTATCGTTACATTATAACTTTACGAGTATAAAAAGGTAGTTCAGTAATTTAAACGTAGAAATGGTTATTGTACATTTCATCAATATTAATTTTAAGTAATACAAAAAACAATTGTTAACAATTCGCCTTCAAAAGTTTTCCTTTCGCTTAACGTCTAAACGCTTACTTATATACTTCACGAGGACTAATTACATTACAGAATTTGCTATGTACAACTACATTCTAGCCTCTCTTACGTATGTTATGTATTTGAAACGGTTACCGTTGTTAAGGTTTATTTTACACCCTGGGCTGCGTTTCATAAAACTACAATTCATAGTTTAACCTCCTCAGCCCCGACCTTGAAAATGACAACGGTTTTCAATTGTTATTTTCAAGGTCACGACTGGGGAGGTTATTATGACAATTCGATGTACATTGCGTAGCTGAGTCTTCCTACTTGCTTATCTGTGGGTAAATCGACTTTGCAATGCACATCGAATTGTCATAGTAAACTATGAATTGTAATTCTATGAAATAGGCCCCAGAGGGAAGAGCAGCCTAGACACACTCGCTTTAGAAATATTAATGACTTTAAAAAATGGTATGATGCAGAATTCGTGCTCGTTTTTGTTCCTCCTTTGTAATTATCATTTCTATAGCCAGTTTATTGTTTTAATAAGACATTGGCAGTGTCATGTAAAAGCTTCTAAACATTAAATGACTATTGCGTCTAATCTAATTAGGTAGATTATAATAAATAAAAAATAAAATAGTGATGTTCGAGGTTGCAAAAAAATGTAGCAGGTCGATACGCTACGATACGAATCAGGTGCTGAATAAGGTTACTCCCCTTCAATGTGTGTCCCGGGCACTACAGCATCTGAATGGAACTTCAGCTATGTAGGTAAAGTTATCAATAGACGCTGTGTAAAATAATCTAACAGATATTAAGACTTATGCATACCTACATTTACAAAGCGTTATTGAAATATCGCCAAACTTAAACACCGCTTATATGATCGATTTAAAAAAATAATAATTTAGCCGCAGACGCTGGCGGGATGATCTCGACATATTTTCGCCGGAGTGGTCTGTGGTGGCAAAAGACCGAAAATCTTGGTCTAAAAGGGGGTTTCTCGCCCTGCAGTGGGACACCCATGTTTTGGAGGCTTCATAAAAAACCCATCGACACCTCAGTATCGAAATTAATAAGCAATTAAGCGCGTCAAATCGCAAGATTGCATGAAAAATAAAAAATTGATTGAATTTTTAACATTTGCTTATTGCAAGTGATTGCTTGAAGAAACTGTTTTTACGTTTTATGTTAACACGTTTAATTGTGTGGCTGATACAATTTTCACGCAAATGATCTTTCTTGTTTACACTATTTAATAAGATTAGACACAATATAAAAAATTAATAGAATTATGAGTCTGTGCGTTGACTTTTGGTAATACAATGAAAAGTATTACCTATACTATAATTAATATTAAGTCTATAACAAACAACATATTTCTGTAGTCATGAACCTTGCTACAAATAAATAACTTACGATAAAAATCATGGCATCTTTGGTATGTTATGTTTATTAAATACATGTAAAAGAAGAGTATTTTATGTAGAGGCGTTATTATTCGAAAAGTTTATTATAAGTAGATGTTTATTTTAGTTATTAACTTTACTCGGATATTCCTCGTCCTTTCTATTGTAGTACCTACTCTAGTGGCGTTCTAATCTCCCCAGCTAATACATCAGTCGTCGAAAACCAAAACAAATCAAATGTACAATCCTGCCGCTCACTTAGGCACTAAAGTCATTAGAATATACAAGTAGAATTGACATTTTTTTTACACACATTTAAAAATTGTCAACAATTTTAATGAGCGAAGATGATTTCGGGACTAGATCACAAATTAGTAAAACCACATTAGTTGGTAATTTTTTTGTCGAATTAGGCGTCAAGTTTGAAACAAAACTGAGTTTTGGCCCACGATTTTGATTACGAAAACCAAAGAACAAGAGATCCGTAAGTCGATTTAGAGTGGTGAAGTAACATCAATGTATGTTCGTCTACTTAATGATCACAGTTACACATCGTAACCAACCAACAAACTAACTTGGCAATACGGCAACTGCCTTGTACACTCTACTTACAATATGTATACAATATACATACTCACTAGCTCTATAACATTATCGAATGTCAATTTATCAAAACGATCTCCTAATTATCTAGATACACCCATAAGAAGCACTTTTAATGAATGAATAAGTATTAGAATTTTACATAATTATTATTATTTTATACACGATAAATATAACTTTTTATCATACTTTTTTTGTGTGTTCAACTATACTCATCGTTACTCTAGTAGTATCGCTAGAACTTCGGAATCTGAGAACCTCCACTATACTTACGACGTTACGCTACAAATATTATGTAAAAGCGAGCCGTGAAGCCATTGCAGCACCCTGTGTAATATGCTTATACGAGTCTGCAATGACGCACCACAATTTTACACCAACTATTTATCAACATTTTTTTTATTAACAAAAACTTATACTTTCCGATAAATTATCAGTAAACTAGGATCTAAACAATCTACAATTTGTTTACATTTTTTTCTTACACACTTTAGACGATAATATTATTGTTCCTCCATTTAAAAAAAATACATATTTGTCACGCTTCCCCTGTGAGACAGCGGTCAGTTTTAGAATGTAGATAATCACCAGTACGTATATTTTTCCATGGAAGAATTGATTTCACTTAATCACAAACGAATTTGCGATCTTCTCCATCAATTTGTCAACGTACAGATAACTTTGTACAAGTACACGTACACTCAAGAGCCGAAATTACGAACGATACAAAAACTTTGTGCAACACAATCTTCGCATCTTCGTAAAAAAACAGAAACACATTCGAATTTGGAATGTCTCAACAGTCCGTAATGTTCATTTCGTAATTCAAATTCTGAACGTTCTAATGCCTCGTTCGCGTCAGTAGAGAGGCGGAGCGAGTGGCTCGTGCAAGTCGAGAGTTAGCGGGGCGGCACGCTAGTTGCGGTAGATGTAGGCGCAGGGCTGCGGTGCGGGCGGCGGCGGAGTGGGCGGGCGCTCGTTGGAGGGCGACGGCGAGGAGGATGGCGGTGAGGGGGAGGAGGAGGATCCTCCACCGCTCGCTGTGCCAGAACCTGAGCCGCTGCTACGCTGCGACACTGCGGGTGGAAAAGAAGAAAAAATGCGTTTAGAATCTATGGTGTAGATCCACCATTGACAGATAATAGGTTGGTAAGTTGAATAGGCAGTATTTTTTCCGCTTTCCCTCTTGATTCTTTTTTCCGAATTTCCTTTAGGAAATGTTAATAAGTCTAGTATATGAGTAGGTCAAACTAGTCTTTGAAAATCGTTAAAAATGTTTGCGTTCATCTTAATTTTATGCATATTAATGATCCAAAAAAAAGTATTGTAATGTCGATCGACGTTCAAATAAGAAAATATATTTATATAAGTAAGTAGAAAACGTAAAGTAGACTCACCCAACGTGTGATGTGGGTGCGCATTATGCTTATGGTGGTGCATTTGGTCGCGCGCATCCGCCCCGCTTGTTTCTCAGAGGTACACTTTCTTCACGGATCGCGTCGTCGAGAAGCCGTTGTCGTTGCCGCGCCGGTACCCATCGCCCTGTGGTCCGAATAACCCTGCGTTAACTGACCATGTGGCGAAGTGAGCGAGTGCGTTAGTGCGAGGCGAGGTGAGTAAAATGAGGATGATGGTAAATGGGGCTCGGAGGAAGTTAGAAATATTTTTTATCTTCAACATGAAGTTTTTATATTGCTATAAATCGCGTTAGAGATGAAACAGAGGAACTCATTAAAATAGTTCGGGCTACACTGGATTGCATATGTACGATTACATATCAAGGTTTCAGTTTTGAACCCAATTTGTATTAAAAACTGTATATAAAACTTTATTTGTATCGCTATCCCGTTACCTTTGTTTATTTTTATTTTAACTTCCTCCGAGGCTAATAAAATTAACGATTTCATGATAAGGAGAAATTTTCAAGGGAAGCTCAAAATATATCAAGCGAAATTAATAAAGATTCAGAAATTATTTTAGCTTGTGGCGATGCTGGTTAGAAGCAAAATGACTGTGACATTAATTTGATGATTAGAAGATGAAAACATTACATTAAGGAGGAATAGTTCTTAGCGGAACAACAACTTAATTTGAGATACCTAACTTAATTGAATAGATCTTCCATAAGTCTTGGAGAATGATGCAGAAGAATCCTAGCATAGTTAAGAGGACCAACAAAAAGAATATAAATAAGTTTCTGTAGATTCACTATCTAGAGTGTCTACAGACTATTTTCTACACTGAAACTTTCATTCATGGGCCCATTGCACAATGACATTATGACTATGTTCCTTTTATTGGTCTTCTTAACAGGATATTTTTTTGCGGATGACTTTTTCTTTAGACGTAAACATTTATTATTTTTAAATAGGACCAAAGTCAAGAAATAGAACACAGGGGTTGCTAATTCTTAATTAATGAGATAATAATAATAATAATAATTTTTTATATTTTTTTACTTTTATAAACCTATTCTAAGTCATGAAAATAAATAAAGAGAATAATAATAATAATAATTTATTTCATAAAACTTACAACTATAATTACAGGGTCCCCTATTGCGATAGTGAAGTACGAAATACATATTGTATAAATTATACAATATTATGTAATTATAAATGATGACCTATGATGACAGACTGGGAAGACATTATTGCCTTCCGCATTTTAATGAATTTTTCAACGTTTTTTTTTTATATTAGCGGCAAAGTCACCTGAAACGGACGGTAGGTATAAAGGTAAAAGTGGCATTTTGACTAAAGCGGAGAGACCCAACAAACGATCTTACATTTTGTTCTTTGGGTGGACCCATACAAAAGTTTGGATCATTCAATACACACGGTGTGTCAACTGGTTCGGTCAAACGGTAGTCATCGACGACAAGAAGATGGTATGTTTGACGGCTCGCTTGGTTTAGTGAACATTAAGATTCGTATTGAGTAAACAAATGAACCACTCCTTAGGGCTTTTTGGGATGGTCCATTTAGACGTTTTCAATACCCATAATAAATCGTGTTCCAAACAGATAAAAAAACTGGCGCGCGTGCTTG
Organism: Yponomeuta evonymella; assembly: GCA_963969515.1. Taxonomy (NCBI): domain Eukaryota; kingdom Metazoa; phylum Arthropoda; class Insecta; order Lepidoptera; family Yponomeutidae; genus Yponomeuta; species Yponomeuta evonymella. Next base: position 11,360,286 of record OZ018360.1, on the reverse strand, counting down.
CTGCGATTAACGAAAGAGGCTTATATCAGGATCGTTTCAAGTGGCAAACCCGGGTCTTTGCCTACCCGTCCTTGTTATACATGCAAGAGTTTATGTATGCGTTCCAAGAAGGTTCCCAAATAACTCTGTGGCTATTGCTAATTGCTATTCTGGCAGTGTCTGAAACTTGCAAAATACAAGTTGAAATATTTGACGTGTGTACCTCCCATTTCAAGAACGTTCAAATTGGCCAATAGCGTGACCATAACCACTCACTGAGATGACGACACTGTCAGAATATAATTATAAGGAATGACGGATGTACACACTCCCCGCGTGACCACAATTTTCGACAACTTTTATTCGTTCAGGCTCATCATTGTGTGGTCTCAGCGATTGTGTATCCATCAACTCAATAAAATTAACTGTTAACTCAATCAATGCCAAGCTCAATACAAGCTCACTGTCATAATGTTTGGTGGATAGACATGACTACATATAGATATCTTACAATCTTTTCATAGTGTAAAACAATCTTTTCATAGTGTAAAGAAAGTTGAATTCAGATGTCAGCACGTTGTATGTACGCGAACTCCGCCCTTGCGTGAATCATGACAATGAAAGAGTTAACCAAGATGGAAAGAAAAAGAAAGGAGCGGAACTACAACTGACATTGACCTGGTGAGAGCGCAGGGTCCCGAAGTTGTCCCGGCGATAGGAGTCCGGTTGGAACTGGAACAGCGTCTCGTGGTGGGGGTGGTAGGGGGGGTGTTTGCGCAGCGTGGCTCTGGGTGACGCCGGCTTGGGCTGCGGCGCCAGGACTGGCTCCGCGTAGGTCACTTCTTCTACTTGCTGCAGAAGCTTCGGCTCCGCTTGGATCCTGCATTGGGAAGGGTGCGATTATTGGCGAACAGAGGTGATTAGTATTAAAAAATTCCACGTGTGCGATTTTGCGCGCCGCGTGTCAGTGCAACGCGGGTGAATTGAAAGCGCAACGCAATGCGCGACTGAAGCGCTTGCACTTGTTACGCTAATACACTTGCTAGTTACTTGTACAAAAGCATACCTTAGCTACTAGCATGTGTATCGATGTTCTGCGTAGGGTTAGGTGTTTTACGGGGGCCTGGCGCTGGAAAGCGATGACCTGCCACAGCGAATCACAATGCATGTATGCAATAACCCAACATCCTGGATTGGACCTAGACCATTCAGGGCTGTTCCCCCTATCTAAGTGAATGGGTACGGACGGTCAGTAGAAAAAATGAGACTTAATTAAGAAAAAAAAAATTAAATTATTAGACGCCCGAATTAGAATCCAGGGCCTTTCCATAGTGATGATTCGATAATATGTTAAGCTAGATAATTCGATAATAGGTATATTGAGTTCAATAATGGATGCGTTGTTTCTCTCGGGCATTTTGGATATCTTTCGGACCCTAATTTAATGACCCTCTTCAGGCCCTAATTTTGTGAAAAGTAGGTATTATGAGCTCGAGGCAAGTGTTCTCTACCTATCTCCGAAGTGGCAAGATAGATTAAATTTGGCAGTAAGTTACCTGCAAGTTGTAAAAATAACCCGTAGAGAGGAGCAGTGTCATCGCGCAATTCCAACGGTCTACACAATGGTAACTGCCTTCAGCAGTGAGGACCGACCTGATTGGATTTAGTTTTCAAAGTATCTACCTGTTAATATTCTGCCGCTGCTCAAAGTACTCATACTCAGTATCGGGATAGGGCATGTTATCGTCCTCGTCCTTCTTGCATCGCCGGCCGCAGATATAGCCGGCTGCAAAGCCAGCGCCCAGAGCAGCCAGAGCCCCCGCGGCTACGGCGAGCGCTAGAGTCTCCACTGAGTAGGCTGCCGGCGGAGGGTCAGCGGCCAAAACTTCTGGACCTGGTGGAGTTGGGTCGGGTTAGAATTTTATTGATGGTGTAACTTGTCGTGCGACGTGGGTTTAGTTTTTGAATAGCGTTGGTTGGTACCGATTGGATTAAATTTTATTTTCTAGGCGGGAACCTTGCATATTGATTGATTGATGTGTTAACTTAATAAGTAAAATAATAAAAATGTTTCAGTCAGATTAGTTTTCCGGAGTCATTGGTCGGTGCGGCTATGACGAACTACAACAAATAAGTAAGTGTGTATAATCTCAGGGCCTATTTCACAATATAGGTATCTTGATAACTTTATTAGCTATTTCATATAAACAATTTACATTTTCGTACAAATTCTTTTCCCTTTTCTATATTTCCGCACACCGGCGCCGATCAAAACATTGTGAAATAGGGCCTTAGTGTCGAAACCAGTCATCATGCTCGATACAAAATCGCACACGCTAACCTTCGTTGCCATTACTTCCTTTCCCGTCCTTGTCTTGCACGATGTTAATGACCTCTCCCTTCTGCTCGCCTCGCGCGTCGTCGTAGAGGCCGGAGCTGAGGCCGCCCACTGCGCTTGCGTCTTTGCCTAAGGGGGGAGTAGGTATGTGGTTTAGATAGATAGATAGATAGATAGAGAACACTTTATTGTAGATAAAAAAGAAACGATTAAGCTGTGTAAGATGGAAGTTCAATCGAATTGTTCACAGCTAGGTACTTAAGCATTATTCGAAATTAGAAATATGCGTTACACCGTTGAACTAAGTAGACATAATTCCAAAATAGAAGACCTCTAACTGTTATTTCATTTTAAAAAAAAAGGTAGGCTCGTTACTATCGATAGAGTGTGACTACAGCAACCTTGCTGTCCCGCTCCACTAGAAGAAAACGGTAGAGAAGCCTTTTGATGTCGAGACGGATAGTAGTAAACACACACACTTAGCTTACGGGTTAAACTCAGTAGGCCACTAATTTTTAAAATCAAAGAGCACCCTTTGTATCACCTGTTATTTTTAGGCTCACTCTGTAACTTACTTAGTAAGAAGCAAATATACGAATAAAGTATTATTATTAATAAGCCCAATCATGCACAAGTCAAGAGCTAAGGTGTTAAGTAAGCGAATGTCAATCCTGACGATGAAGATATGCTCCAGGTGTAAATTAGTAACTGTAGCTTTAATGCTGGGATGAGTATTTACTGTGCGGGCAGGCGGCGTGGCTGCCGGAGCCGACGCTCTGGTAGAAGGAGCTCTCGTCAAGCCAGCGGCTGACGCCATGCGAGTAGGCACGGCAGCGACCCGCCTGCTTGTCCCACGCACAGTACGGGTCTTGGAGCGCTACGCATTCGCTGCAGGAAGAGACGGTGATTATTTACATTGGGCCTGAGAGAGAGGTGAGGCAAGATATAGGAGTAAGTCTTTTTCCCTTTACAGCTACTATCACTGCTTTCTATCGGGCTAGCATAGTAGTGATATGACGTGACTGCTCATGGATCCTATTTATCAACAATGTCGGCTATTTCTCTATTCCCTTATACTGAAGGAGTTTAACGACTTTTCGTTGTTTGCGCCGCTTATTGGCAGTGTTTCTCAACAGCGTGGTTGGGTAGGAGCGCCAATGGGAACCCAACACGAATCAAAAAGTTTTTCTTTATAACTATTTCTATTAGATTCAGAGCTAATATTGTTAGGTGGCTCATAATACACTCGAGGTGTCGCATATCTTGGCTATCCTCACTCTGTTTGCTCTCACTCCCCAAAAAGTGTTTCACATATTATACTGTTACTGAATACCTACTCGTGATGGAAGCACATTGAGTGTTTTATGGCTTTCAAAGCTAATTAAGACAGACAAGTTGATAATTGCTGATTTTTACACAATACTTAATATTGGGAAGTCTAGGACACTTTGAAGGAATGAGGGCAAACGCAGTGAGCCCCTCACGACGAAAAATGTGTCCTAGAGTTCCCAATGCTATGCTACATACAACTAGCGCTTATGGGAACGCTTATACTAATCAAAATATTTGAAAATCAAAATATTTTAGTCTGGCGCGTTTTTTCTTTGAAACTAGGTATTTGTAACTATTTCTATTGGATTCAGAGCAGTGGTTCCATTAAACAGAACTTTAGATTACTCATACAAGATACTGACGAGCAAGAGCTGATCTTGTCGCTGGAGCACCGGTGGAGCCGGAGACTGAGCACGGCCGTGTCGGAGACGGCGATGAGTCTCGCGGCGTCCCTCCCCGCCCTGGCCACTCTCAAGGCGCGCACCGGCGACCCCGCGGCGAACGCCTGCAACTCCTCAATGACCACAGGCACTGCGCGCTTGTTGGAGTCGTAGGAGACTGCGTTAATGGCCTTGATTATCTTGCCGTTGTCTGCGAAAGAAGATATTGCTTAGAGTTGCTTGGTCCACGGTTTGGTTAGATTTTGGGTCTTTGGCCAACTGAGCACGTGGCATTTTTTTTCCTTGAAGTCCGGTGTGGTCTGGGCTTAAGCGTGTTCAAGTTGTTCTTAGATTAACATTGTAGATTTAGTAAGAGAAACACAAATGTAAAAATAACTTGCATAAAACCCAATCGCTTGTCTTGGTAAACTAAGATGCCCTGTGCTATGGTATAACCAGGAAAGAAAACATGGAAATACACCCAGATTGATGATTTGCACAGATGTTAGTTTTGATCGTCTCCAGCGGCGATCAAAACTCTGATTTGGAAGTCAAGCGTATGATCGCTAGACCAACGAGGAACAGTTATAGGGGGAAGGATGTGTTTTCTTGTTTGCAGAAAAAGGAGCATCATATAGACCAGAGTACTGGCCGGTAAACGTTGTTAGTTGTAATTTTCCCTAGCTATTGTTCCCACCACAGGTGGATGATAAGCATCTTAATTTTTATGATCCTAAATACAATAGGACGACGTTCACATCCAGTAGGTAGGTATATTTGTTTTTGATTAATAATGTCCTTTGGCTGTGATGATAAAGCGCATTTTGCTTTGTCGTGAACATTATGTTAATTGACAGTATTTTCTCTTGATTGGTTCTGTCTGTCTATAATAAATAATTTCATTATATTTTTTTCATTTAAACCATTATTTAATAATAATTTTCATAATGTTCCTGCCTATGTAAACAGTGCTGGTACGCTAGTTTCGATGATATGATAACGAATGTCAAACATATTAAAGATTTTTAAATTAAAGATTTTATCGTGATTGCTCTATAAATCTCATTGCCGGATTTGTTAAACGAATAGCTACTAAAGGAAATAATCTATGATTAATTACCACAAAACTTACAATACGAGATTATGAACTCTATGAGGGATAAATATTCGTATATTTTCACGAATAATCGAAAGTAATCGAGATAAAGATTTTTCTTTACAACTAATACTTTTCATAATAATAGTATTTTTTTGTTTAATTGTGTTTTTTTGGAAATGATATTTAGATACGATGAAAAAAAAGGAAAAGAAGGGAAAAAAATAATCGAATTGGAGACATCTGGACTCGAACCGGGGTCTTCTGGTTTTGGGACAGCCCACCAGCTATTACAACCTGGTGCCTTCGTATTTTAATGATATTGTATCAGTTTTCATTGCCTGAAAATATGGATGTTTTCTAAAAATTTCAATTTATCGCCCCCGAACCTCTCTGCATACAAAATTTCACGAAAATCGTTGGAGCCGTTACTGAGATTCAGATTATATATATATGTTGTAATGTAATGCAATGTAATTCAATTTGATGTTGTAATGTAATGCTATGTTAAATGTATCTTACATAATATTTACATAATATCTTATCTTTTATAGTTAAAAGAAGAATGGCTCAAGATTACATCATTTGGACTTGGTCAAAATCTTGATTGAAAAAGTGTAGGTAATTTGCTGTAAACACACTAAGCGAGCTAGGTTTCATGCATTGAGTTGTATGGCTAAGGTCATTGGGGACAAGCAAATTAAAGATTTTATCTTGTTGAAAATGAAAAATAGATTAAAAATTAGATTAAATTATTTAGATTGTGATGTCTACTATGGTGTATTCAGTCGATTCGTACAAGTTTATGTACAAGGTGTTTTTTGCGATTTAAAATATTTTCTTTTAAGAAATGAAGTATCCCATTATTATTATCTTTGTAATTATGCTGCATCTTTATTGTGCAAACTTGGCGAAGGTAAGCACTGCTTACTAAGCAGAGAGGTATATAGCATAGAAGAAGAGTTTTAGCATTGTATGACAGACAGTCTTGTCGTGGAGTAATAAACTGCTTCGTTAACTCTATTTTATTTTTATTCATTTGAGAAAATAAACATTATTAAATGCAAATTGTCAGTACCTAGTAGTCATCATCATCATCATCAGCCTATGCTTGTCCACTGGTGGACATAGGCCTCTCCTATTGCACGCCACTGAGCACGGTCCTCGGCTACTCTCATCCCGCTCTTGCCAGCCGCCCTGCGAAGATCATCGCTCCACCGCGTCTGAGGACGTCCTACACTACGTTTACCGATCCGCGGTCTCCACTCAAGAACTTGTCTACCCCATCGGTTATCTATCATTTCAGCATGCTAATTCGAAAACCTAGTAGTCACAGAAATAGAATTTTTAACAAGCCACTTTTTTTCAAAATTTGTTTAAAATTATAGATATGCAATTAAGCATTTTGTGTAAAATAATTAAAAGCACACTCACAAAATGAAATGAACTATCCCAAAAAGTGCCCCACGCTTTTTGGCTTAGCCCCTGACTGATAAAAGCGTGTTGTTAGCGTGTGTGCTTGTTTTTTAAACTATTATTATATGGACTAGCGATTTAAGAAAATGCGATGCGTTATTTACGTAACTGTAATTAAACATAAAACATAAAAATTTACATACAGGCACATACATTGCGTCTGGCCCCACACTAGGATACCCTGTGTTGTGGGAACCAGAAACAACGACATCACAAACATGTAAACATCCAAGACCTGGGGTTTTTTTGGACTTTTGTTTAATTTTCAGCTAATTGTCAAAAATCGTTTTTTGAATCGTGGGCCATATTGCGTCTCTCACCATGATATTGTAACCATACTTAGGTAAGCATAATAACTTGTGAAATTCGTATGATTCACAAAAAAAGCACGCGAAGGTCGCAATATTTAAAAGAAAAAGTTAATATAAACCTATCGAAAAGACCTCGTGTACAGGGTAATTTTTTTAATAACTTAAATTCAAATTACATACAAAACGTAACGTACGAAAACAGGCCAAGTGCGTGTCGGGCCGTATAGGGTTCCGTGGACGGGTTGCCTACCTGCTTTACAAAACTAACAACTTCGTCAAAGTGATTTTCAATGAATTTGCACGAAATCTTCCTTTTTGTTGGTCGCCTATTACTCGTTAACTTGTAAAGCCTACTTAGGCGTGATAGATTTCCTTTTAAATTCATTATTATGTGCTACTGCCCTGAATTTTTTCACGTTTCTACAATCAACCGTTTAGCCGGGAGGGGTACGGGGACGGGGCGGGGGGGTGGGGGGGGGGAGGAGAAGGAGGAGGGGGAGGAGGAAACTCTAACAAAAATAAAAAAGTTTTTAGTATTTCTTGTTATAGCGGCAAGGGCAACACTAATGCATCATCTGTGAAAATTTCAACTGTCTAAATATCACGGTCCGTCTCCGTCCGTCTGTCACCAGGCTGTACCTGGTGACAGACGGACGGAGACGGGTGGACGGACAGCTGAGTCTTAGTAATAGGGTCCCTTACTCTTTGGGTATGGAACCCTAAAAAGAGGGTAACGGGTATAATTTTAGACGACCTCATGGCGCAGCGGTAGTGCATCTGCATACCATGCGAGAGGTCCCGGGTTCGAATCCCAACTGGGGAAAAAAAAACCCCAGGTCTTGGATGTCTACATGTTTGTGATGTCGTTGTTTCTGGTTCTCACGACACAGGGTATCCTAGTGTGGGGCCAGAAGCTTGTATGTAAATGTTTATGTTTGTTTTATATTTATAAGAAAAAGGACATTTTGAAACCGTTTCCTTTAGGGACATTATGCAAAAGGGACATTATGCACCGGAACGAAAAAAAAGTTCGTATAATGGGCTACTCAGTTAAAAATAGTTTGTATTAACTATCAAATATGTTACTACATGAATATTAGATTTTTTTGTGATTTGAAATCTATTTTCCAGGTCAATAAAAAAGTTAAGACAACGGCAAAGATAACGTATTTTAATCCTAAATATGGAATTTTGGTTAATACCAAACTTCAAAGAAACGGCATGTTTAATGCAAATTTTACGTTTTATTACGCTTGGGGAAACAACGTGACCGTGAGTACCTATGCAATGCACGATTTATTATGATTAGTTTATGAATTAGGTTTTTCAAGATAACATCACATGCACTTCACACATTGTTTTGTGTCACGGATGCACAACCTAAACTAGGATGCCCTGTTACATGGACAAACTCAACTTTACAATATTTACAAACAAGCCACAGTCTGACCCGGACCAGTCCCACTTTAAACTTTCGGAACTGCAACTTAGAATACCTCGATGTTCAAAGCAATGCGCGCGTCAGCGCGGCCGATGGCATTTTGATTTAGTTCCGTTTAAGTTCAAAAACAAAAGATCTGTCTTGTAAGCTAGCCAGAAAGTTTAATAAATTGATGGTACCGTAAAAACTCAGCTCTCGCAAAAATAAGAGAGCACTGTCTTATAAGGACAGACGCCCAAAAATATATTTTTCACTTCTCATGCTCTAAAAGTTCGTCTTTATGTCGTGCGTAGGCGACATAAAGTCGCTTTTTATGCTCTAGAGCATAAAGTAAAATCTTCGTCGAAGACCAAGGCAATCGCTGCAACAGCCACACGAACATCTTTAACTTCATACAACAACCTCTTTATTTTATTTCGTTTCGTTCGTATTCTAAGACCAAGGCAAAGATACCAACAGCCAAAGTACACAATAAAACTTCATGAAATAAACTTATAATTTGTATTTCGTCTCATTTATTATTTTTTATATTTGTTTATTTTTCAATTTAGTAGATCAGTATAGTATTTAAGCCATAACAACAACTTATCATAGTTATAAAAATAAAATGTTTTTATAACTGAGCAGTATGTAACGACCTTAAGTCAGGTGTCACGTCCCTACAGAAAAAAAAAAGAAAAAAAAGTTAATTGGCGGGAACCATCATTATTTTTTTATTGTAATATTTGTGTTACAACTTAAAATTGTTTTTTGATTAACGATAAATAATGTCGTCAATCGAAGTGAAAAGTAGAGTGTACAACTCGTCCATAAAACCCATTTTACACTCGACTTTATATCTATCCTCGCTCGCAAGCTCGCTCGGATGGATAAACGTCTCGAGTAAAATGGTGCGTTTTATGCACTTGTTGTACAATCTACTATTATCTACACTCATATCATAATCTTCAAATTAAGAATTCAAAGGTAAACACATATTGACAGGCTTTAATACATAACTTTAAAGAAAATTAAAAAAAAAGTAATATAAAGTTACATTAAAGGTCAGATTTTTCACTTTATGTTACAGTTATTTTTTTTTAAATGTTGCTGTGATCACGGAACAAAACTTAAGTTTTTTTTTTAATGTCAAAAGTTGACTCTATAACAATAGTACATTACTTCAGAGGGAAGAAAGTGACAGTTCCATACCGAGATTATGGCATTTGCGCCACGAGCTTGCGAGGGGCGCAAACGATTTGAGGTATAGAACTGTACTTTATCCTGAGGTATGTATAGTGCTTATTATAGACATAAATGTGACGGCGCATTGTCGCGGGTGTCTCTTAGCAGATGAAAGAGTTGAAGCTCTTGCGGAACGCTTGTGCGTGTAGACGGAACACAGTGCGCGGATTATGACATCTGTGGCAGGAACAGAATAGTGAAATTCATATCCGCGTTAATCTGTGAGGACCGTTTGCGCTATCAACCGGCGGATCGCAGTTCATCTGCTTTATTTTTGTTATTTCTGATAATAAAGCCTGTGTTTGATCGAAAAATGTCTGATGAAGACCCTTCGCAGCCTTTATCAGAAGTGGGATACGAGGACTACGCGCCGAAGGACACCAGACATCCCAAAGAAGATGCTGCCAAAAACTTGCTAACCAGTATGGAAGCAATTTTGTCAAAACTGTTGGCTACGAAATCGGTTCCATCTCCAGAAGCTCCGCTCCATGTTTGTGTTGTAAGGATGGTCGAAGGGACGCTGACGTCCGGTCCATGCCTGTGTGGTGAGGATGGTCGAAAGGGCGCTGACGTCCGGTCCATGCCTGTGTGGTGAGGATGGTCGAAAGGGCGCTGACGTCCGGTCCATGCCTATGTGTTGAGGATGGTCGAAAGGGCGCTAACGCCCGGTCCATGCCTGTATTGTGAAGGGTCGAAGGGACAGTGATGCCCGGTCCGTATCTGTGGTCTGAAGATCCCTGTAGGGATGTCCATGTCTGGGCAACTGGAGAACTTGTATTTTTTTTTGTCAGATATGGACGAGCGGAAGCTAAACATTGTTTCTTTGTTCTAGATGAGTCACGCGAGGACGCGCGACAGTCAGTCTGGCCGTGACGGCGCATTGTCGCGGGTGTCTCTTAGCAGATGAAAGAGTTGAAGCTCTTGCGGAACGCTTGTGCGTGTAGACGGAACACAGTGCGCGGATTATGACATCTGTGGCAGGAACAGAATAGTGAAATTCATATCCGCGTTAATCTGTGAGGACCGTTTGCGCTATCAACCGGCGGATCGCAGTTCATCTGCTTTATTTTTGTTATTTCTGATAATAAAGCCTGTGTTTGATCGAAAAATGTCTGATGAAGACCCTTCGCAGCCTTTAAATGCATAGAAATGTTTACAAAAAAACACAAAGATAAATGCTAAATCAATCGAAGTTTTTGCGAAAATGCGCGGGCTTTTCTGGAGTAGGCTAAGATCATAAGGTCATGCAGCCACTTCTTCCGTGATTCCGCGCGTTTTATAAACAAAAATAATTTCGTTTTTAATTTTCTGTATGCACCAAGGAAGTTGGTAACTGGTAAAAAAAACTGTATGTGGCCAGTAACAATTTACTTGAAATTTAATTAGTAGACAAATAAAAAAAAAAAAAAACCGGGTATGTAATGGAATTTCATACATACTTCCCACCCTTGGGTCGGAAGGATTTTCATACAAACTTCCATACCTTGGGATGAAAGGATCTGAAGGGCGGGATAAAGGCGTTTCTTCCCTCTAATTGGTAAATTAGTATGTATTTTCAGAGCAGGTGTGATAAAAACCTAATTTCATTTTCGTGGTACCAAAAGTGCAACTAAAAATAGGTACCTATAATTGCGCGCGCAAAACTGAGTGCAGACGATTGAATGTCAAGATACTTTTGTCGAAATTGCGCCATTTTGTTTAAAAAATAACCGTAGATTTATGTATAGTACAAAGCTTGTCAAACGTGTTTTCCTTTGATTCCTTACTTTGAAGATTAAGACATGAGTGTAGATAAAGTAGTGTATGAGACTGCACATAACTTGGTATTAAAACACTTGCGAATGCTATTAAAAAACTCGCCAAGGCTCGTTTTTTAAAATCTCGCTCGTGTTTTAATAACCCTCATTATGTGACAGTCACATAAACTACTATTTCTTAAACATGCGCGGAAATATTGTCATTACTTTTGAATAAAGAACATGCGAAGTATCATATTTACGTAGACTGAAAAACCAAAATCACTTCCCGGCGCGTTCTTTGAATTTGGAACGAAGAGCGCGCCAGCAATGTTGTATGAAACGGTGTGCTGTTTGAATTTAGAACTCTTTCATCTATCGTACACATTGCGTTCTTGTGGCTGTATAGCCATAGATGCGTTTACCTTTCGGCACAAACTGTAAAATAAAGATAAAAATTGGCGGTAAAGCGAAGTTCGTTGTTAATTTGTTAATAAAATAATTAAAATGAGTTCCGATAATTCTGAAAGTGAAAATGAAATAAACATTGACTGCACTCCACCAGATTTAGGATCCGAAGCTAAATCAGCGATGGAAAACCTGCTTCCAGCAAAATTTTTAATTCCTTGCATTTTTTTAAGAAAAGCACTCGGCGTCGCCTCGGCCCACATTTTCACGTTCGTCCATCAATGCCTCTTTTTCTGGCCGCTGCAGTAATGTACTATAAATAGACGAATATATTACTAGCAACAAATTATGCTCCTAAAGATTAACGACCTCCCTTGAAAATTTAATAAATTGACGGTGGTAATAAATAAAACCGGCCAAGTGCGAGTTGAACTCACGTAGAGAGCAATGCCAAAGTCAAATGTTTTTATTCAAGACGCGAGTTAACTACTAATAGCGCTATCTAGTGGTGTTTTAGTCAACTATTTTACGTAAATAGGTTTTTAAAATTTTCTAAGTGAACTTATCATATTGAGTTTACCACTTTATTTTTGATTGCTAGAATTTTTATAGGTTTCCTGTCATCTACAAGTAATAAACTATGTTTAGTATTTTTTTCAAAATTTTAGGCTCAGTAGTTTCGGAGATCAGGGGAGGAATGGACATATTTTGTCTTCTCTCAGGAACAAAATCAAAACTATTTATTTTACAATAATAATAAAAATATATTTAAGATTCTCATAACGAATCCTTTCTCGTCCTTTCATTTGATATATGACACAGTAAGGTTTGCAAAACTTTTTTTTTAATTTCCTAATAAAAAAAAAAATTACTTTGCACGTCTTTGTTTGGGTCATAGGATTACCATCCTACCTTTTTGGTCCAGTAGATTCGAAGCAAAATGGCTGTGACAGACAGACGCACGAGTGATCCTGTAAGGGTTCCTTTATTTTTGTACGGTGTACGGAACCCTAAAAATTATGTTGGCGCCGAAAATTTAGTAGATTACCAGTTTCATTTAGTTATCTCAACACTCAGCGCCCTCGAAAATAAAAGAATAAAAGAAAGATTCCCCCCAAATCCCGAAATGACAACATTTCAATAACTAACAATAGTTGAATACAAACTTTCTCCTTCCTTCCCTGACCATTTATTCTACCACCACCGAATTGGCGATTATGCGCTACTGGCAACCCAATCTACAGCCTTTTTTAGCAGCTCAGTTAGCCAAACTGCATATACAAACCGGCCAAGTGCGAGTCGGACTCGCGCATGAAGGGTACCGTACCATTGTCTATACAACATTAGACATAAAGATCAAGAAAAAATGGCAAAATCACGTTTGTTGTATGGGAAACCTAAAATATTTATTTTATTTTAATTTAATTATTTACTTTTGAGGCGAATATAGAACTAAACATTTTGTGAATATTTCAAGCGTTTACCTGTTGCTTTTATTAAAATCGATCAAAAACGAAAAAAAAAATTACGTTTGTTGTACGGGAGGGGTGCTCCCCCATCGTATCGTAAATATTTATTTTATTCTGTTTTTAGTATTTTTTGTTATAGCGGCAACAGAAATACATCATCTGTGAAAATTTCAACTGCTATCACGGTTCATGAGATACAACCTGGTAACTGACAGCCAGATAGACAGACGAACAGCGAAGTCTTAGTAATAGGGTCCCGTTTGGCACCCTTCCGGTACGGAACCCTAAAAAACCACTGACGGCTGCTAAAAATAGATTAACAGATATTTAGTGTACGAGTAACTAAGTGTTAATCATAAGCCTATATACGTCCCACTGTAGGGCACAGGCCTTCTCTCAGAGAGAGAGTATGGGCTTAATCGCCACGCGTGCCCACCGCGGATTTTCGATTTCAAGCGCTGAGGTATGTAAATAGCTCAGACACTCAGGTTTCCTCACGATGTTTTCCTTCACCGCTAGCGAGTGGTATTGCTACTATAACCTCACAAATGTACATAATTTAGAAAACAAAGTCATAGGTACATGCCCGCACTGGGAATTGATCCTGGTTCTCCCGCTTCCGAGTCGAATGTTCTACCCACTAGGCTACCACCGCTTAAGGGTTAATAATTGAATTTTATTTATTTCATGTTCGCCTAGCTAACTATAATAAAAAATACCTCCAAAAAACACATTCTGTGAACTTTTTTACTGGCTTGCTACCTATTACGGTGCAAGGGATAACACTTGAACGGTGTATAGATAGATATTGCACACTAGTAGTAGGCAGAAAGGAGTACGGAGCCCTCGCTGTGCGCTCTTGACGGTAAGTCTGACTTTCGTTTATTAGGGATATTTAACCGACTTCAAAAAAAAGGAGGAGGTTATCAATTCGACACGTATTTTTTTTTGGGTATGTTCCTTCTTTACTCCGTCGAATCTTAACCGATTTCGACAATTTTTTTTTTGTTTGAATAGGAATAATGCCCCATTGGTCCCATTTTAATTTGGTGAAGATCTGATGAAGACTTTCAGAGATGGAAAACGGAAGTCTTCAATGGACAGCAGTAAATAAGGACTAATGGGGACCATCCTTTAGCAATATCCGTATGTTTCATAAAATAGCGTTGAAGTAGTGATTTTAGTGGTGATTTGGTGATGTTGTGGTGAAGACTTTCGGAGATGGAAATTGAGAACGTCAAATTATAGTGCAACGAATTAAGTAGGGTAAATTATGGTTAGGCTGTCGTGTTTCGAAGTCGGTTTTTATTTTTTATGATTTTTTTATCATACGTACTTAAGGGGGTCCAGTGAGCAACACTAGCGCCACCGAGGAAAAAAATAATATCTTTTTTTACAGATCAAATTTGCAAAAAGTGTCTGTACAATCTCTCAATCACCTTAATAGTGATTTTTAGGACCCATGGCCCTGAACCTAAGGCAAAAAACCTAGGACTATATAGCACTAACGCCAGAAACGCCCGTTTTTGTTATAAATGCTATCTAGTCTCAGGTTTGTGATCCTGGGTTCTTTGTCGTGGGTCCTAAAAATCATTTTTAACATGATTGAGAGATTGTACTGACACTTTTTGCAAATTTGATCTGTAAAATAGTAGTTTATGTGACTGTCACATAATGAGGGTTATTAAAACACGAGCGAGATTTTAAAAAACGAGCCTTGGCGAGTTTTTTGATAGCATTCGTGAGTGTTTTAATACCAAGTTATGTGCAGTCTCATCCACTACTTTATCTACACTCATAATGAAATTTTTGAAACAAAATGGCGCAATTTCGACAAAAGTATCTTGACATTCAGTCGTCTGCACTCAGTTTTGCGCGCGCAATTTTAGGTATTTTTAGTTGCACTTTTGGTACCACGAAAATGAAATTAGGTTTTTTATAGAGTCAACTTTTGACATTAAAAAAAAAACTTAAGTTTTGTTCCGTGATCACAGCAACACTTTAAAAAAAATAACTGTAACATAAAGTGAAAAATCTGACTTTTAATGTAACTTTATATTACACTTTTTTTTTAATTTTCTTTAAAGTTATGTTTTGTTTAAAGCCTGTCAATATGTGTTTACCTTTGAATTCTTAATTTGAAGATTATGATATGAGTGTAGATAAAATAGTTTTTTTTCGTCGGTGGCGCTAGTGTTACTCACTGGACCCCCTTAATAAGAATAATTTATTATTACAGGGAAACTTATTATATCAACATCTTCACGTCAAACAAATGAGGTTCGAAATCTCACGACCCGTGTGCGAGGCGTTGAAGTTACCATGGGTACGAATGTTTTGTGAAAACTATGTGGATGTGGATATCAATAACTGCCCTATTCCAAAAGTAAGAATATAAGATAAAGGTATCATAGAGAGAAAAGGCATTGTTATCTATAGGTATTATAAGTTGTACTTTTAGTCCACTTTTGAAACTTAAGTTAACTTTTATAAGATATTTAATAAAAAAAACTGTTAAACGCCAATCTCCCTGTACCTTTAAAGCTGATGTGTTTATAGACAGACAGATAGATAGATAGATAGAGAGCACTTTATTGTACAACCAGAAGAAAGAATTACAAAATGGTTTCTTATATCGAAGTATTGGTATACAAGTGGCGGTCTTATCGCTCACTTATATCACTTTCGTGCACATAGACGCAAAATAGACTTAGTCTATTTTATAATATGAGTACAGATGAAGTTTTAATTACAATTAATTATGTTATGTATGTCACACAAAATCTTACAGGGTTACAGCTAAACTACCGCGTTATAAGACTATGTATTTGAATTAGGTACCTCGAGTGCAATAAAACATTTGTAATTAAATGGAAAAACAAAATCTATATAATAAGTTTTTTTATTATGAGAGTAAATTGACTTTTCGCGTTAGACTTTACAGGTCTCAAAAATGCGAAAAAAATCGAAAAAATATTCTTTTATATATTATAAGGTACAAATAATATATATATTTTTTATGATTTTACCTGACCTTTATCTTAAAAATACAATCCCAATGCCCAATCTAGTTTTGAGGCACAAAATGTGTCTTTACATGCAGCTTGGCGAATAAAAAACTTTCCAGAAACGTAGCGTTTCAGATCTCGAGTAGTGACAAATAGAAGACAGAAGGGGGTTCCTCGAGCGACCATTCCCATACATACGTAGTTTGGTTTTAATTGTCAAACGACATGCCGCATGATCGCAATGGCACTTTACTAATTTGAGTCTAGCAAAAATCAATCAATCAATCAGCCCGTAGGTTGACCAGAACCTACGGACTGATTGAACTTCTTTCCATCCTCGGCCGTCCTCATCCAGCCGCCACGAAAAGTTCTTTTTTAATGTATTTATTTTCAATTAATTATAAGCACGATTAAGCCTCATTTTGAGTCCTCCTAACGCTGGCAAAATTTTATTACGACCATAACGTATTGCGACGTAAAATTTCATTTACAAAAATGTTGTTTGCAAATTATAACCAGATACATTTATGTGGGAATCTGGGGAAAAAAGCCTCCTTAAGCTACTTTGTTTTAGAAATAAATTAAACAACACTTCTGTTGTCTAAAAAAATTCAGAGAAATGTTTGGTTATCTCTAATCGACTTTCATCGACAGCTGGTAGCAGGTAGGTGTAACACATTAAATTTGACTTGTTACATAAAATGTTCCTCTTGTTTTCAGGGTGACTACCATATCATTAATGCAAAATTCGCGCCGCAGAACCTGCCTATATTACTACCAAACGACATTGAAATGAATCATGATATTGATATATCATTTAGAAATAAAGATGAAGTAATTTTTAAGATGATAGTATTTTCACGTGTTCGTTAGTGCACTTCAGATCGCTAGGGTGTTCCCATGTACTGTCGAAAGTATTGTAATAAGGCTGTACTTGTTTACTGGTCATCGAGAGTAATAAGGTCTCCCTCCACCCACCTAATGTCATAAAATTACCCTATGTTGCTTGCACTAGCCCCACCAATAAGAACAAAATCATATCTTTTTGTTTTATGTTGTATTTTGATAAGGCGAGAAGTAGTTACTTTTTATCTTCATTTTTATCTACCGATCGTTTATGCAAAAAATGCCTTGCAAATCTCTCAATCATGTAAGTATAGTGATTCTTCTCCTAATTATACAGGATAATGTAAGAATTATCGACATTTTTTTTTGTACCGGGTGCAAAGGTTTTATTTATCTGAGGTCCCGAGTCAAACCAAATAAAATTATTTCGTCACGATTCGTCACAAACTGAAATTATAATAATTATGTAAAAAAGGCCTAAAACAGGCATAGTAAAGCTTATATTTTTAGAAATATGGATGTTAAAATATAGGCCTGTCGTTTGGCAATAATTCGTACTCGCCATTTTCTATGGTATTCTTAACAAAGAGGAACGTTTCCAGTTACTCCTTAGTGAAGATCGCTTTCTGCGACCTTCCTGAGCCTTGCAACCTTGCACCCAAGAAGGGTTTTTTTGCGCCCCGAGCACAATACTGCTTTTCTTTTTCTAAGATTTGCTGGAAGAAATTTCTTACAGAGATAAACTCGCCTTTGTACATGTTATTTCTTATAAAATGTCCTATTATAAATGTTTTTGTGTGCAATAAAGTATAATAATAATAAAAATTTGTTATTCAAGTTATTTCACTGTCGGAATACCCCTTTGGAATAGCTTAACTCTAGATATCTGACAGGCCCCACCGCTTGAAATATACAAAACTAAAATATACAATCATTACCTAAATCTCCAGTAATTATCTTAATGTAGTATTCGTACGCAGAGAAGCGGGCTAGTGTGGGTGATATGTAGGTCCGATACCGGGTTTGGAGTAAACACAAGTAGGGACTATTTACAGTAACAGTTTGTTTATTAAGCTCGGCACAGATAGTTCACAGAGTACATTGGCTTAGCAGGTATATAAGAAATAAGATAAGATGAAGCGGGAAACAGAAATATTGCGATAGGACGAGTAGCAAAAACAAATATTAAGTAGCGAATAAAAGCGGCAAATTGATCGTGCGCGTAGCGTCAAAAATCAGATGCAGACTGACGTCACGTCAGGTTCGGCTCAGCCTGGTGCGCAAGCGCAGTCGGTAAGTTCCGTCACTCTCGCATTCAGCGGTTCGCGTGTCGCACCGTCCTCGTCGTGCCCACGCCCTGCTGCTACACGAATCCGCAGTTCCACTGGACGTTTTCCAGTTGTGGCACGTCACGATATTTTGTCGTTGTTGGGACGCATATTATATCAGTCCGAGTGGACTGCCACACAGACATCACTACATCACGAGTAAAGAAGACTTGTCAAATGTGACACAAAAAACCGGCCAAGTGCGAGTCGGACAGGCGCATGAAGTGTTCCGTACGATACGATTATCTATACAAAATTTCAAGCGTCTTCCTATTGCCGTTATTAATATCGAGCAACAAACGCCAAAAAAAAAAGCTCGCTTGTGGTATGGGAGCCCCCCTTAAATATTTATTTTATTTTAATTTCATTGAATTATTATTTTTCAAGTGTATATGTCGTAGCCATATCATAGAATTGACCATATCATGATGTGGTTAGCCATATCACGAAATGTATCCTTTTCATGAAAAGGCCAAGTCAAACTGGCCGTATCATGAAATGGCTTAGCCAGATCAATGAGCGACCGACGTTTGACGATTTCAATAGCGAAATGCATGACTATTTCATGATGCGGCCAAACGTTAGCAGCCATATCGTAAAATACTTCCATTATCCACCGTTAGAGGCGCTGATGTTAGTTTGTTGTGTATTTCTACCATGGAGGCGAGAGAAAATATTTCTAGTGACGGCAATATTCCCGGAAATACTGTTCAAAATGAGGAAAGTAGGGCAGAAATCTCATTTTGTTGTAATCATTGTACCGCATTGTATTTTACGAGTGATAAAATATAAACTGTTGCTTCTTTTATTGGTATTTTATTCAACCTATAAGGTTCAAATGCACCAAAAGACTAAATACGTTAGGCATCTTCAATCTATTTTTCAGCTCAATGCAGTAAATATGTCAAACTTAAATCAGGTTGGTGCATGGAAAAGTCATGGGGCCTACATTATGATATGGCAAAACGTAGATTGCCATATCGTCAAACGTTGATGCTTTAACGATACAGCCAGTTTGACTTGGCCTTTTCATGAAAAGGACACATTTCGTGATATGGCTAACCACATCATGATATGGCACAATCTACGATATGGCTACGACATATATACAACTAAATATTCTGTGAATATTTCAAGCGTCTACCTGTTGCCGTTATTAATATCGAGCAAAAAACGGCAAAAAATCACGTGTGTTGTATGGGAGCCCCACTTAAATATTTATTTTATTCTGGTTTCAGTATTTGTAGTTATAGCGGCAACAGAAATACATCATCTGTGAAAATTTCAACTTTCTAGCTGTCACGGTTCATGAGATACAGCCTGGTAACAGACAGACAGACAGGCAGACGGACAGTGGAGTCTTAGTAATAGGGTCCCTAACCCTTTAAAAAAAAGAATGCCATGCTATTCATTATAATGTGTAGATGATTGTACCAGGATTTGTAATCATGGAAAATTTAAACAAAAATATGCGAAAAATATGAGTTTTTTTTTTCTACGTGTTTTTTTTTTCATATGGAATGGGCATAAAAGTTGCTAAATTGTGTAAGCAACGTTTTTGTTTTTGTGGACAAGATGTTGATCTATAAAAGTAAGGTATTGATTTGTAAAAGTGAGATATTAATTATTTAATCCATTAATTTTTAAATCCTGTCACCCAAAAAACTTAATTATAAATACATCTGATTCTATAGAAAGTAATTTTAATATTTTAGCCATTAATTTTGGTGTATGTCAGTAACTGATTTACCTAATCATCATCATCATTATTTATTATTTAGTATAAATTTGTAATCCAATGTATAAAAATCTCGTGTCACAGTGTTTGTTGTTGAACTCTTCCGAAACGGCTTCACAGATTTTTATGAATTTTTTGTGTATACCTATTTGGTAGGTCTGAGAATATAGGTCGTAGGTTAATTCATCATCAACCCATTATGTCCCCACCGAGGGGCACGGGTCTCTTCCCTGAGGAAGGTATAGGCCATACTCCACCACGGGGGCCAAGTCCGGATTGGTGGAGGCTTGTAGACTAGTGGCTCGTCTACTGTCAGAAGTTGTCAAGCCGCCCTAAGGCCTCTGACTTGGCTTAACGACTGCCATCTATCGACGGCAGGCGGCACCAACAGCTTAACGTGCCTTGCGAAGCACGGAACCGCTCGGAAAAATGCCACTAGCGTTAGGCATAGACGGCGACCCATCCATGCACTGAACGCGCCCTGTGTTGCTTTACCTTCGCGATCGTTTAAGATCACTCAGGCAGCCGGGGCTACGAGGTTAATTAATATGGCAAAACAAAATTTGCCGAGTCAGCTATTGTTTGAATAAAAATGCTAAGATATTAGGAGTCTTTTTAATTTTGTTTATTAAAAGAGTTCTTGTATCGAGTCGTCGTATCACGAAAAACTGACTAATTAATATGGCAAAACAAAGTTTGCCGAGTCAGCTAGTCACATATAAAAGTTAATGGAAATAACAGTTCTTCTTATTAATTTTAGAAGCATTGTGAGGAATATTTTAACTACCAGAAGAAGAAGACAATATAGAACGTAAACTTTTTTAAAGTTACGTATTTTATTTAAATGTAAAAAAATATAATAATGTTTATGTTACAAGGAAATTAATATCAAATACGAGGTAATAGGGGTTAAAGTATGAAATTGCCGTTTTATTGCAATAGGTTCTTTGAATTGACATAGAATCTTCATGGTTTGAATGAAACTTTTTTCAAATGGTTTCTATGATGTTCTTTTTTTTAAAAATGTGAAAAATTTAATATCGACTATCAATTGTTTTTGTTATTCAATTTAGACAAGAAAGATGGATACTGCGAAAATTCGAGTGATTTTTGAATACGAGTTCCGACGCGGAACTAACGCGGCAGAAACAGCCCGCAATATCAATGCTGCGTTTGGAGAGGGGTCTACTAATGAACGCACCGTGCGATTTTGGTTTAAACGCTTTTGTGATGGAAATTTCGACTTAAAGAACGAGCCACGAGGAAGACCGCCCACACAGGTGAATAACGATGAATTAAGAGAGATAGTGGAAGCCGACCCTAGTCAAACTACCCAGGAATTAGCGGCATGGTTTAACGTTACCTTACCCACAATATTGACTCACTTGCCTCAAATCAATAAAATAAAAAAATACGAAAAATGGGTGCCTCATAATCACTCGAATTTTCGCAGTATCCATCTTTCTTGTCTAAATTGAATAACAAAAACAATTGAAAGTCGATATTCAAATGTTTCACATTTTTTTAAAAAAAGAACATCATAGAAACCATTTGAAAAAAGTTTCATTCGAAAACCTCAAACCATGAAGATTCTATGTCAATTCAAAGAACCTATTGCAATAAAACGGCAATTTCATACTTTAACCCCTAATATATAATATTAATTTTAACTTGATAGCTTTACCCGTTCCTGAGATAAAGGATCTTGACTAACGAGAATTTCATTGAATTGAGATTGCGTCGCATGCAATTCATAAAGTATGTATTATACTTTACCTGTGCCAATGAAGAGGACATCATACGCCTTTCCCCCTGGGGTTTTCACCTGAGGATCCACTGCGATTTGGGTAAATCGGTAGCTGCAAAAGTGAAGAGTAGGTTACTTTGCGATCTTTAAGGCTAAGCGGTGTTGTTACACTCGTATTGAATGGTGAGGGTCACTGTTTAACCGCTTTTCGATAAACGTAATTTTTCATTGAGACTCCTCATCATTGACCTATTATTCAAAATAGTTTCCGTCCGCTACTGCGGACTACAGTACCGTCGTGCAATTGTTTTCGATGTTTTGTTTATGCCGTTATTGTCAGTATCATTAAACGTTACGTAGATACCAATAGAAAGTAAGTACTGCGGCCGGTCATGCTGAGAATTATACATATCTAATATATAAAAATTTCGTGTCACAATGTTTGTTTGCGAAATCCTCCGAAACAGGTCGGGCAGCAGACATTGAGACGATCTTCATCTTACAGAAGAGAGCCATCCGATTTATTTACAAGTTAGGTAGTAGGGATTCGCTAAGAGATTTCTTCAAAGAAACCAACATCTTAACAGTTGCATGTCAATATATTTATGAAAATATTATGTACGTTAGAAAAAATATCAAAGACTTCGAAAATGTTGGTGGCCACCATAATGTTAATACTAGAAATAAACATAAATTGTCATTTCCACTATTTAGACTTGCAAAAGTTTACACATCCTTTATGGGGCACTGTATAAGGTTCTACAACAAAATTCCTCAAGATATATTAGAGTTACCTCCAACGCGATTTAAAAAATGTGTTAAGCACTTCTGTGCAAAAAGGCTTACTATAACATCAAGGATTATTTAAAAGACAAAGATGTTTGGCATTAAACAGTAGATTAATATTATTTAAAGGACGATTGTGACTAGTGTTTAACACATTCATGACTAATATCTTAAGTTGAAAACTCTGTTAATTAAGTTAAAACGTGTTTTGAAAAGAATAAATGTGGAGTTTCTTTGTTAGCTTCTTCTCCACATAATCCATTAATTGTGAAACTAACAACTTTGACGTTTATTAAGTAAACATTCTGTTTTTACAATGAATAAAAATATTTGAATTGAATTGAATTGAATTGAACAGCTTGACATTTTTTGTGCATATTTCGTAGGTGTGAGAATAGGTAGTAGGCTAATTAATATGGCAAAACAACGTTTGCCAAGTCAGCTAGTATGATATAATATTCTTTGCAAAGGCCTCTAAAATGCAGATCTGTCCGCCTGTTTTTGATTTGAGAAGTGCATTCACTAAGTAAATGTAAGTTCGCTCGTTGGTTTTTGAGAAATCTGAAGACACGAGAACTTAGTTAAATTTTCAATTCAGGAATCGACGGTCAGTAAATAATTAAGAAAAAAATTGCATATAAAATAAAAATTAATAAAAAAAATTGGGTGTAGTACAAAAGTCTATGTACAAGATTTAGTGGTACTTACTGGAAACTCGTCCTTATGACGATCGGTTCGCCAAAGAAGGCCGGCACTGACTCGTCCATCAGAGTGTGCGACTTGATGAAGTTGAGGGTCGAGTCGGGCAAGGTCCGCGAGTCGTTGTGGCATGTCCCGGGACGTGGCTCTGGTACCTGGAGAGGTAAGGGGTCAATCAAAAATCCATCAACCCATATTCGTCCACTGCTGGACCAATGTCCAGCCTACAGGATATCGCCGGCCTATTGTTACGTTGATAAACCTCCACGTTCGGCGAGGTGCGGACGGCACGATTTCAATCTATACATATAATAAATCAGTAAATTTTGTCTGTCTGACATATACGTCTGTCTCACTCTGTTTCTTTGTGCGTGCATCACGCAAAAACCACTGAAGGGAATTAAATGAAACTTACCATGAACATATAGACTACATAACATAACGCTTAAGTCCACAGGGGGCGAGAAAATCACTATTTAAATATCTTCGTAAGCTGGTTAATTGTATTCGACACAAAATTATTGGTTTAATAATCGATGACTCTGATCTTCCAGGGCCGAATTTCATAACACTGCAATTTGTAGTTTATTATGATAGTTTGAGGTACATTGCGTAGCAGATTTGTTTTCTTAATCTGGACATCAATCGACTTTGCAATGTACATCGAATTGTCATAGTAAACATAAATTTTAGTTCTATGAAACAGGCCCCAGGTACTAACCGAGTCGATCGGTTGCTATGGGAACCTGATAACATACAACAGCGAGATGATTTAGTTTCTTTTTACGTATGTTTGTTGATTATCTTATCTTAATTACAAAGCGTTACGAAAATAATGGTTAATTCAACATCGATAATACATTTTATATGACTTATTAAAAAGTAATAAAAACGCCGAATTATTGGCGAAATAATTATTATGTTTGACTTCCAATTGCAATGAAAGTATGGTATGATCAAATAATTATGTACGGCCCAATAATTCAACAAATTCACAGATTCATCATCATCATCAGCCATTTGACGTCCAGTGCAGGATATAGGCCTCCTTCGTGATTTTTCATAACCTTGAGGGGTTTTGCCATAATCGCCACGCTTGGCAGGCGGGTTGGCGATTCACAGATTAATGCACAGATAAAACATAATCAACCTTTTGAATGAAATCGCTGTAGCTTTTCTTTTAAAATTAGTATTGTACAAATTTAAACGTGATAAGGAACTGCATTATTTATTTAAAGAAAGAAACTAAATTAACTATGAATTATTTAGAATCAACTTCAGTTTTTTTTCAACGTCGTTGTTTTGCTAGGCAAAAGTTTTCGACTGTACGACCTCATTACACGTAAACTTTTTTGTGGAAAAAGCGCTGCTACCGGATTAAGGATTATTAAGACGACAAAGACGTGTGGAATTAAAGCCAGTTCAATGCATTCGTACTAGAAGATTAAAATATGTGAACTCTGTTAATTAAGGAACATATTTGAAAAGACTAAGTTTGGAGTTTTCTTGTCAGTTTTTTCTCCAAACGATCGAGATTTTGAAATGGACACCTAGTTTTGCTTATAACGTTCAATAAGTCACAGTTTTTGTGTTACTTTGGTAAAACCTTTTGAATTTGAAATATCGTAGTTGTCTTAAAGTTTGCCAATACCTTAGCGTTATTCACAGGCAGCCAGTTGGAGTTGATCGCGCTCTGCTCCTTGAAGGTACCCTCGAATGTGTCAGCAATGTCTTGCATGCTGAACGCACAAACCGCGCTCCCGGAGATACTGTTGGGGGGCGTCGTGAATGTGCCGTAGATGAGCTGTGCGTTGAGGCCGCCATATACGCCTTCGATCAGCTCGGTTGTCGACTCTGAGAGGCGGAATGGGTAGGTACTATTATGATGTCGAAAAGTAGAGAGTACCTCTGGTGGTGTCGCTGGAAAATGTGATTTGGGGACGCTGGTCTGTCACTAAGTATTTTTATTTATTTCCTTCTCACAGAGGTATCGGGTTACATATGTATCGGGTACAATTTGAGAAATCGAGACTTATTCCTACGTGAGAAGCTGGAGTCCATAACAGTAGGCAACAGGGGCAAATGGGTTGCGCGGAAATGTTTACGCTTTGAAGGAGTGTGTTTTTTTTTCATCGGGAAAGGACTACGCTATTTTCGGAAAGAGATTACTTGCAGCGTGGCACTGGTGTAAATAAATTTTGAATTGAATTTTGAATTACTTTTAGGGCTGAAACGCACTAGCGGTTAGATAGATAGAGAATATTTTATTGAACATAAAAAGAGAATTATACTGATATTTTGACTCGATTCTGGGTGTTTGTGGATGTGCGGTTTCAAGACTTGCGTCCCAGGACAATTGTAGTCGAAGTCAGGAGGTATCGGGAGCTTATATATAATAATCTAGTTTCTTTACAATTTTGTCAACATGAAGTTGAGCTAATAAAAAAAGCTTGTTTGGGCAACGGATAAATATTTCCTCGGATCGGTGAGCTACCAAAACATAAATTCTGGAGCTTTCCCCAAGCAAGTGTGGACGCTCGTCTTTCTAGGTACTCACGTATCTCGTTGAAGTAGAATAGAAAGTCCACGTCAAGCTAATTCGGGCTTGTTGGGAGCCCGGTTGCGATATTTCCTCGGATCGATGAGATTCCAGACAAAATTCTGGAGCGATTCCCAGGCAAGTGTGGATGTGGGTACTCACGTATCTCGTTGAAGTAGAACGGAAAGTCCCCGGCGACGGAGCAGTTGAGGCGGGACTTGAGGAAGGAAGTCCATCGCTGCTTGAACCGGTGCGGGCCGCCTCGGTCGTCGCGGCAGACGCGAGCCACGCGGGAGAACACCGACTGCGGACAGACAATATGAATGAACTAAGTTTTTTTAATTTTCTTACGTGGACAGAAAATAAAAAAACCATAAAACACGCTTTTGTCGGTAAACGTTACCTACAGTCGACGGCACGACAACCTTTACATCTTTGTTGCGAAAGATTGCCGAAACGTCTTAAATTTTCGTTGTAATTAAATTTTACCTAATAAATAATCGCGGTTAGACCCGTTTAAAATATTACCACGTATAAAAAGTTCGATGTGCTGTAGTCGACAGCACTGTACGGCGAAAGCAACTAACTTCATTGACCTTCGTAGTATTATAACTAAGGAGGTCAATGAATAGACTACAAAATAGTGTCGGATAACAGCCATTTCCATGCAAGGTTCTATTTTATAGAACTGCAACAATGATTCATGGTTTACTACAACAATTCGATGTAACAGATTAATTACTACATCGAATTGACATATTAAACATTTAATTGTAGTTTTTATGAAACGCGGCCCCGACATTAATTTATTGAATAACTATAAATTTAGCAGTCTCTAGGTCGCCCAATCGCATTCACGCCTATATGTTTGGCAACAAAAAAGTGAGCTGCGTACAGCCGTAAGCATATATCTACCTTTAAATCCATTCGTGACGTTACGGATTATTTTATGAAGCCTAAATACGTGCCGCTGCAGGGCACAGGCCTTCTTTCACAGAGAGAGACCTTACGGATGACAATTCGATTAAAATATGTATAGGTTGATGTGCAGTCTACTGTAAATCGCGCGCTTCGTTTGGGATCAGTACACCTTCAGCATTTTACTAAAATGCGAGGCATGTGGTACGGATGGATAGACGTGTCATACAATTTCAGGCATAGACTTCTAAGGTACATAAGCAGCCTATATACATCCCACTGTAGGGCACAGGCCTTCTCTCAGAGAGAGAGAGTATGGGCTTAATCACCACGCGTGCCCACCGCGGATTGGCGATTTCGAGCGCTGAGGTATGTAAATAGCTCAGACACTCAGGTTTCCTCACGGTGTTTTTCCTTCACCGTTAGCGAGTGGTATTGCTACTATAACTTCACAAATGTACATAACTCAGAAAACAAAGTCATAGGTACATGCCCGCACTGGGAATCGAACCTGGGTCTCCCGCTTCCGAGTCCAATGTTCTACCCACTAGGCTACCACCGCTTGTAAGGTACGAAGACTGTGATTCTAAAGATTCGCTTTCATTTGTTCAGTACCTACTGGCATGACACTCGAAATAAAGGTTTATAGAAGGTATGAAGATATCTTTAAGGCCATCTATACGAAATCATACGAGTGGATCATAAAATTTTCCATTCCGAGTATTTTATTATCAAATAAATAGATTTAATTCGACTGATAATTTCATATAAAGTATTTCCATTTTCCATGTTCTATTATGCTCCCATCCGGTTGATAAACAGTGCGAACAATAGCGACTATGCTATCCATCGAAGCTTCGGGTATTGGATGTGTGGCGGCATCATGAAACAGTTATCCATGCCACGGCTTCAGGACAGGCTAGCGCGCATGCGCGACTGCGCGCGCATTCAGCCTGCCGTCGCTATGACGATAACAGATCGAGAAGTGCTCGCCAACGAATCCGCTGTTTCAAACCTAATAATTTCATGTATATTTTCGCTGCCCTTGTAAATATTGTAAATACGTAGAATTAGGTCGGAATAAAAATACGCATCTGTATATACCGCATCAAGTTGTTTCCTCATTCATCCGACCTACCACATCTACAGATGAAACGAAATGCTAGATGCTACTGGAAATCATTGAAAATTTTACAGTGTAGGCGCGAGAGAAATAACCCGCGCTGTAAAGGCCTTGGGCGGTCGCAAATGCAAACCCAAAAACTGGTTACCATAATTTTGTAAGTATAACATAATAGGTTATAAGGACGTTACCAACAATATTTGTGAAAAGTATTTTTTACAATTATTGGAAATGTTACAATATCGGAGCGAGTGTAAATCACGCGCTACAAACACCTGTAGTATTCGCTAATAAATAACTCCATCACTAGTTAGTATAACACTCACTGGCTCGCTCACGCACACTCCCGACACGACCGTCCGGCTCCCGGTCCGATGATCGACTGACTGACACTGACAACTCGCCAGCCTGACAGTTGACAGCCTGCCTGACAGTGTATGGTGCCCTCGTACTCTTCAGGTATCTACCTATATACACTACAATACCCAACGCCCTCAACGCCAAATTCAAAGCCAACCTCTCGTCAAAGTATCCACACACCTTTCCGCAGTTTATGTACTCGACGGCTGTCTCCCTGAAGAAGAAGTATACGAAGTTGCCGTGCACTAGAGAATTCACAAAGTCGGGCGCTGTGGACAGAAATAAATGTTCATGTTAGATTTCACGATATTTTCACGTTGCAGGTATGTTAGGGTAAGAATTTTAAGAACACAAAACACTTTCGGCATTATCAAATTTATTATAAAATAAACAAAAAATACCACAAAGTCAGAACCATAAATTTGAATAAAGAAACTGGCCAAGTGCGAGTTGAACTCGCGTGGAGAGGGATCCGTACAATGCGAAAGACAAATATTTTTATTCAAGACGCGAGTTGACTACTCCTAGCGCATGTAGAGGTGTTTTAGTGATCTATTTTCCGTAATTGAACGTATTATATTGAGTTTACCACTTTATTTTCAATTGATAGAGATTTTATAGGTTTTCCTGTAATCTACAAGCAATATATATTTCACAATAATAAGAAAAATATATTTGAGATCCCCATAACGATATATGACACAGTAAGGTTTGCAAAACTTATTTTGATATTTTCTTAATTTGTCCCCCGAAAATTACCCTTATATAAAAAAAAAATATTTACTTTCCACACCTATGTTTGGGTCGTAAGACTGTGGTAAGACTATACCATCCTACCAAATTTCACCTGATTTGGTCCAGTAGATTCGGAGCAAATTGGCCGTGACAGACGGACGGACAGACAGACGCACGAGTGATCCTATAATGGTTCCGTCTTTTTATACGGTGGAAGCCTAAAAATTAAAAAAATCCTAAACATACCAATCGCTCCAAGCCACATCCGACCCAAAAGGCCGTGTTACCGCGCTACACACTGGGGAAAATCCCTTGACTCAGTTATGCCCCAGAGCGAAAGGCCAAGCCAGTCCCTCAAACGGCGGCCCAGTTCACGGATAAATTGGTCATGCTTTTAGAGATATAAACACATGCATACATGGGCATTAAAAACATTACACTCCGTTTTAAGTTGGGCAGATAGATTTAAACGTCATTGAAATAACGCAAAATATAAAAAAAACATTTCTTTACTTAATCCACTACCAGGAGGGTTTTCAGTTTTATTTTTCATATTATTAATTATTATCACCCTATCTATGTATTTATTGACTAGAAATTGATTAATAATAACTATACAACTAATAATTATTTATTTTTAATAAAACACGAAAAACCACAATTTCATCAGTTTACCAAACTGCTAATGCAGTTTATTGGCAAGCTCTTGGTAACAATCCTTATGTAAACTTAAAAAACCTATACAATAACAGTATCGATTACAAACTGCTTAAAACAACGCGCTTAACAAAAGCATCTCTTTAAATTGTGCTTTTTTGAGACTTTTATTACATAATCCCTCTGGGTGGCTTTTACAAATGACAGGTATTAAACAATTACCTAGCCTAGATCCATAGTAATTAGAGTGTTTAGGTATTTCATATTTAACTTGTTTTCGTTTGGTCAGTTAGTTTTAAAAAGCCCGACTTGCCGAAAGTTTCCATAGGAATTTCATATTTAATTTTTTTTATATAAAGACATGATTTTAGAAATTTTGAAAAGCCGTTCATAATTATCTTTGCACTCATTTTTTCATGTTATTAGAAACTAGGCATTTGTGAAATCTTATTTGTAGTTCTTTAATTTAATTCAAATTTAATTGACCTTAGGAGCCAGCACTATAAACGCCCTTAGGTAGGGGACATTTTTACACCCTGAGTACGAGGCACTAAATGCCACAAGAAAACGGATCATCGTACTGCACAAACAAACTGAACATAGGGCATCAATCAATAACGACGCACGCAACTACAATTTCTGTACCGCGATCGTAATCCAATTTGGTGCGAAACGGGGCGTCGAAAAGTCATACGTGTGACAACAATTTCCCGTCAAGGTCTTGCAGTTACAAATGTAACTGAGAAAGGCCTCGATTCTTTTATTGCCTTGTTAGTATAATGACAGTTGCACGGTTGGCTTTAAAAAGGCACTTTCCAAAAACACCGCGATTCATATTCGAATCTAGAGCGGTGCGTGCGTACCAGTGTTGCCGTTCGGAAGAAAATAAAACCACCAAATGCTTGTCAAAACAGCGCTATTTTTTGGTAAAAATGGGGCTGAAAAAAGCCCTAAATTCCACTAGATTTTAGCATAGGTAAATTGGTGGTTAAATTTTGCCTATAATGAAAAAATAACTATATTTCAGGCCATAAACCTTCTTCTGTGGAACCATTCCAGAGGAACTTCCATTTAAGATTTTCACGAACCAACTACAAACTAAAATTCTCACAAGAAATTAACCATGCGCCGCTTTAGTACGTAGTAAGTAAGACAAACCAGTTCTTTTCTATTTACAGGGTGAGTAAGACAGCCATAGTAAAATCGTTTACTGTAAAAAGAGACAAAACAATAAACTAGACTGAACATTATCTTTTATTCTTGGGGATTCCCCCAATGAACTCGTAGGTTTTTCTTTGTTTTTTTTTTTTTGTTTGCAGCTCTCTGGATACCAACTTTTTGGCCTAATTGCCGATATCTTTTTCATTTTTCCACAAAATTTTTTTTAGCGCGTTATTGTTGGAAAAAAAGCGCTGAAAAGCCTAGAAAAACGCTAGATCTAGCGAGGCAACACTGGGCGTACCGAGGGGATCTGCGGGTTATTGTTCAGATAGATGGAGTGGCAGTACTAATTATTCCTCGAGCATTTTTTCAAGATTTCTCTAGGTACTCGAAACAAAATTTGTAGGCTCATTTTTAATGAGCTAAATATAAGTAAATGCCATTTTAATTATTAATTACACACCGGAAATCTGGGTGGTCATAACCACCAACATTACAGAGTATATATGTATGTACTTTATCCAACTCCTACTCGAACGATGTTACGGCTACAGCCATTCTATTATAATAACCGCTCACTCGCCGTCGAATTTTAACCCTATTTACAAATTGGTATAACTCGCAAAAGGTCAATACGCGGTACTCGATGTATGTCCTATTGATTGACCTTTAATACAGGTGGGGTGAGTGTTTGTAGTATTAAATTAAGCTACGTTTGTATATCTATTCGAACACGAAGGTATAAAATACTTTACAAAAAACAGAAGACAGTCTCTGTGCCGTCGCCCTAATAGGTGATCTAATGTATCTGTATCTAATGATGCAGATTTATTGTTTTGCATTTAATAACTCATGCGTGTATCCCGGACGGGTAGGCAGATACCAGGGTTTGCCACGATTTTGAGACCTCTTTCGCTTCATCAACATGCATTAGTCGTTGCAAGCACGCACGCCGGTTTCGGGTACTTTTAATCTTGCCCTTTGCTAATACATCCCCTATTTGGTTTAATAATACCAAATAGGGGATGTATTAGTAATTGTACGATACTTAGTAATTGTACGATACTTGGTATCGCTCGTAGCCCCGGCTGCCTGAGTGATCTTAAACGATCACGAAGGTTAAGCAACACAGGGCGCGTTCAGTGCATGGATGGGTCGCCGTCTATGCCTAACGCTAGTGGCATTTTTCCGAGCGGTTCCGTGCTTCGCAAGGCACGTTAAGCTGTTGGTGCCGGCTGCCGTCGATAGATGGCAGTCGTTAAGCCAAGTCAGAGGCCTTAGGGCGGCTTGACAACTTCTGACAGTAGACGAGCCACTAGTCTACAAGCCTCCACCAATCCGGACTTGGCCCCCGTGGTGGAGTATGGCCTATACCTTCCTCAGGGAAGAGACCCGTGCCCCTCGGTGGGGACATAATGGGTTGATGATGATGACTTGGTAATTAAATTGACTACCAAAAATTTTAATTTTTTACATCTTAGATGCACAGATAAAAAACAAATGATATCTGATTTAACCCTTAATTTCAATATGTTAGGAGTATAGGAGGCCTATGTCCTGCAGTGGGCGTTAAATGGCTGATGATAATGATGATTATGATGATGAAGGAGGTATAGGAAAATTCATGATTTAATGAGTCTCATGCTTTAACGCCATTTTGTTTCTGTTCAAACGCTTAACAAGAAACATTTTATTTTTGCTGCTTCGGTAACATGCCAAGCAAGGCATAGGCCGTGGGTTCGATTTCCGCTGGAAGCCGTCGTACCTTGTTTCGTATTAATGGGCTTAGTCTATGTATTTTTCCATGTTTGTATGGTTATCACAGCACAGGGTATCCTGACTATGTCGTGTGGACTTGTGAATTTATTTTGTAATGCAAGCAAAGAAAACTAAACGGTCTTTCTCGTTCCACTAGCATTTGAGGGTTAATTGTATGATTGACTCGGATGCGGGAGGGAGTGTTTGTCCTAATGTTATCAAACACGGCGCGGTAATGAATTGACTCAATTAGTCTTGATAGCTTGGCTGGCGCGCTTTCCTAGTAATTTTCACTGCGCCGGCTATCGTTCTTGTAACTTAATTGCTCAATGTTTATCCTTAGTTATAGAGGAAACAAAAAGGTGACTACTATCTATTCAGGTATTTCACAATATTGTTCAATGGAATAATCTAATAACTTCCACACAACACCATCATTTGTCCTAGTCCCAAACTAGGATACCCTGTGTTATGGTCACCAGGCAAGTATAAACATGGAAATACACCCAGATTGAGGCCATTGGTACAAATTAAGCACGGCTTTCAGTGGGAATCGGACCCACAACCTCCGTATTGTTACTAATTGGTGAGATTTATTTACGTTTTCTATGTACTCGTAACTGTCTAGCCGTGGCTTTTGTGGACATACCTGGTAATTGGTTCAGTCGACCGCTAATTAACTTTTACTTTATTTTTCAAACTCATCCATAAAGTCTGTTATAAATATTTTATAAAAGTTTCTATTTTTAAATTACGGTTTACATTAGGCACATTGCGTCTTACTTGAGTGCCATACCTATCTCCACTCATAAGTGATGAATTTATAAACCTTTTACATGACAATTTCTACCCAACGAAGAAGGAGTGCATTGTTATCAGGATGCATGTATGAATAAATTCTGAATGCTTGAACAGTGGCATTGTTACAATATTTATGTCACCCCGGGTAACATACAGTACCTACCGGGCAGTCGGGTTGTTTTGTTTTTGGAATATTTTTATTTTTTAATAATTCCTTCCAATCTCCGCTTTCAATCTACGGTCAATCAAATATGAACTTACCGTTTAGTGTCATAGAGTCGTAAGGCTCCGTCTGCAAGGGCTCCCGGTAGATTATAGGCTCCATACCGCTGAAGTCAGCCACCGTACCGGAATATAGCTCCCCATCTGGAATTATGAAGAAAATGTGACGTCAATGTCTTGCTTCATTACCGGTTGGGCAACCGTAGGTTCTCGGTCCTAGGTTTTAAAAATCACTATTTACATGCGGAAGCGCTGACCGGGAAGCTTGGAAAACCACAAGGGAAGCCTATGCCCTGCAGTGGGCGTCAAATGGCTGGTGATGATGATGTTGACGTGCGGAAGACATTTGTAAGACTCTCTTCGTAAAAAAACGAGATATGACAAAAATAATGTATTTTTATGTAAAAATAATGTTTTAAGGTATGTTACAATGTAACTGACGTTTTGAAAGACTCGCGATGCTAATACATAGTTAAAGGCACAAGTCATGTTTATACTATAGTATACGTTTTTTTTGGTCAGTAAGTATTAAGTGCTAATTTTGTGAGCATTATAATTGAACGAAATCGTCTCTACCTGTTACTTTCATGTACATGTACAATTGTACTATTATTGTATGGTTGAATACGCTAAACGAGGTAACAATATGACCATTACGCTGGCTACAATAATGGAGTCATTAAGGTCTATAATAGCATTAAATGCTTATGCTCAATGTAATGAACGCGTGCGGTCTGTGGCAGCGCTTAATTACGAAGGTTCATGTAGTGTTGCTGATACGGTAGTCCGGACTCCGGACTGTGATGTTGCTCTATGGGTGAGCAGTAGTGGCCAAAATAGAGGTCGAAATAGCCCTGTACAGGGGCAAAACTGACTTGTCCTATCGCCTAGAGCCTTACATTCGATGGATTTACGTTTAGTGAACATAGTAAAGGTACTTTTTTCTTTTTGTCATGCCACTGGCGCTAGTCTTTGTGTAAATATAGCGATAAGTGGCAAATGGTTGAACTGTGATTGAATCAATATAATTGGCGACTTCTTGTATTGGAAGCCATGAGCCACTTCCGGTTGAGGAGCCAGCGGAGTAAGTAAGTAATCGTTATTGAATCATGAAGAGACAGGACATTTCAGTTTCAAAAGGATTAGTTAACAATTAACTGAGAACTTAGCAAAAGTGTAAAAAGACTAACATTTTTTACTAAGAACATTTTGTAGAATATAAATATTGAAATAATTCTCAGATACTTGAGAATATTTTTGAAACGCACAACGCAGATAAAATGTCTCTCTCTACGTTATGCAGCATGTTTTAACACAATAACTTGCGATTCATTCTCGTTGTCGTGGTCGGTCGATCGGCATTTTCGAAAAAACAAATCTGTCGTAAAGCGACCGAAAAATTTTTCTTAAGTGATTTAGGACAATATAGGTACCTAATGTATCATATTGTCCTAAAATGACTGGAAATAGCAACAGCCAATACTTAGTTTGGATGACAATGGAATATTAGATTCCGATAGTGTGTATCTACGAGGACCACTTAATACGTCTATTGAACCACTGTATGGGAACCACAAAGAAAGTTTTGTTATTCAAGACATTTTTAGGGTTCCGTCTGTACCTCAAAAATAAAAAACGGAACCATTACAGGGTTACTTTGTTTGTCCGTCCATCGTCAATACCCTTTATCACGGGATTGCGTGGAGGTATCGAGCTGAAATTAAAACCAATACTCAGGTGTACAGTCCTTTGAAGCTGTGAAAAAAATAAAACTTCTACACGACCGTAAAAAAAGATACGGCCGTTTATGCCGCAAAAACCGTATATTTCAACACTCAAGGGAATCAAAATTTATAGGGTACTTTCTGTTGATGTAGAACCATGAAATTTGGCAAGTAATATTGTATTACACTACAAGTACAGGGAAAAATCTGAAAAATATATGTTTGTAATTAAATCATTAAGAAATTAGTCTTTGAAGTTCGGGAAAAGCTCGGAAAAACTGCGAGACTCGATTCCTGAACTATTATATATTATTATATACGTAAGTACCTACAAATTTGTATGGAACCCTCTACTCTGACTCGCACTTGTGCGGTTTTTATTTACCTAATTCCGGTTTCAGCAACGACAAGCCACAATAATTTCGAAAGTAACAAACACTACCAACAATCAGTTTTTTTCTTAAATAATTGAACCGTTTCATAAATAAACAGCCAGTAGTACTTTTGTAAGTGCATTAAAAAGGTCTCTATACCCTAGATATTGAAGCGAACGACTAAAGGTAAACAAAGACACATCATCTCTCAAACTTTATTTACTCGACATAGCTCGTGCACGCAGCTTCGTTTGCATCGTGTACATACTGTTTAAGGAAAACTTATAAATTTATGAAACAAATGGGTGATAGAGGTGGAGGAGATTCCAACCCACCTGTTGCCTTTACTTTAAATACAGTGGCACGGTGAATACCCATGATTTCAGCAGTCTTTTCATCATAATAGTCTTTTCTGGTGTATGCATTGGGTTTCGCTTGATTCGTTTGTGCTTCGGCGAGGAAAAAGTGCCAGAAACTGCATTGGGTCCCGGCTCGCTCATATTTTCAGTTTCGTAATAACAAGCAGAAAAGTACAACATCTAATGGACGATGGACCAAACAACTTTACCAATACCTTATTTACAGTGATGAAAAGACTAAATAAAATAAAATAGCTTAGAGAAGTTGCACTCGCATTAAAGAAAGAAAGAAAGAAAGAAAGAGGATATTTATTTAAATTGTCACAGAAACACAAAGTAAACAAAAGGTACACAAACAACGTCAATCGTGCCTAAATATGGCTATCTTACTTTTTTTTGCCTTTAATTAATAAAGAGGTTCGTAGTCAGCTCTCCATACTTCTTTCTACACTTCGCGTAGCGCATTAGATATCATAATCCGCCTTCAAACAAAAGTCCGTCATCTTTGCTAGTTGCGAACATGTTTGGTAGCGGTGGGATCGCTTTTATTTGAGGACCGCTGAAATTTTAGGTATTTTTTGGGGCATAGATCTCCTAAGCAAATTGTATTTTCATGATAAAATAAAATATTTAGTAAATAAACTAAACTAAAAAATAAACTGCAAGCGAGGGATAAATCAGGTAATAACAGTGTTATTGTACTTATTACTTAATGGTATTTATTAGGCATATCGTTTTGTGTAACTTTGCTAAATATTATGCAGTGTTATAATGTGGCATATTGAAAAACCAAATTTTTGACACGTCTCAACTTAGTCGTTCGCTTCAGTAAAATACACTATAGGTAAGTAGATAGCCACCATGGAGGTCAGTAATAAAAGAACCTCCTTGGATCCATAGATATTTTCCCCGTATCTTATGCAGCCAGCACGTGTAACGATGAAAGTCGGTGCCGTTAGGCTGGCAGGCACTCCCCTGTGGGCTGTGCACTACTTAATTGGAGCAGATCAATAGAAGATAACTAACCGTGTCCGTGGTAATGGACCCGTTGCACTGGCTGGGTTGCTCCCAACTGAGCCTTCGCTTTTTGTTATTTGCTTTTGTCAGAGTAACTCGAGAGTACAGTAGATTCGATAAGTTTGGATACATTCTTTTTATGGCATATTACTAATTAGAAAAACTATTTGATTTTGACCGTGAAGGAAAAAATCGTTAGGAAAACCGCGCACATAAACGAGAAAGTGAGACTATTTTGCAACAAATAGTTTAATCATTTAGCAATTATTGGCATTCAGCCAGATAAATTGGAGTATAGTTCTAATAGAGATGAGTGCAGAAAACAAAGTCGTATATTCACTAGTTCTCCACTTCTTACTTTGAACCAATCGACAAACAGTATGAATCGAACTTTAAAAGTCAGGAAATATTATTTGCCGACTCTTTGGAAGTAGCACATGAGACAGCGAGTGGATTTGTTACCGCACTTCCTTTGAAACTTTATAAAAGTTGTTCCATCTTTTATTTATTTTCAAAGATTTAAGTAGGGTTTGAACAATTTATTTTATTTCAGTATTGAAATGGTCCTATTTAAGTTTATTATCGCTGAGTGTTGGCGTCTGACAGCATAGTTGATAAATTAGGTTGTTAGAAGGGAATTGGACACCTTTACTCTATAGTACGCTGTTCAAAACAGAAAAAAACTGTCAGCTTATATGGTTTCTGA
This sequence comes from Yponomeuta evonymella, assembly GCA_963969515.1. Lineage (NCBI taxonomy): Eukaryota > Metazoa > Arthropoda > Insecta > Lepidoptera > Yponomeutidae > Yponomeuta > Yponomeuta evonymella. The sequence continues at coordinate 11,322,490 of OZ018360.1, read as the reverse complement.
CGTATGGTACGATGCGCGTTTTTGAATTTCGAACGATAAGAACTCTTTTTTGTACCTCTACATACCTAATTAAAGAGGCATTAAGGCTGCTGTTACGTGGAGGATGCTGTCTCGCTCACAAATTTTAATTTTTTTTTGTATTGTAATAATATGAGTAAACTTTTAATAAATGTGGTCTGAGGGTTTGATGGATAATTAAATAGCGAAATTCAAAGCACATTTTTTCTTATCCTGTACTAAGTCAATACATTTATAAATGTTTATGTTTATGTTTAATGTGTGTTAGAAAAAACATCAGCAATTTCGAAAATGTTGGTAGCCATCACAATATCGATACTAGGATTAAAACATAAATTGTCATTTCCACGTTTTAGACTTGCAAGAGTTAATACATCCTTTATGGGGCACTGTATATGGTTCTACAATAACATTCCTCAAGATATATTAGAGTTACCACCGACTCGGTTTAAAAATGTCTTAAGCATACTCTGTGTAAAAATAATTTGGATGCCTGGTATTTAAATAATGTTAACAGGAACGATTGTATCTAGTGTAGTGTAACTTTAAGGTGAAAACTCTGTTAATTAAGTAAACCTATTTCTCCGCATAATATATTAATTATGAAACTAACTGCTTTGACATTCATTAAGTAAACATTTTGCTTTTATAGTGAATAAAATTTGTGACTTTGACTTTGACTTTTAAGATTTTCATTGACAAAATTTGATTCTACAAGTAATAATTTTGGAAACAACCTTTGACATTTATTAAACCAATTTGACCTTTATTAAACACTACGTATCGGAAAACAAATATATATTTAAAATGTCCGTAATTTAATTACGCATCAAACCCTCAGACCACAATTATCAAAAGTTTACTCATTTTGTTACAATAATGAAAACGGTTAAATTGTGCAAGCGAGACAGCGTGCTCCACGTAAGAACAGTCTTAAAGGGTATCCAAGTTTGTCAAGTTAGGAACGGCCTGGCTGCGAATATGTAGACTGAAACCCATTTGTGTGCGTGTGTGCTTAGTGTGAATTGGCAAGGGGACGTGTAAAGGCGCGCTGCACAAATGGAAAGAGAGTGTAATTTATTATGGCCCACTGTTTGCTTGCTTGAAGTTGAGCCCTTACGGGTAGGTGTTTGTTCTCTGTGTGTAAGTTTGAATAGCTGGGGGCACCCCTTTTGAAATTAGGCATTTGATATGGTGCGAAAACCCTTTGGCGCCTACAAAAGTGAGAAAGGTAGATGTGGAATAACCTGTGTGTGCCTAATTTTATATTTACCTTTGTTTATTTTTTTATCTATTTTTTTTTACAATAGATCTGTGTGTCACGTGATGATAAGCAAATATGAAGCCCAGCGCCGGCGCCTCACTTGGCCATTCGCTTTTGCGTATTCGGAAAATATTAACAATCCACTACCAAATTTTCTGACAAATACTTAGAGCTGCTTTTGTAAGTCCTGATATGTATTTTAAATCGTCGGTCAATACGCGAGTAATAATAGTAAAGCGCCAGCATGAAGTACTACATGTCTGGTAGGTGTGGGCGTTACAGTTCAGTTAAAGGTTATAGAAAGATAACAAGAAAGTAAATTCGTAAGATATATGGTCATACTTAAACCAAAATAGAAAAAAAAGTAGTAAAACAGAAATAACTCAGGTGTGACATACAAGGTAACTTAAACAGTGTACCTACCGGAATTAAAATAAACCTTCATGGCCAGAGATTTCATAAACCAACACTCACCAGCTACTGCAATACAGTCGACTGCAAAAGTGCAGAAAAACTTATACTTGCGCTTTGAATTTTTTTTGCAATTACTTTTTCCATTGAATGTTGATGAAACGAAAGAGTTTTGTCAGGATTGCGGCAAGTGGCAAAACCCTGGTCTCTGGCTACCCCTTCGGGATAACGGCATGGGTTTATATACGTTCAATAGGTACCTATGACAGTAAAATGTATAGAAAATATTATTTTTTCATACGTGGGGAGGGAAGCCGATCGAGCCTTATTTCATCTTAAATCCAAGGTAGCACGTTTGACGAGCGGTAATTTTAATAGACAGCTGCAAGTTAAACCAAATTTACAACGCTGTTTGCAATGGGGTTGAAAAAGGTTTTGTTTTGTGTAACGTAGGAGCAGACCTAGCATGACCCCCTCCAGGGCTCCAAGTTGTGCAGAGAGCCATGGAGAAAGCCATGTTAGGTATTTCACTGATCGACCCTGTACGCAACGTCATAATTCATATGTTGACACGCGAATAAGCAAGTTATGGTTTAGATAGGCAGGGCATTTGGTCAGGCGGAAAGATGGTAGAGTGGCGCCCGAGCTTTAGTAAACGATCGGTAGGTAGATCAGGGACTCGAAAGGTCGACGACTTTACCGAAGCCTACGGATTGGCAGGGAACCGAGAGAGTTGACGTGACAGGAAAGAATAATATGATCTTATGAAGACTATGGGCTTTTTTCATAGAGGCTGGATAGATGGATAGCTAGAAAGTAGACAAAACTGTCTTCAGTAATAAATAACCACACTTTTACGGGTTTTATTTTCTTGCTTCAACGGATTTACATACACGCCTCTTGCTACAGCCAAAGTTGCTGGTTCTTGAGACGCAATTTACTTTCTGAACAGTGAACGAAACTGAACGTTCAGGTCGATGACGCTAAATAGGGTATACACGACTTCAGTTGGTTGGTGACGATGAAGTTTTCACTTCTACCATATCATAAGCACATGCTGTTCACACACAAGCCGTTGGCAGCGGGGGCAGCGGGGGAATGGCGCCCGCGCCCCTACCTCTCTTCCTTTATTTTTTCTGTAGCGAATGCACTGTAGCCACCTACTATATCAATTTTTAAACTACAGTCCACTTTTATTTATCTAATTAAAGAGCTGGCCTATTAAAAAAAATACACAATTTTTTTCGAACCACTTGCGTCACCGACTGTACCGGGAACGGGCAGGTGCCACACTGCGGTTGCACTAATTAGCAGCGCACGTTAGGCCGGTGACACACCTGCGCCGCTTCCCAAATTAGACTCGGGACGCGGGGTACCGTTTGCTGGGGCGAGTTAGGGTTGTTTTTTGGGTGGAATGGATATAAGACAAAATGATGACTTGCAATTTTTTTCACATGGAACGTAGATTTTTTTGCAAGTTTCCGATTGAAGCCAATGATTAATTATGGCCATGTCCAAATCTGTTTAACCGTTAATGCGTGTCAACAATTCAAACATATTAACATACATTCAAATAAACAAACATATAAACATACTTTCGTGTAAGTATTTTGTTTGTTCACCTTACCTAATTGTTTACTCTGTGTTTCTGACAATTTGAATAAATATCTTCTTTCTTTCCCCCTTTTACATACATAATAATTTCACCGCTGTATCCCGGAGGGGTAGGCTGAGATCAGGCCCTAGATTCTGTTAATGCAAAAGTGCAAGAAAACATTGTCAAGCCCACAGAACAGTTGTGGAAAAGCCACTGTATTGGACAGAGGTTTCCATATATGCCACAAACATACTGCAAACCGTGTAGCGCCGGATTAAGAATAGCGTCACTCTATTTCCTTCCGTGGTTGTCGTAGAAGGCGACTAAGAAAATCAATTACCAGGAGACGGGCAGCAGCGTCTTCCTGAGATTCCAACTGTATACTACGATCGCCAACCCGCCTGCCTAGCGTGGCGATTATGGCAAAACCCCTCATGGTTATGAAAACCACGAAGAAGGCCTATGTCCTGCAGTGGGAGTCAAATGGCTGATGATGATGGTGATACTACAAATATCTAATTTATGTTGTTTGGTTTTTGCCCACCGAAATCTCTAGCCCTTTATCAGAAATAACCGCCATTTTCTTCTATTCCATACGAATTCTTTCACAAGTAAGTATTTTAGCTGGCAACAACCCTCAAGGATTATTATTCTAATGTAGAAAATTCCCGAGAAAGGACAACTTCGTCATAACGCTCCCGCTCGGCAAGAAAGTCCCAGACAATAGTAACACAATTCGTAGAACTTTCCCGAGATTCTATATTTCACTCGCGAAACTAGCATCTAGTACTACGTGATAAGAACCAAGTTATAGAAAACGTGAAGTTATGCTGTTGCTTGTAAAATGGGCGTCGGCGACAGCGACAATGCAGCCACGATGTAACTATCTACACGGAAAAGTACGCGCTAACTACTTCAATACAAAAGTAAAAAGTAAAAAAGTTCTTTATTAATAAAAGGTGACATATACAAACAGTTTACTGTATTCGCAATTTGAAGAGTTTCCTCACCCTTAGCGAGTGGTATTGCTAATACAACTTCACAAATGTACGTAACTTAGAAAACGAAGGTGCATGCCGTGATCCGAACCCACCACCTCTCGAATTTGAAGCCGCTGCGCTACCACCGCATCTTACATCAGCAATGAATATTTGTAGCTGTTATTTTTTATCCTTTTCTTTCATAAAATATGAAATAACTCTGCAGGACACAGGCCTTTTCTCAGAGTGTGGGCTTATCACTAAGCAGGCCCACAGCGGTAGAACGAATTTAAGTGCTGAGGTATATAAGTTTCTTGGACAACGGGTGTCCAATGAAATTGGCTAGGAGAAAAACGAAATCATGATGACTAATACTTAGTAATATTATTGTTATTATTTATGACGATACTGTTGTGGATGTATTTAGTTTCGGTTATTATTTTTTCTTGCATGTCACATTTTGCAATTATTAAATAAATTTAAATATCATACTTAATAATAATAACTTGTCTTGGTCTCAAACTTATAGGGTACCCTGTGTTATGTGCGCTGAGTTTTTGCGGTGCGGTGAGTAAGTCAATTATTTATTTCCAAAAAGATAATTGTAAGACGTTGGGAGGGTAAAAAAAATGTTTTGCGTTTACCGACAGAAGCGGTGAAGCGCAAAAGGTTTGTCTGGAGCGCATGTAGCAAACCTTGGCCTCTGGCTATACTTCCGAGTTAAAGGCGTAAGTTTATGTTAAACAAATATATGAAAAAAAACTTCCATGCAACGCAATCACGTGACTTGGTCTCAAACTGGCTAATTTGGCTTATTTTTGTTAAGTTGGCGAATTTGGTTAATTTGGCATACGTTTCCGCTTTCCGCGCCCGCTGTCGCTTATTAACCGTACTACAATCTTTCGTTACTTGTTATTCACATATGAATATATTATTTTAGATTTTCTTATTTATGCACGTCCACCTACCGACTATTTATTCTTTCTACACTCCACTCCGTCCAAACGTTGTCTGCTCGCTCGTTTGGATGGAGTGAGTTTATCGCTCTAAGCGATAAGTTCGCCAATTGTATAACGTTTTCCTTTTTTTTTCTGGCTGTGTAATAAAGTGTTCTCTATCTATCTAATAGTTCGGCGCACGCTTGGGTACATGGTAGTGGTACATAATAGTCACGCTATAAAATCCACGAACATTCCTATTCAGCGGGGGCTTTTCATGCTGACAAAGGACACCTATTGCATGTCGCTAGACTGTGAGAGTAGATTCAAGCGTTATGGAAAAGATTTTCCATTTCTAATTTCAGGACAATGTGATCGCTAACGTTGGTTGATTACTGGGCGGAACTTTTCGGAATGCATTCCGCGCTCGATTTTTGCATTTTAAATCCATTATCCGCGGAATCAAGTCCGTTTTGAAGAAGATGTTTGAGGGGGAGATCGAGGATCTGAAAACATGTGCTGCATGAAGATAATTAGGTGGCTATTTCTGGGTTTTGATGGTTGGAATATGCTTCCTTTTGCCTAAAATGATTTCCTTCGTATTGTGGTTGAATTATTTGCATGACCTACGATATTACAATAGAGCTTTCTCAGTACCAGGGGACCCTGAGACAGACAGGCGCAAAGTTAACATCTTTTCTTTAGCAAGATATATCTTGAAGCCATTCATCCATCCATCTGGAGCGACTTTACGAGTAAAATTTATTATGTATGTCTGCAATTTAATATTTGCACGCGTAAAAAGATTTATCAAAGTAATCTGCAACCCTAAATCACATAAAAAAACATAAAATTTTTAAGTAGCTATATAAAAATGTTAAGTATCAAAACATGTTTTTCTACCAACTGCCGTGCAAGTTCTTAATTAAAAGCTCAGCTTAGATTCACCTATTATTTTATTTTTACTTGATGGTTTTTTGTTCTGAGTAGTACCTATTTGATAAAATTGTCTAGACGCATCATACTCTTAAACAAATTAAAATATTAGAAGTTCGCAATTGTTTTTATTAACTCTGAAGTCTGACTGCCCTGTTGGTCTAGCTTGTACACGATTGCTAATGCTTTAAAATTCAAAATACTCATTTATAGTTCGTCTAACAATTCATAAAAGTCAGGTTTCTCGTTTTATTAAATAGGTTTTTGACGGTTTACTTCAAACTATAGTTTAAAACAACACACTTTTCTCACAAAAGTACTCAAAGTTCTTAAAAATAAAGCGCACAACACATTTAGCTTCAAATAAAGTCCCCACCTACAATAACGCCACTGGAACAAAACTAATACATAATTTCTTATACAAACTCCGGTTCGACTGAAGTTCGTGAAATACCGTGTTTAGTTTCAATGACGCTATTGGCTCTTAGTTACTTACATGTTTAACATCTAAACCAAGATTAATACCCATTGTCTATTCCGAGGCTTAGATTAAGTATTCCATCGTCGCAGGCCATGTCGCCTGTGCAGTAGGGCCATTCGTACCTAATTGGTATGGGGGCTTAGTGTAACTTGGCTGTGTCAGATCCCATTAGTGGTCCGGTTAATGCGCGGGGGGCGTGCAGCGTTATGCGACCGTTGCAATGCTGCGCCAACGTTGGCGAATATTATATGGGTAAAGGCTGGGGTACACTAGGGGCGGTGCATTTAGAAATACGTGTTCGCTTGGCACCTAGTTAAGCTGACTTCCACGCAACACCATCACTTGTCCTAAACTAGGATACCCTGGGCTGTGGTAACAAGGAAATGACATCACAAATATGGAAATACACCTAGACTAAGGCTATTTGTACAAGTGCACGGCGGCGAATTGGAGCTAAATTTTACTCTGTCAACTGCATGGCTTGGTATTCAGCAAGCAACAGAAGAATATAATAATACTAAGAAGTATACAGCATACATGTCGTGGAGGGATAAGCAGGGTTTCCCCTTACCAGATCTTGATCCATGATTCGCTTCGTCCACATTAGCTGGACGCACGTTCGCAAATACACACTAATACCGACAGTGAATAAATTAATTAAAAAATACACTGTGAATAAGGGTAGCCTCTTAATCTCATTAGAAGACCTAAGTCCCAAGGAAGCGTTAGTTATAATTCATAGATTGGTTACACGATCTCACTTTGTTGGCCATTATTGTTTATGAGTTTAATTATGTAGGACTTTCTTTTAGTATGTTTTAGTGTGAACTTTTTCCACAACGCGCGTGGCAAAATCTCTCAATGATTAATAGACATAAAAGGACCCTGAATAGTTAATTTAAGATTGCTTTGTTGCTCCTCGCTATTCTTTGGACAGGAGTTGCATTACCTCCACTGCGGCTGCAGGAGCATACAGAGGGGAAGTGCGACCAAGGCATTCGTGTGACCTCGTCCCTTGCGACGTAGTAATATTCATACAACCTGCTACAAAAGCTACACTAAGGGCCAATTTTTCAATAGTCAGATAAAACTTAACTGGAGAATAAATTGAACGCTATCATATAGACAAGACAATGACAACATCAGTTTTATTCGCCAGTTAAGTTTTATATGGCTATTGAAAAATTCGGTCTAAGGGTCATATTAATAAAGCGGTCTTACCTATGAGATCAATCTTTAGTGCGCTGTCAAGTAATTTTATATTGAACACTATCTTAAAATGTGCACTCAAGTCAACTGTGAGTTCTGGAGATAAGAACGTGCTATTAATACGGCCCTTTCTTTTCATTATTATAAAATAAAAAAACTATAAGATAAACTTTGAAAACATCTGCTGTTCCACAGATTTAGTTCACATAGGCATTGAACATCTTCTGGTTTGCAATAAAATGTTCTGTATTTACCTATCTAAAAAAGTAGTGAGTGGCAGTAAGATGAAGTATGCGACCGGCGCAATGTAAACGGGCGTTCAAAAGGAAAAGTCGAAGACAGTTTTCTGTCCCAAAACTCAGCCTTTGGGAGTTGGAATTCTTTATTCAGTGCGTAAGGTTAACGTTCCGCTGTTTTATTAAATCCTGGATTTCAAGGTGAGGTAAAGCCATCTGTACATTGGTGCTATGTAAATTCCGTGTTGCCTTTGTGCTCCGAAGATCGAGTAGCTACTTTGATTTGCTTTCATGAGGCATTAATTGTGTAGAGTGTGTGTACTTTGCTTAGAGTGAAAGTGAAAAACATTTTTACGGCCTTATAAAAAGTAGATTTCACTAAAACACCCATATGGTTTGTAACTGAAACTTCTCCCATATACCGGCCTTAAGGGGCTCCAGGGAGTAACACTTGCGCCACCGAGGAAAAAAATCATATCTTTTTTGCAGATCGAATTTGCAAAAAGTGTCTGTACAATCTCTCAGTCATGTTAATAGTTATTTTTAGGACCCACGGTCGTTAACCTAAGGCACAACACTTAGGACTAGATAGCAGTCGAGAAGGATCGAACTATAATGAAGGGACGCCGGTCCAAAAAGAATCATCGAGTGGATGCAAGCGTAATTTCTACGCATTCTTGACGTGTTCTCCAGAAAATAAGGTCCCACTTTCACCATACAAAAAAGAGCTGATAATTTGATGATGACAATATCTTTCAAGTATGATAAAAGTGGCTTTATAAAAAGCCTTTCTGACGTACGCAGAATCTTCACATGCATGCTTGTTAGTAGGTATTAGTCTAGTTAAGTAAAAAAACATTAACACTTTTGTGCAAACAAAAATACACAAAATTGTTATTCAAAAACCTATTTGGAGGCTAAAAATTCCACCCAATGCCGGGACTTGAACCGACTGTTAGTATTTTTTAATGACTTCCGGTGCTCATACATAGTTATATATTTAACGGGCCCAATCGCGATGGCAGCTATTTTTTTTTTAGTTATAAATGTATAACGAAAAAGTTAGGTATATTTAACCCGATATAAAATAATACCAACATTGACGTTTCTCAGACATTTGTAGAAAAATTGTTCTCTGTCCATAATACACAGAGTAAATTTTACAAAGATTCAATTTACTTGTGATTTATCTAAAAAATAGTAATGTTTAAAAAAAAAAAAAAAGTAAAGGTTAATGAATAAAAATCCGTCCGTGTGGCGCCGGATTAAGAATAGCGTCACTCCATTTCCTTCCGTGAACGTCGTAGAAGGCGACTAAGGAAATCATAAGATTCCAATCGCATACTGCAATCGCCAACCCGCCTGCCAAGCGTGGCGACGGCGATTATGGCAAACCCCTCACGGTTATAAAAACCACGACGGAGGCCTATGTCCTGCAGTGGACGTCAAATGGCTGGTGATGATGATGGCAAATAAAAATAAACATTTTAATGACTGGCCTACTCTACATTTTGCACCTTTCGCGAACTTTTGGCTTCATATTATATTCTTTACGACCTAGTTTTCGTCGACTAAAGTACCCATTTCACAGGGCCCTTATTTTACTTTTAGTCCTTTCAAAACGTTCATAAAGTGGGACCTCTATAAATCAAAAGCCGTAACAAAAGAGCTTTTAGGCTGTGCAAAGGCGTATAATGATACTTACGTAGTTTATAAGGACAAGTAGGTATTAAGAATTTATAAAACTAACCGCAGTTTTTATTTATTTATTTATTTAATTAATAAAGACAATTACATTTTTTTTTACAAGTTTCGCCAAACTGCGGTGCAGTTTAGTGGCGTTACGCTCCTATAATTTATGGTTTTATATAAAGAAAATAATTTAGTGTTGTTTTGTCTCTTGATTTCTAGAAAAAGAACGGGAAAGACTGATACCTAGGTATTATGATACAAGGGATAATTTTGAATTCAGAAATCGGCGATAAGTTGTACCATACTTTTTACGCACAAAGTATACCAACATGCTCTATGCATCTCGCATAATATTACCTAATATTGTGCTTTGAGGTAAAGTTAATATAATTGCCATTTTTCCCAAAGAAAATAACTCACCAGCATAAACAGCAGTAGAATTATGGTCTGGATCGTACGGGCAGACTGCCTGTCCGGACTTCTCTCTCTCCATGTGGTAGGATTCTCTCTGGACGCCATACTCTCTGCAGTACGGCTTGAAGCTGTTGGTCCCGCAGACCAGGAGTCGCCCCGGTCCCAGGGAGACCAGGACTCTGATGTAGTTCTGACAGCTCTCCTGAAAAAGAAAGGAAATTGGAGGTTTAGGAAGACAGGTTACTAAAAAACGTTTAGATTTTGCTTTCTGAACACACCTCTTTGCACAGTGCTGGTTAGGTCGAAAATTATGATGACCGGTAAAAATAAAAAAAACACACAAAATTTTGTTTCCTTTTTCGAATTTAACGCATCACATCACACTGACAGCCCGCGTAGAATTCAGAAAGTAGGTTTAATTTTTATTAAAAACAGTTTTCATTGTACAAAGCCTTTTCAACCAGCCACCGTCCTTTCAAAGATATTGTGGTAATCGTTTTGGTGTTTACACAGTATCCAATATCTAAGGGTTTACATGTTTTTACCGCGAACCATTGAGCTAGAAAGGGTTATCGAGCGTGTGATTCGTTCATTGCACTCGCAGTGGCTACGTGAAAGGGTACTGGCCATTTTGCTTCTATGAAAATGTTGAGCTATACGAAATGGCCTAGCTCACCAATATTGTTTTGTGCAAACTTTTAGTAAGAAGAGTATCTGATTCTGCTTTAGATAGCAATCCTCAAAATAAAACAGTAGATTGAGTAAAAAACACTAATAGTGAAAGTGAAAGTGATAATTTTCTTACACCAAATGGCTCATTTTTATTTCTTGCACTGCCCCTTATACTGTACATCACCGAAGCTTAGCTGGGAGAAAAATTAACTAGTCTTTGGTCTACTCTTTATGCAGAATTATTTTAAAAGACTTTACCCAAGCATTCCGGTATTTACCAAATGACTTAGTTTTCTAATTTACGTACATTTGTGGAGTTGTAGTAGCGATACCACTCGCTAACTGTGTCTGAGGTGTTCAGATACCTCAGCGCTTGAAATTGCCCATCCGCGGTGGGGACTCGTAGTAATTAAGCCCATACTCTATCTCTCTCTTTGAGAAGGCCTGTGCCCTGCAGTGGGACGTATATAGACTACATAAAAAACTACACACATAAATCATAATACCGATTCGATTCCCATAAATTGTGCGAATTTCTAACGAACCCATGCGAACCTCTCAATTCCTAAACCCTTCCAATGCGTACAGTTGAATGACATTGCGGAGATGCAGAGCATTTCCATAAGCCTTCAGATATCTGCCACCTTATCCGTTTAGACACTGTGACACATGCCACTCACGGCTGTCCACCATTCGGACAATAGCGCGCTAATGTGGTGATTCGAATTTCGAAATTTGGCTGTTGCAATAGAATAATCATAGAACGATTGGCAATTATGGCAAAACCCCTCATGGTTATTAAAACGAGGGAGGCCTGTGCCCTGCAGTGGGCGTCAAGTGGCTGATGATGATGAATCATAGAACCTCTTTAGTACTTAACCTGTTAGATTATGACATTGAAAAGAACAATTAATAATAATCATTATTGTGGTGGCCCGATCGGGCCATTTAGAATTCTACACATTAAACTTCTTTAGAAGCTGGTGCTTCTTTAAAGTTGGTGCCATCATTCCATCTACTTATGTTTCGTTTCATTCAGCTTTGGTTTGAGTGTAAGCAAAAAATATATTTAAATACTATCTAAGTCAAAAAATTGATTAATAGGGGTTGAAATTTCTTAAATTAATGAGATTAATTAACCTTACAGTGGTCGCGTCCCTAAAAGTAAAACAGAACTGGTCGCGCGGATTACATATGTAGTCCGTCTTAATTTCAGTTTTTTTATGAATTAAATAAATTTTTATGCCATTTTCTTTGGTAATATTTCCACAAAACTTATCTACTATTTAATATAAACTGAAAAGAAACTCAAAATAAAAATATCTCTTTTAAAAATCAATAAAAACATAAACTTCTTATAAATCGTCTTTGAATAATCACTTTGGAGAATATGACATCAAAAAATGAGTATTACTCGTACTTATATTTATTCATTATTTTCTAAACGTAAATGGCACACATGTCTAGAATGGTCCGGACAAATGTTTTTGCTGCATATATTGCAGCATCTTCGGGTGCACTTATTAATGTCAATACGTAACAACACAATCAATAAATGTAAAAATATAGGTCGCGCGGATTACGTATGTAGACCGCGCGCTTTCACAACCTCTCCCGAAACAAAAACCCGTCCCCAATGCGCGAGCGCAACTTAGCGGGGGCTAGAACTATCGAGCTTAAAGTACATGGAGTCTGAGCTAACAAATTTAAACCGTCTGCGAAATATTCAGTTTTTTACCACCCTGGATTACATATTAGGGGTTAAAGTATGAAATTGCCGTTTTATTGCAATAGGTTCTTTGAATTGACATAGAATCTTCATGGTTTGAGGTTTTCGAATGAAACTTTTTTCAAATGGTTTCTATGATGTTCTTTTTTTAAAAAATGTGAAACATTTGAATATCGAATATTGAATATCAACAAGGCAACACAAGTTTCAACACGCGTTTCTTTCTGCAGATCAGTCAAATCATGAGGCACCCATTTTTCGTATTTTTTTATTTTATTGATTTGACGCAAGTGAGTCAATATTGTGGGTAAGGTAACGTTAAACCATGCCGCTAATTCCTGGGTAGTTTGACTAGGGTCGGCTTCCACTATCTCTCTTAATTCATCGTTATTCACCTGTGTGGGCGGTCTTCCTCGTGGCTCGTTCTTTAAGTCGAAATTTCCATCACGAAAGCGTTTAAACCAAAATCGCACGGTGCGTTCATTAGTAGACCCCTCTCAAAACGCAGCATTGATATTGCGGGCTGTTTCTGCCGCGTTAGTTCCGCGTCGGAACTCGTATTAAAAAATCACTCGAATTTTCGCAGTATCCATCTTTCTTGTCTAAATTGAATAACAAAAACAATTGAAAGTCGATATTCAAATGTTTCACATTTTTAAAAAAAAGAACATCATAGAAACCATTTGAAAAAGTTTCATTCGAAAACCTCAAACCATGAAGATTCTATGTCAATTCAAAGAACCTATTGCAATAAAACGGCAATTTCATACTTTAACCCCTATTATGTAATCCGCGCGACTACTGCAGGGTTAAGGTATGAAAATAAATTTAAAATATGCATTTAAAAGGCGCTATGAAAAAGTCCTACTATAGAACAGATGAATATAAAAAAATGTAAGCTCTCGGCATCAAAACCATTTCCACAATGAGTTAGTCATTGTTATTACATAATTATATTACTTATATGTATGTTGCTAACGTATTAATTTTTTTTACATCTGTGATTTAAATGTACAGACGCTATGACTGCATATTCATAACCATGCTATTTCAAAATAGATTTAAAGCTTCAAATTATAAACTTATCATCTGTCCTAACCACCACGTTACAATCACTGTACGTTACTCAAAACTAAACCTATTCAAACGTCTCCTACACAAAACGAAGACATTTTCAGCGTGAATATGGACACGGCTCGGGCGGCCAAACACGTCTAAGTCTAAAAGTAATTCCAATTATGCACTCATCCGCACAAAGTTTCTCTAAACGGCCCTCATCGAGGTAAATGAGCTCATTTGGCAGCGGCGCCTGCTCTTTATTATTCGACCCTACTATGATAGTGTAAGAGCTCTCCGTTCGACCTCATGCGCGATCGATGTGAGCTTGATAAAGGCGGAATGAGACGTTCGGTTTTCTTTTCATGTCTTTCACTCTTCATAACTTAAAATATGCCGTTGCTGGCAATGTTGTCTGTGTAAGGTGAAATTTATGTATTCAAATACTTTTAGTTGGATTGGATTATAGGTAACTCTTAAGAGTTTGCTGAATTGCTGACTAACAACGTCAGTGGTTCGCACATTACTATATTTATATCATAATCAGCATATATACGTCCCACTGTAGGGCAGAGGCCTTCTCTCAGGGAGAGAGTATGGACTTAATCACCGCGGATTGGCGATTTCAAGCGTTGAGGTATGTGTATAGCTCAGACACTCAGGTTTGCTCACGATGTTTTCCTTCACAGTTACCGAGTGGTGTTGCTACTATAACTTCACAAATGTACATAACTTAGAAAACAAAGTCATAGGTACATGCCCGCACTGGGAATCGAACCTGGGTCTCTCGCTTCCGAGTCCAATATTCTACCCACTAGGCTACCACCTCTTATTTATTACATTCCAATAATCACATTATTCAAAAACAATAAGGAATAGAGATTCATCTTTATATTTAGTTAAATTGAATGATACACGATAGTCCTATTCGGAAGAGAGCGCGGCGGAAAAACTGATCTTGAATCCGGTGCGAATATGCTGTGCAACCCCTGTTCGTAAGGAGAGGGGGTGACATTGCCTACGCGCCGACCAATAGGAGCGCAGTATCCCTTGGCGGGCGCGTAGTTGTCGTAATACAAATCAAAATAAACATAAACACTATCTAAGATAGCTAACTAAGGCACACTATTATCTCTCCGTAACAATACAAACTAAAATAATCTTAAACACTACTAAGGCTACTAAGGCATGATAGAGGTAGCTGCATTCCCACGGAATATAGAGGTAAAGAGAAATCTTGGCACATCGATGAAGATACATTTCTACAAAAATATGCAAAAAGTGCGCATTTGAACCGCAATATTTCCCAAGCCTTGGATTTTGCAGGCATACGTACATGTCAAAAAGAAAGTGATTATGTTTATTGTAAAAAGCGGGTGGGGCTGTGTCGGGTTACACGGCCGTTGGTTTAACTTCAAACGTCTATAAGCAAGCGTTAATTTTTACACTGACACTGGCATCATCTAGCGGCGCGAATGACAAGGATCTGAGTTATGGCTACTTTACTCTTTTCAACGATATATAAATTAATTGCACACAACTTGTAGTTACAGAGTTACAACCCTGACCGAGGCGACATGTTTTCGTTGCATGCGGTTTTAGCAAGTGACCCCTTACTAGTGAACTGAAAGATGTTTCACGTTAAAAATGTTTGTTTCGGGAAGGGTGTTAGTAAATTAACACTTTGTATAAACATACACAGGGACAGAGAGAGAAAAAGAATGTCAATCACAGGATCGTCACAAATTTAAGGATGAAACACATCAAAGCGGTGGCGGTCCATACACACGACATTTACTGCAGTAGTATGTATGTACGTTTGTGGTGAGATGGCTTGGGCAAATCATGGCTGAAGCATTGCAGACCGTGTGGTACGATTTATACCAGTGGATTGGATCTGACTACGTTGATTTGGTCAAGGTAGCTCTCTAGAGCATTCTCAGGTCTCAGCAGTAAATGTGGTAAAGTCTCACCACCGCCACCGCGTTGGTGTGTTTCCTCCTTTACCCATTATCTGGAATTTTTAGCGCTGAAGCGTTTCTAGTAATACATAGCAAAACCAATTCCTTGTTACGCCTAGTAACGCTTTATCCATTCGTAGATGTTTTATCACACGAAACAACTACCTAGGTACAAAGAACGTAAGTCGCAGAACTACCGAAAATTTACACAAACAAGCAATCAGAATCCCTCGGTAATTGCCGGCTTTGCACAAACAGAACTCGAACCCGTATACCTTATTATTTAGTCCATATTATTACCATACAGTAGCAGTAACGATCCCTAATGCCTGCAAGCCGTTAATGCCTGTAGTAATTACCTCGGCACAATTAACAGGGTAAAAATAAAGTTAGCTATGCAAAATTCTATACGAAACTGGGTCAACGTGTGCTTGCAGTGTAGCTTAACAAAAAAAGATAAATTGAGCTTTTTCGCTTGAAAGATTCATTAGGTTTTGTGTGAACTGAGCAAAAAGTGTCACTAATCACTTTATTGCTTCACTTCAAAAACGACTATTAAAACGGCTATTAACAGATTATTAAGCTTTTTATTTAATTATCATGTAGCAACAGGCCAAAACGCCATAAATGAAAATAAAAAAACCGGCGGTACCATTATCTATACAACATAAGACACAAAGATCAAGAAAAGACTGCAAAAAACACATTAATTTTGTTGTATATTTTGTTTTAATTATTTATTTTTGAAGCGAATATAGAACTAAATATTCTGTGAATATTTCAAGCAAACTACCTGTAGCCGTTATTAATATCGACCAAAAAATGGCAAAAAATTATGGGAACCCCCCATACAAGAAACGAAATGTATTTATAACTATTATATTTATTTTATTCTGTTTTTAGTTGTTATAGCGGCAACAGAAATACATCATCTGTGACTATTTCAACTGTCTACCTATCACAATTCTTGAAATACAGCCTGGTGACAGACAGACAGACGGACAGTGACGTCTTAGTAATAGGGTCCCGGTTGGCACCCTTCGGGTACAGAACCCTAAAAAAAGAAATACTTTCAAAAAATGTATCATGAATCGGGTGTAGCTTCAAGGCTACAAGAGGCGCGTTCTAAAGCCTGCCGAGCGTCAGCTGCGTCCATTAGTGCAACCACGTCTCGTTGCCAATGCCCGGTGGGCTGAGCGCTGTTCGGAACGCATTCTATACACTCTCACGCCTACCCTATTGGTATTCACGCATAAGGAAGGAGCATCCCATATCCGTGACTATTGAAGGCTGATAATACGAAGTTTGATTAGAATCCAAACTTTGATATTTGAACCCTTCTGTTCCTTGCATTCATGATAAGATAAACGTAGAAAGCAATCGTCACATAAACCAACCGTATTTTGTATTTTATGCCAATTAGGGGCGATTTTCAGTCGTTTGATAGACCCATCAACCTGAATTTGCACGTTGTGATCAAACCAATAAACTATTTGTAAGCTATAGAAAATTCGGTTCTGAAAGAAAAGCTCTGAATAATCTGGCCGGATCTACGAAATGCTAGTTTTACTTCAATATAGAACTGTTTACCGGAAAAGAAAGCGAGAACTCACTTACAAAGGATAGTGGGTACACACAAACTAAATCGATAGCTGGAAGTAGAATTAGATCGCAGCTAGGTACCTACATATACTTGGGACTGTTTTACCGTACAAGCAGCCGAGACCGTTACAACTTTCGAATTTAGAACAGCACGGCCGTTGAATACGGAACAAACGTTGAATTCAACTTGAATTTAGAACTAATAGAACAACGCTCGAATCTCCGGGGTTCGCAAGTTTCCGCGGTTGTTGCAAACTTCACACACGCAACGTTCTCTTTAAAAAGAAATCAAACAAATTCTAGATTTACTTTGCATTCCTATTTTTCCATTTTATCAACAGCTGGCTACATTTGTTTTTAAATATTTGACCTTATGTACCGACAAATAAGGGCTAGGGGTATACCTAATTGGGTAGCCGGCGATGTGCACCACGGTATACGTCATGGTATTTCATAGGTTTGACACAATACATTTCCATCCAGTGTTGCCAGCTGGGTCTTGTCAGAAGTCACCAGAAAGAGACAAAAACCTTTTGGTGTAAAAAGTAACCTTACCAATAAAAAGGTAATATAATTTGATAAGTAATACATTATAATTTTTTTTTGTAAAATATGTACATTTTTTTACACAAAATTAAATAACACGTGATAAAAATTACTGCAAAAGCGGACTTATTTCAAGACTATTTTCTTCCAGTCAGCCTAAAAAGTTCTGTAGTGTTTTCCGATATACGTTTTATTTTAGACTTTCTATAATTTCTTGCTGACTTTACTATACACAATGAAAATAAGCATATCAAATTTTACTTTAGGTAAATATGAATTTGTGCCAGAGAGAAACACATATTTTTGGGAGTTGCGCTCACTACATGTACGTATGAACGAAACGAAAACTATGTTGAGTTGTCAGGATGGCAAAACAAAAGAGCGTTGCGTTTCGTTTTACATTTTTGTTACAAGTAAAAAAATAAAAAGAAATCCTGTAAATTGCAAAAATTCACCTAAAGTAACCTTTTGAGTCGCGTAACCCAGATGTAACTTTGCTTAGTCAAAAATCACCTAAAAGGTTACAAAAGTAACCTTCAGGAAACGCTGTTTCCATCTGTGAAAAATAAAAAATACTTCGCGAATTATCAGCTCGTCATGTTCATACAATATGTACCCAAAACTCGAAAACTCATCTTGAAAACCTCGTCGAAGATAAATTTCATTTAAATTGCCTCTATTTCTCAAAAGAAAAAAAGAGAAAGCAGTTGTTTTTTTTCTTCTAAGAAAAAACAACTTGGTACTGGCAGCCTAGAGATGGCACGGAAAAGAGCGCCTAGAGCGAGATTTGATTTAGCCCCTTCGGCAAATAAGTTTAGAAATCCGGTGCCAGTCCTGGGGACATGTGACAGGGTACTGCTTAGCCGAAACGGCATGCACGCTGCGGGCGACTAGTGGAGCGTGAATTTCCGTCTCCCTGCGAGCAATCACGGTACCACGCTATCCACAGTCGGTAGGAACGATGTGCGAGTTACACTATTTGTCGGCGACCGACACAGCTATAGTGAGATTTTAGCACACTGTTTTTTTCGCTTCCAAACTGAAGCTGAAACATTTCGTGGTCTTGTCTAAAAATATCTACGA
Organism: Yponomeuta evonymella; assembly: GCA_963969515.1. Classification (NCBI taxonomy): domain Eukaryota; kingdom Metazoa; phylum Arthropoda; class Insecta; order Lepidoptera; family Yponomeutidae; genus Yponomeuta; species Yponomeuta evonymella. The sequence goes on along the minus strand of OZ018360.1, from coordinate 11,303,665 downwards.
AATAGCCCGTAAAAAGGGGTTGTAAAGTTAGTGGAATTTAAAAACTTCTCAAGGTTTAGTAAGAAAGTTTTGCGTAATAACAAAACGTACACGCTGTTGCAGATTTTTGATGGCTCTTGTAATAGTAATGGCGGCCGTAACAGAATTTTGCTGCAAGTGAACTCGGCTAGTCAATTTCCAACTTTTGCGGCCCGAGCATCTGTGCAACATGTACCAGCATACAGTAGTGGACATCACCTTACAATGGATAAAGGGTCATAGCGGCTTCTTGGGCAATGATGTTGCGGATGAACTCGCTAGAAGAGGCTCGAAAACTACAGTGGAAGGACCCGAACCCCTCCTCCCACTACCATACAACCAGTTCATGAAATGGTTGAGGTCGCGAACAGAAAGCCAGTATTGTGAAAACTAGATGCAGACAAGCCAGGGAGGCTCTACCAACAATCTCGAAACGTCTTTCACGCAGCCTGCTGCGTCTGAGAAGAGATAATCTGTGCAAAGCTGTGGCAATCCTAATAGGCCACTGCTCACTGAATAGACCTTTCCACAACATGGGACTAACCGACAGCCCGCATTGGCGGGGATGCCTCAAAGAAGAGGAAACTCCCACCCACGTAACCATTCAAGGTGAAGGCGTGGAGAAGCAACCGACCGCCATCATTGGGAAGCTAGGATCCCTTCGGGAGGCCGGCAGTGACATCAGAGCGCTGCTGGCTTGCTGGCTACGTACAATGGCCAGGTACAAGGCGTAGCATATAGTAATAAAATCTCTGAGACACTGAATTCACGAAAAATATTTTACCGAGTAGCATCTTAACCATAAAAATTCACAAATGCACGTAAAAGAAACTGACTAGTACATGTATCAAACCCAAACCCTCGCGAATGTGAGGCCAACCTTCTCCGATGCGCTATTTTTTATTTTATTTTATGTCCTGAGGTTTTTCCCACACCTGTACCAATTACCGTAAAGTTAAACAGAAAAGTGAGTTCGGAGTGAACCCGTTTAGTTTTACGAGTGCAGCCGTTTGTCATGCTGTCGGCGAAATTGAGATTGTTTAATGTGAAACTACCCGCTCCGTCTACGTTCATGGGCCGTGCGAATAATAACGAGGAATGAATGGGAACTTGCGTCTAGCTTGGAGTGACACTGCTTCTAAACCGTACAAGACGTATAGTCCGCACAGATCTTTTTTGAGGTAACGTGAACATAGTCACAGATCGTTTGCACATCGCTTACTGTCTTTACAGTGTATGTGTGAGTAATTGAGGTAGTGTGATGCGTAGTAAATTACTATTAGTCAATTACTAAAGTAGTCAATTGAATCGTGTGATTTTAAAACGACACATGTCCTTTCATTACAACTTTACAGGAAATAGAAAAAATTGTTTTATTCAAATACTAATATCTACAACAGCAATATTTAAGCATATTATATTGATTTCTGTATGAATAAACTACAATATTTTTTTCTAATGTAAATCAATAGGTAGCTGTAAATAATTTAATAAAAAAAAATGGGCAAGTGTTATTTTAAAAACACATGTGACTTGTGTTGTTTTAAAATCACACGATTCAATTACTCACACATCCACTGTAGAGACAGTAAGCAATGTGCAAACGACCTGTGACTATGTTCACGTTACCACCAAAAAGATTTGTGCGGACTATACAAGTTCAGAAAAATATGAAACCTTAGAAATATTTTTTCGGGGTTTTACAGGTATCAAATAAGAAAAATCAAGTTACTCTAATAATAAAAAAAAAAAAATTAGATTTCGACGTTTTTCATTGAATTCTAAACGTTTTGTAATAAGGATGTAGATTCATTGCGTTCTAAACGTTTCCTAATTAGTATGTAGACTCATAAAAAGATTATAATTTTACGAGATAACTCAAACATTTATTCACTCTTTATACACAAGGCGTTAAGTGCACCGTGTGACGTCATAATTTGTGCCCGTATGGCGCCTTTTTGTACTACGTGACTAGAATTCGACAGGAGAGAAGGCCTGTGCCCTACAGTAATACGTTTAGTTATAGAATACATCATTATATTACTACTTATTTATCTGTTAACGTGGTCTCTCCAATATCATCAAAACATTTGATCTCATTGGGGAGCTTAAACAAGTTCTCCATTGGCACCTGAGGAGTATTATTGCACGTAACAGCGCAGTTAAAGCTTTTTGTTCGTTATCAAGTTAAGTCCAATGAGAGTTGACTCTGCAATGCAAACATTTTCAATGATTTTACATACAGTCAACAGCGCGTCCACCTTTACACCCATTCACGCTCCTCAGTTACGTTAAAGGTGGCGTCTCAATTAAAATGAGATGTTGATGTGCTGTCTGTCGACTGTAATTACTTCGTCCGACATAGAGCCTAGCTATTGATTGTAAAATAAAAAGATATACATACATAACATAACATAAACTCACGCCTGTATCCCAGAGGGGTAAGGAGAGACCAGGGACTGCCACTTGCTACGATCCTGACAGATCGCTTTCGCTTCCTCAACATTCATTAGTCGTTGCATGCACGCACGCCGGTTTCGGGTACTTTTTATCTTGCCCTTTGCTAAATAAAGAGACGAAAAATGAAAATACCACAAAATGTCCACATTTATCCCAAAAGGGGTGTTCTCCTCGTCATGCGAATAACTTTTACAACAGTGAAAATTTCAAACATACATTTTACAGCTAAGTAGGTTAAACTAAATAGTAAATTAAACTAACCAAATATACCGCCCCGGGACACGCCCGATCCAAAAGCTCCCATGATGCTAGCAGCGTTCCCCCGCTGCACCGCCAGGGAAATCCTCTGCATCAGGTATGCCCCGGAACGATGGTCATACCCACGAATTCTCAGGCGCCGACCGATTTCCCTAACAGAAACTCTTCCTTCATCCCCCCATACTCCCATTGTTTCCACAAAATGGCAAAAAAATATCAGCCGCTCCACACTAAAGGTGGTAGGTGGTATCTGTCATGGAAATGTATGAAATCTCTATCTTTTTCGCGATATCAAAATTTTCTTCACAGTAAAGTAGTTATATATATTTTTTTAAATATGGCTTCGTACATACATAATTTCGGACAGCTATTGGGATTTTTTTATACCCTCCAATTACATAAACTCACGCCTGTTTCCCGGAGTGGTAGGCCAAAACCAGGGCACGCTACTTGCTACGATCCTGATAAATCTATTTCTTTCCTTCTTCAGCAAAAAATAATATTCGTCCACTGCTGGACGAAGGCCTCCCCAAGGCACTCCATTTCTCTCTGTCCTGGGCCGTCCTCATCAACCGAGTTTTTTCTTACGGTATTTTACGAAATGTTATGTATTTAGTATTCTTTCGGTTGTTGTGCATATTATGTTACTTATCTGCTTATTTTGTTTCTGTGATGTATATTGGTGGTATAATAAATGTCTTTCTTCTTCTTCTTCTTCTAAATAGAAATTTAAGCTACGACTATTAGATGATCGGCATGAGTAAAAGCCAGATGGCACTTGCGTAAACAACCCTTAAAACCTTGCACCATTAACCACTTGTTTCTCGTACACTAACAAGCTGTTAATCTACTGTTAACAGCTGTCAGTAGTTTTTTTTGTATGCACTTTGGTCAATTGACAGCTGTTAATCGTAGATTAACAGCGTGTTAGTGTACGAGAAACTGGTGGTAAATCTCATCAAACCAAGCTTAAGGCCGGTCCACCTATAAACCGTGAACAAACGTCGCGGAACTAAACTCAAAACATAATATAAGCACCCATTGCACTCCACAGGCCTTCTCTCAGGGAGAGATAAAGAAAGAGTATGAAAATTACAAACCACCGTTTTTCGAATTGAGAATTACACTAAGTACATACCGATTTAACTATCATTAACTTAATTCCGGAATCACTTACTTGAATTTTAGTTGGAAGAGACCGACCGTGTTTCGCTCTTATTTGAGCAGAGGCGGAGCTCGCGTCGTCAGTTGCTCGTCTTTCACTGAGTAAGTGATTCCAGAGGTAAGTTAATAATGTGTAGTGCTTACGAAAGTTTTACTTAAACATCGTTTTCAAAGCCCAAAAGAGGGTGCATACGGGCCATGTTTAAAATGAAGGCGATGGAAACCTGTAACTAACAGTCTGTTAATCTACTGTTAACAGCCGTCAGTTGTTTTTTTTTTGTATGCACTTTAGCCAACTGAGAGTTGTTAACAGTAAGTTAGCAGATTGTGAGTGTACGAGAAACCGGGGGTCAGTGATACTGAAGCTAGAAATCGACGAGATCCAGACAGAATACAGATACATCCTGGACAAACAACATTTCTGAGAAAAAGTATTCTTGGTATTCATTTATTAATTCATTATGGCTCAGGGACCCAAAATGGATGTTGGCCTCCGCAACCAAAAGACGCCATCCTTCCCTATCCTGCGCTGCCTCTCTCCAATCATACCTAGGCCATCCATCCATCCATCCATTCTTGGTATGGCATTTTTAATATACAATAAAATACCAGAAAACTATAGAAAGCTTGACTCAGTTGTGTTCAAAACCAAACTTAAGAAACTATTAATAGAAAAATGCTACTACAATGTAAATGAAAGATCGAATTCTGGACCGGCCATGTCACCCGAAGAACTGATAACCGATGGGGTAGACGAGTTCTTGAGTGGGGACCGCGGATCGGCAAACGTAGTGTAGGACATACTCAGACTCGGTGGAGCGATAATCTTCGCAGGGCGGCTGGCCAGAGCTGGATGAGAGTAGCCAAGGACCGTGCTCAGTGGCGTGTAACAGGAGAGGCCTATGTCCAGCAGTGGACAAGCGTGGGCCGATGAAGATGATGATGATGAATGTAAATGAATTTTTGAATGATAAACTTAAGTAATTTATTTTTATTGAATTATAATGACATTTTCATATATTTTGTTAATAATATTTCCTCTGTGACATGAATTTAATTATCTTTATGAAATTAATTTCATTATCTCTAATTTAGTCTCCTGTAAATGCCATACACAGCTATTTGTAAAGCATATTGGCCTAACCTATGTTGATTTACATCCATAAATGCATGATATCTATTATGACTGACACATGTTTGAGCAAATAAATAAATGATTGATTGATCGTTTTTTCTCGTACATTTTGTGAATTATGAAGAGACATCAGGATGAAATTTTCAATTCAGAAATCGGCGGTCAGCTTTGTCAGGTACGCCACGAACGTGGTTGCATCCTTGCGCGATGTCGAGCCGCGCTTTTTTGAAGCTGTCACGAAAAAAACTTGCGTGAACACCGGGGAAAGGCACCAGAATCCTTCGTAGCCGCGTGTGTGGAGCTAGCTTTACGAAGGTAGCTAAGCAAGGTATAACTTGAGACAGGGCTCTGCACTCTTGAGCACGTACTTCCACTCCATTTGAGTTTTAATTCGTCCGTACACGGGCAAAGACGTTCTCTTGTATAAGCGCCCATTTCATACGCGATCGGCGTCGTCTTTATTCGGTTTGTGCCTCGTGCATCAACTAAAAATTATGTTTATGCATATGCATAAGCAATTTATATACGTCTAGTTTTAGGGCACGGTGCTTTTCATATGATAATGGGCATAGTCTTATAAAAAAAGTTCTGTTTTTAGGGTTCCGTACCCGAAGGGTGCCAAACGGGACACTATTACTACGACTTCACTGTCTGTCTGTGTGTCTGTTTGTGCGTCTGTCCGTCTTTCCGTCCGTCCGTCCGTCCCACACAAATTTTCGCAGATGTTGTATTTCTGTTGCCGCTATAATACGAAATACTAAAAACATAATAAAATAGATATTTAAGGGATAAGATATTTAAGTGCCGTTTTTTGGTCAATATTAATAACCGCAATAGGTAGACGCTTGATATATTCACGGAATATTAAGTTCTATATTCGCTTTAAAAATAAATAAGTAAATTAAAATAAATAATTAAGGGGGGCTCCCATACAACAAACGTGATTTCTTGCCGTTTTGTCTCGATCTTTGTGTCTAATGTTATATAGATAATGGTACGGAACCCATCGTGCGTGAGTTCGACTAGCACTTGGCCGGTTTTATGGCCGGCCGGCCAATTTGTATATTTTTTTTGAGTAGAATGGTAAATTTAAGAGCCTGTGCCGAATATTAGTCGAACGCCATTTACGGAATCATGTGAGGGCTATGTTATAACTTGTTTATATGATTATTATATTTACCAGTACAAACATATCTGCATAAACTAACTCCTGTATCGCGGAGGGGTAGGCAGAGACTAGGGTTTGCCATTAACCACAATCATCCTTTGCTTCATCAACATTAACCATCATTATTAACCAGTAATTTATTTGAAACTTCAAAGAGAAACACGAGGTAATAAAATTTTCTTATTCATAGATTGAAATCGAAATAAACAGCGCTGAAATATTAAGAAGCAGTTTCCCCAATCATTGGGAAAGGTCTCGCATAAAATTGAAACGGCCAAAAAACCTTGGCTTACCAAGGTTAGACTTTCTTTCCCGCTAAATGATTTCTAACAAGGCCCCAAATTCCGGTGCCATTAAAATTCGTGTGAACGCGCCGAGGATCGGATGGGAACGGGCTTAAAATTCAATTATTCCCTGCAAGATAGGCGGGTAACGGTAATACACCAGGGCCTACTCTGCAGGCGAATAAGTTGAGCTTGTTACGTCACTATCTTAAGGCCCCACATAAAGCTAACTGCGTACAACTTCAAACAACTAATTCATGATTTTCCTTGACCAATAGTTTTAATAAAATTAATATAGATTCAAGACCATTTTGGAAAAAAAAAACCTATTTAAGAAAAAATGCATTAACCTAAGAATATCTCGATGTAAAAAAGTTACCCAATTTTGACGATTTATCAAGTTTTTCAATACCTAAATGGTTGTTACTGGAATTGTACTTTCAAAAAAATGTGTACAAAATAATGAGACACGTAAGTGTATCTTAAAATGTTCCGTATTTCGTTCAGAAGAGTAATTTTCTTTTACATTAACGAATTTGCGCAAATATTTAAAAGAAGCGAAAGTTCTTAAGTTAAATAATTTTCCTAATTCGTGAAAAATACTTTCATAATAATAAATAACTTGCACACACAACTTGTCCCGGCCCCAAACTAGGCTGCCCTGTGCTATGCTGGTTACCAAGAACATCACGAATATGGAAATACAAATGTACGGCGGCCCCCAGTGAAAATCGAACCTATGACTTCCAGCCTAGTAATCAGACATGATACCTGTTAGGGTTTTGTTATTTATATTTTTCTGAGTTTTAGTTGTTATTTATACAAACCTAAGGAGTTACACTGGTGAATTTGCGTCCCGCCTGTTAGTAGTTATTGCTTAGCAGTCGGGTTGTTGGTTATTTTTTATTTAAGTTTTTTATTTTGGTTTTATTAGTGATTTTTTTTGTTACTTTTGTGCTTATTTAAGGTATATAGCCTATGACACTCGCGTTAACATGACGAATCGATTGAGATCTTATTTGTCAAAATTTGACCATTGGTTAATGAGTTACAAGGGAGCATAGAACTGCACATACATACATATATACGAGCCAAACACATTACCCTCCTTTTGGGCTTCAGCGCAGTCGGTTAACAATGTCACTCCAATCTAAGTTTGAATTCCACATTCTACAGAAAAATACCATGGTACTTTTTTACGAAATTTCACAGTAGGCTCTGGCAGAATTTCTCAGTCTCAATTTAAAACGCTCGCTAATCGGCGGTCGATTGATTGCCGACTAGATAGGCCGCGGAAATCGAGAACTTCATCCCGCAATTCAATTATCTTCATCTGGTTGGTATCTTTCGCAAAATTATACAATAATAATGGCTCGGCCGCTTGTTTATGTACGCCGGAGATACGATTCGCGTAATGAGTTCAATCGCAAAAATGGAGGAGGGAGTTTTGAGCGAAAATGGCTGAAATGTACCCTTCAATACAATATAATAACGCCCATTTTTAAGGTAGGCATTACCGTCTCTTGGAACGTTATAGATCCGCTATTAGTACTTTACTATATAATGCTGTGCTTAGTGAGGACTCGTTTAAAAAATATTTTCAAACGAACACCGAATTCAGCGAAGAGTAAAGTCGACAGCCCATCAACTTTCATTATGAAAGTTCCAAAATCGCTCGTAATGTGACTGGACAGAGTTCATATTTGCTGCTTATTGCATATTTGTTCATATTGGTTGCTTATGCTGTCGACTGTACAGAAAATCTTACTATAAGTTATGCTACGAATGTTTACTACGTTCGTATCGATGCTACGCCGTAGTGGACTACGAAATGTCGTAGCACTTTACAATTACGTAAATGGTGTCTGGGCTTTTAATCGTTAGCAGGTTATTAAAAAAAATGTAGCATTTGAGAAAAGTTGCAACGTTGCTTAGGTGTTGCCGAGTGGAAATACCATTGGGCACATGAGTAGTTCCTTAATAAAGTACTGTTCATTTCGGATTAGATTTAATGGATCATATAGATTTAATGGATCCAGTATTTTAAATTTTACCTAATAAATAATCGCGGTTAGACCCGTTTAATAAATTACTATTAATGGATTTAATCGCGATTATTTAGTCATCATCATCATCATTCAGCCACAAGAAGTCCACTGCTGGACATAGGCCTCCTCCATGGATTTCCAAAAAGACCGGTTGGAAGCGGCCTGCATCCAGCGTCTTCCTGCCACTTGAATGACGTCATCTGTCCATCTTGAGGCTGGTCGTCCCACGCTGCGCTTGCCGATATGTGGTCTCCATTCGAGAACTTTTCGGCCCCATCGGCCATCAGTTCTGCGTGCTATGTGCCCCGCCCACTGCCACTTCAACTTACTAATCCGCTGGGCTATGTCGACGACTTTCGTTCGTCTACGGATCTCATCATTTCTGATTCGATCTCGTAGAGAAATTCCGAGCATAGCCCTTTCCATAGCTCGTTGCGTGACCTTGAGCCTTCTTATGAGGCCCATAGTGAGAGACCACGTTTCAGTGCCATAAGTCATCACTGGTAACACACACTGGTTGTATAATTTTGTCTTGAGCGATTGAGGTATATTAGACGAAAAGACTATTTAGTAGTTAAACTTAATTACATTGATTCTGTCCGTGTGGCGCCGGATTAAGAATAGCGTCACTCCATTTCCTTCCGTGGATGTCGTAGAAGGCGACTAAGGAAATACATTACCAGGAGACGGGCAGCAGCGTCTACCTGAGATTCCAACCACATACCGTGATCGCCAACCCACCTGCCAATTGTGGCGATTATGGCAATACCCCCGCTTAGGAAAACCATGAGGGATGCCTATGTCCTACAGTGGGCGTCAAATGGCTGATGATGATGATAACATTGATTCTCCACGTTAAATAGAACCGATTAGACCCGTTAAATGTATAACTATTTTTGAATCTGTTTTCTATTTCAGTACTCTCCTTAGATGTTAACGTTGGTCTAGCGGTTAACATGCTTGACTACCAAAACAGAGGTCGTGGGTTCGATTCCCACTGGAGGCCGTCGTACTTGATTTGTAAAAATATTTTCAGTATGGGTTCAATACGCCATGTTTGTGTGATGTCCTGGCCTGGTTATCATAGCACAGAATATGATAGTTTGGGACTGTTTTGTGGAAGTTATATTATTTTATCGAAAACCAAAGTCACTGATGTTGGAGCTGCGACAGCAAAACTAAAATGTAATTGGGTGGGTCACCTAAATCGTATGTACCCAGACAGATGGGCAAAAATCGCCACTGATCGATCTCACGCGACTGGTACCGAAAACGTGGCCGACCAAGGCGAAGATGGCGGATCGACCTCACGATCTTTCTGCAGAGAATAGCCGGTGACAGGGAAGCTTTTGCCTAGCAGTGGAGAGCTAAAGGGGAGGCTTTTGCCCAGTGATGGGACACTGAAGCGGTCAATTAAAAAAAACATTATGTTATATTTTAAACATAAACATTTACATACAGGCACATACATTGCTTCTGGCCCCACACTAGGATACCCTGTGTCGTGGCAACCAGAAACAACGACATCACGAACAAGACCTCCGAAAGATCCAAGACCTGTGGCGGTTTTTTTTTTGTTCCCAGCCGGGATTCGAACCCAGGACCTCTCGCATGGTATGCAGATGCATTACCGCTGCGCCACGAGGTCGTCGTCATATAGACCACCACAATATTTACCGACGCCACACAAGCTGTCGAGTGACTTAGATTGTCAGTTACTTACAAGTGAAGCTTATAAAAGCGTGTCCAAAACAGGGGTGCGAACTGCTTACCTCATCCTTGCCTTTGACCACACACATCTTGACGTCATTCTCGGGCGAGTACCAGACGAGACGGCGCTGTTCCGTCAGGTCTGTCAGGCTCAGGTTGTACACCACGTTTCTGTAACGAGAAGAGAGATTCCACAGTTAGCTTCGTGTGGGAAGGGACCGCGGTTCGGCTGCCATTTTAGTCCTATCAAGTGCGTCTAACGAAAGACCAGTCCACGGTACATTCTCTAACTGATGAAATATTTTTTTTAGTGACTCACTATGCTCAATCATAGTAATATATTAAACGGGTCTAACCGCGATTATCAAAGGTTTTTTTGGTTTGATTAACATTTTACCTAACAAATAATCGCGGTTAGGTTTAATATATTACTATGATGGAATAAATGATAATAGAATGTTTTTTTTTATTTGGCCTGTTACAAAATAAACATTTATAAAAGCTTCATAACAAAAAACGTTAATCTTCAGGGCACAAGCCCTTTCTGAAAGAGAAAGAGAGAGAGCAAGGGATTAATCACACACTCAGACACTCGGGTTTTCTTACGGCGTTTTCCTTCACAGTTGGCAAGTGTGTTGCTACGACAAATTCATAACGTATGTAGATAATTTTTTTTTATTTTTTTATTTTATCTTTATTTTAGAAACAAACAGTCATTCAAATGCTATTAATAAATCGTTATTAATAACTATTCTATATTCACAAAACAAAAAAAAAGATATTTATAAAACTAGAAATAGGTACTTCTTTTTATTAAGGTAAGGCAGTTCTATGTAAGTCTAGTACAAATTGTGTTGTACTAGACTTACATAGTAAAACGTAACATATGACCATTAAATAAATAAAAAAACGGCCAAGTGCGAGTCGGACTCGCACACCGAGGGTTCCGTACAAATTTATAGGTGGTTATTTAGATATTATAAATAGTTCAGGAATCGAGTCTCGCAGTTTTTTCCGAGCTTTTCCTAAGCTTCAAAGACAATTTTTTTATGATTGTATTACAAATGTATAGTTTTCTTGCTAGATTTCATAGTTCTAGGTCCACGGAAAGTACCCAATAAATTTTGATTCCCTTGAGTGTCGAAATATATGTTTTTTTTAATATATTTTTTTTTGCGTTAACTTTAATTTTGATTTTTTCCAGCTTCAAGGGATTGCCTCGGTAAATGGTTTTAATTTCAACTCGATAACTCCACGCGCACCCGAGATAAAGGGTATTGACAGACAGACGGATGGATGGACGGACGGACCGACGGACGGACGGACGGACGGACGGACGGACGGATGGACGGACGGACGGATGGACAAAGTAATCCTATAAGGGTTTTGTTTTTTCTTTTGGGATACGGAACTCTAAAAATGAAGTCTGTGCAGACTTTGTAGAAGAAAGACCTCTTGAAAACCCTAAAACGAGGTAAAGGATTCGGACAGGTATCTTGGGACCAGCACTATCAGGTCTTCTCTGAAACGAAAACATTTTTCAAAGACAAAGATCATTCCACCAAACAGTTCCACTCTATTGCAACCTTTTTGTTTGAAAAAGACAACTAAACAAACGTCGTTAGAGCTTGTTACTGCTGTGGCTACGCAGTACTAACAACATGACCACCAGACGACCATTATAACTCGAGCTGGCCGACCGCACCACGCCCCCAAGTACTTGCTAACAAGAGCTCAACCCGTTTACATTACAGACATTGGGGTTGAAGTGAGCAGAGGAGTAGGAAAAGTGTCCAAAATTAGACATGTAAAATTCTTAACTCACAAAGTAGTTTATTTGCCAATTTCTTCTCCACAACAAATCCGACAGGGGATGAAGTGGCTTGGCTTGACTTTCATACTCATAATATAAATCTGACGACGAGCGATGATAGAGTCTAGTCTTTTATCAATGGCTATCAACCGAAAGTAAGTTGTCAACGTGTGAATATTATTGTAACGTTATCGGTATTCTTGGGGTGACTGAACTGGGTGTTGTAATGAATTATGTGTTTCGTTTCTACTGTATGTGTTGTCTTTGTAGTTTTTATATTGTTAATATTGTTACTGGGAGGTCCCAGACGGACATACTTCGACCAAAAAGGGAATGAATTAGCAAAGGGCAAGATAAAAAGTACCTGAAACCGGCGTGCGTGCATGCAACGACTAATGATTGTTAAGGAAGCGAAAGTGATCTATCAGGATCGTGGTAAGTGGCAGTCCCTGATCCCTGCCTACCCCTCTGGGATACAGGCGTGAGTTTATGTGTGTGTATCGGTCTTGCAACTTGAAATAAATGTCTTTCATTTTCATTTTGGTATAACCTAACCCATTTCCGAACGAGATTCCGAACCTTGGCTTTAGTTTCTTTTTTCAGTTCTTATGTTCAAGAGGAGGATGTAATTCTGCAGAAAATCACAGAATCAAAATCGAGTGACGGAATGTAAATGTGTAAGCGAATAGTGCGGGGCCACGAAAAGCTGGTCGGCTACGTCCAGAAATTGTCCTAGAATGGCTGTTCGCGGTTTTAATCGTGTAACTTTTGTACCGAGATTTCAGGTGAAGTTTTCGAACGAGTATCGCTGGGAGTTTGCTTCGTGGCGCTTTGTGACTGTTTGTTACGGCGACCAACCTATCTGTGGACTCTTTAACGTCTTATTGCCAAGTCGAAAGGGGTCAGAATTGTTTGTACTAGACGTAAAATTAGACCAACGGGGTTTTAGTGAATGAATAGGTCTCCTTAGTCTCTATTTGTGTAAACATTTGACTGGTAACTTCGTTTTGTTGTTCGTTCTTCATTGTCCGTTGTTTTCTTCACATGGATCTCGAAGTTACTGAGACTGTGTATAAGTATTATAAAATATATATGCTTAATTTTAGATGTCATTCAATGGCATCCAAGAATGTGATTAATATTCTTGCATCATCGCTATTTTTTATTTGTTTTCTAAGTTATGTACATTTTTGAAGTTATAGTAGCAATACAACTCGCTAACAGTGAAGGAAAACATTCGTGAAGAAACCTGAGTGTCTGAGCTGTACCTCACATCGCATCAGCGCTTGAAATCACCAATCCTCGGTGGGCACGCGTGGTGATGAAGCCCATAATCTCTCCCTGAGAGAAGGCCTGTGCCCTACAGTGGGATATATATAGGATGCTTATGTTATCCGCTATTTCTTTTCCAATGGCACGGTGTGACTTACGCGAGAGAGAGAGAGAGAGAGAGAGAGAGAGAGAGAGAGAGAGAGAGAGAGAGAGAGAGAGAGAGAGAGAGAGAGTACGAGCTTAATCAACACGCGTTGGCAAATTTAAGTGCTGAGGTCTTTGAACACCTCAGACACTCAGGTTTTTTCACGATATTTTCCTTCACAGTTAGCACATATATAGGCTACATAAAAAAAGACTTTAGTCTGTGGTCTCATACAAATCGAGGATCAAGTTGAAGTGGTTGGTCGCAACAAGTAAGGGGTTAGCAAAAGCTAGTTTGAATTTTACATTTATACAATAGAGTTCTGCCAACTTTTAATAGCTACAACTTTCGACAATTCAATATTTAATATCTTTTACATTACTTCAGTCAACTGCGAGTTAAAAAGCTGTGTTATACCGAAATTAATTCGTTTTCAATATCAAATCCTACCCCAAATTCTTAGATCGGAGGCGACTGATTAAATTTAAAAAGGCACAATAGCAATAAACTTAATTTAGTACTTACGAAATTGGATTCCATAGTGTCATTACCTTGTGAGTAAACTATTTTCGACCACAAAAGCTCTCAAACTATACTCTCGACCTCATGGCTAAACGTCGCGCGTTGCAACTGCAGTCCTCCGAGGATGCTAAGTCATATAGGCAGCTCAATAGACATATCTCAAAGTCTATGCGGCACGATATTCGGTCCTTTAATACCGAACGTATTAAAGAGACTATAGAGCGGAACAAGGGCTCCAAAGTGTTCGCAAAAGACTTGTCTATTGGGCAAAGCCAGCTGACGAAGCTGAAGAGAGAGGACGGCAGTATAGCGTCGACCAAATCAGAGGTGCTGAGGGAGATTGAGAGTTTCTACGGACAGCTATACACCTCAGTCGCAAAACCTGTTAGCAGTTTGAACAAAGATCCGAGAGCCAAACTGACCCGACATTATACCGAAGACATCCCGGACATCAGCCTGTACGAGATTAGGATGGCCCTGAAACAGCTCAAGAATAACAAGGCACCAGGAGAGGACGGAATCACATCAGAGCTCCTGAAAGCGGGTGGAACACCAGTACTTAAAGTCCTTCAGAAGCTCTTCAATTCCGTCGTGCTCGAAGGAAAAACGCCAGAAGCATGGAACAGAAGCGTGGTGACGCTGTTCTTCAAGAAAGGTGATAACTCTCTATTGAAGAACTACCGACCCATCTCGCTTCTGAGCCATGTTTATAAGCTGTTTTCGAGGGTCCTCACGAATCGTCTCGAACGCAGGTTTGATGACTTCCAGCCTCCCGAACAAGCCGGTTTCCGAAAGGGCTTTAGTACCATAGACCACATCCACACGCTGCGGCAAATTATACAGAAGACTGAGGAGTATAATTTGCCATTCTGCTTAGCGTTTGTGGACTATGAGAAAGCCTTCGATTCGATCGAGACATGGGCAGTGCTCGAGTCTCTCCAGCGTTGCCGTATTGACTATCGGTATATCGAGGTGCTGAAGTGCTTGTACAACAGCGCCACCATGTCGGTCCGAGTACAGGAGCAGAATTCGGAGGCAATTCCATTGAGAAGAGGCGTGAGACAGGGAGACGTTATCTCTCCGAAACTGTTCACGAACGCACTGGAAGATGCCTTCAAGCTTCTGGAATGGCAGGGACGCGGCATCAATATCAATGGCGAGTACATCACGCACCTTCGATTTGCCGACGATATAGTAGTCATGGCAGAAACGATGGAAGACCTCGGCATAATGCTCGACGACCTCAGTCGAGTTTCCCAACGTGTGGGCCTTAAAATGAACATGGACAAAACGAAGGTCATGTCGAACGCTCGTGTTGTGCCCACCCCAATAACATTGGGGAACACGACTCTCGAAGTTGTAGACGAATACGTCTACTTAGGACAAACAATCCAACTAGGCCGGTCCAACTTCGTGAAAGAGGTCAATCGTCGAATCCAACTCGGCTGGGCAGCTTTCGGGAAACTTAGAAAAGTCTTTTCGTCTAATATACCTCAATCGCTCAAGACAAAATTATACAACCAGTGTGTGTTACCAGTGATGACTTATGGCACTGAAACGTGGTCTCTCACTATGGGCCTCATAAGAAGGCTCAAGGTCACGCAACGAGCTATGGAAAGGGCTATGCTCGGAATTTCTCTACGAGATCGAATCAGAAATGATGAGATCCGTAGACGAACGAAAGTCGTCGACATAGCCCAGCGGATTAGTAAGTTGAAGTGGCAGTGGGCGGGGCACATAGCACGCAGAACTGATGGCCGATGGGGCCGAAAAGTTCTCGAATGGAGACCACATATCGGCAAGCGCAGCGTGGGACGACCAGCCACAAGATGGACAGATGACGTCATTCAAGTGGCAGGAAGACGCTGGATGCAGGCCGCTTCCAACCGGTCTTTTTGGAAATCCATGGAGGAGGCCTATGTCCAGCAGTGGACTTCTTGTGGCTGAATGATGATGATGATGAAACTATTTTCGATGCGTTGCGTGCGAATAATGTATTCCCTCTGACGAGGGGTGGAAGGCACTGCCCCCAATCGGTAAGATAACGAGTGGGATGCCAATTTGTACCCACACTTAAGGTTCCGACACACTAATAACACGCCACCCGACGCGACCCTACGCAACGACCTAACTTGTATGAATAGTTGCGTTGCGTCGGATGTTCCTAATGTGATTCTGATCATAGAAAATAGTAAGGTTTGATTTGACTCAACACGCGTCGCGTTGGGTCGGGTCGCGTCGCGTTTCAATAATCTGTTTCCGCCTTTAATCCACCGTATATTTATGCCCACTCTTTTGCGGTGTAACGAAGTGATATGATCCAATCAACATTTGTAAGGAATAAATAAGACTTTATTACAGAGGCCGTCGTCCGTAATTTGAAAATGGAATTACACTGTCATAGATATCTCTGAGGCAATGCTCTGAGGTCATAAAATATGAAATCTTTTTATTTTCTGGGCCCTTATTATGAAAAATGCGACATTATCAGAAATAGCAAGATATTCGCTAATCCGAATCTCAAGATATGATATGACGTCATTCGGCTAACTAAGAGTCATGCATTTCTAGCGTTCATTTTTAGCGCTACTCAGTGGCAGGAAATTTTGAAACTATTAAAAAAAAGAACCGTATTTGTCGCTAGACTCGAGTGAATTGTCGGGTCGGGCTCAAGCGCAACGTTGACGAGCCTTCCGAACATATCGCTGCTTCATAATAAGGGCTCTGATATCATAAGGCTACCTAGTGCCAAAATGTCTGTACAGTCGTATTCACTGTAGTATCAAGAATATCAAGTAATATTCGCAGGCCGAGGGAGGACACAAAGGATTTAGTATCCTTTGTCAATTACACGGTCCAGCGGTTCCCGCCAAAAGGCGGCCATCTTGGTCCGTTGACGGATCGTCAGCGTCATCCATTGTTCGGACATTCGGTCGTGTTTTTGCGCGGCAGCCGGCCTTGATTGATGGTCTCTGGAGTTTACGATTGTCGCGTCCTGTAATGCCAATTTATATTTCTTCTTTTTTTCCTGCGTGGCCATTTTATTTTTCTTCTAACGCCGCCAACGCCGCCGTTCGTGTGCCAGTGCTTTGTTAGCGAGTTAGTCACTCAAATGTTGTTATTTAGCGATGTGATTTGTAAATTGTTTTGTGTTAATGAATTAATTCCATCAAGTGCGTCGCAGGCTGCCAATCAGATCAGCACTCATCAATATACATGACGGCCGCGGCCAATGATCGAATCGAAATGAAAACATCAAACACGGTGCCGCTTTTAAAACGAGATTTACATATTAAATAATATTATTGGTTTAATTCAACTGTATGTTTTTCGACTACGCCACTCTGATACGCCACATTTGTATTCCGTTGCCGAGTCGAATGGGTATGAAATATATTATTTTATCTCTCGGCTCGGCTCTATCAATCTTTATTTTGCTTAATTATCTTTTTAGTCATATGCCCTGAATTCAATGATGGGCACATAAGTTTGTGCCTTTTAGGGCCGATTCGAGTTTAGACCGATCGAACCAGAAACGCTGGAGGCAATTGAATCATTTACTTTCGGCAACTACCTAGCATGCCGGCACTTAAAATAAAATACAGGAAACAAGTAAATGCTGAAAATAAATGATTCAACTGCCTCCAGCGTTTCTCGTTTGATTCGTTTTCCGGTCTTATATGAATGTTGTAATATTAGGGGTTAAAGTATGAAATTGCCGTTTTATTGCAATAGGTTCTTTGAATTGACATAGAATCTTCATGGTTTGAGGTTTTCGAATGAAACTTTTTTCAAATGGTTTCTATGATGTTCTTTTTTTAAAAAATGTGAAACATTTGAATATCGACTTTCAATTGTTTTTGTTATTCGTAATATGCGTATGTCATATTGTGCAAAGCAAACCATAAAAGACAATGGTGTTGACGGGCTGATGATGATGAGTCGTATTGCAAACATTATTTTATTTATTTTATTTATTTTATTTGTAAGGGACTAACTGTATAAAGTACATCGCATTCTTAAAGACTAGTTTTAGTTTTACATTCTGGTACTTATAAAATAACATGCGTCCACAACGCTCGCCAAACAAGTACTATACTTATACAATACTAATATTATACTTACACAATACTAATATTATAAAGAGGAAAAGTTTGCAACTTTATATGTTTGTTAGGTTTTATGTAGAAGGTGATCTCCGAAACTACTTATCCGACTTCAAAAATTATTTTACCATGATTTAGAACGGACCCTTAGAATAGGCAATAAGGGTATGGGCTAAAGGCTTATTAAAAAAATACCCTAATTAACATGCGAACGAAGTCGCGGGCACTGCTATTAACTTTTTATGCCTATGTGCAAAAATATGCGTTTAAATGCAACAAAGAATTTTAATAGTAATAATAAAATTCCGGTCAGAATCAGGATCAGGTCATGTTTTCCAGAACCGTGGCAAGTGGATGATCCTGGCCATTGAATGCTTCCTGGCGTGAGTTTATTTATATATGTATGTTTATGCCAGTCAGTAATGATGTTATCACTTCACTACTGATGAAAACTGGGTTTTTTTTAAGATAAATAAAATAATAAATAACTTCCACACAACACGATCACTGGCCGTGGTCCCAAACTAGGATATCCTGTGCTATGGTAACCAGGCAAGAATATTACAAGCATGGAAACACACCCAGACTAAAAACATAGCAACATAATTTAAACCGCACTGTACGCGTCAAGTCGGGTCACCTGCACATGTTTTTTATATGTAAAAATAATTACAACATGCACATGTTTCGGGGAAATCAAATGAATTGAAAATATTATTAACAGTCTTGGTAAAAAAATATATCATAAAACAGTCACTTTTTAATGCCCAAATACTATTTTTATTTCGCTTTCCGTAGCAATAAAAATGTTTTTGCGGATGAAAACGTGTGAAGTTTTCTAGAAGGGCTGTTTATAGTATTTCTATTTCATTCGTTGTTTTCGATGTATTCCTTCTTCTTTCTATCACACACAATACAGATAAAGGTTCTAAAGATAAATTGACACGATATCGTCTGAATCTCCTTGTTTTGTTTTCGTTGCACCTTCACAGATAAGGGAGAGTCCGTAAAGTCCGCTCTAAGTAGGTGCAGTAAAACACAGAACAAACACGCGGAGGGGAGACAATGCCTTTGTTGCAGAATAAATTATTGAC
Source organism: Yponomeuta evonymella (assembly GCA_963969515.1). NCBI lineage: Eukaryota > Metazoa > Arthropoda > Insecta > Lepidoptera > Yponomeutidae > Yponomeuta > Yponomeuta evonymella. The sequence goes on along the minus strand of OZ018360.1, from coordinate 11,284,468 downwards.
CAATCTAATTTGTGACTTCACTTTGTTCGGGGCGGAGCGAAATCGTCTGTAAAGAAGGTCGACTACTTACTGGACCTTGGAAATTGTAATAATTTTCACATATTAAACGTGTCATTCAAATTACGTGAAACCTGCAAACCGTTTCTTTAGTATCGCTAATGAAACCACTTCCGGTACATAGGCAATAGTTTGAAATTCTCCATGAAATTTTTCATATAATCGTGAAACTTGATGCGGTCAGTTTGTGTAAAAAATTAAAATATATTCAGAATTTGAAATGATTGTTTATTGACATTCAATTTCGATTGTTTTATGGTTTAATTTATCGATACTGAAGAAAAAATCAGATATATTCAATTTTCTATAAACAAAACGATGTAATACACCACTCGATTCAATGAGACTGGCTGGTTTCGTCTGTTCTATTTTTTTATTCTGTACAGCTTTCGTAAAGAGTAGATCTTCTAATAGTGAATATCATCTAGTAGAGCGGTATCTATCACTTTCTTTATGAGGAAATTACATTCAGCCAGGGATAGTTCTTGAGACTGGTATTTGAGAAAATAATAAGGAACTCTGTTTTGTTTGATTGTGTCTAGTAATTTTCTTAGATTAAATTAACGAAATAATCTTCTAAATACGTCCCAGCTTCATAGAACTATGATATCGTAACGACATAATTAGGTAATTAGTAACTCAAGGATCCAATTAAAAAAATACAAAAAGAAACAAAAAAATTACAGAACAAACAATATTTCATAAAAATACAACTTCGATAATTAACAGACCGATTTTGTGAGAACTTTCAAAGATCATTTTCGAAACTCGTGTTTCTTGGATTTACATATAGAATATGATACATATAGATATTTTCGTTGAAAAAACGGCGCATTATTCGCCAATAAATGCAATTAACTAGAACCAAAACTTTCCCGAAAACAAAAACTACGGGCCGGTCCTATTTGTAGGTTTTGCCACCAAGAGCCATCGTTAAGTGTACGAAAACGTGTTGGTTTTAATTCAGCACAAAAGCGCTAAAAAATGATCAGTTTCCATTGCAGTGAACTGTCAAATTTGTCAACTGATGTAAAAACCGGCCAAGTTCGAGTCGGACTCGCGCACGAAGGGTTCCGTACCATTATCTATACAACCTTAGACAAAGATAGAATTTGAGAACAGCGCAATTTGGCATTTGGCAATGTGAAGATTACATAGATGGCCGCTAGATTGCAAGCGCTGTCTTTCGACAACGTTTGTCCCATAGAGCCCCCCTTAAATATTTATTTTATTCTGTTTTTAGTATTCGTTGTTATAGCGGCAACAAAATGCATCATCCGTAAAAATTTCAACTGCCTAGCTATCACGGTTCACGGACAGATGGACAGTGAAGTCTTAGTAATAGGGTTCCGTTTGGCACCCTTCGGGTCGGAACCCTAAAAATCAAGTGTATTTTACCTCCAAAATTATTGGCGTGAACATATAGCTTGATTGTTAGGCCGGTGCCTCACTTTTTGTAGCAGCCTATATACGTCCCAATGTAGAGCATAGGCCTTCTTTCAGGGAGAGAGTATGGGCTTAATCACCAGGCGTGCCCACCGCGGATTGGCGATTTCAAACGCTGAGGTATGTGAATAGCTCAGACACTCAGGTTTCCTCACGATGTTTTCCATCACGATCAGCGAGTGGTATTGCTGCTATAACTTCACAAACGTACATAACTTAGAAAACAAAGTCATAGGTACATACCCGCACTGGGAATCGAACATGGGTCTCTCGCTTCCGAGTCCAATATTTTACCCATTAAGCTACCACCACTACCCACTAGGACACCACGTGCTTCACTTCGCTACTTGTATTTGGTAAGTATTCATCCACTGCCAGGTCTTCTGACGAACCGTGTAGCATATCCATTGTTAACGGTATTCGTGATCCTAGTAAAAGGATTTACCAATCCGTATCGGGAGCCTTAAACTTTTGATAAGCTTAACATTTGTTGCTGACAAAAAAATACAAATAAAAAGTTGCATCAGAATTAGACCAACTGAAAATCACCTAGTAGTCGTAGCATGATAACGCACGATTTCGTTTGTAACGCGTTTCAACGCGACATAGCGCCTGAGAACAATGGTATGTCGCTCATTTTGATAGATGCGCGCCATAAATCGCGTGACAAAGTCGCGTCTTGCTATGCGACAAGCACTAATGTCCCAACATGGGTAGCACGATGACGTGAATCGCGCGTTTTAACGTCAAAAGTCGCGTCTTTCCAGTACATTGATTGTCAAATTCTGTCATATTAGCGCCACAAAACGCGTGCCTCGCGCTATCGTACCCGGGCAGAATTTAGGTTGACAAAAAAATATAATTAAAAAGTGTACCAGGATTAGACCAAAGGACTATGCTGAGTGCTCTAAGCATGACCACACGTGATTTCGTTAGTTAGTTAGTTATCACATTGACAGATAAGCGTGACAAACGGAGTCACGCGTAGCGAGCTACGAGCATTGACATCCCTTTGGCTCAAAAGCAGAGCATAAATCTCGAGCGCTAGAAAATTCCCACACGAACGGTGTCATGCGATTGTTGACTTTGCGCCGGCACTGCGGCCCGCGAACTTTTCCAATATTGGCACTGGGTTGAGAGCACAGGCACATTGCATGTATGCTGTTTAAGCTGGGAACATACGCAACACGTCCTAAATTCTGTTAATTCAAAAATGCTAGAAACAATTACTCGTATTGTCAAGCCACTATTTGACTGATTTTTTATTGAATACTACGCTGAGTTCATAACTTAAAGTTATTAACGTAATACTAACGAGCTGTCAAAAAATGAATTGAATTATTATTATTATTATAACTTAAGGCGGACAAACAAAACATAGCCAGACAAAGCAGCGGAAAACTCAAATAACGCTTACGTAATTCGAACTATCGTTTGTCAAAATTAAGTGTCCACTACACTGCTAAGATGATCGAAGTTGGGCGAGGGCGACTGTATGGAGAGTAAATGATATATACCGTGCCCGATGTGCGAAATAAATCGAAGTGCCTCTCTTGATTTACCGTGCCCGGAAATATTGCCAATGTGCCCGGGCCAATTTAATAACAACAAAAGAGCGAAAGCGCTACTTTTTTTTTGCAAAACGCGGGACCATCCACTCAGCGCGGCGCGCACTTTCGGTAGTGTTATCAAACGTTATTTTTTATATACATTTTTTTATATTTACTATACGTACACAGTGAAGAGTACACATTGTAACCGCATCAGCAACTTGCACGTCATCTATTTTGCTTAACATATGAGCGACTGAGTTCCTCGCGAAGTTGAGCGAGTGTGTGGTGACGCTCCTCGTGCTCGGCTAACTTCACCGAGGGACTTCACACGAAAGTGTAAGGGGTGCTTTAGGTTACAGACTCATTGTCGCATAAAGTTCGCAAGTACAATTGCGCAAGTACTAGAGGCGGCCTTGTAATAAAAACATCTGTCATAGTCGGTTGTTTTACATGAATCAGCTCACTTTAGGATGTCTCCAAATTTATGTGAAGTGTCCATCTTCGGACATTTCGTCAGGTGGCAGGATGGACGGTAGACAAATGTTACAGAGTGGTGTCTTAGAGTTGTCAGACGATTAGTAGGCGGACCAGTGAACCAACGGCTCAATGACAATGCTAATTTTTATGTAGCCTAAATACGTCCCACTCCAGGGCACAGGCCTTCTCTCAGAGAGAGAGCATGGGCTTAATTACCACGCGTGCCCACAGTGGATTGGCAATTTCAAGTGCTGAGGTATGTGAACAACTCAAACACTAAAGCTGCTAAAATACAATAATTATCATCATCATCATCATTATACTTAATGGCTTGTGTACTAGAGTCAGCTCGCCCGAGAGTTTATCATTCATTATGGGCTGTACGCTATTGGCACTAAAGCGACATCTGACTACCATGCCGTAGATCGTGGATTCGCTCCCCACAGGGAGCCGCCGTACAAATGGCCTCAGTCTGGGTGTATTTCTATGTTTGCGATGTTCTTGCCTGGTTACCATAGCACAGGGTATCCTAGTTTGCGACCAAGACAAGTGATTGTGTTGTGTGAAAGTTATTATCATTAAACTTGTGATGTCGGTTTTGTTCACTAAACAAAATAAAGTAAGCTCACGCATACACATCGCACCTTCGGTAGTACAAGGGCACAACTTACAAAAAATGGTAAAATGAGTTAAGTACGCAGAAATGAGTTAAAGGCACTCCTCTATCTGGTGGTTATTGAGTCGCTTTTTAACTAAATCTAATGGGAGTATTTATCCTACCAGATAGAGGAGTGTTTTTAAGGCATTTCTGCATACTTAACTCATTTTACCATTTTTTGTGAGTTGTGCCCTTGTACTGCCGAAGGTGCGACATATACTCAGTCCAATGAAGTGAATCCGGACTTAAGTTCATACTCTCCTTTCTCTTTAATTTTGTCGAAATAACTTTTCCACGGGATTCCTTTACCACTACTGCTGGAATGCTTTTGATGCATCGGACAGGATTATCCCTAATAACAGGGCAGGGGACTGAGGAGGTTGGCGTAAAAGGGAAAAGGCCTGCACCTCAGCAGTGGACTCTAATCATCGTTGTGGCCGTAAAACTTATCTGAAGAAGTCTCTGAGGCGCATCGGCAGGCCGGTAGTATGTTTCTAGCTTTACTTTCACTGGTAGCGAGACCCGTTGAGGTATTTGCCATAACGTGCTAGCGAATATTGGGCTGCGAGAGGACTAAGTTGAAGTGGAAATTGGACGCCGTGTAACTTTGCTAATCTACGTCCGTGCTGTAAATAAACAACGGAGCTACAACGCGTTAATGTACTACCCACATTACATTAGGCCGGTGATAAGCGGGCGCAACGATACAAACTATAATAAACCTTAAATACTTTCGGGTTAGAGACTCGTTTTATCTCGAAAAAAAAAAAAAACAGCCAGTCTACGTGCGACTCACGGGCAGGCGACGAGCACGACACGGGAGAGGGCTTTTTTGTTCTTGTATTGCAGTCTCTTACTTCGTAAAGAACATTTACGATTATTTTCAGAGTACAAGATCCCTTCAAAGTTTTCCGTCGCATTCTAATTTCGCCACTTTTCCGTATCGTACAGATCGTAATTTCACTACGTCAAGGGCCGGGAACGCAAAAACCAATAGAAATAAAAATTGGAAGATAACCAGTTGAGAACCAATTCCCGTGCAAAAACGAACTTAGCCCGAGTGCAATAAAGTTAAATCGAATGCCGGCAACTTGCCGATGTTTATCATCGGCATTTGACTGTCAAATGGCACACAGCTGATATTCGTAGCCCACGAGGTCGCGACGCGTTTACACTAAGCGAGCAAAAGCAACGATCGAACAATAGTATCAGGCATAAGCAGCCAACCGTCTCACTGCAGGGCACAGGCCTTCTCTCAGAAAAAGTCAGGGCTCAATTGAACCCATTACTCATAATGCTCTAGCTAGGTGTATTTTCATGTTTGTGATGTCTTTGCCTGGCACCGGTTATCTTAGTTTGGGACCAGCAACGGCTGATCGCGATTTTGCCTTCGCCGAGGCGACATATTTTCGTTGCATCTGGTTTTAGCAAGTGATCCCCTGTTGCCGAACTGAAAGACATTTCACGTCAATAGTTCTAGCGATTTATTTATTAATACGTTTATTACTCCTAATGCTTATAGGCAAAAAAATCTCGTGACACGGTGTTTGTTATCAAAATCCCCCGAAACGGCTTTACCGATTTTCATGATTTTTTTGTGTATATTTGGTAGGGCTGAGAATAGGTCGTAGGCTAATTAATATGGCAAAACAAACTTTGCCCGTTCAGCTAGAAATCTACGATAATTTAGGACAAGCTGATCTATCAAACAATCTAAAATAGACTGGCTTAACAAAAAGGCTAGATAAAGGGGCAAGTCTAAATCCACCCCTAGCCTAGGTTCGTGCCTCCGCCGCGTAGGCCCATGCCCGTACGTAAAGCAGCCTGGCGCCGCCATCTTGCTTTTTCCAGCGCGGCCTCGATATTGGAAAACTTCCCTCGGAGAAATTGCGCCCCACACGACTCCGGATTTATTGCAATTGTTTCGTAACAACATTCATCGTTTATTTCATCGAATTTATGACGGATTGTCGACGGGTACGGGTGTTTTGTGTCTGTTGTTTTATTTATGGAAGGAACTTTGGGTGGCGATAGGCCTTATACTTATTTCGTAACTCCCAAAAGTAGAAATCGATTTTAAGTGGACGAAGTCGCAGGGAACAGGTCATTTATTATTATTATACTTTATTGCACAAAAGTATAATATTATTATACTTTTATTATTATTATACTGAAGTGGCAGTGGGCGGGGCACATAGCACGCAGAACTGATGGCCGATGGGGCCGAAAAGTTCTCGAATGGAGACCACATATCGGCAAGCGCAGCGTGGGACGACCAGCCACAAGATGGACAGATGACGTCATTCAAGTGGCAGGAAGACGCTGGATGCAGGCCGCTTCCAACCGGTCTTTTTGGAAATCCATGGAGGAGGCCTATGTCCAGCAGTGGACTTCTTGTGGCTGAATGATGATGATGATTGCACAAAAACGAATTATATCAGAAATAACATGTACAAAATCCTTGTCCCTGTGATGATGTGCAGTCAAACGCAATCTTTACATTTTGGCCTTTGGACAGTTCTTTCCACAATGGCATAAAGTAGTTGCAATTGTCATTGTAAAATAACATATGTACATTAGGATGACATGAAATATAAGCTCACATTCTGTTAGATATGTTCTAACATGCAAATATTTAATTGTAGTTTATATTATTGAAATGTCAAAATACCATAATGAATTTAATAAATTACAAATGTCCAATCTACTTTCAGGTGCTAAATCTACAATGTTAATATAATACAATGTCCAAGTCAAATACAGTAATTGAAATGTCAGTTGCATTGAATTAATAAAATTATGTAAAATAGATTAAAATGAAAAAAAATATTAATTAAAAATAGCTGGAATGTCAAAAATAAAATGTCAATTTACTTAACCTTATCTGTTATAAATTCATTTATAGAATAATAGCACTTTGGGCACAGCCAATTGTTTATTAAGCCAAAAAAAATTGTTGTACAATAAAATACGTTCTACTAGCCTATGCCTATGGCTATGGCTTTGTTCTCGTGGGATTCGGATAAAAGTGAAAGTGAAAGTGAACTATATTTATTGCCAAAAACACACTTTGTACATAAATATAGACATAAGCTTACATAATTAAAACTTTTTTCTTTTATAAAAAAATTACAACATAAAGGTGCTGTTTTCTGGTGTGTAAAACAAGGAATATTCTTAGGCTATCTTGTTATATTATCCTTTAGTCACAGTCTATTTGTATGCCAAATTTGGTCAAAATCCGTTCAGCTGTTTTAGGGTGACTAAGATCTAAATTTTCACATTTGTGTTTGTGGTACAAATTGTACCTACAGGCCGGCCATACTATTCCTATGAAGTTTCATTTGACATTTGCATCTAGTGACGGGAATGTTCCCTGGATGTGACGTCAGGGCTATTTCTTAGTGCATATTTAGCGACAGCGAACACCTTATTGAAACTTCATTGGCATTAGTCATTTCTTGCTAAGGCATAAAATCATATAAACGGTAGGGTCGCGTGGTGGTTAAGCCCATACTCCCTCTCTGAGGTGGCCTGTGTCCTGTAGTGGGACGAATGAAGTCCTATTCTTAGCATTGCCGGAGAACAATTTTACCTAACCTACCATAAAATAATGTTTCGGAAAGGTCCTGCAGAACCCGAACTTAACGGGGGTTATTCTACAAGTTATTATGGGACCAACTATGAATTCGTCAAAAAATATTAGCTAGAGCATGACCGTTTTAAAAACTGCTATTCCTAGTTTATTATGACAGTTCGATGGATATTGCGCAGCCGTTAGTACAATTAGTCGTCCCACTTGTTAATCGGCTATGCAATGATCGATTTTTTATAGTATGCCAGGAATTGTAGTTCCTTAAAATGGGGTCCAGGTCTCGAAGTTTAGTATTGGACTGCTTACATTTTTTCGCGAGTTCAGAAAATACAGATCATACTTAGAACACTTTACGGCACTTTTAGATGGGACGTATATTGACGAGCTGATCAAGTCATTTCAGTTCTTCACGACCTTCCTGAAGCGAAAGTTATAGTATGAAAGTGTTTATATTTTTCCGCGATTTCACAGTAGATAGATGAAGATCCCTTTGTTGCCCTTGTAGATGCGAATTATTTGTATTAACGAGTAACTCAAGCCCTTCAAGTATTCCATGGCCTTTCTAAAGCACGCTGCATACAGTTGTAATGCATTTTATGAAGACAATCAGTCCGTTTTGGTTGTACGAAAGGGCGATGTACGATTATTATTTCAGTTTCATCCATACTTAACGAACCGTAAAGTATAAAGGACAATGTTTTGCATATTTTTAACAGAATGGACTGACGCAATTCTGAAATTGTTTAACTCTCACACGAAAAATGTACTCACAAATGCACGAGCTGAGTTACAAAGACAACCAGCATATCATGTAGCGGAGCTTTCATACACACAGTGGCCATTTATAGGGTTCCGTAGTCAACAACGAACCCTTATAGTTTTGCCATGTCCGTCCGTCTGTCTGTCCGTGGCTTTGCACATAGACGACAAGTTCTCAAAAGCTGGAATTTGGCATAGATATACATATTAATCACGTCAACAAAATGGCATGGTAAAATATATAAAAAAAAATTTTTGAGCTTATCTCACTTGGCACCTAATTTAGGGATGCATTTTTTTTCTCGGCTACACAATAGTGTGGAGTGTCGTTAGATTGTTCATTGAAAAAAAAATTTTTGAGTGTAGGAAAACCTTCTTTCGGTTTAGGGATCCATTTGCGAAATATAATGCCTTAAAGCGTGAGTTTTTGTCAGAGTAGGGCGTCTCCCCTCTCCTGGCTAAACGGTTGACAGTAGAAACGAGAAAAGGGCAGGTCAGTGGCACATACAATGAACTTATAAGGAAAACTTTCACGGCTAAATAAGCTTCACAAGTTAACGAGTAATAGGCGACCAACTTATAATAGGAAAATTTCGTACAAATTTCATTGAAAATTAAGTTGATAAAGTTAGTATTGTAAGGCGGGTATAAAAAAACCTTCTCCTACGAAACCCTATACTGCGTATGGCCCGACACGCACTTGGCCGGTTTTCAGTTCAGTAAATTCAATATAAGCAGTCTATATTATCATTATCTATGCCGAACATAAGTATGATTGTCACTGGAGGCAACCATACTTGATTTGTAAAAATGGCATCAGTCTAGGTATATTTCCGTTGCCTGGATACCATAGCGCAGGGTAGTTTGGGATCAGGACATTACCTTGTGTGGAACTTATTATTATTACAGAGTTAATAGTTTCAAATTATATTTTTTCCGCGATTTGGAGGTACCTAGTACAAATAGTGATCGTTATTCGTATAGACGATCAGGAAATTTTCGGGCCGACTGTCGATCTTTTCACCCACAGATTACCCACAACAAACAGTTCAAACAAACAACCAAAACGAACGTCAGTCTGACAAGTATGACAGGTATTCTCATCCGATGCATTATTTTCAACTCAATCTCTTGCGCCTACTACAAAAATTTAAGAAACAAAGTCATGCATCAGTTGGGAAAAAGCCCTCGCAAATGGAGTCACGAGGAGTGAATTTAATTTTTTAAGGTGCTTAACAATAACTTCGAACAACAAAAATTAAATTAGTCCTAACAAATTATGTCTACTTTCGTAAAAAATAAAAAAATATCACCCTTAACCAAACTTTACATTGCGAATTGCTGTTACAAACACAGGCATTTATGTCGTTCACTTTTTTGCAAAAACGGATTGTGAAAGAAGACATGATTTTTTGTTCATTGGCGGAGCTAGTCAGCCCTTGTTAGCCGCTTAAGCTCTGCGAATAAGAGCGCAATCTGATCGGACTCTTCCGACTAAAATCCAAGTAAGTGATTCTGGAATTAAGTTAATAATGTGACGTAGTAAAGTACCTAAAACTCTCGTAAGCACTACTCATTGTTAACTTACCCCCGATTTCTTGTCATCATCATCATTATCAGCCATTTAACGCCCACTGCAGGACATAGGCCTCCTTCGTGGTTTTCATAACCGTGAGGGGTTTTGCCATAACTGGGGATTATGGTAAAACTCCGGTTTCTTTTAACAATTTTTAATCTATTCTATCAGTTGTTTTTTTTTTGTCAGTCGTTTATTTATCAGTAGACAGTGCACGAGAAACTGGGGGTTAATCCCGTATCGGACCGGTAGGACTCTCCCGACACAAAATCACGTGAGTAAATCCGGGTTTAAGCTAATAATAGAAGAAAGAATATTCAAATATTTTCATTACCGTGTAGGTAACCGCATAGAACATACACACAAATGCAAAGTCCAACTCCCGCCCTAGGATCTCCACTTTGTTCCCGCCAAAACAAACAAGCTCACAAAAGTTTTATTGCATAAAGCAACGCGGTTCCCAGGGCTCATATTGTATCGCATTGTATGTTCTTTCATTGTGACGTTTGCTAGAAATTTAATATTATTTTCTCGTCTCATTTGAGAAAGCGAGCAAAAAAGTTCACTTTACACTGGACAGCCACGACCGCCAGCAAAGATTAAAAAAAGTCAGAAAACCATTTGCTATAAACAAATCCGAGACGAGGCATTTTTGCGATAAAGAAAGAAGAAAGAAAGACAGTTATTATAGCAACGAGACGCATCACAGAAAAAAAAACAAACAGATAAGTGACATTCACTTAAACATAAGTATGAAAAATAAACATATTATGAAAAAAAAACCGGCCAAGTGCAAGTCGGAATCGCGCACGAAGGGTTCCGTAACATTACCTGTACAAAATTTGAATATTTCAAACGTCTACCTACCGTTTTTAATATCGAGCAAAATTCACATTTGTTGTGTGGTAGCCCCACTTAAATATTTATTTTATTCGTTTTTTACTATTTGTTGTTATAGCGGCAACAGAAATACATCATCTGTGAAAATTTCAACTGTCTAACTATCACGGTTCATGAGATACAGCCTGGTGACAGGCTAAAAATTACATAAGGTAACAGTTATCAGCATGCTGGATACTTGTTATCAGAACGATGGAATAATTATAAGATCCACTTACATGGTTAGTTGTTTAGTGAAAAGTTTTAAGCAGCCTATGTATACATTTTACTGCAGGGCGCAGGCCTCCTCTCAGAAAGAGCGTAAACACTACCTACACGAGCCTACCTTGGATGTCAATAATATCAGCACCTCAGCACCTGAAATTGTCAAATTTCAGGTGTTGAGGTGCTGATATTATTCATCATCAGCCAATTGACGCCCGCTGCAGGACATAGGCCTCCTTCGTGGATTTCATAACCATGCATGAGGGGTTTTGCCATAATCGCCACGCTTGGCAGGCGGGTTGGTGATCGCACTATGCGGTTGGAATCTCAGGAAGACGCTGCTGCCCGTCTCCTGGTAATGATTTTCTTAGTCGACATCCACGGAAGGAAATGGAGTGACGCTATTCTTAATCAGGCACCACACGGAATATACGGCTGATATTATGTGAACACCTGAATGGCTCAGATTTCCTCACGATATTTTCCTTCACATTTAGTGAGAAACAATAATACATTTTTATTTTGACAAGGCCAGTAGCTCATCGACGTATACATATTTAAAACATTTATCTTTTCGAGCCTTTTGTCACTCGGTGACCATGTCAGCCCCATCGTAACTCTAATTAGTTATTACACCTATATACACTCGCATCCATATTAAGTGCAAATCCGTTCACCGCAGTCGGGTAAAGCTGGAAATTCTTAACATTTTAATTAAAAGTGCTCAAAACGCCGACCGCTGCGGCCTCTTTACTGTCGTCTCTCTCTGACAAGCTCGTGATTTATGACGCTGAAACGGGATGGGGAGAGAATGTACGAAATTAAAACTGTCATTTATGCGGCGCAAAAAGAGCGGAGGAAAAAGCTGCGATCGAGCATTGTTTTTGTAGCCTCAGTGAGTGAAACGTAGCAGTACAGCGCGATAGCCTTTATTCCAGGCGATATAAGTGTGACATTCGAGTGAAAATGTATTCCTGCTGGTGTAGTGGTTGGCGGAGCGCAGATAGTTAATTTTGCGTTTGCTTGAATTTGTGGTGTTTTGATACGGCGGCGCTTTTTAGTGAATATTGCTGGAATAAAATATGAGTACTAATGCCAACGAAAAAACATATTAATGTGCATGAGCAAGTGAGATAAATACGCGCGAAAGAGAAATGCCCGTTTCTCATTTAAAAGTGTTCATCAAAAAGTTTTGTTCTTCGTTTGTCCGGTCATTACACCGGGTTTCAGATGACATTTAAGAAATCTTATTTGCCTCAATTTTTCATTACCCCGATTTGATATGTTTATCGCCACTGTCTAGTCTTACAGCACAAGTAAAGAAATATTAATAGGTATGTAGTTATATCACAATTTTTTAATTTTTTTATTTTGGGTGCCTCGTTGGTTGATAGGGTTAACACGCTTGACTACCAATAAAGAGGTCGTGGTCGATTCCCACGGGAGGCTGACCCACATGATTTTATACAAATGGACTCAGTCTTATAACAGGAAATCTTAGTCAAGTGATTGTATGGTGTGGAAGTTAATATTGATATTATTTAGAATTTATCGCTCATTAGTCTCGAACAAAAATGTACACTGGTAGACACCGGGAGTAAATGACAGTTTCATAAGACTACAATTCATAGTTTATTATGACAATTCGATGTAAATTGCATAGCAGTCTTCATACTTGTCAATCTGAGGGTTAATCTACTTTGCAGTGAACATCGAATTAATAAACCGTAAACCACCATAGTAAACCATGAATTGTTGTTCTATGAAGTAGGTATTTTTTACTTATTTATTGATACTTTTATTGGTATCGAAGCATTTTATCGATGCGGTGGGGTCACATGATCGCCATCGTATTCTTGCGGCGCGTTTGCATCAGAGTTGCGAGATGTGGTTTTTCCAATATCCCCAATTTGGTAAAAAAAAATTTCCCAAATAGTAGATAATTTTGGGTACTCATATGCAGTTTTACTTATATAATTCTGGAAGAAAGTCCAAAAAGGTAATTAAGTGCAAAATCCCTACCTTTTGATCTATCAGTAACGATTTTACAGATTAATGAAAAAACAGTCCCATTAATTTTTTTTACAAGATTCCACCCACCTAATTTTTTTTCCAAAAACATTGTGTAAAGTACAGTTTCCTAAATTATCCCCAAAAGCAATTTTTCCCCCAAAAATGCGAAAAAACCCAATCTGACGACCCAATTTTGGACCAGCACCGTATCAATACGTTAGCGCGCTGTAATACGACAGACTCAATGCTAACGAAAAACGTCGACGAAAAGTCGTCGTGGGCAGGGGTCCTCGGATCTTCCGCTCGGCAAAATTACGATGATATCCGAGAAAGGTCACCAAGGCCACAATAGTACAATAACTTCACATGAAAACATCAACAAATGGGTGTTCTTTCTTGCCACGCTGCCTTATCTAAACAGCCTTTTCGGGGAGAGTATAGGGCACGATAAGCGACCTAAATCATGGCTAGATGGGCTCGGATAGCCGAGTCAATGTGGGCCTTTTGTTAAGATATCTCGACATCTTACCGCAGCTTTCTGAGTAGAGAATTTCACTATATCTGGGTTATTGAACGTATGCCGACGACAGCATAAAAAACCGGCCAAGTGCGAGTCGGACTCGCGCACGAAGGGTTTCGTACCAACAACATTAGACACAAAGATAGAGAAAAAACGGCAAAATAATCGCGTTTGTTGTATGGGAGCCCTCTTCATTTATTTTATTTTAATTTAATTATTTGACTTTGAAGTAAATATAGAACTAAATATTCTGTGAATATTTCAAGCGTCTACCTATTGCCGTTATTAATATCGAGCAAAAAACGGCAAAAAATCATGTTTGTTGTTGGAGGAAGAGGAAATCATGGGAGCCCCACTTAAATATTTATTTTATTCTGTTTTGAATCGCTTGTAGCCCCGGCTGCCTGAGTGTTCTTAAACGATCACGAAGGTTAAGCAACACAGGGCGCGTTCAGTGCATGGATGGGTCGCCGTCTATGCCTAACGCTAGTGGCATTTTTCCGAGCGGTTCCGTGCTTCGCAAGGCACGTTAAGCTGTCGATAGATGGCAGTCGTTAAGCCAAGTCAGAGGCCTTAGGGCGGCTTGACAACTTCTGACACTAGACGAGCCACTAGTCTACAAGCCTCCACCAATCCGGACTTGGCCCCCGTGGTAGAGTATGGCCTATACCGTCCTCAGGGAAGAGACCCGTGCCCCTCGGTGGGGACATAATGGGTTGATGATGATGATGAATATTTGTTGTTATAGCGGCAACAGAAATACATCATTTCAGCTATCACGGTCCATGAGATACAGCCTGGTGACATACAGATAGTCAGATGGACAGTGGAGTCTTAGTACTATGGTCCCTTACCCTTTGGGTGCGGAATTCTAAGAACATAGAGCGTGACTTAGGCATTGCCAATACTTGAACATTGTTTTAACTGAAAAATGCTCTTTAGATAGAAATAGATAGAGAACACTTTATTGCACAACCAGGTGAAAGATATTACAAATAGTTTCTTATATCTAAGTAGTGGTATACAATTGGCGGTCTTATCGCTTAGAGCAATCTCTTCCAGACAACCTTTAATGTAATGGTTTTAATTGGTGGATATAATAAGCTATTTCGCACCACATAAGTAAGCACTTTTTTTAAGCTTTCATTTAACTTGCAATGTTCGTATGCAAGTGAGTGGTCCATACATAATATGTTAGCACTAGAGCAATAAATAACATCTTCCACAAAACGAGCCACGACCACTGCACGACCGCTTGCAATGGTCCCAAAATATCATAACCTGCAGCAGGTAAAGACATCACAACCATGGAAATACACCCAGACTCAGGCCATTTGTACCAATCAGGTGCCTCCAGTGGGAATCGAACCCACGAAATCTGTTTTGTTAATCATGCGTGTTAACCTCTTGACCAACTATAGTACAATAAACAAAGGAGATGCGGGGATTTCTTATCTGGACCGGCAAATAAAAACAGGTTTCCACTGTTTTTTGTTGTTGTTTCTTGGAACACAAAGAAGATGGCGATCGGAGCTTTTTCGATGGAAACTCGCACTTACGTTCCTCGCTATAAGAATTAAGTGGATACAGGTTTCCTTGGTATGTGAAGGAGATATGAGAATGAGAGTTTTCGCTCCGATCTGGTTATGTTTTAACTACTTAGATTCTCTTTGCTACGCGTTAATATATCTAGGTCTCTGCCAACCATCAATGCATTCATGAGTTTATGTAATGTAATGGAAACATAGCATAACAAACATAACATAAACTCACACCTGTATCCCAGAGAGGTAGGCAGAGACCAGGGACTGCCTCTTGCCACGCTTCTGACAGATCACTTTCGCTTCATCAACATTCAGCAGTCGTTGCATGCACTGGTGATTTTTATCTTGCTCTTTGCTAATACATCTCATATTTGGTCGAAGTATGTCCGCTTGGGACGTCTCTTACCGGCCCTTCCACCCATATTCGCTCGATAGATTTGTTTCGTAAATTTTTCTTCCTTCATCCTCTCCACATGTCGAAACCAACGCAACATTCCTTTCTCAATTCTAGTCTTCTTTCAGTCCACAACGTTCTCTAATCAAACCATGAATCTGCGTATCCTGTCATTCAAAGTACTTTTTAGGGTTCCGTACCCGAAAGGTCTATCTGTCTGTCCGTCTGTCTGTCTGTCTGTTTGTCTGTCCGACCGACCTTTGCCTTTGGAACTGTAATAGGTAAGAAATTATCACAGTTTTTTACTATTGAAATTTTCGTTACAGTAGATTACCTAACAACTAATAAAATTTAAAAAATATTCAAGAGTAAGGAGGGTCTCCATACAACAAACGTGTTTTTCGCTGTTTTTTTGTTTATCCTCTATCGTAAAAACAGTAATACATACAGGCATCACACTTGGCGTGATTGTGGAACTTATTATATATTCCAACGAAAAACTAAAATAACTAAAAAACGGCCATGCGCGAGTATGGAACCCTCGGTGCGCGAGTCCGACTTGCACTTGGCCGGTTTTTTGTTTTGCAGTCCTGTAGAAAGCCATAACAAAGTGAAAGCAACGACCTTAAAATCTCATTCGAACAAACGCTTTTATATTCGAAGGGCCGATTGGCATCATCCCTCGGGGATCGGCCGCCGCACGTCTAAGTACACCCTCATACACTTAACAACTTACCGTACATATCTGTTTCCCCGAACTACTTTATTTGTTTAGGCTGCGAACAAATAGCCTCCGACTTGGCATTGTCTTTGGGTGTAGGAGCCAATGCCATTTTACAAATACAAAATACAAATACAAATTAATTTATTTGTGAAACTTGCGTGTACATAACAGTCCTTATAAATACTAAAGTTTCAGCATGTTTGTTTACTGGGATAAGTTATAAATCATTAGTGTAATTTATAAAATTATTTAATAAACAAGTGCGAGTCGGACTCGCGCACGAAGGGTTCCGTACCATTGTCTATACAAAATTTGAATATATCAAGCGTTTACCTGCTGCCAGTATTAATATCGAACAAAAAATGACAAGAAAATCACGTTTGTTGTATGGGAGCCCCCTTTAAATACTTATTTTATTCAATTTTTATTAGAATTTGTTGCGGCAACAGAAATACATCATCTGTGATGTTTCAACTGTCTAGCTATCACGGTTCATGAGATACAGCCTGGTGACAGACAGACAGATGGAGAGTAAAGTCATAGTAATAGGGTCCCTTACCCTTCGGATACGGAACTGACTC
Organism: Yponomeuta evonymella; assembly: GCA_963969515.1. Classification (NCBI taxonomy): domain Eukaryota; kingdom Metazoa; phylum Arthropoda; class Insecta; order Lepidoptera; family Yponomeutidae; genus Yponomeuta; species Yponomeuta evonymella. The sequence goes on along the minus strand of OZ018360.1, from coordinate 11,267,467 downwards.
AAAGAAAACACGCATTAAAAAGTGCCGTAGTATAATTTACGTGCTGTTTAGAATTGAGGACAACAGAGGACAAATAAATGCTGAAGCAGAAGAAGATACATGAAAATATAAGGACGCTTTGAGAACCTCGTGTTTTATAACAATATATAAGCAAGTTGCGTTATTATGTCTCAATGCTGGGAATAAGCCTTTTCTAAGATAGAGAAAATTACTTTAATTACCACGCACAGACCGCGGGCTAGCACAGTGCTAAGGTATGCAAAGTTAGTGCTCAGGTTTCATAACGATGTAAAAAATATTTTATAGTTTTGTACCTCTAAAGGAAAGAACGGAACCTTTATAGAATTACTTTGTTGTCTGTCCGTCCGTTCGTCCGTCCGTCCGTCCGTCCGTCCCTCGGTCTGCCTGTCAAGACCCTTTATCTCGGGAACGCGTGGAGGCATCGAGTTAAAATTAAAACCGTATACTACAGTCCCTCGATGTTGTGAAAACTTCTTAAGTTAACGTAAAATAAAGATACGGCCGTTTATGCCGCAATAAACGAATATTTCGGCACTCGAGGTCATCAAAATTTATAGAGTACTTTCCGTTGACCTAGAATAAAGAAATTTGGTAAGTAATGCGGTCTTTTACTACTAGTACAGGGAAAAATCTGAAAACTATTCATTTGTAAATTATAAAAAAACTCTTTGAAACTCGGGAAAAGTTCGGAAAAAACTGCGAGACTCAGTTCCTGAACTATTTATAATATGTAAATACCTACTTTGTACGGAACCCTCGGTGGGCGAGTCCGACTCGCGCTTGTACGGTGTTTGAGGGAGGGAGAGAGGGAGGGAGGGAGGAAGGAAGGAAGGAAGGAAGGAAGAAAGGAAGAAAGGAAGAAAGGAAGAAAGGAAGAAAGGAAGGAAGGTCGGTAGAAAGGAAGAAAAAAAGTGAGAAAGACATTTATTGGAACAACCACAAAAAAGAAAAGGTATACCACTCAATTTCAAAACATACACAAACACAAAACAGAACAATTTAATTCTTCATTATTTAAATTATATGCGTGATTCTGCATAGATTTATATCTGTAAAACTCCCTAATATCAAAACCGCTCAAATGTTACTCAAAATACGTGAGCTTTTGCACCAAAGCTTGTTTCGTTAATTATAATTAAAGGGGTCGTCCTACCCTTCCCTTAAATGTGTACAGGTGAATACAAAATCACTTAACACCATTTGAACCTGATATTTTATGAGTGTGATTCATTTTCATCCGTGTGGTGCCGGATTAAGAATAGCATCACTCCATTTCATTCCGTAGATGTCGTAGAAGGCGACTAAGGTGTAATAAATTACCAGGAGAAGGACAGCAGCATCTTCCTGAGATTCCAACCGCATACTGCGATCGCTAACCCGCCTGCCAAGCGTGGCGATTACGGCAAAACCCTTTATGGTTAGGGAAAACCATGAGGGAGGCCTGCAGTGGGCGTAAAAATGGCTGATGATGATGATGATTCATTTTCTCGTTGTGTCATTTAAAAAATTATAATTTATTTGATGATTGATAATTGTCATATTTTGAAGAACGTCGTTGAATTTTTAAGACATTACACAATTTTACGATGAGTATAAGTGTTTGTCTACTTTGTAACTAAACGTATTTAATTGGGGAAAAAGATTTGTCAGGTCGTGACAAGCGGCAAATTCTGGTCTCTTCCTTCGGGATGAAGGTGTTAATTTATGTATGCATTAATGGTACAAAATAACCACCTATACACAATAATTCCAATAATATTTCCTTCCCATTTTTGTAATTTAAGTTTTCTCGCTGCGTGTACCGAGTATTCCCCGTATTATTTAACTTTGTTTATTTAATAGCAAATTTTCAGAATGTCTGAAAATGTAATTTAGTGAATTAATTACTAAAATACATGTTTTTGTTTTGTGCTATACCCAGTTTGATAGTGAACTAAACTATCGATTTAGATAAAATTAGAGATCTGATAACAGGGGAATCGGAAATGATTTACAGGAATTTTCTTGGTATCCAAGTGGCAATCCTGGGCTTAATTACGCGCACCAAATCCTGACGTTTGCGATAACAATTAGTATGGAATTTGACAGTTAGACGATTAGAGTCGTTTAGGATTTGGTGCGAGTAATATAGGAGCTGATCGCTAAAACTTATTTCACTTCACTTTGCTAAAGGGAATACCCGATACTGTTACCGTTTTACGATCCAAACCGTAAAAACTTTGCAATCGATTAGCCAAAAACCATTAAAAGACCCCTCTACTTAATAACAACAAAAAAACGTTACTTTTCCTCCAACTATCGATCAAAGGGAAATCACAACACTTAAGATGAGAACCCTAAAGGTGCTTACAGACTTGTTTGTATCGTGCGACTCATTATTGTCGTGCGACACCCTTTTCTTGTAAACACAAAATTTCTAAAAAATCGGTGAAGCCGTTACGGAGGAGTTCGATAACAAACACTGTGAGACGAGATTTTTTTATATAAGATATAAATATAGGAGTACCCAAAACCGGTGTACCTGCCTGCAGAGACTAATTAATGTTGACGAAACGAAAGAGGTTCGTCAGGACCGCGGCAATTGGCAATCCCTGCCTTCGGGTACAGGCGTTAGTTTATGTTTAAAGATGTATTCAGCTGGCGCATTTGCAGTACGATTTTTTTCATATAATCCGCTCGATTCCAAAAAAAGCTGCGGGTAAGTACTGCGAATGCGTTCAGTCGCCAATCTTCTTTGCAGTATTTTTTCATGACTCGCGGTGCTCATACATAGTAACATATGACCACGGCAGCTGCAACGTTGCCGAAACGTCTGGAATCTAAGGCAATTCAATTTTACCTAATAAATAATCGCGGTTAATTATATTTCTACGTTTTTTTTTTGTTTCGGCAGCCTTCCAGAATTTATGGTCATATGTTTGGAAACGTCCGACCGCGATTAGGTCCATCAAATGTACACACCACACTAAGGTTAAAGTTTACTTTGTTACGACACGACTCTCCTGATATTGGTGCCCTTTCGGATGTTACAATCTGCGACGGTCACAGAATCTGTCGCAGTGAGGAGTGCCCTTAAAAATTGTGTCCCCTCTTCCAAACGCAGCATGATGAATGGTCTGTGTTTGATGATTCGGCAAAATCTCTATCTGTCCTGTTTGGAAAAAAAACTTTTTGTTTTGTTTCCTCGAAACGATCTGCACAGTGATACCTACTATCGTGTTGGAAAGGTAAGACGTTTTTGTTGTTTTATGTTTTGAACATATTTGTAGCCGGCGAGTAAGCTTAGCTTCATCTAAACATAACAACATATCCTGGGCATCACAACCTCTGTAAGACCGATTCAAATACCTACTGTACATACATAAGCAGCCAATATACGTCCCACTGTAGGGCACAGGCCTTCTCTCAGAGAGAGAGAGAGTATGGGCTTAATCACCACGCGTGCCCACCGCGGATTGGCGATTTTAAGCGCTGAGGTATGTGAATAGCTCAGACACTCAGGTTTCCTTTCAATGTTTTTCCTTCACCGTTAGCGAGTGGTATTGCTACTATAACTTCACAAATGTACATAACTTAGAAAACAAAGTCCGTGCCCGCACTGGGAATCGAACCTGGGTCTCTCTCATTTCCGAGTCCAATGTTCTACCCTCTAGGCTATCACCGCTGCTTCTTTTTAATATATATTCCTATTCCTAAATGATACAGAGTAGCATTTAAATTTTTAACTTCAGATGGTGGCCCCTGAATACAAAAAGACCTAATTATGATCAAAGGCATCCTGAATACACTAAAAAGGTCTTCCGTGGTAGCCTACTTACTTTGTACTGAAGCAACTTCAATTTTGATTGATTATTTACTCCAGAAAGCCAAAAAGGTTTCCGCTCGAGGAAAAATTACTTGCCAAGTGCGAGTAAGCCCGCGAAAAAAATGCTCGGCATTTTTTCCTATAAAAAACAGTGTATAGAAATGTCAAAACTGCTCAAATGTTATTGGGTCAGTACAAATAAGTACAAATGTAATTAATATAGATTAATACATAAGCTGAATTTACAGGGAATGGCGTAAAGGACGGATAAATTGAAATCTGTTAGATCATTATCGGTAATTTTAATTTGCAATAAGGAAACGAAGCGAAGTGGTGGCGCAGTGATAGAACGTCGGCCTCACATTCTGGAGGTTGTGGGTTCGAATCCCAGCATGTACCAACAATGACTTTGTTTTCTAAGTTACGTACATTTGTGAAATTGTAGTAGCAATACCACTCGCTAACCGTGAAGGAAAGCATCGTGAGGAAACCTGAGTGTCCGAGGTGTTCATATATCTCAGCGCCAGAAATTGCCAATCCGCGGTGGGCACGCGTGGTGATTAAGCCCATACTCTCGTGCCCTGCGGTGGGACGTAAATAGGCTACATAAGTTTAAATTTTCAATTTGATGCTTCTAATGATTTGAATGGTGAATTAAAAATGAAGTTTTTTTATCTTTTGCATTGTTTGCGACTATTCGTATGATGAATGAAAAAATAATAATTGAAAATTTGAAACCCTTGCTTGTTGGATTTTTGCGGTCAATACAGCATCCAGTTTAAAGAATTTCCATTCGCCAATAGAAACAACTCTTAGGAAAATTTTGAAATTGCGGAGAAAAACATTAGCTATTTCATACATTTAAATGCCGCAAGAGGTACGATTATTATGGAACAGCTGATATTTTGTTCGCAATTGCGAAGTTTCCACAAAGTAAAACTCAATAACTCACAAAGGTACCTCCCAATGGGGATTTTGTGTCATTTAAAATTTCGATTTATACTCTTTCTCTGCCAGGCGTGGAACCCTAAACATCGACCTATTTGTAGACTGGCCGGCCACAAAAGTTGTTCCATCGATCTCGGAGGAAACAAAGACGTAGACGGTTGCCAGGCAAAGTGTTGAACCACTTTGCCTCGTGACGTCGATCAAGTTGCCAAACAACACTTTCTTGTACGCTTGTTAGGTTTTTATTTCAAATTATTTAACTAGTTTAAATACTCTGTTATTATTAGTAAAGCGTATTGTTGCTCTAGAAAAAAAAACAACACTTTTGCCACAGCAAAATGGCATTATGCTTTTTAGTTTCGTCCGACATTTATGATTTCCACGAATCTTGCTTCTAAAGGTGTCTGCGACTGTATCAATGAAGATTTAAGATACATTAATATTGCACTTAGCACCATGAGGGTTTTTATTATTGTGTTCAAGAACTAGAATCTAATAGCTTTAGGGCCGGTTTTTGAATTGAGAAATTCACTGAGTAAATACTTAAGTAACGGTCTGTCACGCCAATTACTAGCGAAATTCTCAATTCAGAAACTGGCCATTAGCCTGTATATTATTAACACACATATGCGAACAGTGTAATGTCAAATACCAACAAAATTAATATGCAATACATACATAAACTAATTCCTGAACACAATTTGAAAGCAGCGAAACATCTTTCAGGTCAAAAAACACAAAAAAAACATGAAATTCACCAAAAATGCCGACACCTAATTAAAAAGGGAACAAATTGAAAGTTTTGTACAAACATGATAAGCGTTTTCCAGTAACGTTGTATAAACAACAGTTAAAGGATGTCTAATTTCTCATGAGATTAAAAGCCTTACGGTCTTATGAGATGGCATCTGAGGAGAAAGATTACTAGCATTACATTATGACATATAAATAAACAGTTATTTGTTATGCAAGGCTGCAAAGTTAATTTTTGGCGCGAGTACCTTGTATGGAAACCTGAGCAAGCGAAGGATTCTAGGATTGAGCCACGAGCGAAGCGAGTGGTTCAAATATAGAATCCTGAGCGTAGCGAGGGTTTCAAAGGTACGAGACGCTAAATAACTTTGCTGCCGAGCGCAACACACAACTTTTCACCTCACTAAAGCGAGGAAAATGTTAGGTGCAAGAAAAACAGTTTTAATAAATATTAAATTACTGTTAATTTATATCTTCGTCGCTGCTAGCTTCGCTCATATTTTATGATTTCTTTCGATTTTATCAAAAAACAAACCAAAATAATGGAAGTAAAGTGAATTCAATAAAGAGAAGAAAATTTTAAAGTTTTTTTTTTAAATCAAATTTTCTTGCCGGTCAGTGCGATTCTTTAAATGAGGCTGGCGCATGACATGAAATAAGTATTTGCATTTCAATCATCAATGGACTGGCTGCAGAGAATATAAACTATTACGAAACCAATGAGGTTCTATATATATGTAATTTATTGTACGAAACCTTTATTGAATAAAAATATTCGAATTTTAAAAACACTTCCCACGCTAGCGGATAAAGTGCGATTTTCCACGCAGATTTCGAATGATAAACAGAGCTTTTACGAGCTAGTCAGGTGAAAACTAATAAGCTGAATGTTGATACTTTATCTATCACTAAGTTCAACGAGGAGCCGTTTTTAGTTCACCCGGTAAAGTTGAATTGCAATGACCAGTGGTAAAAATACTAAAGACAAAAATCCAGCTATTGTAAAATCTCACGATAATTTAGATTAGCTTTAAAAATTGCTTTACAAGACCGTCGATTTTGAAACCTCTTTGAATATAATTAATTAATCACGCTATTTGTTCGGGTTTTGGTGTCGAAAGCCAATAGCAACATTACCATGGATACTCAGGTTGTTTTTTTGTATGCGAAATAAGTGGGAGCTTCGATCAAACATAAATTAAATAATAAAATTACTTGACTTCCAATAATTGAATTAAACTTAAGCTTGAGCTGCTACCTAAGAGATGTCTACGTTTCTACATTTTCTGACGTCACCACCACTAGGATATCTGACGGATTATTGCTAGATGATTTATACAGCGTCTAGTGACAACGTTACGAGAATACATGAACATAATGCTTTGTCTATTTTGCCATACCTTATAAGTAACATGAAATCTGACTACACCTTTAAGACTTTAATAACTTAAATACTTGAAGTGACCAGGAAGTTATTTTTTTATTAAGTAGACTCATGGCTTAAATTGGAAAATTTGGTAATCCAATGTGGATAAAAGTACCTCTTAAATCTAGACGACAAAGGGTATCCTAGTGTGGGGCCAGAAGCAATGTATGTGCGTATATGTAAATGTTTATGTTTATGATTTAACTTAACATTGCACATTCGGCGAACGTCAAAACCGTATCTCGTAGTATGTGCTACGCGCGTAGTTATAATATCGTAGCAGCTAAGGCGTAATAAAATACATGTAGGGAATTACTCGTGAAGCCTTTTTGTAGGTTTTAAGTGAACAATTATTTCATAATACAGTAAAAATTACAGTTCCGTGTGGCGCCGGATTAAGAATAGCGTCACTCCATTTCCTCCCGTGGATGTCGTAGAAGGCGACTAAGGAAATAAATTACCAGGAGACGGGCAGCAGCGTCTTCCTGAGATTCCAACCGCATACTGCGATCGCCAACCCGCCTGCCAAGCGTGGCGATTATGGCAAAACCCCTCATGGTTATGAAAACAATGAGGGAGGCCTGCAGTGGTCGTCAAAGGGCTGATGATGATGATGATGATGACAGTAACAATTATCGACCACCACAGAAATAATTTAAGTCTGAGTGGAGAGTTAATATGATTAAAAGACCCACTAACTACGGTACTTTTTTGTATAGGTACAATACAAATAAGCCAAGATTGTATGTTCTACCATCTTATAACGAGAAATATAATTGCCCGAATTAACTACTCGATACATACATAAGCTAACGCGTGCGTCTCCTTAACCCATGGTCAGATTTTGACAAATAGGATCTCAATCGATTCAAGTTTGCCCGAGTGTTATAGGCAAGAACTTAGTCATAGGCTATATAAAATTTGCATAAATTACGAAAAACACAAAAATAAGAAAAAGGCACATAACACCCTTATTTCGACGTTCATTAATTTAATATGAGTACTTTTATTCATTGCTCAATACTCATTACTAATTAAAAGTAATTGACACAGCTCTTAATATTTAAGAATTAGATCAAGTTAAACTGATAGAGGACGAATTAAAAAGGTTCTCTAATGGAGAACACGAAGCGATAAATGCAGTATATCTACGACAACCGCCAGCTCGCTGGACCGACGATCTGAACTTATTTGCCGGTGATGTTTAGATGACGATGGCCGAGGATTAAAAGAAGTGGAGTGCTTTGAGAGAATTCTATGTGCAGGCGCGGATGAAGTCTTAGATTGGATTGGATAGTAATGTACATGGCTTAGTTTTATTCCTTTATTCCACTGATTCCAGAAATACTAACATTACATTACATAGGTTCACGCCAGAAGCGCGGAGGGGTAGACAGAGACCAGGGTTTGCCATTTGCCAAGATATACTCATCCCCATCTCGATCGTGTTGAAGTTATTCAAAATTGATTCTGTCGGAGCAATGTTACTAAAAATTCAATTTGGCATTCCTACAGCGTGAAAAATTAAGATAGAGTCTTTTGAGAATGTTCCTTTCATTTCAGGCTTCCGTATTACCAAGCCCGGTCGACATTAACTATGTACGTAAGAGTAAAATGTCATTAGGGGGTAACTTAATAAACTTTGGCACAGAGTCTAATGACACTTTGACTTTCCACTCGGCTTAGGTTTAAAGCTCGTTAGATTAATTAAATTGTATTGCACTAAGCTATACGACCGACCTTTGTTTGTAATAAGAGGCGGAACTAAAAGTTAATTCTATTAAAACGGCATCTGTACTTGAATGAGACCGTAAAATATACACTATTAATGAAACAAATCTCCAGCAAAAGCAACACCCAATCAATATGTGCTGCCCGATGGCTGTGAGTTCTGCATAAAGAACCATGGAGCGCGCTATGTTGGGTTTAAGGGTGTACCAAAGTAATAAGAGGGGTAGGCATACCAGCATAGGTAGTACAATGGCACTAGTCACGCGTTTTGTGCGCGCTAAAATGACAGAATTTGACAGTTAATGTACTGGAAAGTCGCGACTTTTGACATGTTAAACGCACGACTAGCATCGTACCCATGCAGTGGTTTCAAATTGTAATTTTGGAATTTGTCTTAATACGTCAATAAATGCTTTCTATTCTATTTAATTTGTCAACACTGCTGTAAACATTAACGGCCGTATTTATAAAAAGTCGATTCCACTAAAACACTCTTAAGACTGAGTTAAAGCTGGTTTGTATCGGGAATTCCTCTTATAAACTGGCTTCAACTCCGCCATAAGAGTGTTTTAGTGGGATCGACGTTTTAAAAATAAAATAGGTAGATAGAATATTCTTTATTGTATGTATACCAGGAATTTCATATTGTAATTCTTGTTTATACAAGATTGTAAGTTTCCATCAAATATTGCTTCATCTGCCAGTTAGTTGGCTTGAAATAATTCTCCGTAATTTTCATCGGATATAGATACTTCAACAATGTAGCTGTTCTCAGAAGCAATATTAAACAAGTTTGTCTTCTGGTACTTATTGTCTCTTAAGTCCCATACTACAGCAGAAAAAATCAATTTTCAATTTCGATTTATATCCACAAAAAATACGTAATCTTATATTAACAACAAAGACCTTGTCGGGCAAGCAAAAAGTACTCAAATCTAAAGATCATCATCATCAGCCATTTGACGCCCACTGTGGCCCACGCCTCCTTCGTGGTTTTCATAACCATGAGGGGTTTTGCCATAATCGCCACGCTTGGCGGGCGGGTTGGTGATCGCAGCATGCGGTTGGAATCTCAGAAAGACGCTGCTGCCCGCCTCCTGATAATTGATTTCCTTAGTCGCCTTCTACGACATCCACGAAAGGTAATGGAGTGACGCTATTCTTAATCCGGCGCCACACGGACTAAATATATTTATAAATCTAAAGATATTTATTATTATATATCTTAAACATGAAATAAACATGTAGTTAAATTCTCTTTTCTTTAAGGCAAACAAAGTATCTTGGCATCAGTAACGGGCGCAGTTCTATCACCAGCCCACGCTTCAGTTACGTTTCACTTCAGTTTCTCATAAGTTCTTCTGCTTTTTGGGTAGCTATTTGTATAACAAAGCAAATCTTATTTTATCAATATATCCACTTACCAAATACAGCTGCAAGAAAAAAGTAACAGACTGGTTGCTAACACTCCCCTATGATTCTACTGAAGATCTCTTAAATATAATTTCCTAACTCAACCTCAATAAGATTAAATTGTATTTCATTTATTGCACAAGGTGCTCCTTCATACACACATACACACACGCACACACACATACTCACACATACACTCACTCAACATGCATACGCTCATTAAATACGCATGCATCTTATGTTTCCATTAATTTAGTGTTTTAAAATTTATATTGTCTATAATAACACTGTCGGTTATAATTTCCTGTTAAACTTAAGAACTTTAAAAAATGTACATACAATTGAGAAACAATGCATCATAAGTTTAGTGAGGGCCTGGAGATCTGTCACACAGGATCTTTCCTAGTATGGACTCCAGCCTCTCACATAGGAATTAGTCCTGATTACTCAAATTGTACCTACTATATGTTTTGATACCTCTGTGAGAAGGAAATAAACGAAATTACTTACTTACTTTGAACGATCTAATCGCTAATCAGTTTCTATGTTCGTAGGGAAAGTGTACGTAGCGAGGTGGCCTTTACGTGGACTTTTATTAGACACTTACAATATCCGAGACTTAGAAACTTTGTATATTATGCGAAACACATACACACGATGAAATCGGGGTGGTTTGAGAGCCGCGGTTATGAAATAAGTAATCAAAATGGCATCTATTTAGGCTATTTATACTTTTAAGTATGGAGGAAAAAGTATAAAAAAAAAATTGTTGAGAAATATTATTATTATTATTATACTTTATTGCACACGAAACATTTAACAGGACATTACATAAGAAATAACATGTAAAAAGGCGAGCTTATTATCTCTGTAAGTCTCGAAAAATTTGCGAACAATTAGTACCGCCTCTCCGTCTATAAGAACAATGACCCATGGACCCGCGGCGCCCACGCACCGCTCCGGTTGGCTACTAATGGTTCTCGCAGATTCGAGTTTATGTCGAGATATTTTCGGAAAATGGACATTATGCGCGTTTAATAAAAAACAGCTTATTCTTTAGCTATTGTCTATGGTTTTTAAACCACCCAAAGTTCATGATGTATAAGAATGCAAATGACGTCTCATCCGATGAGTTATTTACTTCAAGTCCTAACATTAATTTAACAACGAATGGGAGAGGCTCACTCTAAAGCCTCGCACGGAGTTGGACACACAGATTTAGAATTCAAGTTCTATTGTGCCGTCTCAAGAGGCTTTTATCGACGTCTCCTGGGCCTCTATTCAGAGCTTTTACGAAATACAAAGTCTATGCTCGAATTAATTAACGTAATTTTTTCACTACTTTTTTTCCCGATAACTCAGTGACCGCCTTAAGGCAATAGATGTCAAAATTGTTTACATACATATAGATAGATAGATAGAGAACACTTTAATGCACAACCAGAAAAAAAAATTACAACTATGATCTCTTAAATCACAATCATATTTATACGGAAACACACGCCTGTATTCCAGAGGACAGAGAGCAGGGTTTGCCACTTGCCACGGTCCTGACCAACCTCTTGGGTGTCCATTTGTAGTCTGATTTATTACAATAATAGTACATTATGATACAAGTGTGGTATGTTGGTCATTACACTCGAGTCGGTTTTTAAGCCTGAGCCGAAGGCGAAGGCTTAATGGAGACGAGAAGTGTAATGACCAATGCTCACGTGTTTCATACGACGTTTTGCAACACACTTGTGAATAAATAAAGTGAGTGTTGTATCAAAACAATATTTTTCGTGCGTGATTCGTGTTATGTATGGCGGTAAAATTCAAAACAGTATTCTTGTGCGCGCGCATCCATCAAAGATGGCTGCAATGCATGGCCATCTAGATATAATGAGGTTGCTAACCTATTCATAAATTTTATGTAAATTATTAGGTTTACATTAATTATTGTAAAGTGTTTGCTTAAAAATGCTAAAAATCTAATTTTATTGTACGAAAATGCTTGAATTTATCAAGGTAGATACTGATTTGTACCACTGAACGAAATAACTCTAAACATTTTTTTTATACATCAAAATGATATCAAAACTTCTCCGAGGTTGAACAAATAGTAGATTGTACAACAAGTGCATAAAACGCACCATTTTACTCGAGACGTTTATCCATCCGAGCGAGCTTGCGAGCGAGGATAGATATAAAGTCGAGTGTAAAATGGGTTTTATGGACGAGTTGTACACTCTACTTTTCACTTCGATTGACGACATTATTTATCGTTAATCAAAAAACAATTTTAAGTTGTAACACAAATATTACAATGAAAAAATAATTATGGTTCCCGCCAATTAACTTTTTTTTCTTTTTTTTTTCTGTAGGGACGTGACACCTGACTTAAGGTCGTTACATACTGCTCAGTTATAAAAACATTTTCTTTTTATAACTATGATAAGTTGTTGTTATGGCTTAAATACTATACTGATCTACTAAATTGAAAAATAAACAAATATAAAAAATAATAAATGAGACGAAATACAAATTATAAGTTTATTTCATGAAGTTTTATTGTGTACTTTGGCTGTTGGTATCTTTGCCTTGGTCTTAGAATACGAACGAAACGAAATAAAATAAAGAGGTTGTTGTATGAAGTTAAAGATGTTCGTGTGGCTGTTGCAGCGATTGCCTTGGTCTTCGACGAAGATTTTACTTTATGCTCTAGAGCATAAAAAGCGACTTTATGTCGCCTACGCACGACATAAAGACGAACTTTTAGAGCATGAGAAGTGAAAAAGGTTTTATAACATTATCGCACTTGGTTATAATGGTAATGCAAAACGCACGCTTTGATAATAAGCCACATTATGTGCCTTAATTCAGTGCAATAATAGTCATTTTATGAGCAAGTGTGTTGAAAAGAATGTTATAACTAGGTATCTGTCGATATTGCAGTAGTGTTTTCGAATGTACAAGAATAGCCCCGTCAGAAGAGCTGTTTTAAAACCTCACTAGATTTGTCTTGTCTTATTTATTTAAAAGCGTTTCGTTACGGCGAATTGAAGCGATTCAAGTGCTACTTTGTCAGGCACGAAGGCTTTCAGGCTTTAATGTAACAAACGAAATTAAGGATAATTTGGACAAGCCGTTGCTTTTTAATACGCTTTTATTAGCTGCATGTGTTTGTAACTGATAATCCAAGTCACTATCTCGTTAACGTGTTATATAATAATATGTAGGAATTCAGTTTTGACCTAATTCTAGCCGTCGTATCAATGTGAAACTTTGCAAGTTGCAATTTGAATGACCATATTTGATATCATCGTCCGGATTTGGTGATCGAGTCATGCATGAGTGGATCGAGGAATTCTTCAACATTTTATCTACAACTGCACTTCTAAAAATGTTCATTTAAATGGCGCTACTGCAGAACCAGTTTATTCACGACTAAGAAAATAAACAAAAAAAATGGACTAGTAAGAGTCGAACTCGCCCACCGAGGGTTCCATAGAAATTTGTAGGTACTTAAATATTATAAATAGTTCAGGAATCGAGTCTCGCAGTTTTTTCCGATCTTTTTCCGAACTTAAAAGACAATTTTTTATGATTTAATACATTTGTAGTATAGTTTTCAGATTTTTCCAAGTATAACACTATATTAATTGCCAAATTTCGTTGACCTAGATCAATGGAAAAAACCCAATAAATTTTGATTGCCTTGAGTGACGAAATATACGTCTTTTGCGGCATAATAATAATAATAATAATATTTATTTATTTCAGATAACATTGATCCATTTGATTAGTAAGCAATATACACACAGTTTGGTTAGTAGGCCGTATCTTTTTTTTAAGTTAACTTAGAAGATTGATTTTTTTTAGCTTCAAGCGACTGTAGACCTGAAAATATGGTTTAATTTTAACTCTATACCTCCAAGCGTTCCCGGGATAAAGGGTCTTCACAGATAGATTGACGGACGGACGGAAGGACAACAAAAGTGATCCTACAAGTATTCCGCTTTTTCCTTTTGAGGCACGGAACCCTAAAAAATACGCTTTTGTCAGAACATAATTATTTCCTCGTATCATTATCGCATTGTCAAGCTTTCGGCTAAGCCAAGAAGCGTGGGGCGCTTTTTGGATTAGATTTGATTTAGGCATAACGCTTTAACGCCTTTTACCTTAGCCATTTAAAACTACGAGACTAGAAAAATATTTATATTTTCAGCGAATAACCGACTATGGCGCCTCTTGTTAGTTTTTCAATCTATTTTATTCGTTTTAATTGAGTATGACGTATTGTGGCAGGAATTAGCTGAATAAATATGAGATTTACTTGTCGAAAATATTTATCTACATCCATTTTCTAATACATTGTGTTCATAATAGATGCTCTTCTTTTCTTTAGAAGACAAATAAAATAAAAGTATAAAACGGCACCGCAACGTATCACTAGCTTTGGCTATCTTAAACCAGAGAACTATCGAAGAGTCACTTGTTGGTACGAATATCTTTCGTTCTCTATCACGTTCCTTACAATAGAAATAAACCAAGAAGTCTTCGAGCTTAAAGCTTGAAAACATCGACCATCGTATCGGCGTCCCTAACTTTATTTCCATTGACTCTTAGTGCGTGGTAATAAGTGCCATTTGGCCTTGTTTGAGAGAGCTAGCGAAGTTTGCGAGGCTGCAGTGGACGGACTTAAGTGCTTGTGACAGAAGTACGAGTATCTACTTTATATCTACGTATGTATAGTTTTTTCTGAAAATATTGGATGTTCTGCCTTTCCAACTACGTGTACGAAGAAAAAGGTCACCAGATTTGCCGTTAGGGTACAAATAGAAGGGTGCTTTTTTGCCGAGATCGTGTAAGACAGTGCGGGAGCGGGTCGTTTCTTACGATTTTCGGACCCTACATGGCTTTTTGTTCAACAAAGTATAGAATGTTCTATATAATGTCCTAAGGCCGATTACGAATTTCTATGAATTTGAATACTCTAGGACCGATTGCGACCTTTCATCTGTATCTACCTTATTTTTTATTTTTACCAAAGTTAATAAGTGTCTTTTAGGCAACTATTTGATGTCTCAATAGGTTGCGCTTAACAAATACTTTATTAAAGAAATTGAGCGTAGCTTTCAATGCTGGATACAATAAATATTTCCTAATTATAGGTATCTTGCAAAATTAGAATTCACTATGTGACAAAAATTTCCATTTTATTTCTCGAATAAGAGCTATTGGCAACTTAAATTCATGATATTCATACTTTTGAGTGCCTAACCAATGTTATTTAGATAATTATGTATTTTTTACAGTTCTTTTACACACACTTCCTATTAGGTTAGGACAGTTATCTGAAGGGTAGTAGATACTTCGTTTGAAGATTCAAACACTCAACACACAAGAACGCCATCAAACGTAAGAGTTTGGCGAGTTTTAATGTATTGTATCACCTGTTATTATGTTATGTTACAAATAAATAAATAAAAAAATACTGGTGTTGAGAATTTCATCATGATCATCATCAGGCATATGACGCCCACTGCAGGACATAGGCCTCCTTCGTGGTTTTCATAACCATGGGGGGTTTTGCCGTAATCGCCACGCTTGGCAGGCGGGTTGGCGATCGCAGTATGCGGTTGGAATCTCAGAAGACGCTGCTGCCCGTCTCCTGGTAGTTGATTTCCTTAGTCGCCTTCTACGACATCCACGGAGGGAAATGGAGTGACGCTATTCTTAATCCGGCGCCACACGGAAAATTGTGCCCTTGCAATTCTCTACGTACAATCAGGAATGCAATAAACAGAGAACGATGCTAATATTTAATGGTAGTTGTAAACGTGATCCAACTTGATGGCCATCCGTGAATCAGTTCAGTGTGTCCTTGTCTATCAGACGCTAACTGACAGAGACACAGATAGCCTATATGTGAAGGGGGTAAAATATGATTCCCCATTCCCTCACTCTTTTTTAGGGTTTCGTTATCAACAAAGAACCCTTAAAGGTCGCTATGTCCGTCCTTCTGTCTGTCTGCGGCTTAGCTCAGAGACGGTAGTACTAGAAATCTGAAATTTGGCATAGACATATATTTGCTATAGGTTATTAATAAAAGCCAACAAAGCGGTAGAATAAAATGTATTGGGTTCCTTAATTTTTTTTTTTAATGTTCCTCCTAAAATCATCCATTCTATTGCGAGGGATGTTTTTTTTTCTCGTTTACCCTATAGTGTGGAACATGTTAACGAGTAATAGTGGCGAAACTTATAGTAGGAAAACTTCCTACAAATCCATAAAAAATAACATTGATGAATTTTACAACTTAAACTTTCCTAAGCACTGCACAATTTATCTATTGGATAATGGTTATCCCAACGCTAATAAAAGTAAAGGAAAGGAAAGGAAAACCGTTAAACCACTAGATAAAACACTAATGAAGTTGTTAATAATAAAAACCCCTCCTTCTACCGAACCCTACACTGTGCGTGGCCCAACACGCACTTGGCCGGTTTTATTTCTCTTACTGTTCCCAAAAAGCCTGCATTATACAACAACAAAAAAATCACCACAAATATACGAGGAAACAGCCGCCTTTAAGTCGGTAAAAAACAGTTCGCTGGTTTCTTCGGAGCAAAATCTAAATAGCGAATTCATAAAGGGCCATTCGGTCGGCTATAGGCCATAAAATAAGCAAAGAAGGGGTGTATTCTCGGGTGTAATGTAGGCAAATAGAACGACGGCCGTGGCGGAGCGTGGAGCGGGCAGATGTGTCGCGGCAAACGTGTAACCTCCGTGTAGGGGAGGGCGATGGTGGGCTGGCCTTATCGATAAAGTCTATGTCAAAGGCATTTGACAGGGTCTGGCATGCGAGTCTCCTAGTTGTTCTAGTTAGACCTGAGATTTCCGCACTTAGCCTCATAGTTGGGCCATTGTACCTAGCAAGCGCTAAGGTGTGTAAATACCTCAGACACTAGAGTTTCCTTACGATGTTTACCTTTACCGTTAGCAAATGGTATTGTTACTATAATGTACGTAACTTCATTATTCACAAATGTACGTAACTTAGAAAATAAAGTCATTGGTACTTGCCGGGATTTGAACCCACGACCTCCCGAATGAGAAGCCGGACGCTACCACCGCTTTTTTTATGGGAGTCTCCTAATCAAATTTCCATCTTACGGGTTCCCCGACGGCATGTGCAGATGTATCGCCGATTTTCTAAAAGAGCATTCAATCCGAGTAGTCATCGATGGTTGCTCGTCGGAACTAATGTCCATTAATGCCGGAGTTCCTCAGAGATCGATACTCTCGGCGACCTTATTTTTGCTGCATATCAACGACCACCGGCAGCCAAACACAATTGAATACGCCGATTATAGCACTGTCAAGGAGCGCTATCTGTCCAATGCACAGGCTGATGGAGAGCGCACCCTTGCTATGAGAGAGGCCATGGTGGAGTGCATAAGCTTGAGTCTACAGGCTGTAACCACTTGGGCTAACGATAACCTAGTCAAGTTCAAAGCCACTAAAACGCAGGCGTGTGTCTTCACCGCTAAACGGAGTCCCTTCACACATCTTTAGAGATATCTGACCATTTAGAGGTCTTGGGTATGAACCTTACCTCCAATCTTATCTTCGGCAGTTCCATCGAGTCCAAAGCCAAAATTGCTGCCAAAAAACTAGGGGTATAAAATAAGACAGTACTTCACGCCAAGGCAGCTTTCGTACCTAAACCAAGCACAGGTCCGGTCGTGCATAGAGTACTACAGCCACCTCTGGGATGGTACAGCCAAGTACCAGCTTGCGGCTTTGGACGTGATTGAGCGCCGAGCTATGGTGATGAGGAATTGACGAAGGCAAGATTACAGCCTCTGGAGCACCGTGCTTGCCTTTCCGTCTTCTACAAAATGTATTTTGCAGAGTGTGAACAGGGGCTACATGAACTTATACCCCCATCCCCTTTTTTCCATCGGACAACCTGACGGCTGGCTCATATGCCCACATTTGTCGGGCAAATTCCGCGAATTCGCACCAACCGATTAGAGAATTCTTTTATATTAAAAACGGCAAAGACGTGGAATGCGTTGCCGTCGTGTCTTTAAAACTAGAGTCAACCGGCATTTAATAGGTAAACACGTAACATCTTAGACCACGTCTTCGTATACCATCAGGCGTGACTCGGGTCAAGTGTCATCATCCACAAGAAGTCCACTGCTGGATATAGACATCCTCCATGGATTTCCAAAAAGACTGGTTAGAAGCGGCTTGCATCCAGCGTCCTCCTGCCACTTGGATGAGGTCAAGTGTCAACCTGTCCAAATTTAAAAAAAAATATATTGGCACAACATTAAGTGTACTTCGTGTAGTAGATCCTTATATTATCCGGTAAAACTTAAGATTTACCAAACTAATTAATACATTTTAAATTGTTCTGTAATTATCATCATTGACGGCTTTTAACCCTATGGTTTACCAACACATTATACATTAGGTCAGGGTTATTATTTTGAGCTATTTTGAGGACACAAATATTGTTAATTGTTTTATTTATATAACCCAGAAAGAAAAGACGTTCTACGTAATTGTATCGCATAGATACATTTCGTAGTTTTTATTCGTCTGATAAAAAGTACACGAAACCTTCATGATGCAAAGACTGATGAATGTTGAGGAATGTTGATCTGTCAGGATCGGGGCAAATGGGAGTCCCTGGTCTCTGCCTACCCCTCTGGGATACAGGCGTGAGTTTATATATGTAACTGTCTGTATACTGAATCTTATAATAAGTCTATGTTTCCTGAATAAATAAATAACTACAATAAATAGAATTTATAAATAACAAGTGGTACAATACCACCCCGCAAAAGACCGAATGTTTAAACTTGTGAAGTAAAGGCTTCATAGGTAAAATTTCATATTGATAGATTGATAGTAACGCTTCAGTGTTATTAATATTTTTGTGGAGGTATTATTGTAGAGTGAAATATATTTTTGTCTCATTTTACAACTTATTTTAATTGCAATTATATTTTGTGTTGTCGGATTTACTAATAAAAAAATAAAATATTAGTACCGTAAAAGGCTAGATGAATATAACAAAAACTACGCAAAAAATCCTTACACCTTATCGATAAAATCTATCGACTTAGCTCTTCAAATCCCTATGAGCGCGGGCGAGGGGTGTTTTTAAGTCGTCTTGCCTCCACCCAAACACAGGCCAAAAATCTTTATAAATGCAAACGAGACGGCACTATTGCAAGCCTGTAGGCCGAAGGGAGAGAGAGATAGTTGCATTCGAGTTAATGGTCTGCGGTCTACAGCAGATACAGCACGTTCTTACTTTTGCGGTTTCATCCAATTTCTACAAAGTTACCAAGTATTTTTTTTCCTATTAAGTGGGAAGCAGAGCGAAAAAGATTTTATAGATAGCGCCTTCTTACGTAGACTCATAGCGTAGAGCAAAAAGGATTTTACAGGTAGAGATAGGCTGATCTCTCTTGCGATAGGGCAGATAAGTCCATACCCAATATTGTTAAATATAAACTATTTATTATTTGCGCCACCTTTCCGTGTGGCGCCGGATTAAGAATAGCGTCACCCCATTTCCTTCCGTGGATATCGTAGAAGGGGACTAAGGAAATATATGACCAGGAGACGGGCAGCAGCGTCTTCCTGAGATTTCAACAGCATACTGCGATCGCCAACCCGCCCGCCAAGCGTGGCGATTATGGCAAAACCCTTCATGGTTAGGAAAACCATGAAGGAGGCCTGTGTCCTGCAGTGGGCGTCTAGTGGCTGATGATGATGATTGGTGCCTGTATTCTCTCCAAATAAATAAATAAAATTAAATTACACCAGAAGGTCTTTTTTTTTTGGGGAAAGTTGATCTTGCTGGTGGTGAGCGTGTTTATTAGTTTAGCCACCCTTACTGTCGATCATCATCGATGTCTGTCATCTGAAGGTAGTAAATGAGTGGCAGCCAAGAACCCGACGGGCGGTCAGTACGTAGACCGACAACCCGATGGTCGGACGATGTGAGCAAGTCGTCAAAGGGCTTGAGGATGTGAATAGTGAGAGACCGCGAAAGAGCAGAAGTGGGCCGATTGTGATGATGATGATGATTGCCGATACGTTTATTTGGTCGGCTATCTAAGGTTTTTCTATTCCTCAGCGCTTGAATTCAACAATGCGCGGTGCCCTGCATAGGGACGCCTGTATACAGAGTGTAAAAAATTCCACATATACATCTGAAAATTCGGGGTTCTACTTATTGTTATTAATTTATTTAAATTGGAAAGGGCTATGCTCGGAATTTCTCTACGAGATCGAATCAGAAATGATGGGGTCCGTAGACGAACGAAAGTCGTCGACATAGCCCAGCGGATTAGTAAGTTGAAGTGGTAGTGGGCGGAACACATAGCACGCAGAACTGATGGCCGATGGGGCCGAAAAGTTCTCGAATGGAGACCACATATCGGCAAGCGCAGCGTAGGACGACCAGCCACAAGATGGACAGATGACCTCATCCAAGTGGCAGGAAGACGCTGGATGCAAGTCGCTTCCAACCGGTCTTTTTGGAAATCCATGGAGGAGGCCTATGTCCAGCAGTGGACTTCTTGTGTCTGAATGATGATGATGATTTAAATTGCAAAACATTACAGTCCAGACTATTGCGTTCTACAATTAGCAACTATGATTATGATTGAATTGTCGATACGATCAACTTTTACTATGGGGAAAAGATGAAAATCGGGAAAAATTGCTCTTGCTGCTGATAACACCACTGCCAGTGGTAACGTGTTGTGTGGAATCCCGTTATAGGCTACATACTCTTAACTTTCTATCTATATGGGTAGTCCGTAAATAGAGCTCAGTGGGTCATGTGCCAATCTGTACCACAGCTTTTAAAATGCATAAGATAAAGGTTAGATAAAAAAAGTATTTTATTTCATTCAAAAAACCACAAATTGAATGGCACAGGTAAGAAAGTAACAACAATATTAAAAGTAGTGATTGCACAGATAGAATAAAATAAAGTTATGTTCATCCTAAGGTTGTCTGAAAGCGATCGCTTTTAGCAATAACACCGCCAATTGTATACTAATAAGAACTAGATATTAAGTACCTTATATCTCTGTTTGCTGGTGTGCAATAAAGTGTTATCTATCTATCTATATTTTGATCTGTGTTGTGGAAGCTAAGTATTTTCCAGGTTTGTGTCGAGACAGACCACACCCGGCACTGTGGATAAGGCCCACGAATTGCGAGTGGAGTTGGGAAAACAAATAACTAAGTGCCTTGGCTGAATAAGTTTCGAGCCTTTCAAAGCGGAATGAAATAGGTGTCACTTCTGGCTTCTAGTGGGGATTGCCGTGAGTTTTTCAAAGAAAATCTATTGGTCTAGCATTATAAACATAAGTGTTTTTAATGATTCGCGATGCTCATAAATAGTTACGTATTAAATGGGTCTCATCGCGACCACGGCAGCTGCATTGTTGCCGAAACGTGGGGAATTAAGGTAATAAAATTTTACCTAATAAATAATCGCTAATAGATTCGTTTAAAAATAACTGTGCTAAACATTAAACAGTCCATAAACGAATTTAATGCCCGACATATAACTTGAACAAAAATTCGCGCTGTCGGGATACGTTTGTGATAGACTCGTAAAACATTTTTTTTTAATAATTTTTATTTTGACTAAACTAAATTCCCGAGATTTCTATGTCACATCCCACGTCTCCCGCCAATGAAACGTGGAATACTTTCAAGAAAAGTCAAAGTTATTTATTCAAGTTATTTGTCGGGCTTTATACCTCAGGGCAGAGACCTTCTTTAAGCTGTTTATACCTCAACTGTAAATACCTCAGACACTCTAGTTTCTTCTACAGGATCTTCCTGTGCTATCACTACGAAAACGTCTAGGTAGGACCTTGTTTCATTTATTTATTAGACACGGATGTTAATTTAAGTATAATATAACCTGGCACCCAATTTTAGGCGTGCAACAACACTATTGATTGTCAGTTAGCTATCTACAAAACAGTTATTAATTTATCTCGCCTATGAGCTAAAGCGAGATTTGTTAATGAATTATCACAATATTCGAAGTCTAACTAAACCACAGAATACCCACCGGCGCGCTAGACCGACGACCTAAATCAGATTCCTGGCAACTGCTGGATGAGGATGGCGCAAAGAGAAGTGGCGTGCAGTGAGGGAGACTATATCCAGCAGTGGACGAGTACGTGCTGATTGATTGATTGAAACTAAAAAGAAACTCCAATTAAAAACATCTTCGTGTACCAACCAGTTGCGTGTGCGCTGCGGCTACTCTGTGCCCCGCTCGCTGAAGCACCTAAGTGTGATGTGTTTGTGGATGCGATTGAAAGTGTGGTGAAGGTATGTAAGAGTATGCTAGAAGATGTTTCATAGTTACTGCTCAATTATAATATTTTAACTCATTGGTCAGCTCAGCGCTTGAAATCGCCAATCCGCGGTGGGCACGCGTGGTGATTAAGCCCATACTCTCTCCCTGAGAGAAGGCCTGTGCCCTACAGTGGGACGTAGATAGGCTGCTTATATATATAACTCATTGGTCTAATTTTGTTATGTCGCAATATTCATTTTAAAAAAAGGATAGTAAGAGTATCTGTAGTCTGGCTCTGTACCAACTCAAACGCAGAATTGTGGAGACTTACAAATCAGAGGCCCACTAACGCAGAAATCCTGACTAGAAAGTGAGGGTGGCTCGGCCACAAGTTCCGTGGGCCAGACCAACATCCAACCAGGTAGAGCTGTGGCAACCTACGGGAAGGAGAAAGAGAGGGGCGTCCAAAAACCATCTGGCGCCGATCAGTTAGAGACGAAAACACTTGGGTTGGGATGAGAAGACCTCGAAGTCACCGCTCAAGACCGGAGACCTTTTATAAAGGCCCTATGTCCCTGATGAGGAACAACAGAATATAAGTGGTAGATGAGAGATAGCGAGATTCTGACTTACCTTCCGCCAACCAACAAGTAGTTGCCTTCCCGAAGCAAAAGTCGGAAGTAGTCTGTGTGTGTCTCGTTCCCCAGGAACTTGTGCGTGTCGTCGACACCTGAAACCAAATGGGAGGGTTAGTCGCCGGAAGACATGAGTGAAAATCACAATTCCATCTTAATAATTAATATAGACTAGATGGCTCGGGTGAGCTTGGTACCACCTAACGCCATCGTCGAAAGTAATCCGAATCCAATGAGAAATAATGGTGATTCCAATAAAAAAATACTAATTTAGATTTTTCCGATTTTGACGTAAAACGTCTTTCAGTTCGGTAGTAGGGGGTCACTTGCTAAAACCGCATGCAACGGAAACATGTCGCCTCGTCGAGGGCTTTAACTCTGTAACTACTTGTCGCATTCCTTCATTTATACATCCTTGAGTAGAGCAAAGAAGCCATTACTCAGATCGTTTTGACTCGTGCCGTTAGATGGCACCACTGTCGCGTGACATAACATTGCGCAGTTTGAGCTAAAAAGTAACGCTTACTTATAGACGTTTCACGTTAAACCAACAGCCGTGTAACCCGACATTGCCCCATCCGCTTTTTTAAATTTTTCGGCCGTTTCTTTGGGTACAATTTAATAATTTTCTTCTTTTCTTGTCCACTACACTATACTGTCCTCTTAACTTAGTCTAATCCAATCCCATCCACCGCATTTGTCCACCGCTGTCCATAGGCGTCATTTCTTTCTGTCTTAGCCAACCTAATCCAGTCGCCACCAGCAATCTGCTTCAGATCGTCGGTCCAGCGAGCTGGCGGGCATCCCTCGCTACCCTTACCGGTTCGTGGTGTCCACTCGAGAACATTTTCACCCCATCCGTAATCAGGGCCAACAACAGTTATAACAAATTTATTCTTGATCCGACTTGTACCGTATCGGGCGACAACTTTTAAAGAGGCATTTTTCGGCCGATTTTCGCTGACGGTTCTGAAAAGTGCTCAGTTATGCGTTAAGCAATATTCATAAAAACTTCATCTCTTCTTTTTGTTAGGGTGTATAATAAAAAGGTAAAGAGGCACACTTATGATATAACGCGGGGCAGATAGATAACTTGAACACAAATCCGCGCAGACGGGATGAGTTTGCGATTGACGCTTTTTTTATGTAGGTAGCCACTGTACAATTCCGTGTGGCGCCGGATTAAGAATAGCGTCACTCCATTTCCTTCCGTGAATGTCGTAGAAGGCGACTAAAGAAATCAATATCCAGGAGACGGGCAGCAGCGTCTTCCTGAGATTCCAACCGCATACTGCGATCGTCAACCCGCCTGCCAAGCGTGGCGATTATGGCGAAACCCCTCATGGTTATGAAAACCACGAAGGAGGCCTATGTCCTGTAGTGGGCGTCGAATGGCTGATGATGATGATGATTGAACACTGGCGTCCAATGGCGTACAATGGTGTACGTCCCACTGCGGGGACAGTTTCCTTACGATTCCTTAACCGTTACCGAGTGGTATTGCTGCTACAATACATTTTTTACTATTTGTTAATTTGACTAAAGTAAAAGTAAACAGGTAGGAGCCTTTTCAA
This sequence comes from Yponomeuta evonymella, assembly GCA_963969515.1. Classification (NCBI taxonomy): domain Eukaryota; kingdom Metazoa; phylum Arthropoda; class Insecta; order Lepidoptera; family Yponomeutidae; genus Yponomeuta; species Yponomeuta evonymella. Next base: position 11,242,809 of record OZ018360.1, on the reverse strand, counting down.
AGAGAATAGACAAAATAGAAGCCCACTGTTCTCCGAGCCTAGTTTTCGACGTACAGACACTACTGGAATACATTTATTAGAAATATAAATCGTTATTAAATTATCTTTACATCAAGATATTTTTGCTTTATGTACCGAATGAGAGCATGATGGCACGAGTCTATACAACTTGTTACGGGAATAACAAACAAACGGAACACGTTAGAATAATCTGCTAACTTGAAGCGATCAATTTGTGTGGAAAAAATGACATAATTAAAATTTTGATAATCTGACTTTCATTAGAATTAGGCCGTCGCAAGGAGAATTTCAAACAGAACCGGGAACCACAGTGGGTGTCCCAGAAAAATGCTCTGAGGATACATTAAAAAACTAATTACTTCGGGTTCATTAAAATGTATGACTCGATTCAGCCACGATACAGCTGGCCGCCGATGAGCCGGAGTTCTTCCCAAAACACAAGCGGTAGCGGGTTCGTATTAGGATAAAATATCAGTCTATGAACTGCTACTCACCCGCTGAAAACGTAGATAGATAGATACATTTAGGGCGACTTGCGCCAACTCACTGGATAAGTAAATAAATAGATAAATACACATCCAGGGATATAAAAAAATTACCTAGCTAATGTTATCAAGCGGGGTTGTCAGTCACACAATTTATCTATGGTTAGCCTAGCAAATGTCATGGTACAAGACGTTTTTGGACTTATTCACTGGATAGAGCTTACCCCATTAACCCTAAATAAAAAATGGTATTCCTACGCCCACAATATTTTTCAGCGACCAATCCAACGATACCCTACATGATGGGTTAAACGAGAAAGAAAATCATCCCCATTCTTCATGTTAGGGTTAAAAAAAATTCGAACATTTTAATCTTTAACTTTGTCGGCGTGATAAATATGTATACACATAACAAATTGCAGCTTTTTACTACCACCGGTCGTTGCGCTAGGCCGCGGATGGACAGACAGTCAGACAGACAGACGAACATGGCGAAACTATAAGGGTTCCTTGTAGGGCTACGGAACCCTAAAGAGGACAATACACAGATCCTTCACATAAGAGTCCAAACGGCGGATTTATCACTAAAAGTGATCTCTCCCAGACAACCTTTGGATGGGCAGGACTAATACGATGGAGAAGGAAGTAGAGGAACAAACATGGAAAGTTATGATTTCAGTGGAGCATGAACGACTTGCAGAATTAATTAATAGTTATTTGGTACGGTTATACCTCGAAAGTTTACTTTGTGTTTCTGTGACAATTTGAATAAATATCTTCTTTGTTCTTGCAAAGTCACACCAGGACTTAGTGTTTTTGGCAGAATGCACCAAGAACAGACCCGATCAGATTTTTATACGTGATTTGTAGATTGGGAATAAAAAATGTGTTGATGTTAGTGTTAAGGACGAAAATCGCTCCCAGCTTTTAACTGGGCCCCCGCCTAGGGGCGCATACACACAATCCCCTAGGAGTCGTTTGGTCAGCGCAGTGTCGCTGCGGCCATTGTGTGTGAGCAATGTGGAGCCGCCTTTATATTATAAGCACAAATCTACCGCAATGTTAATTAGCTACGACCTGGTTTATGCACAGAGGCACAGAAGAATATAATCGCTGCAGATGCAAGTGCAGAAAAGGAAGAAGAAATACCCTTCTTTAGATATGCAAACGCAGTAACTACAGGCTGAGATCGATGACGATAGCAAAATTTTAAGGTTAACCATTCTAATGGGTACGACTCCCAGAATGTGCCAATGACTTTGTTTTCTAAGTTACGTACATTTGAAGTAAAGTTATAGTAGCAATACTACTCGCTAACTGTGAAGGAAAACATCGTGAGGAAACCTGAGTTTCTGAAGTGTTCACATACCTCAGCGCTTCAAATTACCAATACACGGTGGGCTCATAAGCCCATTAGGCCCACACTCTCCTTATGAGAGAAGGCCTGGAGCTCTATTTTTGAATCACTCGTATCGCGTCGAGCGCTCGATTTCTACTGATTTTCGTTCGACATCTGAAATTCCGTATTTTTGAATCACTCGACTGCAACGAATGGTCCTTACCACTCGTCTCGCATGGCGATCGGTAGATTAATTGTCAAAAAACGATAAATGTGTGTTGGTACTGTTTGTCATTCTGAGTGTCAACAATCAAAAAGAGTTGACAGTATGTAGTGTTTTGTTTGTAACAAAAGACAAAGATTTTTTATTTAAACAGCCAATAAAAAAAGTGTTTTACGTTCCGTTTCTGTTACGGTAGTTTCCGGTTTTTTAATTTCTGCGTGGAATGGATAAAATACAATACTTCAAATTGTACTGGCAACACTTCAGGCGAACGATTCAAAAATACGGAAAAACTACATCATGCGACTTAGAAGACGAGTGTGACTTAAGTCGCATTCGACGATACAATTTCATACGAGGGATTCAAAAATAGGTCTCCTGTGCTCTGCAGAGAGACGCATATAGGCTACATAAAAAAATCTAAACAAGATTTATAGATATATGGCACAAGGCGTAGTTTAAAAGAATGTTAACAAATATACTAAAAATTATTTCACTATAAAAACCAACGATTCAACCGGAAACAGCATAAAATAAAAAAACAATGGTTGAAATTTATTTTTTTTATAAATATGCCTACATTTTCGATTTTATTGCCGAATATCGACCGTTACTTTAAAATAATTATTTAACATTATTGTTTGTAATAATGAAAAGAACATTCGCTCAAATATTGGTAGCGAGCTCAAAATCACGCTGTAGGGTTTAATCCATGCGTGCCTTTGGGACTCCGTGATTGCGTTGCAATTTCCGAATAACATATTTCGAATTTCCGTTCATGGTTCAACGTTGACGACAACGACTTTTTTTGTGCGCGAAGTAATAAGAATCTAAGGAGTAAGGCCTATGTCCAGCAGTGGACAAGCATAGGCTGATGATGATGATGATGATGATAGTGAAAATTTGATTGCAGCTCTGCTTTGACCTGTGAGACAAATCAATTCATGATTGACGGGGTAATAACTTACCTCTTCAGTTTCTGTGGATGGGAAAGGTTTTTTTTTCATCTGATAGTGCGTCGCAGCTCCAACGCCGTCTATTTCTGGGGCTATATTAACGGGATTAGCCGGATTAGTGGATAAGTATGTAGTTCATCCCGGTTCGTGTCGTCCTCCTTTATCAATATGTTTCGAAATTTTGATCCCAAACACGACACAAATCTTCGTTTTATAATGTATGTAGTTAGTTATATATTAACGGGTCTAACTGCGATGTTCGTTGAGTTCGTTTAATTTTTCTTTTGTTAATTTGTACACCCGTTCAAGGTTTAGCTATGGGTGAGTGTCACGAATCATTAAAACATTGGAAATCATGGTAGGAGGTAAAGGCCCAGTTTATGTTTCATGACCAATAGGGTCTTCTGTCTAGCGGTTTGCAGCTTCATGATGGTCGAACCTATGAGCATTGATATCATAGGTGAATTTGAATGGCGCCCGGGGGAAATAAAGAGTACCACTACTGTTAGTGACGTCACTTTTGGAATCGGTCTCGATAGATCGATTTATGCCGACGACGCCGATGTATTTTATTTTTACTCGAATGCGGTGAAGGCCAAAAGGAGGGTAATGTGTTCGGCTCGTATATATGTAAGTATGTCCGTGTCTAAGCTTATAAAAATATCTCAAACGATTTGTGTTGGCGCGAGTGTCATAGGCAATGTGAATTCAGAATGAAAAGTCACTAAAAAGATCCAAATTCAACAATTTACTCGTACCTCATTGCGAGGTATCTAGGTTGGTCCCGCCTGCTTAGTAGTTAATGCTCAGCAGTTGGGTTGTTGGTTATTTTTTATTTCAATTTTTTTTAGGAATGAGCTTGGTTATATTAGTCCTGGTTCATTCACTTATTAAATAATTTCTGAAAAAAATTGTTAAATAACTTATTTGTTTTTTTTTTTGCACTTGTAGTCTCTAACGTAACTTATGTAAGAATTATTCGGATTGAAATCGCGCCACCCACACGTCGTAGGCCCGTAATAGCCCCGTAGATGGAGTTCAACTCAACACCTCAGGCAAAACGATTTCCTTTACGGAATACCATTTGAATGGCAGTCCAATGCAATCGCAATAAGGTTTAGCAAACTTAAAAAAAAAGTATCAAATCACAGCCGCTTCCCAGCGAATAAAATAGCTATTGAATAACAACGTTCGCCTAAATTTAGGCCTTGAATTATAAGTGTTTGTGTTATGTGGATGTCGTGCTATGTATTATTTATTTATTTTAATTCTTTATTGCACTAATTGCATTGTAAGTGTACAAGGGCGTGCTTAAGGCAAGAAGCATTCTCTTCCAGCAAACCTTTGGTATTGAAGAGACTGGCGACGGGTAGTGCAAGTTTCTCGTTGATTACGCGAAAGCGGCGGAGCCCGAAAGGAGGGTGTTGTCTGGCTTGTATGCGATTCTAACCCCCGGTTTCTCGTACACTAACAAGCTGTTAATCTACTGTTAATAGCTGTCAGTGGTTTTTTTTTGTATGTACTTTGGTCAATTGACAGCTGTTAACAGTAGATTAACAGCGTGTTAGTGTACGAGAAACTGGGGATAAGTTCCATACATCCACTGGGGATAACTCCCTAACTAATGGTTAGATTACATTCTTTTTGTTGCACTAACCCGTGCTGAGGAAAATTTTAAAAACCTATCTAGAGGCTAAAATTCCACCCATGCCGGGACTCGAACCCGCGACCTCTGGCTAACCGTGCCAGCGCTCTCCCAACTGAGCTAATGGGCAAGTGCAGGCATCAGCGAAATTTCAAGCCTCTTTACAAACTTCTCTGTATTACGTACAGGCAGCGACATCTGGCCGAAGCAATTTATATAACTTGGTTAGATTTTAACAAATGAGATTTCAATCGATCTGTTGCGAGTGTAATAGGCTATATAAAATCAGCTTACATAACATAAGCAGCGTAGCTATACGTCCCACTGTAGGGCACAGGCCTTCTCTCAGGGAGAGAGTGTGGGCTTAATCACCACGCGAGCCCACCGCGGATTGGCGATTTCAAGCGCTGAGGTATGTGAATAGCTCAGACACTCAGGTTTCCTCACGATGTTTTCCTTCACGGTTAGCGAGTGGTATTGCTACTGTAACTTCACAAATGTACATAAATGTAGAAAACCAGGTCATAGGTATATGCCCGCACTGGGGATCGAACCTGGGTCTCTCGCTTCCGAGTCCGATGTTCTACCCACTAGGCTACCACCGCTTTCTCAGCTTCAGTTTAGTTGACTAATTATTATAACAGTTTTTTTTTATATTTTGTTGACTATTTTTTATTTCAGTTTTTTTTTTACATTTCGTTGACGCAGATCAATTGATTTTCTGCCCTAGTTCACATTCTATAACATCTTTCCGCACTCTGTATTGCTAAAGAGTACAAACGAGAATAGGAGCGAAGAAATACGGCGCGTATATTAGTATTTATAGAGGCCCGGTCATACAGTTAACAACAATGTACAGTGACTCTCATTGCAAGCGACGTAAGAGTGATTATAGGAAAAAAGGAGACCATCTAAAATATTTCGTATAGAATGCAATTCTTCATTATTTCAGCGGGTTAATTAATTAAGACTGTTCTTACGTGGATTATGCTGTCTCGCTCGCACAGTTTAACATTTAGTGATTGTAATATGAAGTCGGTTAAAAATGAGTAACTTTTGATAAATGTGGTCTGAGGGTCTCATGGATAATTACATTGCAGATATTTAAGGCATATTTTTCTTATCATACTATACGTTTGTGCTAAAAGTTTTGGATTGAGATAGTTTGATTCCAAAATGAAAGTTGTTGATTTCAAAAGAAAAGTTGTTCCCAAAATTATTAAATTTTGGGAACAACTTTTCTTTGTTAAACACTACGTACAGGAAAACCACCATGTAATTAAAATGTCCGTAATTTAATTATGCATCAAACCCTCAGACCACATTTATCAGAAGTTTACTCATTTTACTAAAATAATTAAAAAAGTAAAATTGTAGGTACGAGCGAGACAGCACGTTAGAGCTGTCTTAAAGGTGTCCCAAATATTATTTTCCACAGAGTCTGAACGTCTGTCAATTCCTCGGTAGAGACCAGAAGGAAGACTAAAAACTAGATTGATGGAAAAGCGAAGAAAGTTCTCAGAATACGAAGAATCAGTGAACGAATTCACGAGCAGGGTTTAAGGGACAGTGAAGATAAGGAAAGCTGACGCCACCATCAACTAGGATAAAACTATGCAAGGAGAGAGAAAGAGAAAAAGAGTTTGTCTCTAGTACCTATTTAGAAACTCCAAATATGGAGGATCACCAAGTTCTCTAAGTAGACAAAATTTTTGTGATGACTACATTCAGTTTTGACGATCAAACTGGGATAAAATATCGAATTTTATAGTAGTCTTTCTTGCACGTGTGCTGTTATAAAAATGTTTTAAAGCGTACTAAAGTATGCTAAATGTATTTGTGTAGCTGACTGTACACAGTTCTGCAGAAAAGTGATAAATATGTAGCGATGGACATGGGCCATTGTGTCGGGCTTGGATCGCTAATCCGACCACACGTGTTGCTGTACGGGTTTGCCGCACAGCAATTTTTCTGGGCCTCGATTCTGTTAGTGCATTGTCGTACAATGAGGGACACACAGTTGGGTCACGTGACGCGTTTAATCATACCATTGACATCTAGAAGGTTTGATACGTGTGCGCGTAGACTTTAAGTGGCAATGAAATGAATCATGCAGTGGTCATGTACTGCAATGGATTAAAAGTATCTAGGCCCTGATCTTGAGCATGTTTGTACAGTCAGCACATCAAACTGTACATCCGTGCACTCCACTCAATTACGTACGGACGACTTGGCGGCTAAAATGTAAAAGATACATATTAACTCAAATACTAATTCATTACGCGAACGTATATAACCGCTATTTGTCACACACACACACACACACACACATCCAAACCCACACACACACACACACACACACACACACACACACACACACACACACACACACACACACACATAAACTCACGCCTGTATCCCGGAGGGGTAGGCAGAAACCAGGGTTTGACAATCGCCACGACTTACGTCATGGCAATCCTGACAAACCTCCGAACTAATTTAATTTCCTCCTATTTTAATAACGAATAATAATATTCTATATATCTAACCTCAACCTATGTCAATTGTGCTGCTATCGATAGATTATATAACTAGGTACGTGACACGCCCAGCTCTGGAACAAATTCAAACTTACTAAAAAGGAATTAAAATCAGTTTTTGAACAGTTTACGCATAGTATTCCCTTAATTATAATGATTACTCGACGACAATTTTACCTGGTTTTCCCATTCAACATGGTCATCATTAAATCAGACGGTAATGCCTTCTATTGGCCATCCACAAGCGAAATCACCTAGACGCAGTAAAGACGGTTTTCATAATTAATGATAATTCCGGATAGTTGAAACTTTTTACTGCCTGACGCATAATATAGCGAGGTTTTTCTACTTTTTCGTTGAATCACACATACCAATGTTTTCCTACTTTTGTAAGAAAATTAAGTGATGTTTTTGACTTTTAAATTTATTGATGGCAATCACGGAATCTTATCATATAGGCTCTGATGTATTAAGTTTAAGGTGATTTGAGAAAATATGGTCAGGGTGGCGTTTTTTTCCCGCTGCCTTTTTCTCCACTATAAATACGGCCCGAAGGCAGCGGCTAACATAGTACTGTAATGCTCTACTTATTGAAATTCAAATTATGGCAATATATATTTTTATTAGTCTTTTTTATCGATGCCCTAGCCTAGCTGGGGATCGACTGACATCCAAAACAAAACGTAACGATTCCCTTCAAAATATTCAAAATAAGACGAGAAGGCTCTGCCAGCCAGCTTCTATAAAGGAGAATCGTTACAGTACACTGACATACAGCAAACAGAATGACATTCTTTATGTTGAAATAAATTATTGATTTCTAAAATGTTTGTTAATAATTTTGTTTGCTTAAATAAAACTTAACATAAAAGTAGGCAGAAAACAGGGTTTGCACTTATCATGAGCCTGACAAACCTCTTTCGTTTCCCTAAAATTCATTATTAGTCGCTGCACACATGCAGTTTTAGGTACTTTTTATTTTGCCCTCCACTAATAAATTCCTTATTTTGTCGAAGTATGTCTGCCTGGGACACGTCAATGGCCAAGTCAATCTATTTATTTAAAACATAAACAATTTTTAATATTGATATGGTCACTATAACATGCTGTCAGGTTAGCTAATTACGTAATAACTTAAGACAGAACAACCCTTAAGCAGGGACTGAAATAATTAACTGGACTGGTATTACATGGATCTCACCACTTTTTACGGTAGAAGAACTGAGTTGCGAGATTGGTTTTTTTACAAGTTATGTTTTCAATGGCATATACTTACTATACATAAGTACTAAACGAATTAGCATGTAATTTTTTTTAATTAGGACAGGTTGACACTTGATCCCAGTCACACCTGATGGTAAACGAAGACGGGGTCTAAGATGTGGGGATTTCAAAGTTAGTTACGCATTGTACAACACAGAGTAGGTATCTACTATTGTTTAAGACCCGGGAGAGCGTTATCGTAGAATAATTTACTTTAAGTTACAATACAATACAAAGCAACGTTATTCACATTTTCTCAACTATAAAAAACCAAGGCTAACGTTTCGTAAACGTTGAGTCAGTAACGATATTAAATCCTCCCCGCAACACGGGGTAAACACACCAAAAAATATCCGACAAATATCAGACAATGCGCACTCAGGGTCCATCCTGATCATCATTGTGACACTCGCCAACATAACTTTATATAGGTATATGAAACGCACATTCGCCCATCTAACAAACGCCGCCCATGGAGATGACACCGACCGAATTACACCGAACTTCACATATGGAATTTATTATTTTCTATTCTAGTCATGTGTTTTACTCCTTAGTGAGTAAACAGGTGAAATCGTATTGTAAAGCGCTCTTACCGTACCGCCGATATCACTCTTGAGTGCCCATTAAAATAATAGGGGTTAAAGTATGAAATTGCCGTTTTATTGCAATAGGTTCTTTGAATTGACATAGAATCTTCATGGTTTGAGGTTTTCGAATGAAACTTTTTTCAAATGGTTTCTATGATGTTCTTTTTTTAAAAAATGTGAAACATTTGAATATCAACTTTCAATTGTTTTTGTTATTCATTTTAGACAAGAAAGATGGATACTGCGAAAATTCGAGTGATTTTTGAATACGAGTTCCGACGCGGAACTAACGCGGCAGAAACAGCCCGCAATATCAATGCTGCGTTTGGAGAGGGGTCTACTAATGAACGCACCGTGCGATTTTGGTTTAAACGCTTTCGTGATGGAAATTTCGACTTAAAGAACGAGCCACGAGGAAGACCGCCCACACAGGTGAATAACGATGAATTAAGAGAGATAGTGGAAGCCGACCCTAGTCAAACTACCCAGGAATTAGCGGCATGGTTTAACGTTACCTTACCCACAATATTGACTCACTTCCGTCAAATCAATAAAAAAAAATACGAAAAATGGGCGCCTCATAATCACTCGAATTTTCGCAGTATCCATCTTTCTTGTCTAAATTGAATAACAAAAACAATTGAAAGTCGATATTCAAATGTTTCACATTTAAAAAAAAAAACATCATAGAAACCATTTGAAAAAAGTTTCATTCGAAAACCTCAAACCATGAAGATTCTATGTCAATTCAAAGAACCTATTGCAATAAAACGGCAATTTCATACTTTAACCCCTAATATATTGTTCGAAACAAAACTGCAATTTAAAAGCGAATGCTCCATTGATACATCGTAATCTGTCGAATTCTAAATGATTTGAGCGGGCCACCATCACAATGGTTTATAGAGACCGAAGATCTGAAATAGATTGTCGGTAGTGGCTGGATGAGGATGGCCGAGGACAGCAAGGAGATCCTTTGGATCTTGATTGAATCTTGGATCTTTAGATGTTTGGATTTTAAATGAGTACTGATAGAATGTATTGAATCATCATCATCATCATCTGCCATATGACGTCCACTGCAGGACATAGGCCTCCTTTGTGGCTTTCATAACCATGAGGGGTTTTGTTATAATCTCCACGCTTGGCAGGCGGGTTGGCGATCGCAGTATGCGGTTGGAATCTCAGGAAGACGCTGCTGCCCGACTCCTGGTAATTGATTTGCTTAGTCGCCTTCTACGACATCCACGGAAGGAAATGGAGTGACGCTATTCTTAATCCGGCGCCACACGGAACATATTCGTATTGGAACATATTCTAGACATTTTATTGGAACGTACTGCTCTAATGAGAATATTTTAGCTCTATTCCTAAGTTGTTGTAATCCGGTCTTGTTTTCTAGAAAAGAAAAAAATATTCAAAAAAATGCGTGTGTCTGCGAGCAAGAAGTGATATGGAAATGACGTTCGCGTACGTTCTTTATGGCTTAATAATAGTATTACAGTCCATATAATTTTGGACAAAAATCGAAACTATGCTTATAATTCGTATCTTGACAGCAGACTCTAACAAACAACAGTGTCTATTTAACAGCAAAAAATTACATAAAATTTTGAAACTAACCACTTTCATTAAATATCTATTTATTTTATTTATTGATGGCGACATCTACAGCGAAATAAACAAAATATTACATCTACATACGGATACAGCAAATTAAGTAAAAGCTTTAAAAAGATCAAATGACAAATAATAGAGTGGTCAAATATATTTAAACCAGAATCACACAGTCTGCAATGCGCACTCTACCGAAGTAGACGAACATTCGCGCAATTCGCTCGGTGTGCCGCGCCCATTACCGGACACATTGTAAGGTAAAGGTGCCTATTGTTGGCCGAGCGGGACATTTTGTACGTCTACCCACTCGTTAGCTTTAATGGCGGCGGCTATTCGCGCTGAAATACGCCCCGTATGTTATCACCTTTCTCTTTTTCATGCAGACAGCGGGCGCTCGCAGCCTTTGTGCTGTGCTCCCAAAAATTTAAGGGTTGCCGTCGATGCAACGTGTATCGTGATATGTCGGGGTTTGGTAAGCGAACGAAGGGCCAGAAGGCTCTTTCGTTTCTCGTGGACCTCCAAACCCCAATTTCACCATTCGAATTGATACAGCGGTAAACTTGTTCTTAAACGCTCTTAACTCTGCAGGGTTAGGAGCGTTGAATTCGTTCGACGTTTTTCAGGTGAGCATATTTAAAAAAATATGGTGCTAGTTTTGAAAAATAAAAATGGGTCATCAAAAAAAAAATCTAATCACGCAATTTTAAGTATATGAAAGAAATAAAGAAAAATACATTTATTATGACAAAAAGTCACATCACAGAAATAAAATAAACAGATAAGTGATATGTTAATATGAACAACAATAGAAAGAAAACGAAATACACAAAAAACATAGATGTAGTCTGTATATCCTTACGTCACACCTATATCTTTACACAGGGTGCATAAAAAACCCCTTATCTAGCCGAAAAGGAGAGGGTCCCACTCGCTTTTACGAACATATTTTTATCGTATCCCACGGGAGGGAGAGGGGGAGTGGAGGGGGAGTGGAGGGGGAGGAAAGAGGGGATGGGGGAGACCAAAGATAGAAGGAGGAGGAAATGGTGGAAAGCAGGAGTGGCGGGGGAGCTATGTCCAGCAGTGAACGAGTACGGACTGATTGATTGATTGAATGAATGAACCTTCTTTACACCGCTCCGATTTTATGAGGCTTTGTTATGGACGCGTGTTTTTCGTGTTCAGATTGATGATGTGTGTAGAGCTTGTGTATTTTTGGGGTTCTGTACTGGAACAGCACAACAGTATAATAATAGGGATCCTGCCACACAATTTACCAACACATTGTGTTTTATTATATCTGTTAGGACATTATACACTCTACGCTGTCTGCCTATTTGTCTAATCTATAAAATGACGCATCTCTTGGAAGTCAGATGCCTTTTTAAATTCCCTAATAAATATAATAAAAATACAAACGCAAAAAAAAACTACGTGGTTTTGTTTCAAGAAACATGTTTTATTCAACTATTTCAAACTGAATGTTTGGGTAAATACTTAACACAAAAGTGTCGTGTGGTAGTTTGAAACATTCGATGCGAGTAAGACTCGCACTTGGCTGATTTTCTTCATTTAATTGGCTGTTATGTTGAGGAAGCGAAAGTGATCTGTCAGGATCGTAGCAAGTGGCAGTCCCTGGTCTCTGCCTACCCCTCTAGGATACAGGCGTGAGTTTATGTTACGTTATGTTATGTTATTTTGGAGTTTTCCGGCAACACCGCGCACGTAAATGTGACGCCACCGGTTACAGAATTAACATTCGGGGAATACAACTAAAGGCAGCATTTCTGAATTATGACGGCTAAGAACTGCGCTACGTTAGTGTAGCCGCCAAAATTTTACAGTGTTAGGTACCTAGTTAATAAGTAAAGTTAGTTTCTAAATTTAAAGACAAAAGTGGTTAGGCGCTTAGTTTGCTAATTGCATGCAAAAATCTATGTTCTATTCTTCAGCAAATAGTCACGAACATCGTGCGTGTATTTTTTTCTAGTAGGTAGGTTTTCTAGTAGCGACAGGTCACTGAAATTTAGGTGGCATACTAGTATAATAGTAATATTAACTAGCATTTAACAGACAAGCACGTAACATCTAATACTACTTCGTTTTCCATCAGGTGTGACTGGAGTCAAGTTTTAACCTGTCCTGATAAAAAAACTACTTTTAACTGATTTGATAGACATTTTCAAACTAAAACTTTCGTAAGACACATTATTAACTCAATTCCGATATCACTTACTGAATAGACATTAGTCACTTCCAACGGTTGGCGTAACAGGGAATAAGCCTATGCCCAGCAGTGGGACCTATTAATTGGCTGGATAGATAGATAGAGGCAGAAGATGAGATTGGTCGAATGTATCACTAGTCGGTCACTGCAACATTTCTAAAGATGCAGTAAAGGTAATAGCGTGACTCACGCGCTGAAATATCAATAAAATACAAATTGAATAGAATCCCAAATGCTGTAACTGTAATAGGTAGAACTGTCATCTTAATTTGGTCGGTTAGAGAAGGAGTCAGGAGTCGCGAAATTGCAGTTTGGGTTGTATCAGTCGAAATCAACAAGGTTTTATCCATGTATTCATACATACATAAACTCACGCCTGTATCCCAGAGGTGTAGGCAGAGACCAGGGACTGGCACTTGCCACGATACTGACAGATCACTTTCGCTTCCTCAACATCCATTAGTCGTTGCATGCAGGTTTCGGGTACTTTTAACCGACTTCAAAAAAGGAGGAGGCTATCAATTCGACGCTATATATATATATTTTTATCTTTGCTAAAACATCCCCTGTGTATTCATTAATCTGAGATATTAACTGTCAAATTCTGACATTTTGGCGTCATAAATCGTGTGACTCGCACCGTCACGCTTTCGTTTAGCATTGTCGTTCAATCAACAAAGCTAAGACATTTTCTAAAATAGTGCGATTTTAACTGATACTCGTCTATATTAATATTGGGGTTGAGTCCGTTATTTAATTATTCTACCCGCGTCTCAGCCTAGTTTGCGGTCCGTAGGGCACCACGCAGTAGTTAGACAGGTAGACTTAAGGCGCGTTTAGACACAAAAATGTTTCAACTCTATTTATAGCTTCTAACTTAAAAAGGATTTAAAAGGAAGAGCGGGTGATCGTGTTCCTCCACTATAAAGGAAAATTTCCCGCCGGGCAGATCGTATGCTTGGGGACGGCCGGTCCGACTGATGTTCGTCGGACGTTATACCTATTTAAGAACGCAGGAACGTCGGAGTCTATGGTGCGCGCGCAGAGTTGACATGTGCTCGCCACAGTTACTTTCAAACCTTTTTACTCGAAATGCACGAGGAGAAGTGTAGGTATAATCCCCGGTTTATGGTAAACTCTACTTTCTTGACAGCTGTCAGGAGTTTTTTATGGACTTTGGACAACTGACAGCTGTCAACAGTAGATTAATAGATTGTTACTGAACTAACCACACGGGTAAATGGCTTAAGACGCAGGCGCGTCTAGTAATCATCTGTCTGAACGTGCCTTTAGGACTAAGTTGGCAGGGCCGGCATTAGACTCAGACAGAGGAGAGCTGAGTTTGGACAGTGGGGATTATTCAAGACAGGTACAAATACCTGGCTACGCGTGAAGCTTCCCGGCTAGCACGGGTCGGTGTGTTGCAAATTGATTCTTTGGCGAACGGGCTATCTATATATATACAGTAGATGGACCTATTTATGTTGCACAAAGCTTAACTTATGTCTATTTTCACTGGAATTTTCACCGTTTGCAGTTTGAACATGTGTATTGCACAAAGGTGTACATAAGTTGATGATTTGTCCCAATAATGTTAGAAAGTGTGAAGATTTGGATGTTTGTTACTCAATCACGCATAAGCGGCTGAAAGGATTGACTGGATTTTGGCATATGAATTGTATATGAAGAAGAGGGATGATTATCCTTCTACTTCATATCGTCGGCTTACTGCAAGAAGTCATTTACTGCAAAAACACACTAACCACTTTTTTAAAGGTGTGGACATAAAGATGTATTGAACAATGATACAATAGTGATGTTTTAATATCAGGCATTATTTTAACGATGTTATAAGGAAGAGAAAATACAACCATTAACTAACACGAACTAAAAAGTCGTTTTTCTCCCAATAGTGAATATGTCGGTTAATGAGTTCTTGCAATAAGCCGACGATATACAGGTCGTACAGTCTGAGTTTGTGCACAATTACAATTCTCAATTCATGTTATGAAAACACAATAATTGGGAATGATTATGAAGTTTACACAGACAAATGGCATACGCTATCTTCAGTAACTTAAGAAAAAAAAAGAGATGTTGTTACGATGTAATCGTTTGTGACTTACCAAGATAGGGGTCAAGGGTTTGGTTCCCTCTGGGGACTGCCGTACTTTGATTGGCACAAATGGTGTTTTTCAATATTTTTGATAGCCTTGTCTAGCTACCATATCACAGGGCATCTTGGCTCGGGCCCAAAATAAGTGATTGTGGTTGTGTCAATGTTATGTCAAGCCACTTTATGATGACATGACAAAGATAATGGTGATAAGAATAATACCAATTTCCACACAACACAATCACTTATACTGGTCCCAAACTAGGATGTATAGCAGAGTGCTATAGCAACCAGGCAAAGGATATCACAAACATGGAAATACACCTACACTGAGGCCATTTGCATAAATTTACGGCGGCCCCCAGTGCGAATCGAACTCACGACCTCCGGTATGGTAATCAGACGTGATACCGCTAGACCAACGAGGTAGTCAATGACATTTAAACAATAACAATGATGACAGTAAACATAAAAAAATAACAATGATCATGAGAGGTAAAAGGTATTTTCTACTCGACGAGTAAATCTGGAAATTTAAATATTATTATCCTTTCAAAAGTGCCAATGAGTCAACGTTTGCCACTAAACAACGAAGCCCTTTCCAATACAGTCAGTCATATTGACGAATTTGTATTCAAGAAATCGAATTGAGTTCAAGTCGGTAGGCAACTAAAGGCGTTGATTTTAATTTCCTGTACACCGATGCAGTCTCCGCAGCCCCTTGCCCCCCTCCCCCTGTCCGGGGGTTGGGGGACGCCTGTAACATTACAGGCCGGTTTATGATTGAGCAAGTGTTAGTTACTGGTAAGTGTGTGAGTTTTAATTAGATCTTAAGGTCGTAAAAATATAGGTATAGAATCTACTACACCGTAAAAAGTCACATATTAGTGAAAATAAACAAGTAAGGCTGGAGCGTCAATGGCCTTTACACTTTATTTATGCAGTGTTTTTGGAGCGACATTAAAAAGTCATGGTCGAGAGCCCCCTGCTGGTCAGAGCTTAAGGCCTATGCATGCATGCCTCTTGGCGCGATTATACTTGGAGCATAAACATTGGCGATTCAAGGAAAGGCCCCATAATCTGGTGTTACTACATACTATATAGATAGAATAGGCTATAATGATAAGATAAGATAAGATAAGAATATTCTTTATTGCACACAAGAAACGAGACATAAAATATGAAAGTTACAATGAAAAAGCACAATAGGCGGCCTTATTGCTAACAGCAATTTCTTCCTGACAACCTTGTGATGGAAAGATTGCCGAAGGAGAAAGAGAGACGGGTAGTTGGTGCAAATACAAATAGTATGTACTTAAACTTAATAATAAACTTACATAAATCTTACTTAAATAAAAAAATCTATTTAGAGGCTTACTGAAATAATTGTTATAAACTACTACACACTCGTAATGACTCTTAAATACATACATAGAATGAATACGGTTCACCTCAACTTCCGAAAAAAAAAAAAAACTGTAATTTCGTAATTTTTATGTAGCCTATCAAGGCCCGCGCTGTGCATATATTTTAGACGAAGCGATTTGAGCACTTTTCGACCCCTATTTTAAGCCAGTTAGGTCACATGACTAAAAATTTGCGGAGGGGTTAAGGTTACCGAATTGAAAGATTACTCTAAATTTCATGGTTCCAGTTATTGTAATTTAGAAGATGTGGGGTCCAAGAATGGTAATTTTCAGCACTCACTGATGGATCATCAAAAGTCTAGGGTACTTCTAATTGAACTAGAGATGCGAAATTTGGAATATAAACAGTGTTTAATGTACTCATTAAACACTGTTTATATTATACTTGGCAAGTTTTTATTGCAAAACTATTCAACATCTTCTAAAAACTAGCCGAGTTTGGTCTATAGATTTAAAAATTACACCATTTTTCCTTTTTTTTACAACATTCCTAATTCCGTGAAGACAAGGAACTTGGCAAGTTCGTGGTATATCGAAGTATTTCTTTGGGACGAGAAATTGGCTAGTTTTTTACATTTATGTTTTGTTGGGATATACGTCCCAATGTAGGGCACACGCCTTCACTCCGAGAGTACGGGCTTAATTACCACGCGCCCCCACCGCGGATTGGCAATTTCAAGCGCTGAGGTGTGTGAAGACCTCAGATACTCAGGTTTCCTCACGATGTTTTCCTAGACCGACAATACGAATACAAAAAGCTTTTACTTTGGGGACAGCAATACAGACAAGAGTAATATTATTCACTAGCTGTGCCCGCGACTCCGTTCGCGTACATTTCGATTTTTACGAAGCAGCATTTGTATGGGGGCCACGTCTTATCATAACTGGAACTAGAATTTAAATAGCCTATCCTGTGTCCCAGATGTCTATATGTTTTTATACCAAATTTCATCAAATTCGGATAATTGGTTTAAGAGTTATGGAGGAACATACATACATACATACACACATACAGAAAAAAATTCTAAAAATCGTGAAATTAGTTTCAGTATCATATATTGAGCCTATAAACACAATATCTCTGAAAACAAACTAACTTACTCCATGACCGACCCTTACAGATTTATTATTAGTATAGATAGATAGATAGATAATATTCCCCATTTGATTTTAGTACTTACCCCAATGCGGCGTGCGTGTATGCAGCAACGGATGAATGTTGATAAAGCAAAAGAGGTTGGTCAGGATCGTAGCAAGTGGCAAACCCTGGTCTCTGCCTACCCCTCCGGGATACAGGCGTGAGTTTGTTATGTCTCTTTCCCTTTTATCCACACCTGTGTATCAGCTCCATAAGAACGTATGATAATTGCTGGATCGTGCAGCAGATAGAAGGAAGGAAAGAAAATATTTTTTCACATTGCCACAAAAGTGATCTGTCGGGATCGTGGCAAATGATAGGCCCGGGTCTTCGCCTACCCCTCTGGGATACAGGCGTGAGTTTATGTATGTATGTATGCCACAAAAGCACATATAAAAATAACATAATTTATATACCTAATCGTACAACCGGCTCACAGTCGCCTAATTGCAAAACACCCTAGGATCTCTCCCCATGCGGGAAACAAGAAACTGCCAAGTCATTTCGAGGAGTTGCCTAAAGAACGTGGTTTTGAATAATAATCGCGAAATTTCGACCATTGTGTTTTCGAGACGCTGGCGAATGAGAAACAGAGTGCTCTGTGAGAACAATGAATCCGTATTCCGTTAAAATTGGATTATATGACCAGTTAGGTTTGTATTAATAAATAAAAAATAAATAAATGACTAACTCGCTAACTATGAAGGAAAACATCGTGAGGAAACCTTAGTATCCGAGGTGTTCAGATACCTCAGCGCTTTAAATTGGTAAAAGTGGTGATTAAGCCCATACTCTCTCTCGAGAGAGGGCCTGTGCCCTACAGTGGGACGAATATAGGCTACCACGCATAAAAAAACTTCCATACAACAACATCACATACATGGAAATACACCTGGACTGAGGCCATTTCTACAGCATCGAATCCGGCATGGTGATCAGACGTGATACCGCTAGACCAACGAGGCAGTAAAAAAACCGGCCAAGTGCGTGTCCGGCCACGAACAATGTAGGGTTCGGTAGAAGAAGGGGTTTTTACCTGCTTTACAGAACTAACAACTTCGTCAAAGTAATTTTCAATGGAATTTTTACGAAGTTTTCCTATTATAAGTTGGTCGCCTATTACTCGTTAACTTGTAAAGACCACTTAGCCGTGATGGTTTTCCTTTTACGTGCTACTGCCCTGAATTTTTTTAACGTTTCTACAATCAACCGTTTAGCCCCGTTTAGCCGGGAGAGGGGGGGACGCCCTACTGGGACGTAATATTTCGCAAACGGAACCCTAAATCGAAAAATTGTCTTCCTTCCACAATATTTTTCAACGACCAATCCAACTTATGGTGTAGGTGAGAAAAGAAATGCATCATTAATTTAAGTGTAGGGGAGGCCCCTAAAAATCTTGTATGAAAATACTTGCTTATGACGTCACATTTCAGAGCAATCTTTTTATGTTTAATCTATTTAAAAATTGTAATAACTAGTAATTGACTAAAAGAGATACATTTTCCGAGATATTTTGTAATTTTTGTTTTAATCGAGCATATGAAATAATTTATTGTTGATCGTATCAAATACCGTATTAAGCGTTAATTTTTAGCTAAAACCGCGCAATGTGTTACGCGGCACTGGCGCCCTCTAGCGGCACGAGTTAAGAGGATCTGGGTAATGGCTACCTACTTTGCTCTACTCAACGATATACAAATTAATTTGTACACGACACGTAGTTACAGAATTACATCCCTCGTCGAGGCGACTGGTTTTCTTTGCATGAGGTTTTAGCAAGTGACCCCCTACTACCGAACTGAAAGACGTTTCACGTGAAAACAGGAAGAAGTTTTCCAAACCCGGCCTGCGTGCATGGAGCGACTAATGAATGTTGATGAGGCAAAAGAGGTTTGTCAGGATTGTGGCAAGTACCCTACCCCGCCGGGATACAGCCGTCATCATCATCATCAGCCATTTGACGCCCACTGCAGGACATAGGCCTCCTTCGTGGTTTTCATAACCATGAGGGGTTTGGCCATAATCGCCACGCTTGGCAGGCGGGTGGGCGATCGCAGTATGCGGTTGGAATCTCAGAAGGACGCTGCTGCCCGTCTCCTGGTAGTTGATTGCCTTAGTCGGCGTCTACGACATCCACGGAAGGAAGTGGAGTGACGCTATTCTTAATCCGGCGCCACACGGAACGCAACGGCGCCATACAGCCGTATGTTTATTGTATGTATGTAGGAAGTTTTCTATTTTGGCTAAGTCTCGGTTCTCTCCCGTACAGTGTACGTATTTCCATGCACACCGGAAACGCAGAATGGTTCTGTAGTGGACAGATATGGATGCGTTTCCGGTGCATTCGCGCCGGCTCGATTAATCCTGCGCACCTACGCCCGCCTTTGTTGCCAATTTAGCCGACGACGTGGATAAATTGTGTGGGAAAGATTTGAGATTTGAACGGCGGAGAAATCTGAAACCGGCGGATTTCGGACCGAACCGTTTAGTGTAATTTGTATCGTTTGTCATCGATATCCTGAGAAGAAGGGGGAAAAGCTGGCTCCTGGTTTCTGTTGGTCAGTCTTTTACAACATGATCAATACAAGAAACGGATGGATCGTGTATTTGGCTTTTGCCCGGCGGCAATATTATGAGAGCGAGTTTATCTAATTGACCACAGATGGTTTCGAACTGAACGATGCATGACTGTAACTACACACGTATGTATTCAATGAATAGTTTTTAAGTTGTAGTGCCGTTACAGTTAACGTCCGGTTTTCTTTCTTCATCATCAGCCATTTAACGCCCACTGCAGGACACAGGCCTCCCTCGTGGTTCTCCAAACTATGAAGGGTTTTGCCATAATCGCCACGCTTGGCAGGCGGGTTGGCGATCGCAGTATGCGGTTGGAATCTCAGGAAGACGCTGCTGCTGCAAAAAATGTTTTCTTTCTTGTGATGTGTTAATTTGTTCCATAAATGTCTTTCTTTCTCTCTGTCTTTATTTTAATATGAAATCGTTGAATATCGAAAAAAAAAGATTTTCAATAGCAAAAGACGAGTAGGTAGATAGTTATAGTTGTATTAAAACATAATTGTAAACAAATATCATAGTTCCTTTCGTACCATTCTATTTCTATCTTGATCACCCTTGTTGTACGAGAAGTTGTAGAAAGGTCCAGTAGAACTTAATGGAGTAACTCTACTTATCAATAAAAATGAATTTTCTTATGATACAAACTCTGAAATACCGAAAAAAATATCAGTCAATAGAGACCCTATGCTTAAAATCGAAAAAGTAAACGTTTATAATCGTCCATCAATAGAGCTCTCTGTTACCTAGATTTAAGAAATCATATTTGTCATTTTTTTCTGGTTGTGCAATAAAGTGTTCTCTATGTACATTTGAATGCCTTGTTAGCCAAGCGGAATCATGCCGGAGGTCGTGGGTTCGATGCCTCCTGGGGGCCGCCGTACATTTGTAGAAATATTTCTGATGACGTTGCCCGGTTACCATAGTACAGGGTATCATAGTTTGTGTCTAGGACAAGTAATTGTGTTGTGTAGAAGTAATTATTATTATCATATCCTCTTCTACCTATTATTAGAATGCCTGAAGTTGTACTACATATTAATTGAACCTTTCAAGTAAAAGGTGAGCAAGTATGTTTCGAACTAAACTGCTTTGAAGAGCTCGATTTTGTCAAAGAGCCCGGAAGTTTAAGCGTAAAAAATAAATTTTCCCTGCATAAAAAGTTTGAAAGAGTAATCTCGAACGGTCTGCGGTTGACCAACATCGATAGATCAGGGTCGACTTTTGATAGGTAAGTATCTATCCACTGGAGCTGGGTGGGATGACTGAGTTTGATGTTGCAAAGTGCATTGTGTCACAAATAAATGCAAAGCAGTTTAAGGATTAGTAGTACATACGCGTCCTACTTCAAGCCTACTCTCAGAGAGACATAAAGAGATAGAGTAAACAGGAAAGAGGACTCAGAGATTTCGCAAGCCGTTTGTCAATGTTTCAGAAATGATAAAATTATAACAAAAGAAAAAACCAATTACAAGAAATATCCTGGATTTCCCATAGTCGTTTTTTATAAATAAATAAAATAAATAATGACTTTCACCCAAGGCATGAGTCAGGAAGTCACCAGTATCGGAACAAATATGGATGAGCTTGAATTGGGAGGCGCAAAATCGGCCGCTGTGGAAGTCTGTTTTGAGAGCCCTTTGTCCCTAATGGGGGATAACAGGAAGTGATGATGATGATATTGATGAAGGGATGTTTCGGGATGGTAATATTAACTGAGCTGCTTTAGGTACAGGTGCTCGAAAATGTGGTGCTCTCCGCAGAACTAACTTGGAAAGATGCTATCCTTCATCAGAAAAGCGGCTTTGAGCAGTCGAAACCGGGCGGTCGGTTTTAAACCTCAAGAGCGACTTTAAAAGGAGCCGTCTCCCGCAGGAAACTTTTTAGGTCAGTGAAGTTGTCATCCAGCTTTAATATTCAAACGGCTCTTTTGAGCCCTAATAAAAACCTCTTTAGTCGCGACTTAATTAAGTTTATTACCGGTGAACGCCGGACTGTAGAAAGCTTAATTGCATAGTATTGTGAGACGATAAGAAAAATAGTTATCCTGTCTCTTTCGACTTCTCAAAAAGCAAACTGTATTATAGATAGGATACTTAAGGATTTACTTATTAAAATGCTCAATTAAGAAATCGGGGTATGACTATCATATATATATATATATATATATATATATATATATATATATATATATATATATATATCTATATCTATATTTGGCTGTTAAGTAGTTGAGATTTAGATCGTCAAAATGGTCTGTATGACAATGTCTAGTTCGCTTGCGTCATGTACAACTGGATGACTGTCAGCGGGATGTCATCATTTATACTGTACAACAATTTCTATATCTATCTGAAAATGACGGAATTGTACTTATTGACGAGTAGAACACTCGTCAATAAGAACAATTTTTACTACGGGGAAAGTTCGGAATCATGAAAAATTTATCGGCTAATTAATACATTTAACTTCGTAGGTAGCTTGAAGCTGATAGTTTTTTGCTATTTTTAATTTATCACCATAGTAAAAGATGTTTGTATGGACAAGTAAGTAGAACCCCAGGACCATTTTTTTGCACCCTGTATTGCATTTTTTTGCAGTACACGAAAAGCAGTTTCTACGCAGTTACGTTCGTTAACCACCGGCGTATTTGTAATAAACTATTGCCCAGACTGCAGACACGAAATCGATTTAATTGTAGCTAAAAAGGTTTTTATGCTTGTAACTTCTCTTGGCAGACTGTACCCAGACATAACTCCTGAAAAAGTCTACTCGAAAAAACTAGTTCGGAGGGCTGAGCGAAGGGATGGGGCCACGAAAATGTGATGGGGCGTCGGTGGAGGCGTCAGAATAAACGAAACTTACTTTCATCATCATTCAGCCACAAGAAGTCCACTGCTGGACATAGGCTTCCTCCACGGATTTCCAAAAAGACCAGTTGGAAGCAGCTTGCATCCAGCGTCTTCCTGCCACTTGGATGAGGTCATCTGTCCATCTTGTGGCTGGTCGTCCTACGCTGCGCTTACTATAGATTAATTCTGTATAATGTTTCCAAAACTGCTGTATATACCTTTATTTGGTATAATCGCTAGCCCAAGGTCACATTTACAATAAGTTTTGTCATTTTTGCGTGCTTGCTGTTTGTCATCATCATAATCATTATCATCAGCCCATCGTTGCCTTATGCTGGATATATAGGCCTTTTTACTACAAACGCCGTCGCTCAACGTCCGTTGCCATCTGCATCCACGGACTTTCCGCTGACTCAACAATATCCTTCGACCATGGGACTGGTGGTCAAGAGGTCAAGGTGGACGTCCTATCCAGTGTATTTGTACTGGCTTTTGCTGCTGTTGCTTTATATGAATCGTATTTACCTATTCCATTATATAATAGACGTGCAACAGTAAATGTAACAATGTTATGGTCTTACAATTTAGTTTCACGTCCTTGAGAAAAATACTGATTGATTGATACCAAGACTGTTGCGAGTCTAGTAACAATTTATAGTTCTTTGTGATATCTGAGGTGAGGGATTGGGTTTTCTTTTAATATTAAGTAGATGATAAGGCCTTGTAGGAATATGTTGCCTTGCTACATTTTCACCTTAAACTATTTTTATAATAAAAATAATATGGTAAAATGTTGCCTGTTCCTAATTATTATATATGTGCACAAAAGTATTTAACCTGTTAGATTATGACCTTAAAAAAATAATTAAAAACCATTGTTATGGTGCCCCGATAGGGTCCTTTAAAATTCTACAGGTAAGAAATGTGAAATTGAGACAATTAGCAAAATACATTACTGTGAAAATTTTACTCACTTTCGTAAGATACTAAAATCAGTAACTAGAGACTAGTCAGAGATTAAAGTTTGATTTCGCCAACGCTACCGCTACCGGCCGCCTTTTGGCCCCAGCTTTAGCCTCAAAAAAAAAGCCCGATAACCGGCAATATTTATCGCCGACCATTGGTGCCGGTCGCCACGCACTGCCAGCGAAACTTTGAAGCGATTTATTGATCGTTTACCGAACGGATTAACTAGGAAACTGGAGTTAAATTACTGGCCGGCGGTGTGTAGTGG
The DNA here is from genome assembly GCA_963969515.1 of Yponomeuta evonymella. Classification (NCBI taxonomy): domain Eukaryota; kingdom Metazoa; phylum Arthropoda; class Insecta; order Lepidoptera; family Yponomeutidae; genus Yponomeuta; species Yponomeuta evonymella. The sequence continues at coordinate 11,218,562 of OZ018360.1, read as the reverse complement.
ACGCTTAACGGCAGGTTTACTAAGCTGAAGTTTGCTAATTTGTGCAAGTGACTTATTGGGTAGGTAGTTTATGAGGCGTTGTAGTTGTATCCAGTTGAATGAAAGGGCAGATTAATTAACATAGACTCACGCCTGTATCCCAGAGAGTTAGGCAGAGATCTGCTCTGATCTCTGCCTACCCCTCCGGGGTACACGCGTGAGTTTATCTAATGTAATGTAATTATCTTGGGTTTTTTTGTTTTTTTGATAAGTTGTTTACAAGACAAAATTAAAGACTAGTGATATTGCAATAGAAACACTATAGCGTGCCAACAGTTTGGTAGCTATAACCTCTAAACAGCGATTTGGCATGTCTGACAATGACGTAACGTTTCCATAATACACACACACACACACTCAAATTCTCTCTTTCTTCTACGCACCCTCGCCGAAATCCCCCAAATAGCGAGGACAGCATCACACTCCAATTATTTGTAATTACTGCGTCTGTCCTGTCTTGGGATTCTTCCGGCGGATGTCCAAGATGGCGGCGAGTGGCCCAATGGCTGCACTTCCGGTGAGGCGATGTCCGCCGGGGGACGATTAATCCTGCGCACTTATTTTGCTCTCGCTTCGATCTGTACAACTTGTAAAAAGTGGTACTGTTACTAGTTTCCCTATAACGCAAGAGAGATAAGATAAAAGTATTATTTATTGTACACCAGTGAACGACGAACAGATGTTTAAAGTTGCCATTGCAATTTCTAAAATTTGCGGCCTTATTGCGTGTTGTATTATACTAATCTCCAATTCAAATTTTCAAAATAAGGATCCCTGAAAAAAATATGCTATTAGCAGGAAGGCCGCCAGTTGAACTTTTTCTTTTGTAACTGCTGTCTCCGTAATTGTCTTCTGGTGCAAAACAAAATTAAGAATATTCTTTTTCTACTTCCAGCGCCATTCTAAAAATAAATGACGCATTCAATTTAACAACGTTCGAAGAAGATGTAGAGATGTGGCTCATACATTCTCAAGCTGAACCACGCGTGGTGTTGTATTATACTAATCTCGAATAAAAATTTTTAAAATAAGGATCCCTGAAAAAAATATGCTATTAGCAGGAAGGCCGCCAGTTGAACTATTTCTTTTGTAACTGCTGTCTCCGTAATTGTCTTCTGGTGCAAAACAAAATTAAGAATATTCTTTTTCTACTTCCAGCGCCATTCTGAAAATAAATGACGCATTCAATTTAACAACGTTCGAAGAAGCTATAGAGATGTGGCATACATACATTCTCAAGCTGAACCACGCTGGTAGGACCATCCACGACGGACGCGTTGATGACGGCGGAATATCGGTCGGTGTTCTATGAACGCCTTAGACGCTGTTTTCACTTCTCGCGGTACGATAGTATTCTGTACACGGTTCTACCTAAAGTTAATTTGACCAGTTGATTTTGTACCGCGAATACACAGTTGATTAATCAGAGTCACTGTACTTCCTCTATAATGTGATACACACAAAAGACCAAGCAAAAGTCCAGCCAACAGTGATCCCTGGTCGTAATTGCAACCGGTAGGAAGGATAAGACAAGCAATGAAACTAACATAGGTCATTCGATTTTGGTCGAAGGGCGAGCTAATACGGGTAATTTCGACAGTTTCGTTTTTGCTCCGACGACTTGCATTACATCCCTGTTTTGCAGTGACATTTTAAAAAGGACTCTATTGGATGGCCTTTAGGATTGTAAATGAAGTAGCAGGGTGTTTTAGCTAATTATGTTTGCCCGGACATGTTTAACGGTGTTCTAACCTCGTGATTAGCAATTGCCATTAATGAAAAATATTTTAAATTTGCAGTGTTAATACGCACTTTGCACCGAATTTAAGGCGTCTAGTCGCGATTGATTATTTGGTGAACTTAATTACCTAGATTCTCGACATTACGCTGCAGGTACCTACTGTGGTCACTGGTAGACTGAAGTGGCAAGGACTGTCTAACCTTGTATAACTTGAACAATTGTAAATTTGGGTTGACCGAGACGAGTGTTTGGCACTTGCCACGATATTAAACGCAAGTTGTACCATGGAAAACAGTATTATTGTATCATGGAATGAAAAGCATAATAGAATAATAGAATCAACACCTGGCATCAATCACAAGGCATGTAGAAAAATATTCTTATGTTCAATTTACGTAAATGTATTGAATATAACCTCTAGGCCAGTGAATAACGTTCCTGTACCCGGCTTTATGTATACAGGGTATGTGAGAAAGGTCAGGTGAAATTTAAGGGAAATTCTACTCATTAGGAATTCTACTCATGGGAATACTACAAACAACATTAATATTAATACACACTTATTCTACTACAAAAAATCTATTCAATAAATAGTATAAATACAATATCACCTCACATTACTTTTGAGTCAATTATAGGAAGTTATCCCAAAAACGGGCATAATATTAATGTCTGGCTGCATCATCCTCTCTACACGTGAATTTGACGTTTTATAATTAATTAACAAAACGCTCCCTGATTAAAATTAATGAACATTCCGCTCTGCGGTTCCCAACGTGCGCTAATATGGACAAACAATAGATCACCGGATTCACGCTGTGCATGGCATGAATACGACAAGAAGATTCTCCACCTCACATTATCCATGTCGATTTACTTAATTGGAGCAGGATGGCATGTCTTTTATTACTGTATAGAGCTCTTTTACAATTGCTAGAAGATTCCTCGTCATATTTTTTTCCATCCAGATCCAGTTGGAGTAGGATGTCAAGGTGTTAATTAATGTATAGAGCTCTTTTAGATAAATAGATAGATATCTAGGTCAGGTAAAAGCACACACATATAAAAACGTAAATTACATAATGACAACAAAAATGAGAAGAAACAACACAAGGGTACAAATGAGGACATTGTACCTCCTTGCCAACAAAAAACTAGCCAAGTGCGAGTCGGACTCACGCACGAAGGGTTCCGTACCCGTACATTATCTTAACAACATTTGAATATGTCAAGCGTATACCAGTTTCTTGCATCGGAGCCCCCTTAAATATTTATTTTATTCTGTTTTTAGTATTTGTTGTTATAGCGGCAACAGAAATACATCATCTGTGAAAATTTCAATTGTCTGACTATCATGGTTCATGAGATATAGCCTGGTGACAGAAGGACGGAACAATAAAAAGGGTCCCCAGTTCAGTATGAATTACTGGTGTGTGCTGTGAACAACACAGCACCAGCAAAACTGGAAGTGTATTGCTAGAAGATTCTCCGTCACACTCTCACACAGCAAAAAATTGGAGGTAATTAGAAAATAAATAACAAACATAATTTAATGCGAAAGAAATTATTGGAGAATGTAATAAAACTAGTTCCATGTAACAACCACGTATCAGTGAAAAGTAGGAAATATTTTTCTCGGATCTCCCGCCTCGCTTACCAGTCGTTACCAGCCCTCATTTCATCGTAAAAATAAATCCGACTTTAACCAGTTGTAGCTTCCTTTCCACTAGGTTAGCTTAGCATAATTATTATGCTAGATGTATCAAAAGAATCTTATTTTTTTAAAGGGAATCCTTCTTACCAGTGTAAACCACTTTTACTAAAGATAGATAGATAGAATATTCTTTATTGTATGTACACCAGGAATTACATATGAGAATTTAACAATAATACAGTACAGTACACGATAACACTCTATTATAGAAACTGTTTCTAAATCTCGAAAAATATCTGCTGTATATTTAACTTAACTTTAACTTTATACGGCAAAACTTAGATATTCAATAAAGAGTTCTATTCTTTAAGTTGTTCATGGAAAGGCTGATAAAGTTTTGGCTGATAAACGATTTTGATCAAAAAATAATATGCTGTACATAAGTAATTCCGAAGCGCGGCCTTTTTATCACGGGTTTTGTACTTCATCGGTCTTTACAACGTACTATATTCCGTTCTATTTTCAACCAGTTTCCAATCTCCGTAAAATGTGAAAAACCAATTAACTTTTTATCAGACTTGACAGATTAGTTTTTTGCTTCACGGGCCACTTTTTTTTAATCAATCAACCATCAACTTACGCTCAGAGCCCGATCCACGCAACCTGTAGCTGTCAAACTTGGGGTGACCATATTGGCACCGCTATTTTCAATTTAGCACAATAGACATCGGATTTGAATTGTTCAACGCCAAATGTTTCAGAATACCAAATTTTAGCCAAATCGGTCAGTAAATGAGAAAAACGACTCGAGAATGTTAGAACAATCCACGCAACCTATACTTCACGTGCAAAGGACCGCTCCCACAGCTCTCTCTGAACTAGCCCCTTAACGTAAACTAAAAAGAGGCGAGAAAGATTAGGGTTCTTGTCATATGCGTCATATGCACACCTCCTTTGTCCCAATTCGTCCCAGGCACACAGATCTAAAGCTCCATCGCTCGCGAAAGACCTACAGGTACACGAGTAATAAGACTCTCATTATTTGCATCTGGCGTTGATTTGAAATTTCCTGCAGCTCCGAGCGAGAGCGCAAAACGTGTCGGCTTAATTGCAGCGATAAAAATGACATCCCGTTTGCGAAAATTGGAGAAAAGTGACACGGTGTAACTTTGCGAGGCGGGAATTAATTAGTGGCCCATCCGAAGCCGTATCAATTCTTATTATATTTTATTTATATCCATTATTAGGTCCGAATTACGGGCGTTTACTACATAGTTATTCTGGTGATACAATCACATATTTGTCAAAAGTATACTCATTATTTTACCATAATTAATAATATTGTATGAAATTGGAGCGGCAGGGTAAACGCCCTATACTACTGGGATTGATGTTGGGTGCATTGTCACGAAGCTATTTTGTTATCAACATCTTGACAACAAAACCGATAAGGCTTCTGGATTACTAACGCGCACTAAGCTCAGCGCCAAATGGCAACCTCGGGAGGGGAAACGATCAGTCGGTAAGTAGACCACCAGCCAGTTGGTCTGACGATACAGCCCAAGTAACGGGTGAACAGTAGTTGTTAATTATGCCAACCACTGTTCGAAGGTCCTGTGCTATCATAGGCACCCAGCAGTAAGTTGACGATGCCGACTAAATTCACACGGATTTTATTCGCATGCCGCTCTAATTCCAATGGCCATTGATTAAATTGACTTCAGTGGTCTATGGTTGACATTATGAACTTACCCCAGGCGACCATAATTTCTGCCTTATGTCATTAGAATACAACGAAGAAGAAAGTCTTACAGGCTCCAACGACCAACCAGCTTTCACTTGCTTACCGATTTATGAATAGAGAATTTCACTTATTTGTCTGTCTCGTTCTTTGATTAGCTACCTGATGAGACAGGGCGATACTTCAGTATTTACTTAACAAAATTATCAATTTGCAAATTTACCTACAGGCAACTATTGCCGATTTCGCTAGCGAACAGTACCCAAATGCCTTAATTATGTGTCTTTTTACAACTGTATGCGGAAGTAGATTTTACTTGGCTCCGCCGTATAGTCAGGAGGAATGGTGGTCATTTGAGTGGATATTTGAGGCATGACACTGATATTGAGTGAGAGAGTAAAATTTATATTGTGTTTTAATTTTGTACCTTTTATTATGTCTCTCGGAAATACAGAGTCCAATATATTTTTTACTAATATACCATGACTTTTGGCTGGTTTTAACGCCATAGAATAATGAACGTGCCTTAACAATAAGCTAGTTTGTCTTTCTAAAAAAGGCACTTCCCAAAAATATTCCGGCACAAACTCGAATCTATTTGAACCATTAATAGTATTAGTCTAAATAGATGGCATTTTCAAATACTAATTACATAACCGTGGCTTTCGTGTATAATGTACATAATGAAGTTACGTTTTCAGCCCAGGCAATTCGGGTACCTTCATCGACTCCATCATCGTTTAGGCTCACTCAGCTTACACTGATACCTGAAAAATATTCCTGTGTAATTTTATATCTCTGCTCCGATAATGAGCGTCGTTCAGCCAACTGTGCGGCGGAGCGAGGCTGAATAGAGGTTCACTCTTATGGCGATGCTATCGAAAATGCGAAACTGCACTGCAGTAGGTTAACTCAAGTATAGTATTTTGTACTGCAGCATAATTCACTATGCCCGCGACTTCTTACACGTGGGTTTTGAATAGAAAGTCACTCTATACTCACTCTTCGACTCACAAACGAACTCTATGCGAAAAATCACGTGAATCCGGTATCGGCTGGGTGAAGATGCTAAAAACGTCAGAAAGAAGTGGCGTGGCTTAGGAGAGTTCTATGTCCAGCATCAGACAAATATAGGCCGATTGGCAGCCTCATTGTAGTGAAATATAAAGAAAGTGCATTAAAATGTGGTTGTGGTTTGTAGATACCTGGATGTCAGACTGTCATATAGTAACTTTTTTATTTCATGTGAAACATTGTCGACGTTGAGACCGTCTTTTCGGAACTTATGCGCTCTCGAAAGATCGATAAAAACACCGTTGTTAAGCAATAATATCTTTTGTCAAATAACAAAGAAACGGGCAAGTGCGGGTCGGACTCTATCTATACAACATTTGAATATTTCAAGCGTCTGCCTGTTGCCGTTATTAAAATCGAGCAAAAAACAGCAAAAAAATCAGGTTTATTGTATGGGAGCCCTTCATAAATATCAATTTTATTCTGTTTTTAGTATTTGTCATTATATTGGCAACAGAAATACATCATCTGTGAATATTTCAACTGTCTAACTAATACGGTTTATGAGATACGGCCTGTTGACAGACGGACGTACGGACGGACGGACAGCGGAGTCTTAGAAATAGGGTCCCTGACCCGGACCCTTTGTGTACGGAACCCTAAAAACTCAGAACAACGAACACCAAGTTATGCCGCTGTAGTACATATATGTTGATGGTATCTCTCTTACCGCTCTGACCTGAATGAGCTACATTTGGCGAGTGGCCCGGCGTCATAGAGCTGCCATATGCCAGTCATTTGGGCCCAGCATAGGCCATCACGTGCGCGAATTCCACCACTATGCTGAGGCGAGTAAGGACCAATACTATGTCGTGTACGTAATTGCAAAATACTAGGCACTTTGCACCTGCCTGGCTCTTCAGCTCGATTAATATGAGATCTAAGGCATATGCCCAACAGTGAGCTATTAAGGGCTGGTTAGATACATAAGTAGAATACACTGCATACAAGAGCGTTCTAAGTTACTACGCTGCGTATATTAGGAATCGAAGTTCACGTCTAGAAGAAGTAAAGGAACATTTTAGGAGCCAAATTAAGACATAGCTTATATCTGACTACCGGTAGGTAGGCGATAAGTAATATTAAGTTTATTAAACAGGTAATAGTACATTATTGCAAAGGCAGCGAAACAGGCAATTGCAGGTCGTGTATGAGTTTGAAGGCCGAGCCGCAGGCGAGGACTTCAATGATACGAGACAGACAATTGCCATTTCGGGCGAGGCATATATAGTGTAAATGCAAGGAATTGAAAAGGGGGATTTTACATAATAAATTTTCTTTTGATTTTGCTGGAAGCAGGTTTTCTATCGCTAATTTAGCTTCCGATCCTCAATCTGGTGGAGTGAAGTCAATGTTCATTTCATTTTCACTTTCAGAATCATCGGAACTCATTTTAATTATTTTATTAACAAAATAACAACGGACTCCGCTTTACCGCCAATTTTTATTTTTAATTTACAGTTTGTGCCGAAAGATAAACGCATCTGTGGCTATACAGCCACGAGAACGCAATGTGTACGATAGATGAAAGAGTTCTAAATTCAAACAGCACATCGTTTCATACAACATTGCCGGCGCGCTCTTCGTTCCAAATTCAAAGACCGCGCCGGGAAGTGATTTTGGTTTTTCAGTCTACGTATATTATGATACTTCGCGTGGTCTTTATTCAAAAGTAATGAGAATTTTTCCGCGCATGTTTAAGAAAAGTATCTTCTCAGCACGTGAAATTGCTAATCCGCGGTGATCACGCCCTAGCACTCTCTCTTGCCGCTGCTATGAAGTAGGACAAAGTGTTTTTGTAAAAAAAAAGTTGTCTTATCCTGTTACTTTACTTATCAGCGATGAAATAACGCGACGAAGATTAATTAAATACATTCACCTCGAAAGTATTTGGAACTCGAACCGAAAAAGCTCTTGTAACTTTAGTGGTGACTCCGAACTTTTAATATCATTACATATTCCGTAATGTTTGGTCTATTATGGGCTTAAATTAATTTAGGAGAAGTTTCTAATTGTTTCGGCCGCTAACAAAACTCATTATGTGCTCGTCTGATACAACTTATACGGTGGGATTAGATTTCGCCTGACGTGCGAAGTTGACGGGAGCAAGCGCTATAGAATAAGTGGATATACGGAGTTACCTTTAAACGCGCAATTCTTTAAACGTGTAATTAAATAATAATATCAATACCATGTGTGTGTATGTGCCTGTATGTAAATGTTTATGTTTATACTAAATCCCGACAGGTAACAATGACTTTGTTTTTGTAGCAGGAATACCACTCGCTAACTGTTAAGGAAAGCATCGTGAGGAAACCTCAGTGTCAAAGATATGCATATACTTCAGCGCAAATTTCCAATCCGCGGTGGGCACGAGTGGCAATTAAGCCCATACTCTCTCTCTGGGAGAAGGCCTGTGCATGTGCAGTGGGACGTATATGGGCTACACAAAAAAAAAACCATATATAAAGAAACAGAGTTAATTTGTGATACATCAATTAAAAATTGCCAATCCGCGGCGGGCACGAGTGGTAATTAAGCCCATACTCTTTCTCTGGGAGAAGGCCTGTGCAGTGGGACGTGTAAAGGCTACACAAAAAAAAACAATATATAAAGAAATAGAGTTAATTTGTGATACATCAATTAAAACCTAAAGAGGCTGGTGACGTGAATTGCTGTTTGACAATCTCGACAGATTAAACTCGACCGATCTAAATAAAATATAATGTTACATCGTAAGGTATTAGAGGTTAAAACTAATTTTCAATAAAATATCAATAAGTCAGTAAATATCAATAAGTCAGTAAGTCATCCGTGTGGCGCCGGATTAAAAATAGCGTCACTCCACTTCCTTCCGTGGATGTCGTAGGAGGCGACTAAGGAAATCAATTACTAGGAGACGGGCAGCAGCGTCTTCCTGAGATTCCAACCGCATACTGCGATCGCCAACCCGCCTGCCAAGCGTGGCGATTATGGCAAACCCCTTCATGGTTAGAAAACCACGAGGGAGGCCTGTGTCCTGCAGTGTGCGTCAAATGGCTGATGATGAAGTAAGTAAAATAGTTTTAGAGTTAGAGTTTACAACAACTTCTGTTCTGTGAACACATAAAACTTTCTCAGATAATTTTTTTTAAATATCCCAATTTACACCAGTTTAATTTAATTTTTAGTTTACACAATTTGCGCTTTACCAATATCGCAGCCACTGGTAAACCATTGTCCTATAATTATAGAAGTATATCTATTTTATTTAACACAAACAAAACAGAATACCCGCATAAGTACATAATTACAAATTTAAAACAAAATGAAAAACTTAATAAGAAAATTAGTTCTAGCACATAATGAGAAATTAGTGTTTTAGGAATTTAACAGTAATCCTGGAGGGTACTCACTGAAAAGGCAAGTTTATGTTATGAAAACTGTTTCAGGGCAATTTTTCAAGTATGATAAAATGTCGCAATCAATTCGGTATGATATTTTTTAGCTTTGTATAGTTGTTGAATTTACGCCTCGCGTTTCGAATTTACAAAACTGTACCACTGAAAGAGTTTTTTATTGCGCTTTTTACACAAGCCTGTGTCAATAGGGTTTTTATTTCATTTCGGCAGAGGCATAATAAATAATGTAGGCGCTGAAACTTCATACAAATAGAAAAACATATGACCAAAGCGGCATACTTACTCGCACCTCTATTTAAAGCGCACGTCTAGTCACGAATATGGAAATACATCCAGACTGAGGACATTTACGGGCGGAGACGGGCAGCAGCGTCCTCCTGAGATTCCAACCGCGATCGCCAACCCGCCTGCCAAGCGTGGCGATTGTGGCAAAACCCCTCATGGTTATGAAAACCACGAAGGAGGCCTATGTCCTCCAGTGGGCGTCAAATGGCTGATGATGATGATGAGGACATTTACTTCGTATATCTAGTGCGGCGGCCTCCAGTGGGAATCGAACCCACGATTTGTTTTGATAGTCAATCGCTGTAGCCACTAGGTCAACGAGGCAACAAATAAACTATCTATAAGCCGAAAATAACGTTTATCTATTGCTGTGAGAGAAGGACAAATAAACAAACACACTTCGCATTTATAATATAAGTAGAGATTTACTGAAATAAAGTTCGACCGGGTAAAATAGTTTAGCTCTTCGTAATATGGAAAGTTTCAGTTTATTGGCGAACCTGTGAAGGCCGCACGATAGGGTTTTGAGTTTCAGTAAGACAATAGGAATTGTTATCTTATTAGTTTTTGAACTTTAATAGATATTCGAGGCTCTTTAAATATCTAAAATTTAGTATTCCAGAAATTTGGTAGACTTTAGCTTGATTAAAGAAGACGCTGAATCTACTTTTACGGTCTTCTGGAAGATAATAAAATTTTTCATTCGCGTTGGATTAGATTTAGTTTTAGTTCTAGTTAGACCTGAGATTTCCGCACTAAGCCTCATAGTTAGGCCACTGTACGTAGCATGCGCTGAGGTATGGAAACATCTTAGACACTAAGGTTTCCTCATGATGTTTTCCTTCACCATATTGCTACTACAACTTCACAAATGTACGTAACTTAGAAAACAAAGTCATCGGTACATGCCGGGATTCGAACCCACGGCCTTCCGAATGTGAAGCGAATGTGGCCTAGAACTCCGGTTCTACCGCTGGGCTACTGTCGCTTTGGACTAGATCTATAAATTTATGTACTGGGTTCCGAACTTGGGGTAATTACCCCGCGGGGTTAAAACCATTATTCTGCGAGGGAAACCAGCTCTCAACATTGGTAAAATAGACAGAGCAGCACTACTCTCTTGCAATGAAAAATTGCTGTGTGTATTAATAGGAGGTAAAAGTAGTTTCACTGCTAGGTTTTTAGTGGTAACAAGCTCTAAGAGGTAGGAACCATTGATTAATGTGCTGTGGTTTGTACCTGTAGAAGGAACGGACGGAACACAGTCGCTACGTGTAAGTCCTTTGACGGTGCCACTGTCGTCACGTCCGGAGCTTTATCGGTACGCGTCCGGCACACGATACGCGCTATACACTAAAAAGTCTGCTGCAGCATGGTTCAAATTCATCATCATCATCATCATTCAGCCACAAGAAGTCCACTGCTGGACATAGGCCTCCTCCATGGATTTCCAAAAAGACCGGTTGGAAGCGGCCTGCATCCAGCGCCTTCGTGCCACTTGGATGAGGTCATTTGTACATCTTGTGGCTGGTCGTCCTTCGCTGCGCTTGCCGATATGTGGTCTTCATTCCAATTCATTTTTGACAAATCATTTATTTTGACAAAAGGAGCATGACATAAGATAAGAAAAGAATATTCTTTATTGTGCCAGGAAAACACAACATAAAATATTTACAAAGATACAGTACAATTGGCGGCCTTATTGCTAATAGCAATTTCTTCCAGACAACCGTATGATGGAAAAATTCTGAAGAAAAGAGAGACGGGTATACTTAAAATACATACTTACATAAATAACAATATACCTACATAAAGCATTACATATGTGGTTATGATAAACATACATAAATAAGTTATAATAAAAATCTACACGAGGAGGAAATAAATAATATATTATACCTACATGAAGGAGAAAAAAGAAACACAAAATAGATAAACACCCAATTTTATAGAGACAGATAGAACTCCTTTACCTACTTTGTTTTTAAAGAAAGCTAGGGAGGGAGAGCGCCTTATTAAAACCGGCAGATCATTCCACAGCCGAGCGGCCGTTACAGTAAATGAGTCGCTGAAAAACCTCGTCCAGTGAGTCGGAATCTTCAGCGACAGGTTCTGACCAGACCGCAATGCTCGGCTGTGAGAATCACTAAGATAGGTGAAGCACTCTTTGAGTTAGGAAGGGGTGGCTGGATTGAACAGTATTGAGTAGAGAAGAGAGAGAATGTGACATATTGTGACAGAATTCTCCAAGCACTAAAACGTCTGAGTCACCTGACCTGTTTAATGCGGGTCTTAGAGGCCATCAGACGTCTTACATTACAAAACACTATCATCATCATCACCATCATCATCATCAGCCTATTCTTGTCCACTGCTGGACATAGGCCTCTCCTATAGCACGCCACTGAGCACGGTCCTCGGCTACTCTCATCCAGCTCTTGCCAGCTATACATTTCCTTAATCATGGGTTGCTTTAAGATTTACAACACTTTGCAACAGTAACTTGGTAACAGTCAAAGATTACCACTAAACTCCGCGCTAGTTAGAAACTGCATTGCACAGACATCACTGGTCAGTATTGTATGATAAAAGAAATGTTAACCACTCTAAGGTGCGCTGTAATGCTAAGTACCTAATGTGTGAAGAAAATGTTTCAATTGAGATCGATTGAGCAATTAAACATTTCATCTGCGGTATTCAACTTCTCTCTTATGTACACACACACTTATTATTCACACTCACGCACATGGAGAGAGGAACATTAACACTTTTTGTTTTACTAACTGGCTTTCATTTTAGCAGCAATTTATAAAGTTTATTAAGGCCATCTACGTTTACGTTGGTAGTAATTTTGTAAACGGAGCCTAATATAAGTATTTTAAGTCCGAAATAAATTACTTACGGTCAGTTAAGAAAAGTAACTCAACAACATTTGGCCTTTCGATTGCACAATGTTGTGTGAGCAAAAGGCAAATAGTTTTTAAATTTTCTTACATATTTTTTTAATTACTTGTTTGATACTAGCTACTCGATTTTTAGTTACCAAAACGGTAAGTGACGGGTAGTTGAGTGGTTCGTAGCGCACCAATAGAACGCTGGCGCCAGTTTGGACGCGTCGCGGGTTCCAAGTTACTTACGCAAAATGTGCAAAGTACGTTATAGACCTTCGTTTCGTATATACTTTGACGTTTGACAGACAATATTTTCCATCGTAACTTTCGACATGTGACACGTGCCTTCGTACATATACAGCTCAAAATTCAATAGCTTCTGTGTCGAATCTCTAATCACACACAAGTCACGATCGGGCCGTATCGATTTTAGCCACCGATTCGCGATGCACGTCCATTCTTTGCAGCAGTAGAGTCTTTGGGTGTTGCAGGTTAATTGTTTCTATTCGTGATGTTTGAGAAAAGGGTGCAAAAAAACCGGCCAAGTGCGAGTCGGACTCGCGCACGAAGAGTTCCGTACCATTATCTATAAAACATTTGAATATTTGAAGCGTCTATCTGTTGCGGTTATTAATATCGAGCAAATAACGGCAAAAAAATCACGTTTGTTGTATGGGCGCTCCGCTTAGATATTAATTTTATTCCGTTTTTAGTGTTTGTTGTTATAGCGAAATACATCACCTGTGAAAACTTCAACTGTCTAATTATCCGACGGACGGACGGACGGACGGACGGACAGCAGTCTTAGTATTAGGGTCTCTTACCTTTTGGGTACAGAACCCTAAAAACGTAACCGTAACCCGTTTTTTCGCCGTTTTTGCTCGATATAAATAACGGCAACAGGTAGACGCTTGAAATATTAAAATGTTGTTGTTGTTGTATAGGAACCCTTCGTGCGCGAGTCTGACTCGCACTTGGGTGGTTTTTTTAATGACTCGCGATGCTCTCAGTAAATGTAACTTTGATGGAGAAGGTATCTTTTGAACGGATAACAGCAAAAAAATTTTATTCATACTTCGTTCCACGAGTCGAACTCCTAGGGAAGAAAATACTCGCATATCATTGGTCAATGCACACGGCTAGAGATAAGAGAAGCAATAAGCGAAGACGGTCTGCTTCATAGGGTAGAATTACTTAATGCAGTGGCTATTGAAGGTCACGCGCATTAACTAATGGGCGCACATGGAGGATTTTCTTTTGAAGCTTTTTTCGTGGAATGGAGTATAGTAACCTATTATCGGTCCAATCGTTTATTTAACTTCTAGATGCACACCCATGAAGCTCCTTATTTATTTGACAGGAAACCAGTGACGTAAAATGCAGCACTTCATGGACCTTTATTTTTTCAGAATGGTGATGCGACAGGTTTCGCTACAAGTATTAGAACGAGTAGATTATTTAAGTTGATTTTCTATAAAAATATAAATCTACCTTATTACAAAGATCTATATACTATAAAAATAGGTTTAAATATTATAAGTAACAAATTAATATGAAAACCCGTTGGGTAGTTTTTAGTTTATCACGGTCGGACAGACAAACGACAAAAATATCAAAATATAACAGCAATGCTGTCAATTGATTAATAATTCAACATAATTAAAAATCGATTATAATAAAAAATCGAGTCGGTAAATTTATAGAACGTCACTAAATTGAGCTGTCAAAAGTTAAATAAACGGTAAAAAGTTAAATAAACGATAGTTATAAATAGTAAACTGTATTTTTGTTCGACGTGGACGTAGAGATTGCATCACGAAACAATTGTAAAACAAAAATGACCGTACCGTACTGTTTCAACGTCACTCCGGTCTGTCGGGAGTTGTTTTTAACCGACTTCAAAAAAGGGGGAGGTCCAAGTTATATATTTATTTTGTCTATATTATGTCTGCAGACACCTGAGTGTATCAGGTGTCACATTCGTCAGTGCTTGAAATTGCCAATCCGCGGTGAGCACACGAGGTAACTAAGCCCAAACTCTCTCTCTTTGCAAGAAGGCCTGTGGCTTGCAGTGGGACGTATATTGGCTACACAAAACAGTGACTTCAGAACTTTAACAAAAAATGCTAGCTGGTTGGTTATGTGAGCCAGATGCGAGTGCACCAAGGCTACGAACACTGGAGTTGAAGTAGTCGCCGTGATAAAAATCGGTTGGGACTATCGTAAATCATCATCATCACTTACGTATGTTCGGCGACAATTCTTTGCCACGTTATCCGATTTTATTAATTCTCTTTTTGGGGAGGTCCAATATAAACTTGGGTACGATCTGTTGATCAGATCCGTAAGAAAATATCGTTTAATATCGAACTCTTCTTTTTAGTGTGTTTTTCTTGAGGTCGGTTTTTTTAATATAAAAAAGCAGTTTATTATCTGTACGTCAACTCCTTCAATACCTATCTATTTCGTGCTAAGCGTTCCCTCCGGTGTTTTATCGCGGCAGCCGTCACGTCAGCATTGATTTTCGATTACGTCACGGGTTGCATTGTTGTGCCGTTTGGGGCGAAACGGAATTAGATTCGGTGTTCTTCGCGGTGTCACCCGCTGGAATGTGGTAAATCTGTTTCGCGGTCTCGTGTTGCATTTGCTAGCGTATTCGCTGGTGACTCGCGTATTCTTACCGGACTCGACTGGGGAACCGAAGGTAGACTATGTTAGTAACGTTGGGAGGGTTGGGGGTTTGGGAGTACTTAATTTGTTTAGTTCATTACTTTAGTTAGTTGTAAGAAAATTATGATATAAAGAATTGTTACCAAGAACTTGTCGATAAACTGCACTAGCAGTTTAATATAAATAAATACACATTTATTGCACAGAAAACATATAACAGGACATTACATAAGAAATAACATGTATAAAGACGAGCTTATCACTGTAAAAGATTTTTTCCAGCAAAGCTTAGAGAACAGGAGAAGCTAATGAGCAATTATTAAATTACCTAATGAGCAATTGAGACTAAATGAGCTGTTTTCCGCGCATATGTAGGCTCAATGGATTACCCCAAAAATGCGCAATTCCTGAAACGTCATTATTTATCAGACTGCACTACCACATAGCAGTGTAGTAGTACAGGCAATAAACCCGTACATAAAATTCACATTTGAGAAAATTCAAAAGTCGTCAAGTAAAAGTCGTTGTAAAGGACAGAACAACTGTCTTCAGGCACATTTAAAGGTAAATTAAAACGAGTATTAGTTATTATTATATTTTTGGCGTCGGTTGGTTTACTCTCGCTCTTAACTAATAACGTCACAAGTTTCGCGCCACTCAAAAAATTGTCAGCGAATTCCCACCTTTAGGTATTCACTCTTCTCTTTTGCCGTCAGCTTCGAATTTCCTTCGCGTTCCACTTTGATCGCTGTGTACATTTCCCTTGATGTTAACCGGTTTTTTTCAGTATCCGGGCGGACCACTGCTGTAATAGGTAGTGCTCCTATTGTCCGTAGTTCCTATAGACTTTGCTAAACAATTGACGGGGGTGTGCTAACGAGCCAGGAGTGATTAAAATTTTGTTTGTGAAAAGAGAAGTTTCCGACAAAGTTCGCCGGTAATTTGATCGTCCTGTCTTAATATTTAGGTCTCCGGGCTTTTACCTTGAAAGTAAGTTGGGCTGAAACTTCGCTACACAGAAGTAGGTAATAAATCTGTATTAAGTGTAAATATTTGTAGATCAATCGATAGCGGCTTGCTAATATCGTAACTAGAAGCAAATATTTCCCCATTTCCCTAAGCCAATGTAAAGATACTACAAACAATGTAACTTTTAGTAATTATTGATACAGCTTTCTTAAAATCTACCTAATGTCACTTCTGAACTATGGTAACTTTCATCTTAGGATTCAGCCCTTCCCTTATAGTGCAATTACCACTGTTTTTAACTGTTAAAATTATAATATGTATAATGATGTTAAAGTGCGCGACTGTACTAATGCACTTTAACATCGATAGAATAAAGTCAACCATAAATACCGACTTTTCTTATTGACAGTCCTTAAGCTGTATACCCATTAGAGGTTACCTCGACCCGAGTGGCTGCCTCGACACGCGGCAGCTCAAATGGAGACGCTCCTCAACCTGAGGCACGTCTCGGTAGGAGCCAATTTCTTCGCTGCGGACCGAGCCATATTTTACCGGTTTTAAAGCGCGCCGCTCAAAGGAGCCTCAGTCTGAGCCGTGCGCTGCTCGGCCTGAGGCTGCTCAAATGGATACGCAGCTTAACCTGGCACACATATGGGCACGTATCTCCCGGAGGTATGGTGCGGGGAGTCACCTTTTCAGATATTTATTGGCGTGCGCGGCTAATGGCGTAGTTCCACGCCTATTCATGTGGTGACGCCGGTATTATTAATTTTGCAACGCTCTGGTGAATGGTTTGGTACGATTCTTTGCTCGATATCAAGCTATTAGCGAAACGAAACGTTACCTCATGTTTGAATTATTATGGTGAGAGATGCAGAAAGTGTGTGATTGGTATTAATTTGTTCCAATAAATGTCTTTCTTTAATTCTTAAATATGTGACAAATTTGCAAAAACACAATAAAAAGTAAACTTAAGTTAGATATGCTACAATGTTGCTGATCTCAAATTGTAGTCTACCTTTTTTAATAGTTTCGTAAAGTAAGATTACAATTTAAGAATGTAATGAATATAATTAGAATAAATAGTTAATTAAGTATGCATGTGCAAGTGTGTTAAAAATAGCCACGTTGCGCATGAGATTGATGAAAAAAATGCAAAACTATGGACTTACGACAATGAAATATCCGAGTAATTTCTTTTTTTATGAACAATAAAGTATTTTCTGTCTATCTATCCACCTACTCTTCCCCCAGAAGTGTAGGTATGTTAGCGCTGGAAGAGTAGGTATGTTAGCGGTATTACTTGTAAAGAAAGCCCCTTGTTCACTATAAAAAAACATAAGCAGTGGTGTTAGTATTACATACTAATTGGTGTGCAGTAAAGTGTTCCGTATCTATTTGAAGTGCTTTTTATAATTAGGAAATAAATCTCGTTAGTCTCTGGCACCGTAAAAACAGGCTGTTTTCGGTGGACGGGCGCGCACTTTCCAGTCGGAAGTACCGTGGGCGGGCGCGCGGCGAATTTATGGCGCCACTTCCGTATCCGGGTCACACAGAGACACACTATCGATTCTCGATTCAAATTCGGATCGGTTTATTAATTCTATTCACTCACACACTTAAAGCTGCTTTCACATCTTGTATGCATCTCGTTCGCACATTCCATCACTTTTTACCATTACACTTAAGGCTGCTTTTACATCGGGCATGCATCTCGTTCGCACCTTCCACCACTTTTTACCATTACATACGAAGAAGAAGAAAACTATTTAATTTCAACAACAGAAACACATACACATATTGACACAATATAAAAATGTAAAAACATTAAAACACTCTTTTTACTAACATAAGTTGCGGTGTGTTCCTGTCGCTGGAAAAGGCAGCTGGCTCAGCATTGTGCTGAGGATATTCGCCCAAAGCGCTGATTATATAACATAAACTCACGCCTGTTTCCCGGAGGGGGCAGACACCAGGGTATGCCACTTGCCACGATCCTGACAGACCTCTTTCGCTTCATAAACTTTCACTAGTCGTTGCATGCACGAACGCCGGTTTCGGGTACTTTTTATCTTGCCCCTTGCCTAATACATCCCGTATTTGGTCGAAGTATGTCTGCCTGGGACGTCCCTTACCGGTCCTTCCGCCCACATTCGCTCGATATATTTCTTTCGTCAATCTTTCTTCCTTCATTTTCATCATATGCCCAAACCAAAATTCAATCAACCAGATTCCATCACTTTTAATGACTGTAAAGGAATAAGTACATACACTTTTGGCGGATGTGATGCGATTTGAAGACCGCATTATTGTGGTTATGATAACCACGAAGGAGGCCTATGTCCTGCAGTGGGCGTCAAATGGCTGATGATGATGATGACGATGATGATGATTTGTGAAAAGGATTCGAGATGGAAGAGCAGCCTTAACGTTCGAATGAGTCCTCTGTGATGTTAAAAGAAACGAGTTTTTGAATTTTGAAAATATTACCCTAAAATAAGGTTCATGTTACAAAACATGGGCCGGGATTGACGAAACAAATATATTGACCGAATGTGGGTCGAAGGGCCGGTAAGGGACGACTCAGGCGGACATACTTCGACCATATAGGGGATGTATTACCAAAGGTCAAGATAAAAAGTACCCGAAACCGGCGTGCGTGCATGCAACGACTACCTACTGAATGTTGAGGAAGCGAAAGTGATTTGTCAGGATCGTGGCAAGTGGCAGTCCCTGGTCTCTGCCTACCCCTCTAGGATACAGGCGTGAGTTTATATATGTATTATATGTATGTATTGGCCGGGACTGCCATTGGTATTATAAAGTAGTTGTTCAGTGCATGCATGGATGGTTTTTATGTGACCCTTTCAGAGACAATAAATTTTATACACGCCTATTGATTTCGTTTTACGATGGATTTTGATATGGGTGTAAAATTTCATGGCCACTCGCATGGAAATTTTATGCGTAAAAAATTATTAATAGCTTTCAAAAAAGAAGACCGGCATATCAAATTATAGAAAACAAGTAGAATGAGCTGTAATCGGCTCACTCTAATTTTTTTCTGAAACAATATAAGATAAAACTTTATTTTAACGAGTTCAGAAAGCAACGAAATGATAATTCAGTGACTGTACCTAAATATGTATTTGAAAAATATTCGACAATAAAAATTGTAGCCTTTGTACCGAAAATAATTTCGACTGCTTTTGTCGTCCACGAAAATGATTCCGAGCTGATTACAATCGCGGCTGGCAGTTTTAAAATCTTTTTTATTTTCGAAATTCAAATTCCGAACGGCGCGTTCCAATTTCGACCGTTCATTGTTTCGTAGCTAGACGTTGTTAGCAAAACTGTTGTTAACGAGGCATTATAATGATTCGAAATGCTATGCAAACTCTGCTAGTGAAACTGTTAACATCTAGGAGTAGATAGTGCTTTGGAAGGTACACTATAAGAGCGCGTGCAATTCGCATACAGGCGAGGTGAGTGTGGCGGGGGTGACGACTATGCAAGAAAAAACTACTTGAGACAGTTCAGTTCATATTAATTTATTTTTTGCACTGTCGTGTGTGTACAGTTTTTCGATGTATTTTAACTTTTATTTTAACAGATACTAGTAATCGTCCGCGAAGATGGAGTGACTGGAACAAGGCCTATATCTACAGAGCAGGTGCAGGGCAGAGGTGGACTAAATGACAAGTCATCATAATAAAAAGTTTTAAATAAAAAGTTTCTCGACACCTGCATAACCCTAAGTGTAGGTCCTACTAAGACACTTCTTATATCGTTCTGTCGAACTTGGTAGAAACCAACCACCACAAGACAGAAAGCTTCTAGATGCAGCCTTTATGCAGCGCCTGAAATCCTAAAAGAGGGCGCAAAGCTCGTGCCGCTTTAAGCCCACTGCACGAATTTGAAGTACTTACAATTGACAGAACATCAACCTTGACATCCATGCACTTTAGTTAGTTACGTTGCGGACGACCTTGCAACATGCATGTAAAGGCTGATGTGCTGTTGACTAATGTTCTGTGAGTAGGTACCTAGTAACGGAGACGCGTTTTTGGTTCCTGGGGAATACCATTACTGATTTAATGCGATTAACATTATTATTGAAAAATAACCCTTCCATTGTAAAGCTCCGTATACACTGATACGCACTATTGACGCTCATGTTTGCCCGTTGATGGATGGTACCGCGCTTGCATCAATCTTCGTTCAGCCGGGTCGCTATCAAAACCTTAAAGACGCGTTGCAAACAACACTCTCCTTTGTTACTGACAGTCGAGTTATTCAACTGTAGCGTTTATCACGGGCGAAATAAGTGCCAATATTGCACGAATATTTCTAACTCAGTGAATATGTTTACAGAGTGTCTAGTGATGATAATCTAATGTTAGATTCCTAAATATCAGTGCAAGTTATTGAGGTGCTGTGTTTTTAGGTTTAAGGTGTATAAAAAACGTCAAAAGCTCAAAGCAAACGTCTTTAAAAACTATACTATATGCCTCTTCATTCAAATAAACCTGATAAGTATTGATCCCTTCAGATTTGAAGCTTTTCTCTGTTTCTTTTCAAGAAGGGAGCAACACGCCCCGAGCCGGTTTCTCAGAATACTTTCTTTACTTTGTCACAGTATTTGCTAAGCCTTATTGCTATGGGAACAAGAGTCAAGTTATTAAATGAAATAGAAAGCAGTAAGTGTGTGAGCAAAGTACAATCAGGCGTGCGTGAGAACTGAAATATTGTTTTCAAACAACGAGCGAGGCTTATGCCTCGTTCACACACGGATTTTTACTTGCCTTTCTACTTTTTAGACTATTTGCTGTTGTAGCATATCTCATAGATACTTGTCTCGCTGATTGGAAGTACACACATAAAGGATTTTGTTAAACGTGTTTATCAAGCATGGGTTAGCAGTTTTACAGCTGTGATTTGGAGTTTCGTCAAAAAATGCAAAATACTTGTATTGAGCAAAAGCTTAAGATATTAAGTATTTGGTCAATAATTAAAATTTCTAGTTTCTGAATTGAGAATTTCACTAAGTAAATAGTTAACTGTAATGCTGTCTCTTCAAATTTCTCAGAAAAGTGCGTGACAGACCGTTACTTAAGTAGCTATTTACTTAGTTACTTAGTTATGCATCATAGAAGTTAAATAAAAGTTGATTTTAGTTCTCCCCTTCTGACAAAACACGCTGCTGCCGCATATGCTGGCGCTGGGAAAAAAGTGCATTTTGTTTACTTGATGAAACTAAGTAGCACATATATACCGTACATCCGGTATATTTGTGTTACTTCATAGTCACAGAAATCTATTCGAGTGAAACTAAACGGTAAACCGCTTAAAGCTACGAGCGCATTATTCCTAATTCCCGTAGTTGCAACAAAGTGGAGCCCCGGGCTGAATAAGTCGGTACACAGGACTGCAGTGTGCATGCACCCTAATCCTCGGAGTTTTCAGTTTTTGCCGCAACATTGAGAGATATAAAGGATCCGTTCTAGCAATGGTTGAAATTAACCATGAATCGCCGAAAATAAAAACAAAATGCAAAGGTTCCAAATTTATAATATTCGGTTTTCAATTTTATCTTTATAGAGGGAGCCATCAACATCGAGGAGTAGAAAGCAATCGATGCTTCATAATGGCAATATCATGGAGGTTACGACAAGATATTATGATATTTTATAAAAAAAATATTGCCAATCTTTTATTGCCATACATATTTTTATCACCGCCACATATACCTATATACTTTTCAAACACTTTACCCAACTGTCTCGGGGATTTATCTTTACTATTAAACTTATAACTGGAGTAGTTCGTAACAGTCCAGACATTACAAAAGTGCGTCTAGAGGTCGTTTCTGTAGAGTAGAAAGTTGTAGAGGAGTCACCAAACGCAAATACAGCCTGAATTTTTATTCACCAACCAAAAATATCCACCCAACTATACAAAGTTGGCTTAAAAAAACGTTTGTGGTTACAAAGTGCGTCTCTGCGCGTTAGCTGATATATATGTTGATTTATTACGCCCTGTAGACTAAAAATAGTGACTTTTCAATGCATCCTTCGAGTACATACGTAACTACGTGGCTATCTAATTTCCTAATTACTTATAGTAAAATTATATAGCGGAAGAGTTTCTATGACATAGTAATCTCCGAAAATACTTATCCGATTTAAAAAAATCTTTCACCGGTACTAAGAATGCACCCTCAGGATGTACATAGACTAATCCGATTACCACGGGAACGAATTCGCAGACACTGCTAGTGATGTACCAATGGTCTATCAAATAGAGGATACTAGAAGATACTATACATAACATACATAAGCAGCCTGCATACGTCCCAATGTAGGGCACAGGCCTTCTCTTCGGGAGAGTTTGGGCTTAATCACCACGCGTGCCCACCGCGGATTGGCGGTCAAGCGCTGAGGTATATGAATAGCTCAGACACTCAGGTTTCCTCACGCGTTTTCTTTCACAGTTAGCGAGAAGACACTATATTTTTTATTTTTGTAGAGTACAGCCTACCCGTGACCACGGCAACTGCAACGTTGCCGAAACTTCAGTCAAAGGTAATCAAATTTAACTTAGTAAATAATCGTGATTAGATCCGTTTAATATATAACTCGAAAATTCTGTCATATTTTTTTCATTCATATTGACGTCAGGTATGATAAAACGCGATTAGACCCGTTTAACATATAACTGTGTATAACCATCACGTGTCATTAAA
Source organism: Yponomeuta evonymella (assembly GCA_963969515.1). Taxonomy (NCBI): domain Eukaryota; kingdom Metazoa; phylum Arthropoda; class Insecta; order Lepidoptera; family Yponomeutidae; genus Yponomeuta; species Yponomeuta evonymella. The sequence goes on along the minus strand of OZ018360.1, from coordinate 11,195,352 downwards.
AATACGATGAAAAAACGCTTTAGGCTAAGTCAGTCTTTCGTCAACACTCAGTCCCTAGTCTCGGCAACTTTATGACGGGGATGGATACTGGATAGATTAAAATTCCTCGCGCCATTCATCGGCAAGCAGTTGGCAACATTGTTGCGCGCTCGTCTTTTGTTTTATGGAAGCCGCGACGAGAGACCTCCCTTCGCGTTATTAGTGCTCGATGATAAAGCGTTCTTACCAGGTTGGGTTACGTCAAAGAAACAGAGTTTCAGTATGGCAGTAAAAAAAAACCGGCCAAGTGCGAGTCGGACGGAGTTCTGTACCATATCTATACAACATTAGACACAAAGATCGGGAAATAACGGCAAAAAATCACGTTTGTTGTAAGGGAGCCCCCTTAAAATAAATAAATATTACATATGTATGATTGGACTGGGTTGTAATATAGTACTTAATAATTATTGTACACTTTCCTCCCTTGTTTGTAATGTTCGTATCACACATCAAGGGTTGGCTGGAAGAGATTTCTGCTGAAATAAGCTCGCCATGTACACTTTTTAATTCTGTAAATGTTTTGTTTTATTCATGTAATTTTATGTGTGCAATAAAGTATAAAGTATATATATTTATTTTATTTTGATTTAATTGTTTATTTTTGAAGCGAATACAAAACTAAATATTTTGTGAATATTTCAAGCATCTACTTGTTGCCGTTATTAATATCGAGCAAAAAGCGAAAAAAAATCCTTTTGTTGTATGGGAAACCCCAATAAATATTTATTTTATTCTGTTTTTAGTATTACCGGTACCGCAACCGAAATACATCATCTGTGAAAATTTCAAGTGCGTAGCTATCACGGTTCATGAGATACAGCCTGGTGACAGACAGACAGACACACAGACGGACAGACAGACAGACAGATGGACAGTGAAGTCTTAGTAATAGGGTCCCGTTTGGCACCCTTCGGGCCAAAATGGGCCAAGTGCGAAATTTAGCAAAACAAGTTTTATTTAATTCAGTCTGGGTGTTTAGATGAAGGTCGTTATTAATTTTTTTATTTATTTGTTGTTGTACTATTGGGACTACATTATAATTACACCAAGATTGACACTCGTTTTACCGTTCTTCCCGTAGAGTAAAAACAAAAAGTCAACTTAAAAAGTAACGTTTCTTATATGGGGAAACCTACTAATGGACTTCAAAAAAGGAGGAGGTTATGAATTTGTCGTATCAGTTCAAGAAAAAATCCGTAGATCATTGTGGAGAATAAACTGAACAAGGAAAACTTTTACTAAAATAACAAGTCAGTTAATTAAGTCGCAGTTTCTGTGTTACTTTGAATAAAAACAGTTTTATTTTGAGTTTGAAGATATTCGCGTCCATGGTACCAGTAGGCCGAAAGTTACGCCTGCAGCCTTCACTCGGTGATGGATGGGACGACCGACGAATCAATCTTCGTCGACACTATAGCGCCTTTGTCGGGTTCCCTAACTCACACTTAAATTAAACTTTAGGACGAATTTTTGTGCATTAGATTACTAGATTGTTTCGGGGATTCTGTCGTGGGTTATGTATGACGAAAGAAAATCAAAGAGGAAAAATAGAACATAAACTCACGCCAGTATACCGAAGGGGTTTGCCGAGATCATGCTCCGTCACTTGCCACGATCCTGATCTCTTTCGCTGCGTTAACATTAATCGGTCGTTGCATGCACGCGCGCAAAAAAAAATGTATGTTTGTACAAACCGCAAAAGTTAACTTGAGACTTCACTCACTCGGATGACGTAAGTGCGCGGTACTCATTCATTTCATCATCATTTCTAGATTTTTTTTTTATGGTTGACTAGACAAGTTTTAAATAAAATAAAAATGTAATAACCTTTTTAGTGAGAACGGCAAGAGGCGCGGGGGTCGGGAGCGGAGCGCGGAGTCCGCTCGACGAGCCTCAAGTTAACTCTTGCGGGTTGTATGTAGGGGGTACTCTCCGAAACTACTTAAAAGATTTAAAAAAAAAATTCACTAGTGTTTAGATTGAACCTTTACAATGGACGTGAGCTGTAGGTTAATCTGATCACCACCGCGAACGAATTAATGGGCATTGTTAGTAATAAATAAAAAATAAAAAATTAAAGAAAACGTTATATAAGTACTTTGGTATGCAATAAAGAGTTATAATTTAATCTACCTATAGGTAATATATCGTGTTAATGTGGATGGAAGGGCCAGTAAGGGACGTCTTAGGCGGACATATTTCGATTTTACAGGGACGTATTGGCGAAATTTCATGTACTTTTTTTGTCTGGAGTGCAATAAAGAGTTCTAATTTCTTTTTATCTAATATATTGTATGAATGTGGGTGAGAGGGCCAGTAAGGGACGTCCTAGACGGACATATTTCATTCTAATAGGAGATGTATTAGCGAGGGGCAAAATAAAACGTACACGAAACCGGCGTGCGCGCACGCAGCGACTCATTAATGTTGACGAACCGAATAAGGCTTATTAGGATCGTGACAAGTGGCAAACCCAGGGCCTAGATTCTGTTAATGCATTGTAGTAACATGACAACTGCATGAACATGGCGGTTTTCATTTCATGGCTGCTTTAAGTCTACGCGGGCACACCCATCAAACCTTCTAGGCGTCAATGCAATGGTACGAAAAAACACGTCACGTGACCCGACAGTGTACCTGTCATTATACTACAATGCACTAACAGAATCGAGGCCCTGGTCTCTGCCTACCCATTGTTTATGTATGTAACGTTTGGACGATATTTCTAGTTCGACTGGAGATTTCCGCACTTAGCCTCATAGTTGGGCCATTGTACGTAGCAAGTGCTGAGGTATGTAAATATCTCAGACACTATGGTTTTCTCACGATGTTTTCCTTCACCGTTAGCGAGTGGTATTGCTACTATAACTTCACAAATGTACGTAACTTAGAAAACAAAGTCATTGGTACATGCCGGGATTCGAACCCACAACCTCCCGAATGAGAAGCCGGCGTTCTACCGCTCCGCTACCACAGCTCTTTGGACGATATTTAATAATAATAATAATAACTTCCACACAATACAACAATACAATCACTTGACTTGGTCCTAAACTAGGATACCCTGTGCTATGGTAACCAGGCAAAGACGCTACAAACACGAAAATACACCCAGACTGAGGCCATTTGTACAAATGTACGGCGGCCCCCAGTGGGAATCGAACCCACGACCGATTCAGCCGATTTACCCACGATTTAAATAAGAACCGGTTCTTTTTAACCAATAGTATATTTATTCATAACAAGACCAGTTCTACCCGGTATCACCGAGTGCTTAATATATATGTGTTGTGAATATCTCAGTCACTCAGGTTTTCTAACAGCCAATAAATTAGGTGGCTTTGGAGAAACTTTCGTCTCGATTATTCGAAAGGAGCTCGAAAAAATCCTTCATAACTTTATGGTATTAACATCGTAATAATATGTCCTCGATATAGAACGAAATTACATTCAAGTGGTATGTCAAAGTGTATTACCAACAAACTATTTGTCGACTTGAACATAGCGACACTTGGGGCTATCCGAATATAGCTTTTATTACTTGTGCTATAAGCACGCATATCTCCTAGTTGGACCAAACGTATTTTATGTGCAGACTGGAGAACCCCTTTACCAGACAGCAGTGGTGTAACTACGGTTCACGACCACTAAACACATCCAATCTTGTTCCATATTCGCTCTTATTCCGTGCGCGGTAAAGTCCTACAGTTAGGTTACCCAGTCTGTCGCTGGATGTACGTCTGTCGGCTGCCGACGCGACATGGAACACCACTCAAATGCCGCTCAAACACCGTTAGCCTCACCTCACTGGTGGTCTATGATTTCGCACTGTTGGTATGAAGGGTGGATTCCCAGTGGTTGCTCAGGCAATTTTGAGGCTAGTCCGTAGGCACCGCAGCTGTTTTCGTGGCTAAAAAAATGGAGGCTGAAAATTGCTTGCAGCTTCCATTCTGGAATTCTGAGGATAGATAAATCCATTGCCAGAATTAGATAAGCTCGCCTTTGTACATGTTATATTGTATGTCATGTCTTTTTAAATATTTTGTGTGCAATAAAACCAGCGCTGTTTCAAATATAAACAGCAAACGCTGAAATAGTATCATTGTCACACGCACACTCCTTTATTTTTTTATTATTTTATGTAAGCATGTTTGTTTGTGGCAATAAATCATTCATTCATTTAATAAAATCGAACACATTTGTATGTTAGCCTAAAACAAACCTTGGTCTCTGCTTACCCCTTCGGGATACAGGCGTGAGTATATATATGTTAGCCTAAGCCTGTATATTAGACTAATACCAAAGAAAAAGGTGCACGAGAAAATCACCCATGTGTCTATACAGTTATACAAGAGAGTTAGATGAGATTAGAACACTTTATTTTACACACCAGAAAACAAAATACATTAAAGGGCTAAGAGTTAAGAGTTAATAGTGAAACAGGACATACAAGGAGCCAAAAAAACCAATTTAAGTGTGTGTTGATATAAGCTCACTGGTAGACTTGATCCGAATTAGTTAATTGTTAGCCGATTACAATTTTTAGCTCCGGTATGTTCCAATTACTTACTTAAACCAACGGTTTTTTAGGTACTTTTAGGTTTTTTGTTGTTATGAAATAAATCATATGATATTTATGAAAAGGGGTGGTAGCCTAGTGCGTAGAACATTGGACTCGGAAGCGAGAAACCCAGGTTCGAGTCCCAGTGCGGGCATGTACCTATGACTTTATTTTCTAAGTTATGTACATTTGTGAAGTTATAGTAGCAATACCACTCGCTAGCGGTGAAAGAAAACGTCGTGAGGAAACTTGAGTGTCTGAGCTATTCACATAACATAAGCAGCCTGTATACGTCCCACTGTAGGAAACAGGCCTTCTCTCAGGGAGAGAGTATGGGCTTAATCACCACGCGTACCCACCGCGGATTGGCGATTTCAAGCGCTGAGGTATGTAATAGCTCAGACACTCAGGTTTCCTCACGATGTTTTCCATAACTCAGCGCTTAAAATCGTCAATCCGCGGTGGGCACGCGTGGTGATTAAGTCCATACTATTACTCTCTCTGAGAAAAGGCCTGTGCGCTACAGTGGGACGTATATAGGCTGCTTATAACGAAAACGCTTTGATAAAATAGGTTAGATTATGTCACTTGGATAATTATTATATTTTAAACTCATCATTTCGGTGAAAAAAGGTAACATAAAACAGCATGCTTAATCTAAAATTTTATTACTGTCAGTACAAGGTTTCCAAAATAACAATTGAAGTGAATTGGATTTTTTAACGTATTCTTGCTTCGAAAATAAGTTTAATTTCAAATACCAATGTGAACTTCCTCTTGGCCACCGGCCGCAAGCTGTAAATTAAGCTACAAAAAGTAATCGATTACTTTTTATATAACCGGTAATTATCGGTTTTTCAAAAAACCAGTTTTCGTAGAACCAATTTACATCTATAATCCGAATGCAGATGTATGATGTCCAGTTTTTATTTTATTTTATTTTATTTTGTATAGCCATTAAGAGCCGTGGTAGCGTAGCGGTAGAACGCTGACCTCACATTGGGGGGTCGTGGGTTTGAATCCCGGCATGTACCAATGACTTTATTTTGTAAGTTACGTATATTTTTGAAGACGTAGTAGCAATACCACTAGCTAACCGTTAAGGATAACATCGTGAGGAAACCTGAGTATCTAAGGATTTCATACCTCAGCGCTTGAAATCGCTGGTCCCGTACTCTAATAAGTCCGTACCCTCTCTCGGAGAGAAGGCCTGAGCCCTGCAGTGGGTCGTATATAGGTTACTAATAAAGATAGCCGCTTAACATGATTCTGGTATTTCAACCTCTTTTCCCATTTTTCCCCTTACTAATTACTACCAAAAACCATCATGAAATTTATTTTACGACGAGATAATTTTAATGTCATTATTCTTACACTAACCTAACACGAGTGACGTGACGAAGAATTTTCTCTTTGTTAGTCTGTTTAACGTAGGTATGTTCTGTTTTTTTAGCGAGTTTGAGCCACATTGCGCTGTCCAAAGAGCACATTTTGCGCGCAGCCGTATGTGAAACCCAGTTATGAATTTGAGGAACACTTTCGGACCAGGCACGAATTAAGGGGTACCCGACGTCCTTTGCGACATCGCTAATTCGATGAAAACAATTCATTAGCTAATAGGGAGGTAGACGGGGAGGGGACCTCTCAAAGGCCCGCTTAAGAATGCAGTCTGTTTGCACACCACCCTCTCTTGCGTCAAAAATGTCGACAGCAAAATTATTCGCGCCTGTTGACTTAACGAGTCACCTAAATGTAACAATTTCAACAGAAGTTTTACAGGTAGGCAGCTATGTTATAACAAGGTTAGAAGGCTGTATACCAAGGCTGTATGTTTGTTTGTGGCAATAAATCATTCATTCATTCACATAGGACCCTGATACTTATATTTCGTTCCATTCAGCCTGTGTCTGGGTGTACACAGAAACATCTTTGAAATACGGTAAAAGTCATGAAATTGGCAATGGTGGCTAATATTTATTGGATTAATGAGATGCAAGAATGACCTAGGACGAGCAAATAACTTCATATACATTATTGCTTTCCGTATTTTAAAGATTTCTATCAACGGTTTATTTACAAGTAGGTGAAACTTGAATGAATCCTTTGTGATTTATACAGTGCGTCCAGTGGCAACTCTTATTCAGGAGTCTTTACTTCAACTCCATTATGCGACCAGTCAGTTTAATATCTGTAATGTCAGGGACGTATTTGGAACCACCTAAACACATAGGTATCTATCTATCCGGCCCATGAAAAGAGGCCACTGCTGGGCATAGGCCTCAAAAGACCAAAGTCGAAGATGGCCAGTGAATGTAGTTAGGTGGCAGAACGCTCGGTGGACTAAGGTGGACAGAGTGGTGGCCTACGTACAAGCGACCCACATACTCAGCCTAATCCGCAGTCAAGACAAGGGTAGCGTCCTCTGGCTAAGGTCTCGTCACAAGGATTTCTCGCCACCACTTTGCCGCTTACATAATATTTGGTTGACGTAGTTGTTCTTCGGCACCTTTTCGTTCGACTCAGGTCTCGCCAAAAATTTCCGCAACAAAATTATGCGGCTGCCGACTTTGCACAGTTTATTCTATGCACAAAGGTGGTATTTCCACCCGACTGCGATAACAAAGATAGGTTATGTTTTTTCACGAATGCATCTACAATTTTTATTTTAGTGCAATAAAAGTATAAATAAATAAATAATGCTTTTCTGTTCTAATTATCTGTTCTGATCAGTTTAATTTAAAGATCTTATAAAGCTAGAACCACACGGTACGTGATGCCACATGCGATTTGGCCGTTTGAATTTTTATGCTTTTAGAAGGCAAAATGACAGGTTACATACAGATATGGTGGGTTGTTTGACGTACAATGGTTGTACCGTTGAAGTTACGTCTGTGTGTATGACCAAACGGCTGGACCGATGATGACACAAGAGGTGGCTAGTAAAATTTGCATTTGTGCAGATTGTTTTCTTGTGCAATAATTTTCAAATGAAGACCAGAATTAAAACTCTTTTAATTTAATTCAATTTAAAAATCTTTACGTGTATATGTACGACGTCAGAAAAAACAAATAAAAAAACCCGGCTGCTAAAAAGTCTTAAACAAGACACTACGCTGAATCTAAAACCTCAGCAGGCGGGAGGGAGTACACTTAACTACAAGAAATTCGTCTCGCCTGAAAAGATGAATTCAATGGACTCATTTGGGCTAAGACTTTAACAGTCGGGTTTTTTTTCTTTTTTTTTTTTTGGATTTTTTTTCACAAATTCGTATCCAAACAATCTGTGTTGCGGCCATGGCGGCAGTCTGGTGATCCCCAGATTTCCAAGTGAGCTGGGTATTCGTGCCAAACAACAACTTTAAATTTATTCGCATTTTTCGTAAAAACGGATTAAAAAAAGATGTTTGCCTCTTTGTTTTCGGCTACTGGAAGTTCTATTCTAGGAGATATTATATTCAGACAAACGATACTAAAACAAAACTATTAAACCATACTAAAATGGCTTAATGGCTTATTTTGGTAATCCGTAATCGTAACATCCTAATGGATGTTAGGGTCTGACTAAGGAATTAAGCCCATACAGATATCCTTCGCTCTCTTTTAATAAAAGAACATCTATACGCTGAAATATTAAGTCATGTTAAAGTTTTTTTCAGTTGCAAAAAATTACACCTAAGGCCGCCAACCCGCAAAGTCACCCTGTATAAGTAGCCCAGTAGTATACAACAGCCCAGTTGGTGATGCACGGCGCTCTCTTATCCGGTGCAAGTCGGCCGACGAAATTAGAATTGCAGATATTGCCGCTGTCTGCCGCGCAACTTCTGAAATATGCCCGCCCACCGAGGACAGAGCCTGGACAGCTCAGAAGGTCTACCAAGCCAAGCTTGGGGCAATGGACAACGCAAGCAAATGGACATTCTGATGAAGGGACATTCCCTCCAAATTTCAAGTATAGATTCACCAGTTTAGGACGCCTGTCGGTGACATCAAGATTGTTAGTAAGTAGATCATTAAATTTTTAAAGTACCTTTTCTTTTAGATGCATTTTTTACTTTCATAAATAAAACCGTTTTTGGGTAAAGGTGATTTTGAGATTTGTTCAATATGAGATCGGTACAATATAATAATCGATCCTGACAGACTAGAAGCGCATTATACACCAAGGTTAACCTCACTATGTAAATTCGGAGTCAAAATTATAGATATGGCCGGTATCGGATTTTGAAATATGGCAGCTCACCGAGGCCAAAACTCAGGTTTAAAGATCTGTTGGGATCTTCAAGCCTCACTTTTGGTTTTTATAAGGAGGGCGCCCCAGAAGATGTATCAAACCACGAACATTGGACACCGCAAGCAGTGGATACCAAGGTTAACCTCACAAATCTGGAATTGGAATTGCAAATATTGCCTCTGTCTGCTATGCAACTTCTAAAATATAACGGCCCACTAAGGACAGAACCTTCACAGCCCAGAAGGGCTAGAACCCTCAGCAACGGGGCAACCGATGCAAGGGCAGAGTTGGTGCAGCAATGTAAGAGTCGTGCAAAGTGAACTTTGCAGTCGCCTAAATATAGTAGTTATAAAAAAAATTTTTGTGGCATCCTTAAGTGTCATGTGCATTTGTCAAAAAATATTGCTCTAGACTTACTAACTTAACTGTGCAATGGACAGGAAGAGAACTAAAATTATCAAAGAAGATTATTTTAAATGCATGTGAACATATTCTGCAACTAGTGGCGCCCCTCTCAACTGCCCCTACATTATGCCCCTGAACGATTCCAGTCGTCTAACTGTTAAATTCCATACTAATTGCTATCGCAATCGTCAGGATTGTACCAGGATTTGGTGGCCCCAGAACGGATATGTAGGTTCGTCTATAATAGTGAGAATGTTACCCTTTTTTATTTTGTTTTGCCAATTGATCTACATACATAAAGTTATGCCTAAATCGAGTAGGCAGCAGCATATTTTGAGACCGTTTACTGCTTTTCATCGCCATTCAAATAAAAAATATAGACATTTGTCTACTGATTGATGTCAAGACTGATGCATATCAATCATAGTGTACGCCGTGCATACTAAGCTCAGTAGTACCGTGGGTGACGCTAATTCCGAACAACTAATATTACAGCAGTGGACCTTCTGCACCCCTCCTACCTCTAAAAATATAATTCATTACATTTGAACTGTCGCCATTAGCATACACACTGTATACACAAAAGCTTTTTAGCTATTGGTTGAGGACTATACAAGCTACATTTTTACCCATAAAATGGGTAACGTAACTCAGCAAAAGATGTGTCTAACCACGGCTAGTGAAACACATATTTTGGAAAGCCGAGCTGCATCCACTGGAAACTAAAGGTTGGGCTTGTTACGGCCTGTGTTTCTATATGCCACCAGAACGTGTAAGAGCTCAAGCTCAAGCTTGATAAAAAAATAGATTGTATTGTTCAAATCCTTATTTTATTCCGGTTAACAAAGACATTTGAACATTAGAAGTTTTCTATGTTACCTGTTACCATCAATTTTGGGGTGACATTGTCGCGCTTGCACGCTTCCAGCTCGGTGTAATGAGGATAGACCTTTAGGCTGACTAATATGAGACACGACCGTTGGCACCAAAGTGATAAATATTGTTCGTGGAATTAATAGTTTGGACAAAGGTCGTGGGATATTTTATAGGACCGTAGGACATCAGTAACGAAATAATTAAGGTGGCCTGGGGTTGTGAGATAATGACAATTTACCGCTCTATATATTTTTTTATATACTCTACACAAAAATAGTTCATTGCGAAAGTACCATTTATCTCTCACGCGATAAGAGCTACCCTAAAAACCCCTTTTGTCACCCATTCCACCTACCCAAATTAAAAGGCAAACAATGGAGTCACGGCAAATTAACGCTTGCCTCAATGATCACGAGGTCGTTTTTAATTATATGTCGCCCTCATTAAGTACCTCTGGGTCAATTAGACCCTACCGATAAACTCGAAATTTCAATCACTTTCAATTCTCAAAATCGAAATTCGTAAAGTGAGTTGGGTCCATGGAGCTTTTCTAACGTACCACAAAAACTCATTTGTTAAAAAAACGGGCCATCTTCTCATCTCAAAAATATATATATTATATGGAGAAGCTCTGCAAACTTTCTTGCCTACATGGCATTAGCAGTATTTCGATAAATACGAACCACTGCTAATCCCGCATAGGCAAAGGAACTTGGCAGAGTTCCTGCATATCATGTATGTATTCTTTTAAGAAAAAAAGTTGGCTCTTTTTAAATATAGGTTTTGGAGGGATTTAAAGTCTTAAGGCCTTATTTATAAAAACACGATTACTCTAAAGCACTTCTCAGAGGTACTTTATTTGTGGTTAAGTCTTTTCCTTGTAAAGTCTCCATCACAGACTATTTCAATCGGCGTTTATCGAGTGTTTTAAGTGTTTTTATAAATAAGACCGTTATTTTTTGTCTAATGAAGTAGTAATAATTCTGTGATTGTTAATAATTCTATTTTTCTCGCTTTCTACTTGTTAAACGCTATAAAATGTTCGGAATTTCAAAGCTATAGCTCCATTAGAAGTTCGCTAGACTGAAGTCAGGCGACGTTTAGTGTGTCGGTAAATGCCAAAAATTGCTATTTCTGGTTCCACGGATCTTGGAAACTAAACTAACTGGGCCCCTGAACTTTAGAGCAATGATACTAGAGTCAGATACTAGATATATAAATATGTACTTAATAAAAATCTTGGACACGGTTGAATGCGGCGGAGCCCAAAAGGAAGGTAATGTGTTTGGCTCGTATGTATGTATGTAAGTATGTCCGATTCTATGTTCCCTCATAACTCATTATCTTGACACATAATATCTGAATCGTTTGGTCGTGTTTGTTTGTCATAAGCTATATAAAATTAGCACAAATCAAACAAAAAAAAAAATAAAAAACTAAAATAAAAAGTAACCAACAACCCAACTGCTGAGCTTTAACTACTAAGCAGGCGGCACCCAAATTCACGTATGTGAACCAATGTAACTTATTAGGTTGGTCCCGCCTGCTTAGTAGTTAATGCTTAGCAGTTGGGTTGTTGGTTACTTTTTATTTCAGTTTTTTTTTAATGCGATTTCATTGTAGTTCATGTTTTTCGCGTTTGTTGTTTTATTTATTAGTTACTTTTGTATTCTTTCACTTAATTATATAATTACAAGAATGAATGAGAAAATACCATGTAGATATAAAATGAGAATATTTTATTTTTTCGTAGTCCGAATGTTCTCCAACAGATAGCGCTTGTAGCGTCATTACATTTACTATTGTGAGAGCAAGAAGTGCTCCTGCAGAAGCAGCTTTTGGATTCTTCTGTACAAATCATCATCATCATCAGCCATTTGAGGCCCACTGCAGGACCTAGGCCTCCCTCGTGGTTTTCATAACCTGTACATGTAAGTATGTCGAGTTTGTCTGTCTAGAGACATTCCGTGACTATTGTTTGTAAACGTTTTATTAAGCATTCTGTCTTTTAGTGTTTCCATGTATTAACTTGGAGTATGTTCAATGTGTTCTGTAACTGCTGCTGTAATAAATGTGTAGTTCGTCTTTTTTACTTACAAAAAAAGTAAACCGGCGAAGCTCGATCGCCTAGGGTCCCTTTTTATAAAACCACAATTCGTAGCTTACTATGACAATTCGATGTCCATTGCAAGTCGATTAACCTACAGATTAACAAGCAGCAAGACTCGGCTCCGCAAAGTACATCGAAATGTCATAATAAACTATGAATTGTAGTTTGATGAAACGCGCCCCAGGTGCCTCTACGTAATTCAGTAATTCAAAAACGTTCAAATCGTCGAGTGTTTAAAAAAAAAACCAGTAAAAGCAATTTGAGCCGCGCCGCGTCCGCGCCTCTTACAATGCCGCCCACTCGAAATTAACGAGTCCGAAAAAGTCGGTGGCTCTCAAAAAACGCTCATGTGACGTCCGTTCGGGCACATTAATAATGTTTATTGGCGCACTGAACGTGCCCGGAATTTTAGCGCGAAATTAACAATCAGAGGGGAGCAAAATGAATACGCGTTATATTTATTGGAATCTCCCGACACGGCGAGAAAAGCGTTTTTCTAAAATGCGTATTTTTGAGACAGCCCTATCTTAGTGTGTGTTTGACAACCACTTTAGTTCTATTGGTTTCTTCCCATATTCAAATTTGTCGAAATATGTGAGTAGACTTGGTTTAATTGATTTTTTAACCTAACTTGTTTAATAAAAAAGTTTATATATATTTTTTAAACATAACATATCTCTATTAAATTCACGCTTTACGCATTCTACCAATGTCGCAGCCGCCAATAAATCATTGTCCTACATAGAGGAATGACCATTCTATGTTGGTTTTTAGCAGTATTTATCAACGGGCCATTTGCAAAAGACAATAAAAATGCAATTATTTTTATCCAAAAGTAAAAAATTCAACAACAAAAATGTAAATGCGTTGAACAAAATAATTATCTTGTAAACGGAAAACTTTCTTTGCATGTTTAAAAAATTTTTGAGGTAACCCTATGTAAGTTAAGTGGCTACGAATCCCTAGCTAATCCAGCGGCATCAGGAACGGCAACGCACAGCATTGTAGTCCACTTCATGAATGGGGCATCGTTTGTTCAACGCCCGAAAGCACAGTAAGTGCTAACCGCAACTTTTTGCGTTTCTACTTGACTCGGAGGCCAGCGCTTTGGCGTCGAGAGGGACTCAGTGCGCATGCGCCAACTACCCCCCGCCTCCACAGCCCCCTTGCTCGTCAGCCGCACACGGGTGAAGCAGTCTCTCCATGCTATATGTGTTGCCCATAAGTGTGCTTGTGTGGGTAATCCACCCGCATTGAGCCAGCCGGCTTTGTCACACGCTCCCATGAATGAAAGAGAGGCACGATCAATATTTTGAGGTCCGGGAGCTCGGGAACTCGTGAAATTTTTAGTAGTTTCATAATGTATTGTAATTAAATTCTCTTGCGGTTAGACAGTGTTTTGTTCACATTTTTGTACGGACTCGTTTGTCTGGTTATCTGGGGACGCTAATTGGTTTCGGGAATGGCTAAAAGGGAATAGCTAATGTGCAACGTGAGGGTGTGATGATAAGAAATAATACGAATGTTGTACGATGCAGTTGTGTGATAACTCCGATCGTGTGTGTACTGGGTATACCTTGCACACTTACAGCATGATTCCTGCGATAGACATACACTAGAAATACACATTTAATCTTCTATTGCAAAGACTACACGAATACAGATGCGAACAACTGCATTTTACTTCGAAAACGAAACTGAAATGGGGCGTACAGTAAAACAAGAGGGGTGCAAGCGATGATAGAAGCTATACATTTACACACACAACACAGAGAAGAGACATACAGTACGGTTGACAGAAAAAAGTTAGAGAGAAAAAAATACAGAGAAATCACGATAGGTGAACATTTAAGGCGAAAAAAACATACCGAACGAAATAATAAGTCGAAAAGTCTTATTGGGAGAGAGTGCAATTGTGATTTGCGGTCGATTCAGAGACTAATAAATGCACAAAACAGTTACTTACAGCAAATAATAACAGGACCAAATCATAATGGAATAAACAATGAATTGAATTTTGATGTAGCGAAGTTTATTTTCGGAATCGCAGACCTTGCTCTGTACGATGAATTGTCAACATAAATTCCCGATAAAGTAGTTCTTGGCCAATCGACAACTGAAAAATAATTAACTTTCCAAATCAATTTTAATACAACAACCATTCCTATATCTTTTACCGGAATACCTGGCAGAGTCCTTGGCCAAGAGGCTAGACTCACCTGAAACTGAAAAAAATCACTCATTAAAGATAAAAGTATTTACTTCAAGATGAATTAACATTAAGATAAGATAAGAATATTCTTTATTTACATTAAGTTTATGTTCACTCATTGAAATTGTATTCTGACTTGTCAAAAAGTAGTAAACAAATCCTGGACGATCTATCTACATGTGACTTCGAATTCGTTCACCTTATTTTGACGGAATGTTCTCTTCCTTGTGAAAAACAATATTAATAATGATTTATCAGTAATGGTATAACATATTTGTAAATATTCGTGATTTCCAACCTTTGGCTCCGAACTGAGAATCCAAATTCGAAGTGGTAGGAAGTACCGTAACGCTGAAAAATGTTTACTAATATGTTAAATGCTTAACAGTGTGACGTCCGATGCGCGTAAACAATTAAGAAAACAATAGATTTGGCTGGCGTCGATCATAAAACGCTCAAAACATAGTTTTATTGCAGTTTTATTACTTTTCGTCCTGATAGGTATTGTTTCTTTATACTGAAGCGAAGTAATTTAAAGTAACAAAAAAAAATTTTTTTACGTTTAATTTTTTCAAAACTAGCACCACGCGTATTCTAAATTATGGTTAGAATGTCCCCTTAATACGGTGAACGAATTCAAAGTCACCCTGTACATAGTATAAAAATAATCATACACATCCGAATAATCCGAAACTTTTACTATTAGGAAAATGTCGAAATCGCGAAAAGAATAAGAAACAGCTGTTCCATACATTTAATGCCGCAGGCGGTGGTGCAGCCGTTCCATAGTAAATTTACCACCCACGGAAATAGGATGTATAAAACATTTGTTTTTTTTTTTGCGATTTCGAAATTTTTCCCGCAGTAAAACTTGTTGGTATTGACGACTAGAACCGTGTTTTCGAATGTGTGTGAGAATTTTGTAACACGCTGTACACGACCCATATAAGAAACCCACTTTAGGGTTTTTTAGGACTCGTCAACGTCACACAAAACTCTTCGAGTCTTCTGCTAGTCTGCTAGTGAACCTGAACGACGTGTTTTGAATATTTAAAGAGAATTTTTAACCTATTTTAAAACAGGAGGAGGTTTTTAATTCAAAGATTTTTTTTAATTTCAAATCAATCGCCATTATGACACTATAAGTGACAATATATTATTATCTTGGGGACATAATATTGTTGATCAAAGAGGGTTTATTAGCGATGGGCAAGACAAAAAGTACTCAAAATCGGCGACCATGTACGAATAATGAATGTCGATGAACCGAAAGAGGTTTGTCAGGTTCGTGGCAAGTAACAGAACCTGGTCTCTGTCTACCTCTCTGGGATACAGACGAGTGTTCCTGTATATTATTACGTATGTCCTCTGAAACTCTATAATAGAAAAGTATTTCCTCTTAAAATAGCATCTTTCAATTAATAGAATTTATAGAAAATGAAAATTAAAAGGCACTTTTTTTACCAAGGGCTGACTGCATTTTCATCTATTTGCCACATTAAACAATGCATATGGTGTCAAAACATCGCAAAGATACTTTAAACACAAAGATAATGTAGTTATAAATTGTTATTTCAGCCTTTGGCGTAATTCACAATCAGACTTTTAAACGATTTTAACATATTCTGTAATTTTAACCTTTGATTTAACTTGAATACACCGAAACCGATCCAAAAATCAAGGCAATATGTAGGACGGAAAACGGACGAGGAGTAAGTAGCGCACGAAAAACTGGTGGATATGTAGAAAAAAATTGGTGTCAATAACTCGCCCTAAGATTCGACATTACGCCTCGGGCGATAGATATCGAATCTGGGGCTAAAGTCGGCCAGATACCGAATACAACCATAGGCTATTTGCCGAAAATTTATCCACTGCAGGCTGTTTTTCCGCTTGGAATAGGTGTGCTGAGAGATTGAAATTCCATAGATCCAGCAAAAAACATCATAATCGCAAAAACCACATTTTACAGGGGAGACATTATTTATAAATAATATCTCGATATTAAAAACCTATTTAGAGGCTAAAAATTCCACCCATGACGGGACTTGAACCCGCGACCTCTGGCACGGTTAGCCAGAGGTCGCGGGTTCAAGTCCCGGCATGGGTGGAATTTTTAGCCTCTAAATAAGTTTTTAAAATTGTCCTCAGCACGGGTTAGCGCAACTTTTATTAAATAAAATCTCGATACATCACAACTTAGAATGCTCATTAAGGCTTAAAGAGCTTTATGCTTGAAAAACTCTTCAAACATGAATTAATCATTTTAATAAATGAGAATGTTAATTATTTTAATGAGATCTTCATCATGAAATGCGGGTCTGTCTAATGACGAGGAATTTAATATAGTATAGTATTTAACTGGACGTATATCCGGTTAATTCACTGCAGTATTTTGTCAATTACATGAGAGTAAGATTTAATTTTTTTATTGCTTTAGTGTACTAGTGTATGCACACACACGTTTCAAACTTTCTACGAAAAAAAAACATTCTACGTGACCAGCTCTTATATTACGCACACCAAATCCTGAGCTAATACAATCGTCTGTCAAATTCCATACTAATCGCAAACGCCAGGATCCCGACATGATTTTGTGCGCATAATTGAGCTCCTGACCGTGAATGTCACTGTACTTTATGTACTAACAGAAACGCGCCGTGACCCTGATTCTTTGGATACACCAGGCGGTCCTGTTACACTCCACCCAATCTCCTGCGACGCACGCAGAGAGGCTCAGTCCTCGGCAAAAGACCTATATAATAAGCTTCGAAATGAAACCCAGATGACACATCGCTTCACTTTGGCACCAATATCGTCCCTATATGAGATTTCTTCTGTAGATTTACCGCCCTCTATGCAAATAATCTCGGTGATGGATATTGTGAGGGAGAGATGTCTCAGAGACGCGAATGACTATTTTTTCTTCTGAAACCTGTAAAAATGAGTTAAGCCAGTAAGACTAGCTTTTAGGCGCCGTTTTGGTCGCATGGAAAAAGGTTTATCCTGCCAAAGTTCGAAATAAGCGGTGGAAGCGCGGTGTCAGCAGAACCCTTGCCTCACACTGTCGTGGGTTCGAACCCCGAAGTCATGTACCAATGACTTTGTTTTCTAAGTTACGAACATTTGTAAATTAGTTTAGTAGTAGTGGGGAAACCTGAGTATCTGAGACGTTCACTTAAGTAGGTACATACTAAACTCACGCCTGTATCCCAGAGGTGTAGGCAGAGACCAGGGACTGCCATTTACCACGATCCTGACATATCACTTTCGCTTCCTCAACATTCATTAGTCGTTGCATGCACGCACGCCGGTTTCGGGTACTTTTTATCATGCCCTTTGTTAATACTTACATCTCCTATATGGGCGAAGGTATTCACTTAAGTCAACGCTTGCAATTGCCAGTCCGCAGTGGGCACACGTGGTTATTAAGCTGCTCTCTGTGAGAAGGCCTGTGCCCTACAGTGGGACGTATATTGAAGGTAGTGGTTAGAAATATTCCCATTTTTTATTAACTTCACTGATTTGGTGTTAAGTTCACAACAATGTGAATAAAAATATTCCCCTATAACTCCGAACTCACATACACCGTTGAAAAAGGATTCAGAGAAAATCTTTACAATAGCTACTTCAAACCCTGTACAGCACAATGTTCTCGAGGTACATACAAGCAAACAAGCAACCGTTGCTTTTAATAAATATGTATAGAGAAGAGAGATGTATCAAATATAAATACATTACTCACTTGGCGCATTAATATAAGTCACTCAGCGGGATCGGAAAGATTTATGTCTTCTGGTTATATTTCGTTTTATGGTAACGGATTAGTGGTTTATGGAAATTTTTGCGTGTGACGTCACGCTTTCTAGAGCTTGTCTAAGACGTAAACAAACGCCTTTCGGTGGAAAATATAAAAAAAAACGATCAAACATGTACCTACATATTGTCGGTAATGTTTAGTGTCGGTTTATCTTCGTTTTTTATTTGCATGGTTTGGTTTGGATTTTTTTGCGTCAATAAAGAACATTTCATTAAGTTTTTGCAGCCGAACCTCATGCCTGAGAAATCTATTTTAAGGGGATAAAGTGGGGTAAATAACGCCACCAATCATCGGCCTAATTATGCGCACCAAATTCCATACTAATTTGACAGTTAGACGATTGGAATCGCTCAGGATTTGGTGCGCGTAATATAGGGGCAGATCTTCTTTTACCGATCGTATCTGCAAAAAGCGTCTCTACAACATCGCAATCACGTTAACAGAGATTTTTAGGACCGACGACAAAGAACCTAGAAACACGAACCTGGGACTAGATAGCATTAATGCTCTCTAGTTATCGGTTTTTTGCCTTAGGTTCACGTCCTAAAAATCACTATTAACACGATTGAGAGATTTTACACACTTTTTTCAAATTCGATCAGTAAAAAAAGATATGATTTTTGTTGATCGGTGACGCTTTAGTGTTACTACCTGGAGCCCCTTAACGTAAAGAATCTACATCTATTAAGTGGGCGTCAAATGGCTGACGATGATGATGATGATGAATTGAATGTCACGGTAACAAGAGCTGCCTTCGGGTGATTTTGTTCGTGTCTTTTTGTTTGTGTACCTTTATGTTTACTTTGCGTTTCTGTGACAATACTTTCTAGTGGAAATTAAAGCCCCGAAGAACGGCGAAGAAACACCACTCTACCATCCCTATTATGTAACTGTCTACTGTATTGGGTTATCCATCTTAAGGGGGCTCCATAGAGGAACACTAGCGCCATCCAGGGGAAAAAATCATACCTTTTTTACAGATCATATTTGGAAAAAGTGTCTGTAAAATCTTAATCGGGTCAAAAGTGATTTTTAGGACCTATGGTCGTGGACATGAGGCAAAAGACCTAGGACTAGATAGCATTAACGCCAAAAACACCCAATTTTGGCATAAATGCTATCTACCTAGTCCCGGGTACGTGATAGATTAACATGAATGAGAGATTGTACACTTTTTGCAAAAATTAGGAAACCCTTTACTGTGGTAACCAGTCAAGGACATCACAAACAAATATGTAGGTATTTGAAGTGGCTTAAGAAATTACTCAACCCAGTGGAGTCTTCCATAATAGAGGCACTGACCAACTTTTCTTAAACGGCAATAGTCACACGCATATTTTCTGTTGTACTATTGCTATTCATAAGTAGCCTATATACGTCCCACTGTGGGGCACAGGCCTTCTCTCAGAGAGAGAGAGTATGGGCTTAATCACCACGCGTGCCCACCGCGGATTGGCGATTTTAAGCGCTGAGGTATGTGAATAGCTCAGCACCCAAGTTTCCTCACGATGTTTTCCTTGACCGTTAGCGAGTGGTATTGCTACTATAACTTCGGAACGGTGGTAGCCTAGTGGGTAGAACATTGGACTCGAAAGCGGGAGACCCAGGTTCGATTCCCAGTGCGGGCATGTACCTATGACTTTTCTTTCTAAGTTATGTACATTTGTGGAGTTATTGCTATTATTGTTTGTTTAAATATTCTTAATAATGCATTATTTTTATAACTTACCGAGATCCATTGAGTGGCATCAACAACCTTAAGCTAGGTAAAATAACACGTATGAATGTCGGAGAACGATCGTGAATGGGAAATATTTCGTCACCTAAACAGGGGTCGATATCGAGCGAATGTGGGTGGAAGGGCCGGTAAGGGACGACCCAGACGGACATACTTCGACCAAATAGAGGATGTATTAACAAAGGGCAAGATAAAAAGTACCCGAAACCGGCGTGCGTGCATGCAACGACTAATGAATGTTGAGGAAGCGAAAGTGATCTGTCAGGATCGTAGCAAGTGGCACTCCCTGGTCTCTGCCTACCCCTCTGGGATACAGGCGTGAGTTTATGTTATGTTATGTTCTAAACAGGGGCTGATAAGCGAACGTCAGTCTATGATTTTGGTAATTTGTGACAAAGTATGATGTTAGCTGTTACCTGGGGCTACCAGGCGGCCAAAGACCGGTTCGCCGTCCCAGATATCGCTGGCAAGCGACCGCAAGGGACAGAGACAAAGTAGCGACTTCTTGTGTCGGATGCCAAGACCCACTTCGGGTCGCTGAGTCAGCGGAGTAAGTAAATATGATATTAGCAGCTGTACCTACTTTGTATCGTGTCAAGTAAGTAGTGCGGTTTCCTGCTATTGGGATGGATGGTCCCACTGCGCCAAAACTAATTAAACGAACTACACTGGATTCATAAGCAGCCTATATACGTCCCACTGTAGGGCACAGACCTTCTTATGGGCTTAATCACCACGCGTGCCCACCGCGGATTGGCGATTTCAAGCGCTGAGGTATGTGAATAGCTCAGACACCCAGGTTTCCTCACGATGTTTTCCTTCACCGTTAGCAAGTGGTATTGCTACTATAACTTCACAAATGTACATAACTTAGAAAGAAAAGTCATAGGTACATGCCTGCACTGGGAATCGAACCTGGGTCTCCCGCTTCCGAGTCCAATGTTCTACCCACTAGGCTACCACACTCGATAGTGTAGGTGCAACCAAAAGCTTCAGTAAAAGGGGCAGCTTTTTAGATCAAGCATTTTCACCGTCCCCACAGCTTTCTTAGCTTCACTCACACTCACAGAAAATACATGGTCAATTCGTGTGGAGCCAACAAAGAGGTGAGTTTCCTTACGGTGTTTTCCTTCAAGGTAGCGAGTGGGAAAACTTAGAAAAGTACACGTATGGAAGTTCGAACCCAATACAACTCAAGTGTAATACTGGACGATTTTTCTCTAGATATACACAAACCGTGATAAAAGTTGTTACAGAAAAGCCTATCATGTTGTTGTACTGGTCCTATTTTCCAACCAACCAACCCCTATTTTCACTTAATTTAATTTATTTATTTGGAGAAAATAGAGGCACAGATAGTGGATATTTTATGTTGTACAATATTGACTTGTCCCATGGAACATTTCTCACTTATAGTTAATGACCTTGAAAGTACCTAAAAACAAATGTTTAGGTAAGTACATACAGACAAAAGTTGAATATAAAGATAGGAATATACAGTACTTAACTAGGTCAAGTGAACCTACAAAATAATTATAAAAGCCCGCCGATTCCTCAGCGGGCAACCTCAGCAGTTTATCTGGACCTCGTGCAGGGATTGCCAACCCGTGGTCCAATTAATCCGGAATCAATAATGGCGATTAATTCGGCCGCCAGTTGATTACCCCTGCAAGCGTGGTCAGCTACACGGCGGTAATCAAGTTCCTAGGACTCGTGCGGTCATTGTTTCTAATTCGCAAGTGAACTGTTTGCGTTGGCGGCGGACGATTGTTATGCGGTTGGTGGTTTGACGAGGATTCCTATACTGTGTATGATATGAAATAAATAAGTAACTTCCACACAATACAATCGCTTGTCCTGGTCCTAAACTAGGATACCCCGTACTATGGTAACCATGCAAGGACATCACAAATATGGAAACACACCCAGACTGAGGCCATTTGTACGGCGGCCCCCGTGGGAATTGAACCCACGATCTCCGGCATCGTAATCAGACGACCAACGAAGCAGTCAAAGTTTCAAGGCGAAAAAGTGTAGAAACGCCCCGCCCCATACATCTGAATATCTCCAGCACATGCTGAGTCGGAATCATTTCACATTTGCCATACCCAATGCTCTGGTTTTACGGGATGTTTTTTTATATTTAAGTGTTTGTAATTGTTTTTTTTTGTGCATTGTTTTATTGTACTCTCTTTTTCATGCTGTGTACATTGTGCTTATTTTTCGTGTTTTTTTAGTTCATGTAAGTATGCGACGTATTTAGGTAGATATAGGTAGAAACTCACGTCGTACAAGTGATCTCTATCTAAATTTGCCGTTCGAGGCGTAAATACTTATTTTTACACTATGAGCAAAACTTTGAAATCTGTTCAATATGTTATTTTATGGGGCCGGTGGTGACTTTAGTATGGAACAGCTAATACTGTTTTTGTGATTTCAAAGCTTTTCTCATAGTAAAGGTTGTTTGTACTGCCGAATAGAACCCCCCAATTTAGGATGTTTACATGGACTTTTTACACTCTGTAAGAATAACGGCTGTAATTTTTGGATGACTCAATAAAATCAGCCACTCAAGTATTGACAGGCGAAATTGTTCATTAACCTTCAAACGGGCACTGCAGAACGAGGGGCCATTTCTCACTCGATCGGGTCATATGGTGTCGATTGCCAATGACGTCAAAGTAGCATCGTGACGCGCCATCTGTCGGGGACCATTGTTCAACAGTTCGATGACGACAGCGCGAATTAAATATAAACAGAGGAACTTTAAACTGATTCATAAAGAGTAACTAGGCTGGCACAGCCTGAATATGCGTTTCGAACATTAATATGGTTTTCTGTCAAGTTATGAGAGGTTAAAGCCGGTAAATTATATACAAGTGTAATAATTAGAAACGACTTCTACCAACTATATCTACACTTCAGCACGCACAACATATTTTTCCAACATCTGTTATAGTCATTACGCCGTATTTGGAACTTAATTTCAAATGTAGCTAAGTCGAAGTTCTGTGTACTTACTCTGTGCTAAAGTTCCAGTTTTAAAATCTGCGGAGCCCGCATGTTGCGGTCCGAGATACCCTCTCTCGATATTTGTTAATGGATATTTGCTTAATTGTGCTTTGGAAGCTCACAGATTGTGTAAGCGATGCCGTTCAATTATAATTGATCGTATCATCGATATGTCGACAGATCCCCGCTGAGAGCAAACAGCTCTAAAATTATGGCTAAAATGTTTGCTTACAATTAAATTGTGAGACACAACATGTATCAAAAAGATTTTCTGTTCTATTAAAACTTATTAGTCACTTCCTCGGAGATACTCGGGTCAATAGGGTTCGGGTTTGTGTGTATGCAAAGCACGTGAGTTAAGGGGGTCTCTGAAGGAGAAAATCCCGTACAAACATAGTTTGGTTTTAATTCACAAACGACATGCCCGGAACGTTATGACTCTTTACTAGTGTGTTTAATGTGTTTAGAGGACACAAATCAACGTTTTCCCGTGCTTACACTGAGAATAACATATTAAAAAATAAGTTATTGAATCATAACACTTTTCATTGAAACTATTCACAAGGCTATAATTTATTTCTGATAAGTTTATTTACAATTCTAAGTTTATTTATTACGATTAACCTATCACAAGCTATCTATAGGCGTTTGGAGTCCGAGGTGGCTGGGTGCCTTACATTACTGTATGGGGGTACCATATACCTGCCTTCGACTCTATGTCTCACAGGTTCTCTTCACGATTGTTTTGTTTTCATTTTTGTTTTGTTGACGTTCGTGTATTTTGTTTGTGTACCTTTGTGTTTATTTTGTGTTTCTGTGACAATTTAAATAAATGTCCTCTTTCTTTTTTTATAGACGGTGCATACACAAGGAACATTCTGAGATCACATCTCTGAAACAGATCTATACCCCTTGATCTACCATTCAGCTTAAGCTCGGGATTTCTAATGCAAATGTACATTCATCAGTGCTAATGCATTGGAAGTAATCAGTCGAGATGGTGTCATGGCCGGTGAAATATAAATCAAACCGGATTAAGTGGTTTAAGCACGATGATTGCACGGATCGCAGCAGCGGGGTGGGATCATAAATATCCCTTGGAGAAACGCTCTAGGTCGCTGGGATACAATAACGTGGGCGTTTTAAGGGTTGAAGCAGTTGCCAATCAAGTTCATTGGCAGAGGAAACTAGTTTCAAATGTATTCTATTCGGTGAAAGTGCAAGGTTTATATTCGAAGTGGTGTGTTTGACAATTGATTACCTTTGTCTCTGTCCCTGATGTGGGAAATGTGTGTTTTGAATTCGATGTTTTTCTGCATTAAAAGTGTTACATACTTAGAACGCGATCAGTGTAAACAACTACGCTTTTATACTTAAGAAATAATCAGAATGTTGAAGGTTTTTGTTAGAAACTGCGAAGAGTATTTTCAGAGAGAATACAAAATGAAAAAGGCTTCGAGGCATTATTTTCCGGGGAGGAATCTGTTCAATTATTCGCCGAATGGAAATGTTAAATATTTCGACAATCAGTCGCGAGACTCTCTAAGTGCGAACGCTAATTCCCATCGGACAATTAACGTCATTTGCAATTCGAACGCCACGGTCGTTAGCGAAAAATGGTGGAAAAACAAAAATTAACAACGCAAGTAAACAAAAACGGTCTGCACCGTAAGATAACCTCACTCAGCCGAGCAAAACTCCCCTCGAAAGTTTAATAATGAATTACGCAAAACGCGAGTTTAAAGCGAAAGTATGGTAATTTTTGTGTCCTTAATTTTTGAAGTTGTTACTTAATTATGTTTTACTTTTCATAGAAACCGATTTCTCAAATTAATTCCCCTCCGTTTTTCTTCGGATTGTAATTTGCTTTCGCTGATGTCAACTTGTTCTTGGAAATTTTATCTGTTTTATTTACCCCTTTCCGCTTTCTTGGTGGTGGAGGCTTACCTGAAACATGAAAATGTTACAATTATTTAAAATAAATAAAAAACCAGAAAAACTTATAAAGCATTACTTTTCACATATACATTACCTACGGAACCACGGCACGTACGCATCGCCCTGGCTAGCTACTAATAGTTCTCATAGATTCCAGTTTTCAAGATATTTTTAAAAAGTGCATTTTTGATAAAAACAAACTAGCGTATTCGATAGCTATGTTGTAGCTATCGAATACGATAGCTTTTGTTCAGGCACCTTCATTTTGCTATGGCTTTTGTAGATGTTCAAAATTCATGGTGTATAATGTGAGCTCTAGTCTAGACTATATTTTTCAATGATAAATAAAAGACATACATCTTTACGAAGTCAACCGAGGTCTTACCTTCATATGTCTTTTTTACGACCGGAACCGAACGAGATATTTGTCGTAACATCCACCACGCGCCCTCAGAACGATCGGAATGGTGAACAGGCCACGACTTGTGAGCAGATTGCTTCTTTTTGAATACCATAATTTTATTATAGTGTTTGTCTTAGAGGATAGCGATATTTCTACGTATGTACAAGAACATTATTATTATAGAACGTCTGCATTAAGTTTCTTGATCTAGCCGAGTAGTTGTCGACACAATGAAAATTTACGCAACAATAGTAGATTTTACAAGTGCACAAAACGAACCATTTTTATCCGGGACTTTTAGCATAGTAATGTCGGGGAAAAAATGGTTTTGTGGACGAGTTATAAACTCTGCTTTTCAGTCAGATTGCGAGGAAATAAAACAGTAGTATAGAGGCTAAAAATTCCAACCATGCCGGGACTTGAACCCATGACCTCTGGCATCACATATACGTAATAATAATACGTAATACAGACAAGTTTGTTAAGAGGCTCGAAATTTCACTGATGCCTGCACTTGCCCATTAGCTCAGTTGGGAGAGCGCTGGCACGGTTAGCCAGAGGTCGCGGGTTCAATTCCCGGCATGTGTGGAATTTTTAGCCTCTAAATTTTCGTGCACATATTTTAACCCGTTTTTATACTGCTTCTCCTATACGGGCTTCTCCTATAAGGTTTGCTGGAAGAAATCTCTTAGACAAGCTCGCCTTTGTACATGTAATTTCTTATGTAATGTCCTGTTAAATCTCTTGTGCGCAATAAAGTATAATAAAAGGGTCCTGTTATTTGTGGAATTAGTTCCAAAAAAGTAAAAGTGAAATTGTCTTTATCAGCTGTTGCTTTTTCATAGATAAAAAAATAAGATAAATAAATAAAATTTAGTGCAATGGAATTATAGCTCTGTGTAATACCTATCTATAGAATAAGAATAAACTTTATTTGACAAAATTACAAAGAATTACATACAGTAGGTACATAATCAAGTTAATATCCTCACAAAGTATTACGAACAATAGGTATGAAATTAAGTTAGTAAATCATAGAAAACATTTGGCAAAGTACCTGTAATTATTTACACACAAAGTTGTCAAAAGTGGGCCAGTCTCAGCATGATGCCAAAGCAGGGCTTTGGCTCTGGTTTTCAGACCGAACCATGAAAGAAAAAGATTACTTGTTTTAAAGATATTTTCATTTTGTAATTACTGGTGTGCAGTAGAGTTTAAACTATATAATTGTGAAGTTTCTATTATAGCTGAGCACATTTTAATTTCAGTTAGGTTCTTAAGCATCTAATATAGCACATAATATGTGCTATATATATAATATAGCACAATCAAAGCATTGTAAGTTAGCTTTGAAACCGTTGACAAATTAAGGCACAACCACATATTTTTCCAGAAACGTACAGTATTATTTTGCCCTTATAACTTGCTTTAGCGCTCCAAGGGTTAAGTAGTGCCTTCAACAGGAAACGCCCGGCAAAACAAATCGTCGATTCCCCACAAATAAATGGTGAAATTTAATAACAATCTGTTTCGTTTTATTACTTTAAGGCGGGCCCATTAATTTCAGCATTTAAGTCCATATTTCGGCAGAGCTCAATTTGTTAACATTGTGAAGTCAATTTATTCGGTAGAAGTCGGGATAGGGCCGGAGCCGGTCTTTGGTAACCCTACGTCATGCGTAACCAAGATAAGATCAATCTAGGGTAATCTTCAAAATATGTCTACAGTGTTACCAGTCTCAAACCTGGAAGGTCTATACCGTCGGAAAAATAGTGGACGAAATCTTGTGGGATTTTAACTTTGAATAAGCTATTAAAAGGCCTTATTATTTTATTTAGAAAAACCTTCTTATTTACCCCTATTATGAAGGTTTTTTTTGTCAGCCAAGTTTTCTATCTTCAATTTTTCCGGACAAAAAACTTTGCTAACCCAAAAATTTTATATAAATAATAAAAACCGACTTCAAAACACTACAGCACCAAAAAGTTAGAAATGATTGAAAAGAATACATTTCAATTACAATTATGTATATATGTATATATTCTAGAATTATAATTTGGAGTCGGTGCCCAAAATACATGTGCTGATCATGAAACTAGAAAGTCTTCACCAGAACATCACGAACTTGGGACTACTTCTACGCTATATTTTATGAAACATATGCACATTACTAAAGGATGGGCCCCATTAGGCCTTATTTACTACTGCCCATTGAAGAGTTCCGTTCTCCATCTCTTAAAGTCTTCATCAGGTCTTCACCAAATTAAATTGGGACTAATGGGACCTTATATCTATTCTAAAAAAAAAATTGTCGACATCGGTTGAGATTTGACCGAGTTATGCAAGAACATAGCAAATAAATTATATGTAATTATAATTATATATACGTCGCAGCGTCAAGTTGAGAATCTCCTACTTTTTTTGAAGTCGGTTAAAAAGGCTCCAGGCCAAGGAATGACAACCAAGGTTTTTTGTAAATGGGACGATAAGGCATTAAATGGTAAGGTGGATGTCGATCTCACTCATGATTTATTTCACTTTTTTGCTGACCTTCGGAAACTTTCCAGGCTTAGGACTGGCGACCCTGTACATTAATTTTAAAGATATTAAAGATGGAGAAAAAGGAGAGTTTTGTCAGGTGGCAAACTCTGGTCTCTACTTAACCCTCCGAGATGCAGGTGTGAGTACATACGTAATGTTTGTACGAACCTGAATTGGTCTCATTTTGGTAACCTATGAGGAAGGTTTGCCGACGGTCAGCCCACAGCCCAGGAGCGCCCCTACGAATATTTACTTTGATTGGTGATTATTATCGCTGTATTGCGGATTATACCTTTGTGTTGCTCCGGCTACGGCTGAAAAAATTTGGGTACGCGAGTAATCAAGTACTCGAGGTAGCTCTTCAGAAGCTTGAAGTAAATACTAAATTGGAACTGGAAAGTGGACGTAAGTGTGGCGGAGTGAAGACCGACCGAAAATGTGAGTAGCTGGAATGGGTATAGTAAACTTTTAGAACAAACTTTTATGAAAACCTCGTAATAATTGGAGCGTTAGCAGCTTTTGTTGTGATTCAGAGCTTCATATTTTTAATAATATACCTTTTAAGAGTACAGAGTGACTGATATATACGTTAACTCGCTCAGACGCTGTAGTGCCCGGGACATATTTTTTTAGATCCCCTAAATGTAAACATACTATGTTTTATTAAGATCAAAGTCAAGAAAAAATAGAATAGGGTTAAGTACGTATCAACGAGATGAACGAATGACCTAGCACCAACAAATAATTAGATAGACTTTACATTACATAAATTCATGCCTGTATTCCGGACGGGTAGACAAAGGCCCGGATTTGCCACGTGCTACAGTTCCTACCAAAACCAACCCTACCAGAATGATGAAGTGACTGAAGATAAAAATATTAATATTTTCGAACCAAAAACTTTCGTAAACACTACACATTAATAACTTAATTGAGACGAGCAACCGACGACGGGAACTCCATCTCTACTGGCCATGATTTAAGCTCTTCGAGTAAGAGCGCAATCTGGTCGGACGCTTCCGATACAAAAATCAAATAAGTGATTCCGGAATTAACCTCCTCAGTCCTGACCTTGAAAACAACAATGGTTTTCAATCGGTTGGGAGGTTAAGTTAATAATATTTTCTATACTGATTACAAAGATTTTGACTGCAACGGTTTGTTTACACCCCGGATATCCTATATGTACGTACCACATATAGGATATCCGGGGTGTAAACAAACCGTTGCAGTCAAAATATCTTTGTCTAGTATATCTTTGTCTAGGGGAGGATGGGGTAAAGTGTCAAACTTGGTACCTTTTAACAGCGCCCACTTAAGTTGTTGACTTCGCCGGCGTAAGTGCTCGCCGAAACGCGATATGTTACGTGGAAATAATTTGATATATCACCCTTTTGTTGTTTACCTTCAAGCGGTGTTAGAAAGGTGTCTTCGTTAGACATTTTGTATTTTCGAACAATACAGATTTTTTCTTGTCGGAGATAATGTAATATTTACTTGCGTACTTATTTTATTATCTAAAATATATATTTATGTGTAAGTTTATTTCATTACACATTAAGCGACGTTTTATATAAAATATCATATTTACTATGAATATTAGTAGCTACTGACTCGCTGAAAACACTCATTTAAAAAATACACCATTACGCCTTTACAGTGTTCCGTTATTGCCTACACTCCCCCGTAATTAGTTAAGTGTTGAAAGATTGCATTTTTTCACTGAACAAATACCTGTCTAATCCCTTTGAGAATAAGACACAGAATCAAAAACTTGGACGTTCCCGTTTGCATATTTTAAGGTTTATTTTGTGTACAGTAGAAACTGGACTTTCGTGTTACTTAACAATAAAGTCGATATTACAATATGCACGTAACTTGCAGTGCTATATGACTTACGCCGGCCAAGTAAAAAGACGCACTTTTTGGTCGCCTACCTCGCCTTGAAAACAGCACCAACCAGAGGTCAGACAACTTTCGCGTAACTTTAGAATTCAAATAAAATGTGTATTAGGGGATTAGAAGCCCTACAGCGAAGGATTAATGGTTCAATGTCGTGATGCAAATGTATTTAAGGGGCAGTGTTTTTAATTCACACATCTGTCGTGCTCTATAAAGGGGTTATTAACCTTTAATAGAGTTAGACGGGCCGATTCAGGGGATTAGTAGAGAATAGCTGTGTAAAAGGGCAAGCTATATAAATAATGTAGTTTTTTTCGTTGTCCGTGGATAAAAGGGTTTCCTGTTTGGAGGCCGCTCACTGGCCATTATTAGCTTTAAAAGGGTAATAATAATCACAATGATAAATTGACGCGCAAGTGCTTTTGTGTTGACAAATGAAATATGTTTTTTCTTTCAATAGTGTAAAGAAAAGATAGTTTTTTTTATGTAGACTATGTACGTCCCACTGTAGGGCATAGGCCGCAGACCTCGCGTGCCCACCGCGGATTGGCAATTTCAAGGGCTTAAGTACGTGAACAACTCAGATACTCACGTTTACTCACGATGTTTTCCTTCAAAGTTAGCGAGTTGTTTTATGCGTATCTAACATAGAAAAGACAGGTGCATGCCGGGATTCGTATCCACGACCTCCCAAATGTGAGATGTGAGGCCGAAGTTCTAACGCTTCGCTACCACCGCCGATATTTTTAAAAATATTCATTAGCTTATGTATTAGTAGAAATAACGTTTAGTGATGATAACTTAGGATAAGAAATGTTCTTGGGAATTAGTTTTTGAGCGCGATCTTTGAACATAATATTGATCCCAATCAATATACCAAGGTATAAAAAGTGTTCTCTATCTATTATGGAAAACCGGCCAAGTGCGGTCGCACTCGCGCACGAAGGGTTCCGTACCATTATCTATACAACATTAGAATATTTCATGCGTCTGTTGCCGTTATTAATATCGAGCAAAAACGGCAAAAAAATCACGTTTGTTGTATGGGAGCCCCCCTTAAATAATTATAATATTCAGTTTTTAAACTTTTTTGTTACAGCGGCGACTGATATACATCATCAGTGAAAATTTCAACTGTCTTACGATCACGGTTCATGAGATACAGCCCGGTGACAGACAGACGGACGGACGGACAGACAGCGGAGCCTCAGAAATAGGGTGCCATACCCTTTGGGTACGGAACCCTAAACAACTATCCGAAATCACTCCCGACAAATACCAAGATTCAGGCAAGAAATGTACCCACTGTTCTCTTAATTCGGTTACAAGGAATTCATTAACGAGCATACCTGCCTATTTCAAGTTTTCGCAGGTGGTTCCCCGAGTGGACAAACATGGTTAGTCGAATTACACTCGGATATTGCATGGCAACTCTATGAAAAGGGGGGAATGCGACGTATACGCGGCTAATTGAATCAACTTATTATAGCTCGTTGGGTTGCGGCGAGTCGCATAAAGGTGTTGTTACACAGATATACAACTTGTGTGTAAGGGGGCACTTGTAATGTAGATACAGATGTCTTCATCGTATCGTACTTAAAATACTGTGTGTCTACCTGATTGCCTAGAGTCAGTCTGGATGTATTGACATATTTGTAATGTCCTTGCCACACACTAGTATCATAGCACAGGGTATCCTAGTTTGGGGCCAGGTTAAGTTTAAGAATTTTAAGCACTCATGATAAGGTACTAAATCTACTTAAACTAGTGGTTCAGTTTAACATGATCTTTTCGTACTTACGATGGCATCTGTACTAGTTCTTTATTAGAACTGTATTACATTCACCAGCGCCCCTCCTCGCAATGGTACTGTGATTATATTCTAGAGTACCTAAATAAATGAAATATGAATTTTTAATACTGGACAATGATAAGCAGCCTATATACGTCCCACTGTAGGGCACAGGCCTTCTCTCAGGGAGAGAGTATAGGCTTAATCGCCACGCGTGCCCACCGCGGATTGGCGATTTCAAGCGCTGAGGTATGTGAATAGCTCGGACACTCCGGTTTCCTCTCGATGTTTTCCTTCACCGTTAGCGTGTGGTATTTTATTTTTATTTTTTTATTTATTAGAGAAAACAAACAGTTGTACAAGATGGAGCATGTGGTATTGCTATTATAACTTCACAGATGTACATAACTTAGAAAACCAAGTCATAGGTACATGCCCGCACTGGGGATCGAACCTGGGTCTCTCGCTTCCGAGTCCGATGTTCTACCCACTAGGCTATCAACGCTTTGTTACTGGACATAATAATAATAATGATTATTTATAAATTAGAAATGACAGTTAGATTAACATTTACAATTTGTGCTCTTCATGGGGGGATGTGATGTGTGTATGTGAGTGAGAGTATTAGTAAGTATGTGTATGTATGTATGTGTGTTTGTATTTATGTGTGTATGTATTTACATATTGTATGTATGTACGTGGTGTGAGTTTTGAAGTGGTTGTGTTCCGTGGAATATATTTATTTATCTACTACTACTACTATCTGACGAAGAATCGATAACTATGTAGTAAGCCAAAAAGGATCATTATAAGCGGGCCAACCAACTTGCTCAGGCAGAATCTATCAAGAATTGATTGTCTCGCCGTTGCAGCAATAAAAGCGTTTTTTGACATGTCCACAGGTAATTAATGAATCTGTGAATGCATTTATCAGTGATTTCACAAGAACTGTTTATAAATCATAGCGTTATACTTTAGTTATACGGCGTTACACTTAAACAGCATCTGAGAGAGGCATTACTTGGCATAGACAGTACATATTTATTAATCCGTCAAAACGGAAAAATAAAATCTCGAATAAAATCTACACCTAAATTAAAGATGCATTTTTTTCTCACCTACGTCATAACGTAAGGTGTCGTTGGTTTGGTCATCATCATCAACATCAGCTGTTTGACGCCCACTGTCCCTCCCTCATGGTTTTCCAAGCTTCCCGGTCTTGTGCCGCCCGCATCCAGCGACTCCCCACCATCGTAAACAGGTCGAGAGCATCTGGTGGGTGACTGCCCACGTCCGGTCCGCGGTCGCCAGGTCAGAAGGTTTTCGCCCCAACGGCCATCAGTTCTCCGAGCCATGTGCCCCGCCCACTGCCACTTCAACTGAGGAATCCTTTGAGCTATATCAGTAACTCGGGTTCTTCTCCGGATCTCCTCATTCCTGATGACGCAGTGAAACTCCTCGTGGCGCTGTAGATTTCGTAGATCACATTCCGCGTGGCGCCGGATTAAGAATAGCGTCACTCCATTTCCTTCCGTGGATGTCGTAGAAGGCGACTAAAGAAATCAATTACCAACTCCTAACATAGCTCTTTCCATTGCTCGCTGGGCGTTCTTAAGCCTTCTTATGAGGCCCATAGTCAGTGACCAGGTCCCACATCCATAAGTCATCACTGGCAACCGGCTAATCGGTTGATTGTAGAAACGTGAAAAAAATCAGGTCAGTAGTAGCACATACAATGAATTTATAAGAAGAACTATCACGGCTAAGTAGGCTTTACAAGTTAACGAGTAATAGGCGACAAGTTGGTCGCCAAAGTCGCCTATCAAAGGAAAACTGTACAAAATCCAAGTTGTTAGTTCTTTAAAGCAGATAAAATCCCCCTCTTTCTATGGAACCCTACACAGCGCATGGACCGACACGCACTTGGCCGTTTTTTTTATGAGGGAATGGCAACGAAGTTGATGCTCTGAATTGTTGGTTGGGTGGTCAAATAATTGGTTTTATAAACAAGGCCGTAAGAAATTGTAGCCAAAGTACAGGAGGCAAATTATACACACAATTTGTATGGCTAATCTACGATATCTGGGTTACTACGGTACAAGCGGAGCACATAGCGCCCCCCTATTATACTTAGAGTAAGCTATAACATACACAGGCCATGTATTCTTGATCCTATGCGACCGAGGTAGAAGTGTACAGAAATCACACTTTCATTCAGCTGTTTTGTTTTGTGACAGTCAGATAGTAATTACACTATAGAATGAAATAGAGAGAAAAAAACAAAAAGGACAAAGGAAGAGAGATAGATGGCAAAAAAATATTGAGAGAAAAACGTATTCTTAATTTTATTGTAATAGCGGTCAACAAATATCTCTTTTGTTGCGATTTGTGATTGTTCAAATATTGTAGCTGTTACGATTTTTTGTAATGTCTTCTTTATAGCCTTTGAAACGAACGGTACCGCCTTTTTCAAGTTATGATGGGCAACATTGCAGGTAAAGGCGTGTCAGCAAAAAAAGAAAAGCATGGCTCCATCGAAGATATTTATTACGCTTGGTCTTTATCTCTTTCGAACACAGGGATTGGCATATCTGCCAACTAACCTCCAATATTGGAGAGGTACTGAAATAAAAGATCTAGAATATACTACCAGACGTTAATAAGCGTTTTAAATGTCAAAAGTCGCGACTCTCCAGTAAAGTAATTGTCAAACTCGACATTTTAGCGCCACAAAACTCGTGACTCGTACCATCGTAGCAAAAAAGATACGCATTTTAATAATGTCCTCAGTTTAAATGAATTATATCGACTCAATTCAAATCAAATCAATAATTGCCTTCCCGTGGTTCACAGGTTGTACAAATAGATTTTTGTAGACACCACCAGTAATTATGATGCCTTCGATGTATAATAGTGCCCACAGTACATGGGGGATGGCCTACTCGGACATAAATTTGCGCTTTAAAGCTTAATATTTCGCAAACGGAACCCTAAATAAAAAATGGTGTTCCTACACCCACAATATTTTTCAACGACTAATCCAACGATACCCACAGGATGGGGTACACGAGAAAAGAAATCATCCACACTTTTCATGTCAGGCGAGGTACAGCAAAATTTTTCCAACATTTTATTCTTTAACTCTGTCGGCGCGATAAATATGTATACTCATACCCACTAAATTACAGCTTTCTAGTACCACGGGTCTTTGCACTAGGCCGCGGACGGACAGACAGACATGATGAAACTATAAAGGTTCCTTGTCGGACTACGAAACCCTAAAAATAAACGAGTGCAAATTCAGTTTTTATTATGTGTAGTGCTCGTGTTAACCTTAGAAAATACTATATTTATTTGGAGTTTGTAACAAGCAGTTACTAGGATTGCACTGCACTGTGTCACCGCATTGCGTGTAGTGAACATTCTGTCTCTTTCTACTTTATGTTTCTGTGGCCCAGTAAATGGGGCATGACTAGACATTACACAAATTGGCGTCCCGCCAGCCAGCTTGGCGCCCCGCGGTGCCGTTCTCTACGCCAGCCTGTGCTTATAATGTGTGATGATAATCGAATTATCTTGCCTCGAGTACTAGGCTAGGCTAAGTTAGGTTACGTAACCTACCTTTATAAAATAAAGCAGGTATTGTTAGCCATGACAAAAGAAACTCATATTAAGCCCGAGGTAAAAGAGAAATTGCTACAACATCTTTCATAGTTAAATAAATGCTTCACTTCTAAGTCTGGAAAACAATTAAACAATTAGAAAAAAATTTATAAGAACTCTTTATGGTACACGCCAGCGAAAAAATATACATTGAAACCTTACATATCTAACTTTTTCCGTACACAATTGGCGGTCCTATCGCTAAAAGCGATCTCTTTCAGAAAATCTTGGGACAAAGTTTGGTCTAATCACCATGAGTGCCTTCCACGAAATGCATTATAACAAAGTTTTGCACATAGGCGAGCTCACTGCTACTTAGTATTATCTACCAGCTAACTTAAGCTTATTCAAGTGAAGGAATCAAATCCTTAATATAACACACAATCCATTTGTTCTATATGATTATAAATATATGGCATAAACGAAGTGTCTTATTCAAATGAATCGTTCCTTAAAATAACACAGAACCCAACGCGGCAAAATAATTCCCCAACTAAACTCAGCTATTTGGGCTAGTAAGTTTACCCTGGAGTCTAGTAGAAAATAAAAGCTACAAAGATGAATTAGTTACTCAGCATAACAATCCGTTCCGGGCTGCTCCTCTAAGCCCATATGAGCACTAAAACGTAAAGACTTGAAACAATCAGAGGGTCAACTCTACGTGAAATTCTATGACCCTTTACATTTCGGTATAATTCGGTAAGTTGCTTAGCAACCTCATGACGAAGGAAAACATAATAACACAGTTCTGTTTCTCTCTCTCTTTATAAACAGAATAAGACGATGGCAAAAAAGAGACAAGAGGTATCTACGGCCTCTTTTTCGTTTCTTTAGTTTAGCGATAAATGTACCAAATGTGAAACATGTACCAAAAGTATTGGCTTTAAAATGATAAATGCGACTTCGTGATGGTGTTCTGTTCATTTTTTATTTGGTGAGCAAAGTATCAAGACCGTGCGCGTGGAGTATACGATGCAACATTAGCAAGGTGTAGTGAAAATACAGTTACGTAACTCTTCCGAAAGGGGAAAAGCTGGAATTGGACTCAGGTGTAGTCTTGAGCTTTTGCATATTATGTTAGGTCGAGATTAGATTTCGTGTGAATATATAATATACTCGGAGAGCTACTTTTGGAGAATTGCAGATTCAAAATATACGCTAGGAAAATAAAACCTTCGGCCAAAGCAAGATAAAGTGTAACTAGGTCACGTAGGAGCTCTCTCTTCAAATTATAAATGAAGTGGGAACTAAAACGTACATGCGAGATTCAAGAAGTGAGAAGAGATTTTTTTCGCAAATAGCTATTATTGTCCTCTAAGTTTATGGCTAGTTAATTAACGTTACGTTAATAAGTGTAAACAGTCACCGAAGAGTTCTTTAGCAGCAGGTTTTGCCCACCTCTTACCCACTTAACACGTGTGGTCATTAGGTATACATTTCATCTAGTGACCAAAATATAGCGTCTAGTAAGAACCTCATCTAGATGGCATCGAATGGCTTAGTAATTTTGGGGCGCTATGCTATATACGGCATGTAATTTTAAGACTTATGCCATAACGCCCATATATAGGTTTTTGGATTTTGTGTAGGAAATATACCATGTTATACTTCTAATGGCGCCAAGCTCCGACGCAGTAGGCGTGGCCACCGCCACCGTCCTCATGCCATGACTGGCGAGCTTCCTCTGTTGGGTTTTATTCACAGCGTAGGGAAGACGTGTCTGAACTCATTGTGAATGGTGGGAGAATTAATCTGTGTGAATTTCATCATCATCAGCCATTTGACGCCTACTGCAGGAAATAGGGCTCCCTCATGGTTTTCCAAGCTTCCCAGTCTTGGGTGGGCAGGCCCCTACCAGGTCGTCTGACGACCTGGTTACGGTGGCGAGGAGTCGCTGGATGCGGGCGGTACAAGACCGGGAAGCTTATGAATTTACATAATTAAAATTATTCAACTTCGATTGATTTTTTTAGTTTTTAAGATATCATAGCAATGTACAGTCGAACGCTTCGACTGTGACGACCTTTAAGCGCTGGTACGGTAGGCTACATCACGCTGTGGCCCGACTTTTTTTAAAATTAAGTTCGCTCATTAGCTCAATTCTGTTCATGCATTAAAGTTTACAGATAGGTTCACGGTCGGGTCACGTGACATACGAATCAAATCTATACGCGGCGCATGTGTGCGCGTATAGACTTGAAACGTAAAATTAAATCGACACGTTTATGCAATTATTTTATCACTAGAATGAATTGATAATAATAACTTCCACAAACCACAATCACTTGTCCTGATCCCAAACTAGGATACCCTGTGCTATGTAAGCAGCCAAGGACATCACAAACGTGGAAATACCCCCAGACGGAGGCCCACAGTGGGAATCGAACCCACGACCCCCGGCAAGGTGATCAGACTAATAGAATCTAGGTGCTGAATGGGTCGTTAAATAGCCGTACCTCCCCTACATCGTGACATTAGTCCCGGGCCGCCTGCACTCAGTGCAAAGTCGTTAATCTTAATGCAAATTCGTGCCGAGCGCGCTTAATGCCCCTATTTACTATTTACACGTCTTATTCGACGAATTAAACTATCGCAGCGACCCGCTGAGAAATGGTCCCTTGTTAGGGACTAATTAGAGCGAGAAATCTTCGCAGTGAGTTCAAAATGAATGCTGATTAAGCGGAATGTTTTAAGAACGTGCTGCCAAAGAAAGACTTGAAGAGCTGTACCCTGACTGATATAGAGGAGATCCTGTGGGTGTATCCATATCGTATCGAGTTTATCTCTTACAGAGATATAAGCTCACCATTGCACAAGTTATTTCTTATGTAATGTCCTGTTGTGTGTTTTGTGTGTGACAGTAATTAATATTATCGATCCCTTTAAGAACAAAAAAGTATGTAGAACCAAATGACTTTTGCCTCGTCTCGACGTGTCAACGTGTCAAAAACAAGTCAGTTGATTTTACATACTTTTTAAAAATCCTCCGCGTCGGTTATTACATTATTAAACATTGTGCTATTGAGTGCTATTTTTATAAAAGGCGCAATTCCTGAAATATCGATATAGGAGAAAAGATTGACGAATCAAATATATCGAGCGAATGTGGGTGGAAGGACCGGTAAGGGCGTCCCAGGCGGACATATTTCGACCAAATAGGGGATGTATTAGCAAAAGGCAAGATAAAAAGTTCCCGAAATCGGTGTGCGTGAATGCAACGACTAATGAATGTTGAGGAAGCGAAAGTGATCTGTCAGAATCGTGGCAAGAGGCAGTCCCTGGTCTTTGCCTACCCCTCTGGGATACAGGCGTCAGTTTATGTATGCATGTGTATGTAACCTATAACCAAATATTACTTTCTGTAGTAATAATAGTATGTAGCATTAATTGAACAGTGTAGATTACTCAAGCGTACCTTCTGTACATGTTTTTAGGGCTTAAAGG
Source organism: Yponomeuta evonymella (assembly GCA_963969515.1). Taxonomy (NCBI): domain Eukaryota; kingdom Metazoa; phylum Arthropoda; class Insecta; order Lepidoptera; family Yponomeutidae; genus Yponomeuta; species Yponomeuta evonymella. The sequence continues at coordinate 11,156,662 of OZ018360.1, read as the reverse complement.
CTGATAAGCAATTAACCCCCGGTTTCTCGTACACTACCAAGCTGTTAATCTACTGTTAACAGCTGTCAGTGGTTTTTTTTGTATGCACTTTGGTCAATTGACAGCTGTTAACAGTAGATTAACAGCGTGTTAGTGTACGAGAAAATGGGGGTAAGTGTATTTATTTATGTATGTAGGTAGTATATACTGTACACGTGCGTAGACCCGTTTCACACCTCCACTCCGACTCCCCAAGGTTTGCCGGAAGAAATCTCTCACAGAGATAAGCTCGCCCTTGTACGTGTATTTTCTTATGTCATATTTCCTGTACTGTGTTTTTCACGGGCAATAAAGTATAATACTAATTTATCAGTATAATATTGAGGTTACTTAACTCAGTTATTGTTTACTGTTGTATTGTTTACTCAATTGCTAGTTAGAATTATTTAACACCCTCATTTAATTTTTTATAGCTTGAATTTTCTTTATTGTTTCAAAGTTACATACATGTGCGTACATTTGTAGTAGCAATACCACACGCTAACGGTGAAGGAAAACATCGTGAGGAAACCCGCGGCTTGGTTGGCTCCGCACGTATTGTCTATCCTGTGGGCTAGGCCAACTAAGCTGTCAGGAAGGTATAGGTGCTGGGCAAGCCTACATCTTTCAAAAATCAATGTCACAGGCACTGCAGCGTCCGAATGCTCCCTTCACCCACCTAGTGTGAGTGAAGGTGCCACTGGACGCTGTATAAATCTCATTACGTAGATGCAAAAACCAAAGTATATAGCAGATATCGTCAGTGTATATTGTCCAAGATGTAGTGGATAACAAAATAAGTATTTTGTATTTAATTTTGTTTTATTAGTCGATTACAAAGAATTTTCGAAAACAAAAAAATTGGATTTTGTGTTTTTCAACAGTTAGCAAACCTATTGAAACCTCCACGATTATAATGTTAGTTATTTAATTTAATTTTTGAAGTGCTTAAGAAAGAAGATAATTTTGCCTCTCCCTCTCCTCTCCCTAGCTATGTTCGTTTTAGTCAAAGTAATTCCGTGACATTCGTACACGCGAGGCTTTCAGAGGCAGTGATGATGCATAATATTTCAAGAGGGCAATCAGCGGTTTCCCTTTCCCCCGTCAAAGGAAAAGCCACGGCCTTACTCTGAAATGTCTGTAAACATCTGCCAGACTCGTTTTCATAGATTTGAATATTACAATCACGAGCTGATGTATACCAAACACTCCATTAATAAATAAAAGATACATACCACAGTCAAAATCTATAAGTGGTAGCTCGGTCGGTCGGTTGCTCGTTTCACAAGATTCAAGAGGTCGTGAGTTCGAACCCCGGTGTGTCAATGACTTTGTTTTCTAAGTTACGTACATTTGTGAATTTGTAGTAGTAATGCCGCTGGCTAATGGTGAAGGAAACACATCGTGGGGAAGCCTGAGTGTCTGAGGTGTTCATGTAGCATTAGCGAGCGGCATTTCTGCCGCTTGAAATCTCCAATTCGCTTTGGGCACGCGAGGTGAATAAGCCCATACTAAAGTGAGAAGTATATAATAATAATAATAATAATAAACATTTATTTCGGATAGAACAGAGATCCATAGTGTTGTTAGTAGCCTTAAATACTAAAACTAAACTAGAAGTACAAACTATGTTAGTAGGCTTAAAAACTTATTTACATTTTTTTTTTAGAAGATGTAAGTTATCCAAATGTCTCCACATTGGACAGTCCGGCCTGTCCGCCAATACCTGCAGGAGGCTGCTGGCACTGCCACTGGCCATTATGGCATGAAAGCCGTCCGTGCGGGCCTCCGCGAACATGCCCGAGGCACTGCAGTACCGAGGCAGCCCCAATAGCATCCTAAACACATTGTTATACTGTATGCGGAGAGCGCTGAGCGCCCTCTGAGTACAGCCGGCCCACAGGCTGCACGTGTAAAAAGATTGACAGTATGCCTTAAAAAGCGTTATCTTTACTTCTCTAGTACAACGCGCGAACCTGCGAACCAGCTTATACTAGGCTTCATTATAAAATTTACAACTCCGTTTTAGAAAGTCGTGTAGTGTATGCACTGACCTCAATGGTACACCGGTACTATGGAAGTCAGTATCTGGATAGCGCAGACAATATTTTTTTTTCCTTAATTTGCCTTCCTATTCCGTAGCCTATTGCTCAAATACAATTAAGTTAAAATGGCTCATACTTATACTTTTATTTTACTGTAACGAATACTCAGTCTCAGATACTAAGAATCAAAACTGGTTAAGATCGCATGCTTATATTATAATTTTGTTTACTTAAGGGACCTCCAGGTCTATTTTTGTTTACATGTACTTTTTATTTTTTCCTGTTTGACTGTTTGTGTCCTAAATAAAATAAAAATAAAATCAAATAAAGTAACTGGCCACTGATGATTATAATTTTATATATTATTGGATTATACATTTACACGTTTCCGAGGAGCTATGCCGTGGGGTGCCGGCTTTAGCATGCCGTGGGGTGCCGGCTTTAGAATAGTACCCCCCCATCTCTTCCCGCGGGTGCCGTAAAAACCGGCTAAGGGACATTACCAGAAGGTGGGCAGCAGCGCCTTCTGCGAAAATACGATATACTGCGCTCGCCAACCCGCATGCCAAGCGTGGCGAGTAAGGCAAATACCCTCATGGCAATACACCAAAAAACCAGGCCCCCAGTCCCCGGCGGCTCCGCTATTCCTGGCTACGGTAGCGGCCACGGTAACGGCGGAGCAAGGGGTGCTAAGAATCTCCGGCAGAGATCTGGCTACCACCCCCAAAAACGAAAACGACTGGCCCTGGTAACACACAACATTCGCACATTGAGGACAGACGAAAAGCTAATTGAGCTGGAAGAGGAAATGGGTAGGTTACACTGGGATATCCTAGGGTTATCTGAAGTCCGTCGAGAGGGCGAGGACACGATAACCCTGAAATCCGGTAACCTGCTCTACTACCGGGAGGGCGAGCAACAGTCCCAGGGTGGTGTCGGGTTTCTCGTCCACAAGTCCCTCGTAAATAACATTTTGGCCATCAACAGTGTGTCGAGCAGGGTGGTGTACCTAATACTCAGAATATCTAAGAGATATTCGCTGAAGGTCATTCAGGTATACGCACCGACCTCGTCACACTCCGATGAGGAGGTAGAGGCGATGTATGAGGACATTAGTAGGGCCATACATACCTCGGAGACCTATTTTAATGTGGTTATGGGGGACTTCAATGCGAAGCTGGGCACAAGAAGCGAGGGTGAGATGAGAGTGGGGCAATTTGGTTATGGGCAACGGAACCCGAGAGGACAAAGGTTGGCAGACTTCCTGGAGAAAGAGGGACTCTTTATGATGAACTCTTTCTTTCAGAAGCCACCTCACAGGAAATGGACCTGGTTGAGTCCCGATGGTTCCACGAGAAACGAGATAGACATCATCCTGACCTCCAAGAGACAAATATTCAATGACGTCTCTGTGATCAACATGGTGAAAACCGGAAGCGATCACCGAATAGTAAGAGGCACATTGAATATCAATGTCAAACTTGAGAGGTCTCGTCTCATGAAGTCCACGCTCCGACCTACTCGTGCCCATATCCAGAACCCCGAGAACTTTCAACTCGAACTGTCAAATCGCTTTGAGTGCCTGGAGAGCGCCGCATCGGTGGACGAGATCAATAACAGGTTTGTAGAAACTGTCCGTACAGTGGGCTCGAGGTTCTATAGACCCAACCGTACGAGTAGACCACAAAAGCTCTCAAACTATACTCTCGACCTCATGGCTAAACGTCGCGCGTTGCAACTGCAGTCCTCCGAGGATGCTAAGTCATATAGGCAGCTCAATAGACATATCTCAAAGTCTATGCGGCACGATATTCGGTCCTTTAATACCGAACGTATTAAAGAGACTATAGAGCGGAACAAGGGCTCCAAAGTGTTCGCAAAAGATTTGTCTATTGGGCAAAGCCAGCTGACGAAGCTGAAGAGAGAGGACGGCAGTATAGCGTCGACCAAATCAGAGGTGCTGAGGGAGATTGAGAGTTTCTACGGACAGCTATACACCTCAGTCGCAAAACCTGTTAGCAGTTTGAACAAAGATCCGAGAGCCAAACTGACCCGACATTATACCGAAGACATCCCGGACATCAGCCTGTACGAGATTAGGATGGCCCTGAAACAGCTCAAGAATAACAAGGCACCAGGAGAGGACGGAATCACATCAGAGCTCCTGAAAGCGGGTGGAACACCAGTACTTAAAGTCCTTCAGAAGCTCTTCAATTCCGTCGTGCTCGAAGGAAAAACGCCAGAAGCATGGAACAGAAGCGTGGTGACGCTGTTCTTCAAGAAAGGGGATAACTCTCTATTGAAGAACTACCGACCCATCTCGCTTCTGAGCCATGTTTATAAGCTGTTTTCGAGGGTCCTCACGAATCGTCTCGAACGCAGGTTTGATGACTTCCAGCCTCCCGAACAAGCCGGTTTCCGAAAGGGCTTTAGTACCATAGACCACATCCACACGCTGCGGCAAATTATACAGAAGACTGAGGAGTATAATTTGCCATTCTGCTTAGCGTTTGTGGACTATGAGAAAGCCTTCGATTCGATCGAGACATGGGCAGTGCTCGAGTCTCTCCAGCGTTGCCGTATTGACTATCGGTATATCGAGGTGCTGAAGTGCTTGTACAACAGCGCCACCATGTCGGTCCGAGTACAGGAGCAGAATTCGGAGGCAATTCCATTGAGAAGAGGCGTGAGACAGGGAGACGTTATCTCTCCGAAACTGTTCACGAACGCACTGGAAGATGCCTTCAAGCTTCTGGAATGGCAGGGACGCGGCATCAATATCAATGGCGAGTACATCACGCACCTTCGATTTGCCGACGATATAGTAGTCATGGCAGAAACGATGGAAGACCTCGGCATAATGCTCGACGACCTCAGTCGAGTTTCCCAACGTGTGGGCCTTAAAATGAACATGGACAAAACGAAGGTCATGTCGAACGCTCGTGTTGTGCCCACCCCAATAACATTGGGGAACACGACTCTCGAAGTTGTAGACGAATACGTCTACTTAGGACAAACAATCCAACTAGGCCGGTCTAACTTCGTGAAAGAGGTCAATCGTCGAATCCAACTCGGCTGGGCAGCTTTCGGGAAACTTAGAAAAGTCTTTTCGTCTAATATACCTCAATCGCTCAAGACAAAATTATACAACCAGTGTGTGTTACCAGTGATGACTTATGGCACTGAAACGTGGTCTCTCACTATGGGCCTCATAAGAAGGCTCAAGGTCACGCAACGATTTATGGAAAGGGCTATGCTCGGAATTTCTCTACGAGATCGAATCAGAAATGATGAGATCCGTAGACGAACGAAAGTCGTCGACATAGCCCAGCGGATTAGTAAGTTGAAGTGGCAGTGGGCGGGGCACATAGCACGCAGAACTGATGGCCGATGGGGCCGAAAAGTTCTCGAATGGAGACCACATATCGGCAAGCGCAGCGTGGGACGACCAGCCACAAGATGGACAGATGACGTCATTCAAGTGGCAGGAAGACGCTGGATGCAGGCCGCTTCCAACCGGTCTTTTTGGAAATCCATGGAGGAGGCCTATGTCCAGCAGTGGACTTCTTGTGGCTGAATGATGATGATGAGGAGCTAAAATATATTATACGTATTTGACAGTCCGTATTAGGTTAAATTAGACGAGTCCAGACAATGGAAAATTTACGTAATAGCGAGTAATATATGGTCCAAAGCTAACCATGATAAGACCATCTGTCGAATAAACCATGGACGTTCTAATAGACCCAAAAAATCCTAAACTATATAGTAGGCATCTAAGGACTCACATATTTATTTCCTTAATCTGTGGCAAGGGCCTTTTCCACGCAATGAGAGATTTTCTTTTTATTTTGAAACCCACATTTCTCATAAGCAAAAGTATAATATGCTCAATATTTTAATATATATTAAGCAAATTGACAGCGACAAATTTCCAGGTTGTATGAAAAGCAATGCTCATTAAAATAAATTTTATAGTTTTAAGACTTCACAAAATATTACCTACGATTTGCTAAGCTAATCTGAATTGCTAACTCAAACCATATTTTTACTGATCATATAAATGATCCCTTTCCGAAGTTTCAGAGAAGCGCCCAGCAGTCCATAACTACGTGTGATTTCAGTAGGCGACAGCGACAGCTACTGCGAGTATTTTTTGCGACATTTTATTCCGACGGAAGTCGCAATAAGTGCGGGACAGATTAATGTCAGCCTAATCCTTCAATGCCGGGCCTTGATTACAAAACGCACCCCGGATCCAGATAGATTGAAGCGATGGGAAGATCTAGTCGCGATTTTATGAAAACGAAGATGTGGTTACACCTCGTCGGGATTTTATGAGGCGTAAATCTGGGTCACTTCGGCTAGGCGATACCATTATTGTTAATATATTGAAAGATTCAATTAATTTTGGCTCGGTTCTAGAAAAAACTGGTCAAGTGCGGAACGGTCTCGCGTCAGGCTTCCGAACAACCGATTACAAAATTGACTTTGTAACATAGCCCAATTTAAAATATACCCTGTTAACATTTGTCCTGTTTCAACTAATAAGTACTTATGGCGCGCGCGCTAAGATCCACGGAACAAATTGCCAATATGAGTGCACGTATGCGTGCTTTTCGGAAACAGTAAAACAATTCCTGCAGTAATCAACTCGAATGACACTGACATTAATAACGCGTCATTCATTTATAGCAACATCAAACATCGTCGTGCACGTCACTGTAAACGTAAATGACGAAATTTAATTAACATTTTCATTTCGATGCACTCCAATATACGTGATAATAATTACATATATTTCCAGTCAGTGCGTGAGGGCTTTTCTGGGGTGAACCTATGAATATGGAAAAGATAAGATCAGAAGCAGTAGTGACCAAAGTTTGAATGAAGTCAACACATGTCAATGTCGTTCTTTTGACACATCAACGATTGCAGCGGAGAAAGAAGTTTAAAGTATTAGGGCTAAAACACACTAGCGATTCCCCATTATGCCGTTAAATGCATTTATGCGAGTTTATTTCTAAAATGCACAATTTCTGAAACATGTCGATTCGAGTTTATAATATGTTACAACTTTTGTTCCACCACTTTTTAATTTATTTTTTTGTAATCCTCTTTCGAAAATATTTACGATTTTTTGCGGTTTTTCTGCTTTGTAGCAATGCTATTTGATATATAAATGCTTGTAACCATATGTATTACATAGGATGGACATACTTCTATGTAGCACTGAACGCTGCGACATTGGTAGAGCGCGCATTTTATGAGATTTCGAAAAAATATAAATCTGAAAAAAGCAAGTAATTTTTTTCACATTTCAATACAATTACTAATTTCAGAAATAACTATGTAGTATGTATGACGAAACTATTTGTATACGATTTTCTTCATTACATTGCACGCAAGCGCTTTCAGTCCCAAATACAGGTAAAAAATTCGGAGCATTAACTTCGTTGTCATTCCTTCACAAAAAAAAACGGCCAAGTGCGTGTCAAGCCACTCGCAGTGTAGGGTTCCGTAGAAGGAGGGATTTATACTAGCTTTACAGAACCAACAACTTCATCGAAATAATTTTCAAAGGAATTTGTATGAAGTTTTCCTTGTATAAGTTGGTTGCCTCTTACTCGTCAACGTGTAAATACTATTTCCTTTTAAGTTTATTATATGTGCTACTGGTTTTTTTCGCGTTTCTATCATCAACCGTTTAGATGGCATAGGCGAGAAAAAAATCTCAAATTTAGGTGTAGGGGAGGTGAAAAGAACATTTTTTAAAAGATTTTATTCTACCGTTTTGTCGGCGTGATTAATATGTATGTCTAATACTAATCGTCTCTGAGCTAGGCCCCGGACAGACAGACAGACAGACGGACGGACGTTGCGAAACTATAAGGGTTCCATGTCGACTACGGAACCCTAAAAAGAGAGATGGAGAAAGAAAGTCATTCCATTTTTGAATCTTCTGGCTTTTTGTGTGTAAGCTGACTACCCCTCAAATTATTTTGGCAGTGGCGGATACAATGGCCGTGGCTGGTGATAAAATCCAATCTGTGTTCGGATAGTCGCAAGCCAGCGGCACTTTTTAATGGAGGCAGCCCTATTCAGCGTGTGCAGTGGCTGTCGCGGTGATTCGATTACTTTCTCAATGCGCTGAATTTGTGATAACGGTTTTGTTGCACCCGTCGCAAATTCTGCGATTGGATGGCGATGACACATGCCACTTTGTAAGCAAAAGAGTTTGTATTGTATTGGTATTTTAACCGACTTAAAAAAAAAAAAGGAGGACGTTTTCAATTAGTCGGGATCTTTTTTTATTTTATTTTTTATGTATGTCCCCCGATAGCTCGAAGACGAGTGGTCCGATTTGGAATTTATTTTTTTGTTTTAAAGGGCACACTTCACAGCTGGTCCCATAGTCACCAAGTCAGGAGCTGATGATCGGATCCTGGAGAAATGAAGGGAAATCGTCAAATTTCCAAGGTATACTGAAGCGATTTGGGTGTTTTTACAGTGAACCGCGCATGTGCTTTCTGAAAACACAATTTGGCGGAGTCGTAGTTGTTAATTTTTAGGGTCCGCAACTCAAAAGAACAAAAAAGCAAGAATGTGAATGAAAATGTATTATTTGCCTATGTTAATAAAATATATATAAAAAATACAAACCGACTTCAAAACACTACAGCACTAAAAACAGAAAAATGATTTAAACGAATATGACCGACGCGTGCGTGCATGCAACGACTAATGAATGTTGAGGAAGCGAAAGTGATCTGTTACGATCGTGGCAAGTCTGGTCTCTGCCTACACCTCTGGAATACAGGCTAGTTTTCTTTCTCATTTTTGTTAATCTCATTTTGGCAAATACATATTTTTTTATTTTGTATCTTCCAGGCAACTTGGTCACAAACGAGGTAACTTGCGAGCTGCAACATCGCTCCCCGAAACGATAGCACAACCAGCTATTGCAATCCGCTTTTTGACGGGCGACTATCGTTAAGGAAATCTGTCGAATTAATCTCATGAATATGGATCTCGTTCATCTGCCGCCGCGGGGCACTTGCCTTGCTGAATAATGGCGGCCGGATGGCTTCTGCATTTTGGCGCGAACGAACCCACGGTAACAGAGGGAAAGAAACCTAAGAATAGAAGATTCACGCGAGTCTGATCCGCTTGAATCTTCGTGAAACAACGGTGCGACAATCGTGGCAGTGACAGTACTTTGGTGCGACACAAGCGGCAAATCGGTCGGAATGGAGGGCTCTGAAGTCTTCGGCTCTGAAGCTCTTCGGCGATCTGAGGTGGACGCGAAAAGAGCTGCCTTGAAAGCCCGTCTACTTGCTGCGATCAGTTACACTTACGTTGATCGTGTGCTCGTATGTCTGCAATGTAGCAGAACCTTCACAAAAAATGTTGGTTATGCGAGCCATATGCGAGCGCACCAACGCCACCAAAACAGGAGTTGAAGTAGTCGCCGTGACCGAAAACAATCGGGACCAACATCACATACAACCGAAAATCCACGCGAATCCACGTTTTCAATCAATAAACCCGTATGTGTCCACGGTTGGACCCTCGCCTAAGTATGAAACTTCATTCTGTCCTCAGCTATTCTCATCCGGCTGCTGCCGGCAATCTGTCTCAGATCGTCAGTCCAGAGAGCTGGTGGGCGTCCTACGCTGCGTTTGCCAGTTCGTGGTAAGAGTACCTTTGCACCCTATCGACCATCGGTTCTTCGGCAAATATGTGACCAGCCCACTGCCACTTCAACATGCTAATCTTGGCAAAATGTTGACTGCATGTAATTGCGACACCCGCTTTTTAGACTGATTAACACTACAATGTAGCGACGTTTCTGATTACACATAGTGTCGATGGCGGTAATGCGTTGGTGAAACGTCCAGTCGCGATAACGGGAGAAAGTGTTTTCAGGTTTTGCGTTGTATCAGTAATACGTTGTCTAAGGAAAACCATAACACTGTTAATCAAAGAAGGGGATTGTACAACTTTTTACGTTTCGCTTCTACAGTATTACCGTCTATATTGTGTGAGCGAGAGGCAAATATTCATTCAGTTCATTTCTCAAATTGACCGTTCTATACGCAATGTCTTGATCACTTATATGACTCAAGAATATTTTAAAACTTCAAGACATTTTACATACCCACGACCCTTCCCTGACGCAAACGAGTCACAGACCTCGCACCAGTGTATTTTATCAAACCGAAAATTCTTATTTTACAACAAAAGTCACCTTCTGTAGGTATCCTCCATTTTGAGGTCGTTGAGTTAAAATGGCCGACATTGCCGCGCGAACTAATATGGCGGGCGTATTTTTACTTTCGGCACATAAATATGTAACGCGTTATTTTCCCATTTGACGCTCAGAAGTGGCTGTTAAAAATTGTAATGGACTTCGAATGGTATGGGCTGTAGAAGTGGGTTCATAAGTAGGTTTTTGGGCGACTTCATTTTAAGTGCCAATGCAACTACAGGTCAGTCCACACTTTGGCAGATTAAGCCACATTTTGGATTTTCGCGCTTATCGTAAATACTTGGAGTTAGAAGTCAGATTATCAGTACAAAATGTAAAGTGCGCCATAGCCAGTAATCGGAATAGCAAAATATAAATGCCTACAGTTGGCGAGGCGATAACACGGATAGCACTGTTAAAACCTTAAAATACGTACGTATACATAAGCAGCCTATATACGTCCCACTGTAGGGCACAGGCTTTCTGTCAGGGTGAGTATAGGCTTAATCATCACGCGTGCCCACCGCGGATTGGCGATTTCAAGCGCTGAGGTATATGAATAGTTAATGCACTCAGGTTTCCTCACGATGTGTTCCTTCACAATTAGCGAGTGGTATTGCTACTATGACTTTACAAATCTACATAACTTAGAAAACAAAGTCATGGGTACAAGCCCGCACTGGGAATCGAACCTGGGTCTCTCGCTTCCGAGTCCAATGTTCTACCCATTAGGCTACCACCACTGTACTAGGCTACCACGAAAATATATACTTCTAAAGTATGCAATAATATAAGTTCGCCTTTGTAACAATGCTATGTAATTAATTTTCTAATTTATAATTTGCAATAAAAAATATGTTAAAATGTTCTCAGTACAACCTGATATGCTTAATGTCAATTAAGCAAAAACTAAAATCGTTCCTTGGTGTCGATCATTGAACCACTTCAAATAACCAAAGTTTAAAGTTATAATTCTATAGTATAGTAGGTTATTGTTACCCCATCCCTTTGCTAACCTTTCTTTAAACAGCGAACACGATAGAACGCAGAGTTGAATACCAGACACAACGCAAGTACTTGTAGTGTTTGCTACCCTAGCATCCTTCATCCTTTGCGACACCCGAGCTTGTATCAAGATACATCGAGTGGGCTAAAACGTGCGCTTGCCGTCACCAATTAACACTGCACAACGCTAAGCGATTTTGATTCATATTTCGCACGAAATAGGAGCAGAGTGACGTGCCAGGTTAATTTTGCAAGGGTGCCTTATCAATGGAATTCATTGGGCATCCTGGAAAATCCCTTTGAGAATGGTATCGTAATTTTCTTTGTGCGCAGACGTTGTTGTTTGGTAAAAATGCAACGAAGGGGAGAGTCCGTGGTAGATTAGATAAGCGATGCGGCTGGGTGGAAGCACAACGTATTAAACTTGATAGGCGACTAACTGTACCCAAATACGTAAAAATAAATAAATAACTTCCACACAACACAATCACTTATCCTGGTCCCAAACTAGGATAACCTGTGCTCTGGTAAGCAGGCAAGGACATGACAAACATGGAAATACACCCAGACTGTCTAGGCCATTTGTACAAGTGTACGGCGCCACCAGTGGGAATCAAACCCACGACCTCTGGCATGGTTATGACGTGATACCGTTAATTCAAAGAACTTAAGAGGTCGCCGTTTGCCTTACGTCTTTATAAAATGGAATCTTTGCAATAGGTTACATTTTATCGCTGTGTGTACAACGCATAATATTCTGTTTAGTTTAGCACAAAGTCCGGGAAATAGTGACACCTCCTGCATTTTTTTATTAAAGGAAGTCGCTTTGCACAGTTGTTATTTGGGTGATTTTGAGTCGATTTAGACCGGGAGACATCCGGATCCACCTTGCGGGTATGTGGGGGGAGGGGGCGGGGGGAGTTTGCCTCCGCCGCGCACCTCATGAAACGCTCTACCTCCCTACTTAAAGCTACTACAAGAATTCATTTCAGAAACAAAAAAGTACCAATTTCATAAGAAACAAAAAACCAAACTTGGTATTTGATGAAAACGAAAAATCTCGAACTACATTTTTGCAAATAAACCTCGTTTATTATTTTTCTATAGCTTATATCGAAATAAAAAATATATATTCGGAAAGCCCCAAATTATAGAAATATATACTTTGTTGTTAAATATAATACATTATGTTATATAAAAATGGGACGAAAAAAATAAATTCCATTGCGCGGCGCAGAGCCTACGTACTATTATAATATGATTTCTCGACTAAACGTTTCATTTGGATACTTTAAGGCAATATTTTATATAAAATTTGTTGTTTTGTATTCCCGCTTAATTTTAAAAGATATGACATTGTCTCTATTGCCTATCCACGCGATATACAGGGTGGTAATTTAAGAAGGAGCTGTAAGGGGAACTACGTGAACCATTGTAGTCACTGGGAAATATTATCGAGATTCTATCTAATTATAAACTGCATTCATCGATTTTAAAATAATAGTATGGTCAGCAAAAAAAGACAACTTATTTTTTTGTTATTTTTTATTTACCTTGTAATTGAAACACAGTTCATGCCAGGAGAATACATGAAGAAGAGATTCACAGAATTTAATTTGGCTCTGTAACACATTGATGCATGGAACTGGGGACTGGACTTTCACCATATTAATCGTTAATTTAAAATCCCAATTTTAATCCCAAAATCTAATATTTTTTATCTCGATATACGAGTACAAAATAGTAAAATAATAAACGAGGTTTTTTTGCAAAATGTACTTCAAGACTTTTGGTTTTCATCAAATATTTTGGTTTTTTGTTACGAAATTGGTACTTTTTTGTTTTAGAAATAAATTCCTCATCTTTCATTTACCTCAAAGTGATACCAAACTTGCCCTAACAGCTTTAAGTAGGGAGGTAGAGAGCTTCATAAGGAGCGCGGCGGAAGCAAACTTCCCCCCCACCTACCTGCAAGGTGTTTCCGGATGGCTGCCGGTCTAAATCGACTCCAAATCACTCAAAGAACAACTCTGCCAAGCGGCTTCCTTTAAAAAAAATGAAGGGTTCTGCCACTATTTCCCGGACTAATGTTTGTGGTTGAGTTTTGTTTTGTATGTAAATAAAATACCTATCTGTTTACTATTGTCGTACTCTTAAGATGGCATCAAGGACTAACTTTGTTGACACCAAAGAACAAGAATATGTTTCATATATAGCTTTAAAAAATAAACTTATACCAACGGTGTCATCATCATCATCAGCCATTTGACGTCCACTGCAGGCCTCCTTCGTAGTTCTCATAACCATGAGGGGTTTTGCCATAATTGCCACGCTTGGCAGGCGGGTTGGCGATCGCACCATGCGGTTGGAATCTCAGGAAGACGCTGCTGCCCGTCTACTGGTAATTTATTTCCTTAGTCGCCTTCTTCGTAATGTGATTTACTGTATTATAAATTTAGTAGACTCTCTGCGAGTCGATATCTAGTGAAACAACAAGCAAGCTTAGTGAGGGCTCGTATTATTAAACCCTTAGATGTACGCCTGTGTAGGACACTGGTAGGGCTTCGGCACAGTATTGGTTAGCGTTTATAAACTTTGGTCTTTGATTGGTAGACGATTTTGAATAGTTACCTTTATATAGGATTGATTTCCTTAGTCGCCTTCTACGATATCCACGAAAGGAAATGGAGTGACGTTTATACCAACGGTATAGTCGACGCTAACTGCCAACTTATTTCCTCTTATTTTTTAATTTATTTATATTTACACAAAAAAATCCGATTAGTGGCTTGGATGGAAAAGTGGATTTTTACTCATTTTGACTAGGCAAAACAAAACTTTGAAGCAATGCCGGACAAAGATCAACGTTTTTTGCAACCGTCCAACAAAAATGTCAAGATCTCCAGTAAGGACCAATAACTAATACCAGCTGTTGGTATGTTTAGGTAATAGAATTTTCATTAATAAAATTTAAGGGCGCTCGGCCGCTCGGCCGGCCGGTCCAGTCTGAATGCGAAATGAGCCTCTCGCCGACATCAATCATCGTAGTGTGAAAGCACTCGTTGGTCGATTCAGGAAAGCTCTCACTTAGGCCTGGATTGAAAAGATCAGTGGTATAGTGGACCGCAATCGGACCTTTACATTTTGGTTTTAAAGTCTTACGTAACAAAGTTCTCGCATAACGAAAACGTAAGTTGGAAAAAGTCTGAGTTATCTTTATTGAAACAATTTACATTATAGTTTAAGTAAGTATATTAATTTGTGGATTACAGTGAATAACTGAGCGGAAATCAAAATGTTTTATTCAAAGTAGCTCAGAAACTGTAGCTATCTATCAATTTCGAGAGCTACATCGTTTTGGAAAAAAATCGGGCCAAAAAAATTTCCAAACTTACAAAAAATTTAATCGAAACGAAAGTTGTTACCCAGTGAAAACATTCTCGGAGGACATTCTCCCCGGCCGGGCCATCACTAAACGGAAGTAAATGAATTGCACGGATGTAAAGGTAGATGTAATGTCGACTGTACATTTTTATTTTTAAAAACCTTAATTACTTTAAATAGATAATACAATACTAGCGCAAAAAACGATATGGGAATGGGCTTCTTTTGCACTTCTATTGAACCCTCTAACTTCTTAAGTATTTCAGGAAGTTAGAGATTACTGCGACAATTGTACGAGTTAGCAACGTACATCTGTTAGGAGGTCACCGCATTACTGACATAGCCCTATAATGTAATGATTGGAGACTTTCCTAATTTATTGAAAATTAAACACGGCAACACGCTGTGTTTATATTTCCAGCGTGGGTAGTACGACGACGTTAGTCGCGCGTTTTAAAAGTCAAAAGTCGCGACTTTGCAGTTCAGTAGGTAATTGTCAAATTCTGACATTTTAGCGCCACAAAACTATTTATACGTATTATGAATTGTAAATTGGGTGCACTTTGGTTATTAAGGGCTAGCCAATGGTCACCTGTGTTGCGTAGTTAATGTATGCTGTCAAATTACGTCATTAATCTTAGTTCCTGTGCGTTTTCATTCGTCATGTAGTAATTGGACATTAAATAAATTTGAACAAATAGTAAGTGGCTATTTCACTTGCCACAAGGTATGTTTTGGATTATTTTATGCAAATATTTTTATGCACCACTGAAATTTTATCCTCATGGCACTAAAAGAAAAAAAAACCATAAAAGATTTCGTATGTAAATTACGTGATAACACAGATCTAAACCAAATGATGACATTTTACTTAGCACCTGTCGTAAATTTCTACTGGAAATTCGCAATGCTTCGTCACAGATACACACTGAGAATATTCTCGGTACGTCCCCTTAACAGAATCTATTTTATCAGAGCACCAGCAGGTAACACTATCGGATAAATGGCACGGATGAAGCGTCTCACTATTGTTAAACTTATCTGGAACGATGTCTACTTTACGTACGGGGCAATGCGAGACGACCAGCCTACCTTGACCTCTACATACTCCCAGTAGCTAAAGCGTTTGGCCTTGAGAAGAAAAGGCCGGTGAGGCATGAGGGCGCAAGTTAATTTTGACGTTTACATATCATGCTTCGTTCGGGGTAATGTTTTGCATCGATTCCGTTCACAGGGCGTTCGGATAAGGTTTTATGGCCAGTACTTTGCCGAGAGTGACTGGTCTACCCTGATGGTTCACCTTGGCGAAGCTGTTTATTAAAATGAAGTGAGAAATGAGTTTACTAGCTCAGCAGTGACTTCCCGCGTCCGTAACGATATTCCGAAATTTACTAAATAAATAGTGGAACGTTTAGCTGTTTATTTGTGAACTTATGTAATTTAGATTTTGCAGTAAAAATACACTAATTGCTATTCTTTGCCTTTGAGGTATCATGTATCATAAGCAGCCTATATACGTCCCACTGTAGGGCACAGGCCTTCTCTCAGGGAGAGAGTATGGGCTTAATCACTACGCGTGCCCACCGCGGATTGGCGATTTCAAGCGCTGAGGAATATGAATAGCTCAGACACTCAGGTTTTCTCCCGATGTTTTCCTTCACCGTTAGCGAGTGGTATTGCTACTGTAACTTCACAAATGTACATAACTTAGAAAACAAAGTCATAGGTACATGCCTGCACTGGGAATCGAACCTGGGTCCCTCGCTTCCGAGTCCAATGTTCTACCCATTAGGCTACCACCACCGCTTGTATTATGTATACACAAGAGAAACTACAAAAAAATTCATACTGCCAACTTATGATTTTTCAGAACACCGCTTTATAAATAGGCATATAATCCGTCTGCATTTAGTGGACCACAGAGCCCAATTTTAAAAGATCTACAATTTATGGTTTACTATGACAATGGGGAACTTGCATCTATCTGAGATTGGAGTGTTATTGAATTTATACCATAGAACGCATTATATTAGGGGTTAAAGTATGAAATTGCCGTTTTATTGCAATAGGTTCTTTGAATTGACATAGAATCTTCATGGTTTGAGGTTTTCGAATGAAACTTTTTTCAAATGGTTTCTATGATGTTCTTTTTTTAAAAAATGTGAAACATTTGAATATCGACTTTCAATTGTTTTTGTTATTCAATTTAGACAAGAAAGATGGATACTGCGAAAATTCGAGTGATTTTTGAATACGAGTTTCGACGCGGAACTAACGCGGCAGAAACAGCCCGCAATATCAATGCTGCGTTTGGAGAGGGGTCTACTAATGAACGCACCGTGCGATTTTGGTTTAAACGCTTTCGTGATGGAAATTTCGACTTAAAGAACGAGCCACGAGGAAGACCGCCCACTCAGGTGAATAACGATGAATTAAGAGAGATAGTGGAAGCCGACCCTAGTCAAACTACCCAGGAATTAGCAGCATGGTTTAACGTTACCTTACCCACAATATTGACTCACTTGCGTCAAATCAATAAAATAAAAAAATACGAAAAATGGGTGCCTCATAATCACTCGAATTTTCGCAGTATCCATCTTTCTTGTCTAATTTAAATAACAAAAACAATTGAAAGTGGATATTCAAATGTTTCACATTTTTTAAAAAAAGAACATCATAGAAACCATTTGAAAAAAGTTTAATTCGAAAACCTCAAACCATGAAGATTCTATGTCAATTCAAAGAACCTATTGCAATAAAACGGCAATTTCATACTTTAACCCCCAATATAAACCATAATCAGGGTTTTCGGGAAACAAAAAAATTGAAAATAAAGTTACTATAATAATAAAAATTCCGTGTGGCGCCGGATTAAAAATAGCGTCACTCCATTTCCTTCCGTGGATGTCGTAGAAGGCGACTAAGGAAATCCATTACCAGGAGACGGGCAGCAGCGTCCTCCTGAGATTCCAACTGCATACTGCGATCGCCAACCTGCCTGCCAAGCGTGGCGATTATGGCAAAACCCCTTATGGTTATGAAAACCACGAAGGAGGCCTATGTCCTGCAGTGGGCGTCAAATGGCTGATGATGAATAGTAAAAAACTTATTAGATTTAGTTTTTTCATTGAATTTTAAACGTTTTCTTATAGGTTGTAAATGCATAAAAACATTATTTTACAAGACAGCTCAAATACTGATAAACGCTGCATACATTATAAGGCGTAACGTGCAAGTTGTGAAGTCATACTTTGAGCCCGATTTGCATCGTGCGTTTTTGTACCACGTGACTACAATTGACTTTTCGACAGGTTATACTATGAAGTATTAGTTGTAGAGACAAAAAATACCACGTTTATTTATCTTTTAACATGACCTCTTCGATTATATTAAAACATTTTTTAGTGCAAGTTCTCCATTCGACACACATTGCATAGCCGATTAACCCACACACTAACCAGTAGAAAATGTGCGTCAAATTGTCAACTAAGAATCGTAGTCTCATGAATCGCGGCCCACCCGTCCTATTATGTAACTGCTCCTATATTACGCACACCAAATCCTGAACGAGTCCTATCGTCTATCTGTCAAATTCGCAATCGCAAACGTCAGGATTCCGACAGGATTTGGTGCGCATCACTAGGCCGCTTTTTACTCAGTTCACTCACCATTTTGACGATTCCAAGACGCTTTTGCCCGCGACTTTTTCCGCATGGGATGAAAAGTATAAGATAAGATAAGAATATTCTTTATTGTATACCGGAAAAAAATGTTACAGAAACAGCAATGACAAAAGAAAAGATACAATTGGCGGCCTTATTGCTAATAACAATTTCTTCCAGGCAACCTCATATCGGAGATTTGCCGAAGGAGAAATAGACACGGGTAGTCGGTGCAAATACGAATATTAATACACATACATATACGTAATTTTAATAATAAACTTACATATATCACACTTGAATACTATACATAACTACACGTACTTACATAAATAGTGGCTATAACAAGTGTGTGATCTGGACAACAAAAAGGTGATATACCTACATATATATGAAGAGAAGTGAATAGACACTTACAGCAAAATTAGACAGAAAGAATGATCCTATGTAAGAAAAGTATCCTATGTCCGGGACTCAAACTATCTCCAACTAGATCCGTTCAGCCATTATTGCGTGATTGAGTAACCAACATCCAAACGTCTTCACAAACTTTCACATTTATAATATTATGAAGTAAGATTTGACAGTTCGGCGCGGGTTAGATCGGATAACTCCACATAGTTGGGAACTAACGTAGTAGCGCCCCTGGGCCGAGTTTCATAAAGACAGAAAGAAAGAAAGACTAAGAAATTAACACATCACAAGAAAAAATGGCATAACAAGTAGCATAAACAAGTGCAAAGGAAAAACAAGTCACATAAATACAATATAATACAAGGCAAAATCAGAGCTACAATCTGTAGGTTATTATGACAATTCGAAGTACATTGCGTAGCAGAGTCTACTCCTTAATCTGTGGGTTAATCGACTTTGCAATGTACAGGCTCCTGGAGTCAACGCCGACGAAATGGCTGACAATAGCTAGTAGTTCCACAAAACTGATGTGCTGACGGAATGTTAACGCCGGTCGGCCATTATTATTTTAAGGGTGATCTATTTATTAGGGCCGCTGCTCCCCGGGTGAAGCTATAAACAACCTATTAATAAATTAAGGGCATACCCTTCCCTTGACAAAGTCAGCGGACGGACGGACGATAACTAGGGCTGCTCCCTTTTCAAGAGTTGATAGTGGGAGTGGAAAGTTTTACAGTTCTTAAAAGTATATGCAATCGAAGATAAGACCGTCGATTGTATACTATTTAGAAAGAAATAAAGAAAGAGGATATTTATTTAAATTGTCACAGAAACACAAAGTAAACATAAAGGTACACAAACAAAAGACACGAACGTCAACAAAACAGAAATAAAACGAAACAATCGTGAAGAGAACATGTGAGGCATATAGAGTCAAAGGCAGCCGGGTAACATACAGTAATGTATCTATTACAAATAGATACTAAGTACCTTATCTCTGTAAATACACTAGTGTATAGTAAAGACCTGTCAAAAGTCTCTACGAAGGCTCCACCTGTAGAGTCATGCATAAAAGCCGTCTTCCGGAACCAGTCTCGGTCACCGCCGGAGTTGAACAAGGCTGCCTGCTGTCACCATGATTGTTTCCTATGGTTCTCGATGACATCATGTGTAGGGCAACGTGCAAATACCAAAGAGGTCTACCTTGGACGCAGGATAAACATTTGGAGGACATAGACTTTGCCGATGACCTGTATCTACTTTAAACTAATCTTGCTGATCTACAAGACAAGACCGACGACCTGGCTCAAGAGGCTGTAAAAGGCCTGCGCATCAATATAAACAATACCAAGGAGCTACGTCTGAATACCCTTAATGAGCAGCCTCTCATGATTTCATACAAAGAATTCTAAAGTAAGTTTCATTCGGATCTAAGCGTTCGGCTCGCTTAGTTTGGCGTTCACCTTTGAATTGATACTTTTAAGCTAAAGCATAGATGATGTTAATATTGTTGACAATTAAGAGTGGATATATGCATATCCAACCCACTGCAGGAAACAGGAATTCTATCAGAGAGAGAGAGAGCATTTGAGCATAAACGCCCACCGCAGATTTAAATGTGATACTTCAGTTGCTCAAGTCTCCTCACCTTGTGATGGCGACACGGTGACACTTCAAAATAAGCTTCAGCTTATTTATTAAATTCATCAAGTTCTCTTGCAAGGGAACAAAGAAATGTGAATTGTTAACATTTAAAGTAGGGCCACACCCACGTTTATGACGTTTCGACAGAGTATTCGTGCCAAAAGGCAGACTTTAGGAATTGCATTACACCAAATTTTGACCATACTTTAATTACACGAAGAGTTTGAATCATATTTCAATTTTTGAAGAAATTAGTCGTCGAAATTTAAAGGGCCTTATAAAGGACGAGACGCTTCATAATTTGGAATTTCGAACTTCAGTGCGATCAGCTTGAATGTTGACAATCGGCTTTTCTTCTGGGACGAAAACGGAACAACCCTGTAGATAGTATATATAGGAGCAGGCAGAAACTAAACCGAGATAGGGCGCTAAAATTTTAACAGCCAGAGTGGAAATATGGGGTGCGGTGTAAAATTTTATGAATAAACATTGCTGTTAACGTAAAAGCACAGTGAGGTCGCTAAGCGTTAGGAGATGCATATAAAGTTGAGCAGTATCTCCATATAGGTAGCCAACGATAAATTATGCTTAGAAAGAATTTAAATACATGCGTATTTGTCCTGTGTAAAACGTAGAAACTGCTTTAATGTTGATATTGAAAGCGAACAAGTCATTTAAAACAATAGAAAAACGCTTTCAAAATACGCAGTAAACAGACTCTAGAGTTCGCTAATTTTAACTCTAGCTGGCGTTGACGGTATTGTTTATCACTGTATGGTTATATTCTTTTTGTTGCACTAACCCGTGCTGAGAACAATTTAAAAACCTATTTAGGGGCTAAAAATTCCACCCATGCCGGGAATTGAGCCCGCGATACCACGAACCTTGAACCACGGTAGGGTTGTCTACAGTGCCGTGAAGATGCCTTTGTAAATTGAAGAGATTAATGATTTTTCTCATGAATTCCGTTACCAGATCTTGGCCAAATATGTGTGGGCCCACCTCTCACTGTAATCGGACAAGGTGGAAAGGGATTAACACTGAACATACATAAAAATATTTATATAATAGAAGAATTAAGAACCTCCTCCTTTTATTGAATTTGGAAGCCTAATTTAGTTCACATTCCTAAATTTAAGGATAAAACACACAAACGCGGTGGCGGTGGCGGTTTCGGTGGCGGTCCATATAAAATACTATTGCCGTAAATTATTTATGTATGGATCGCCCCACGCCATCGCCACCACGTTGGTGTGTGTCATCCTTTACTGATGGTCCCAAAGCAAGAGATTCTTTTTCCCTTTATCTGTCTTGTGTAGGAAATAGTTACCAGCAGAAGTTTTTAGTATGTAAGTGTATAATTACCACTCGCTAACTGTGAAAGAAATCAATGTGAGGAAACCCGAATTGTAAAGTATTAATGTACCGTAGCGCTTGAAATCGCCAATCCGCGGTGGGCACGCGCGCCCATTAAGCCCACACTCTTTCTTTGAGAGAAGGCCCTCAGCGGGACGGTGCTTCTTTATCTATGTTTATTTATCTAGGATCGTAGCAAAAGGCAGTCCCTGGTCTCTGCCTACCCCTCTGGGATACAGGCGTGAGTTAATGTTATGTTATGTTACGTTAGTGAAATAAAGAAATGTCAATAACAATATCGCTCGTGGATTTTGGTTCACTGCAAAGGCAGTACAACGGATGACAATTATATATTTATGAGATTCCGCACGTGAAACGGGCCTGCCTCGCCACTAATTAAGTATAGGATTATGCCCTGCCATGTTCGCCCGGCTGACCTTAATATGGATTAGAGCAAATATTTCGAATCGGGCCACATAAGCTCGCGCTGGTCCTATGGAGCTGGGCTCAAGTCTACTAAATTATCGTGTCGCCCTATAGAGTGAAAATATCATGACCATGGTTGAGTGACTCCCAACAACATACAGCAAAAAGTTTTATATACGTAATACAAAACACCCGACTGCAAAAAAGTCTTAAAACAAACATAAATTAGTTCATTGAATTTCAAGCCTCAGCTAGCCGATGAGGCGGCACCTCTGGTTGAATAAATTGATACATATACTTCATTTGTCAAAATCGGTTGAACCGTTTAGCCTTTGTGTGGTCGTAAAGAAACATCATACTTACATACATTGTATACGCGCGACAAACATAACCGTTCTTTCCTTTCGCAGTCGGGTAATAATAGTATGAGTAACTTATTATACCTACGTCCTTATGTATTATTTGACGTAACAACAAACAATAGCTCATTACGTAGCTGACACGTTTCTTCTCTCAGAGAACATATATGTATACTGGACGACAGGCTTTATGGCAGTTAAATTGAAACGCTAACCAGGGCCTAGATTCTGTTAATGAATTGTAGTAACATGACAACTGCATGAACATGGCGGTTTTCATTTCATGGCTGCTTTAAGTCTACGCGGGCACACCCATCAAACCTTCTAGGCGTCAATGGTACGAAAAAACACGTCACGTGACCCGACAGTGTACCTGTCATTATACTACAATGCACTAACAGAATCGAGGCCCAGAACGCCGCGCCGCGTTTCACAAAACTACAACTCGTAGTTTATTATAACAATTTCATGTACATAACGCAGCCGTCTATACAATGTAAATCGAACTGTCATAGAAAATCACGAATTGTAGTGCTATGAAATAGGGCCCAAAATCTGCCTCAAAAGGGAGCTGGTAAGCGACATGTGGTCGCTGTCCTTCGCTGGGTTTGCAAGCTCCACTCCACTCGAAAACCATTCATCATCATCATCACCATCAGCCCACCACTGCCCACCTCTGGGTAAAGGCCTTTTTTCCCAAATGTCATCTCTCACGGTCCCTTGCCATCTGCATCCACGGACCCCTGCGCCGTTAATTAATCAAATCAAATATATAATTTTTTAATTCAAAGTACCACAGGAACTGCGACTTAACGAACGTTACGAGTTAAACTAGGTGTCCATTTCAACGTCTAGATCATTTTGGAGAAAAAATGGACAAAAAATCTCCAAACTTTTAGGTACAATATAATAAAATAAAACAAAATGCAGCCTATACATCCACGTACCACCGCGTTTGTGTGTTTTATCCTTAAATTTAGGAACATATTAAACTAAGTTAGGCTTTACAGCGGCACGAGCGATATTGTTATTGACATTTCTTTATTTCACTAAACATAGATAAATAAGCAGCTGACAAACGTCCCGTTGAGGGCCTGCTCTCAAAGAAAGAGTGTGGGCTTAATGGGCGCGCGTGCCCACCGCGGATTGGCGCTTTCAAGCGCTACGGTACATTAATACTTTACAATTCGGGTTTCCTCACATTGTTTTCTTTCACAGTTTCACAGTGGTAATGATACACTTACATACAAAAAACTTCTGCTGGTAACTGTTCCCTACATAAGACAGATGAAGGTGACAAGAATCTCTTGCTTTGGGACCATCGGTGGCGGTCCATACATAAATAATTTACGGCAATAGTATTTTATATGGACCGCCACCGAAAACGCCACCGCCACCGCGTTTGTGTGTTTTATCCTTAAATTTAGGAACATGAACTAAATTAGGCTTTACAGCGCCACTCTCAGTAGTTTAAAACCAAATTCAATAAAAGGAGGAGGTTCTCAGTTCTTCTATTATATAAATATCTATATGTATCTTCAGTGATAATCCCTTACCACGTTGTCCGATTGCAATCAGAGCTGGGCCCACATTTAACCAAGATCTGGTAACAGGATTCATGAGAAAATCATTAATCTCTTCAATTTACAAAGCCATCTTCACGGCACTAGCGACAATCATACCGCGATAAAGAATACCGTCTGTAGGGCACAAGCCTTCTCTCAGAGATGTACGGGCATAATTACCACGCATGCACACCGCCGATTATTTACCATTAGGTACAAGAATAATTTTAAGCATATTGTTTTCGAGATTACACGTTTGTCTTGGTTAATCTAGAGATGCATAAGGAACCCGACGTGGCAACAAAGAACCGCCTAATATCAAGAGAAGATAGCATCGCGCGAATTAATTAGCCGCGTATCACTCATGTCACAAACCCTCACCTCGGCATAATCCATCAAACACGTAACCCAGAAAACAATAATATGGGTTCAACAGTTACTGACGAACGCGCTCCGTTCGAGATAACCGCGTCTTTATTACGCGAGCGCCAATTTACATCACAAACCCTCACAGATCAATAGATAGATGAGAAAAGTTACAAGATAGAGTCTAAGGGTGACTTGTGCCAAATCACTGGATAAGTAAATTAAATTTAAAACCTCAACGAGCGGGACCGTTCGTCAATTTTTTTGTACGCAAATTTGGTCCCGTCTGCTGAGATTTTAAATTCAGTGGACTCATTTATCCACAGCTAGTGAAAAACATTGCAAAAACCTACCAAAACATGAACAATGAAGTAGCATTAAGCTCGCCTATGTGCAAAATGGTTTCTTTAAATGCAATAAAGGATTTTAATAATAATAATAACAATGAGCACGGTTTCACGGCGGAATGTATGAGAGTTTCACACCGCTCCGCGTAGTAACCGACCCTGATAACTGGACGCAGCTAACGAGATGGCAAATTCAGAAAAACAACCCGATGGCTCCTTGACATGGGTCCAGGATTAAGCAGGCCAAAAATAATGAGGCCAGTTGATGAATAATGAGAGGCGACCGTCGGTTTAGGAAGAGATATGGAATAATGCTGTTGGTTTTTTGAGAGCCCTTTCGACGGAGAAAACGCGTATATGCCTATATACGTCCCACTGTAGGGCACAGGCCTTCTCTCAGAGAGAGAGTATGGGCTTAATCGCCACGCGTGCCCACCGCGGATTGGCGATATCAAGCGCTGAGGTATGTGAATAGCTCAGGCACTCAGGTTTCCTCACGATGTTTTCCTTCACAATTAGCGAGTGGTATTGCTACTATGACTTAACAAATGTACATAACTTAGAAATCAAAGTCATAGGCACATGCCCGCACTGGGAATCGAACCTGGGTCTCTCACCTCCGAGTCCAATGTTTTACCCACTAGGCTACCACTGCTCCGGGATATATAAATAATTACTGTTAAGGCTGGGTTCTCCGACATTACCCCTAAATCAAGTGTTTTAAAATACATTTTACTCTCTTATGGTCAGTATTTAAAATCTAAAAAAAAAACTTTTCTATGTCCTATCTAGAACCGTCGGTCATTATTTTTATGATTTTTTAAACTTTATAGCATAAAAAAAAATCGCGAATATCAGCCTAAATTACCACTAGATATGATTTTATTTGACCTGTACTGAGTTTTGGATAATGAATAATATACCAAAATTACTATCACTCAATGTGTCAGTGACGTCGGTAGTCAAAATTTTATGAATAGGAATATTCCTGTGATTTCAAAAATGCCTAGTTTTCCCCCAACTATTGGCTCGTGTAGCGCAATAAGTCCCACACAAATCCGTGCGTTCGGAGAACCCAGCGTTAATATATGAATGCATGGTCATAATTGTCTACGTCATTGCGCTACCAACCTCATAAATGTCGACAAGTTATCCCTAAGTTACGATACCAATCTACAATGGTCTAAGCATTATTATAAAACTTATCAGTAGACAATGTGACCACAAAACTCGCAGGGAGTATAATAGGAGAAACGAGCTTCCGGATCGAGTTACAAGTTCAGACGTTTTTCTCTGAACTCTACTTTCTCGACTATTCGAAGTCTTTCACCGCGTGAATTGTTTACAGTCTTTGTTGCACTAATCCGTGCCGAGGACAATTTTTAAAAAACCTATTTAGAGGCTAATAATTCCGCCCATGCCGGAACTTGAACCCGCGACCTCTGGCTAACCGTGCCAGCGCTCTCCCAACTAAGCAAATGGGCAAGTATAGGCATAGGCGAAATTTCGAACCTCTTTACAAACTTCTCTGTATTACGTACAGGCAGCGACATCAGGCTGAAGTAATTTACATCACTCGCAGCCGTGAGTACCCACTTTGCAGTTAGGTTTTACATCGGAATGATAACGCTGTACTTACATGATTATATTCTTTGTAGCACTAATCCGTGCTGAGGACAATTTTTGAAAACCTGTTTAGAGGCTAAAAATTCCACCCATGCGTAAATTCTTCCGTCTATATTTCGATAAAAAACCGCAAGGTTTCTTCTCGTAAGCGCAGATACAATACTTCAGCCCTCATATTACGTTACTGTACACTCTGGGATTAACCATTTTGACGAATCTAAAGACCGCCGTCTGTACTTTTAGGTTAAGAAATACATGTGGAACTTCCTTTTTTATGTACAATAAACTGTTCTATATCTATACAAAGTGTCAAAATATGTACGTACTTGACAGTTC
The DNA here is from genome assembly GCA_963969515.1 of Yponomeuta evonymella. Lineage (NCBI taxonomy): Eukaryota > Metazoa > Arthropoda > Insecta > Lepidoptera > Yponomeutidae > Yponomeuta > Yponomeuta evonymella. Next base: position 11,129,858 of record OZ018360.1, on the reverse strand, counting down.
GGAGAGAACTTACGTAGTACCTAGCGTCCCTGAATGTCACCCCACCACACGTCACTTCGCTCAGTAACGTTACAACAATGAAGAAAGAGATGAATTACCTGAAATAAAACAGAATCGACATAAATGATATATCCTAGGATTTAGCAATAAGCTCATCTCCGATAAATCTAACGTCAATTCAACGAAGCTGCCTATTGGGTAAAAACATAACCACAAACAAAAACGTTGGCTTTATGCATCTACGTAATGAGATGATTTATACAGCGTCTAGTGGCACCTAGACTCACACTAGATGAGTGTGGGGATCACTCGGACGCTGCAGTGCCCAGCAACTATACCATCCTGACAGCTTAGTCCACAGGAAAGATAAGTCAATACGTGCGGAGCCAACCAAGCCGCGGTTTTCCTCACGATGTTTTCCTTGACAGTTAACCACAAACAAAACGAAACTGTTATAAGTTTAAAGTGGAAGAGCTGCACTAGGTGGCTCTAGCTGGTTCTAGTTGCATTGATCCCGTCAACTATTAATTGGCTTTTTGGTGTCTACTCAAGTGTTTAAAATTTATTCTAAACAACCAGAATCACTCTATTTTTTCAGTCTGTCCAAGAGAGTTATCGATAATCTCTGACTATGATGGAAGAATCGGGTCGGAAATATCGACTTGAGAATTTCTAGTTTGTTAGTTCACGATGTCACTGCGGTCGGCGGAGATTGGATTATTTTTGCAGTTGCAACTGCATCGCCGGAGCTCAGTATGAAAACGCACAGAAGGTCTGCACTGCTATCAATCCATTATATCTTGCTCGATACCTAAAATACGGTTCTCCATTCGATTATGACTACATTTTTTATTGTAACTCTTACACTGTGCAAGTGCTTACTTAGTGAATAACTCGCATCCTGACGTTTAGAAGAAGAAGAAGAAGAAAAACATTTATTAAACACCACAAAGACATACATTTAACAATGATTAAAAATGGACAAACAATTGAACATGAAAAATAAACAAAAATAATCCAAAACAATAAGGGACCCAGGGTATGTCTATGCAGCCGTAAAATGGCCTCGAGCTCAGTATACGCTGCGGTTTTGCCCACAGCACTGGTTTACGGTTTAAACCACTTATCTTAAAGTAACGTCCGATAGTGCATTTTGTAGCTTCAAATAAAAGAAAAAAAATCATTATAAACATAAACATTTACATACAGGCACGTACATTGCTTCTGGCCCCACACTAGGATACCCTGTGTCGTGGGAACCAGAAACAGCGACATCACAAACATGTAAACATTCAAGACCTGGTTTTTTTTTTGTCCACAGCCGGGATTCGAACCCGGGACGTCTCGCATGGTAGGCAGATGCGCTACCGCTACGCCACAGAGGTCGTCGATAAAAACAAACTGTTTACGAACGTCAAAGCTGTAAGTTTTCGATTAATAGATTATGTGGAGAAAAGCTAACAAAGACACTCTACATTTATTATTAAAAAAATGATTTAACTTAATTAGGCAGCGACCAGGGACTGCCATTTGCCATGATCATGACAGATCTCTTTCGCTTCTTCAACATTCATTAGTCGTTGCATGCGCGCACGCCGGTTTCGGGTTCTTTTTATCTTGCCCTTTGTTAGTACATTCCCTATTTGGTCAAAGTATGTCCACCTGGGACGTCATTTACCGGTCCTTCCACCCACATTCACTCGATATATTTGTTTCGTAAATCTTTCTTCCTTCATCCTCTCCACATGTCCAAACCAACGCTACATTCCATTTGGCAATCCGTGGTCTGTGCCTACCCCTCTGGGATACAGGAGTGAGTTTATGTTGTATGTTAACTTAATTAACAGAGTTTTTAACTTAAACTTCTTTATTATTCATGACTGTATTGAACACAATCGTCTCCGTTAACATTATTTTAGCACCAAAAATTTTTTCTTCCATACATTTTTCGATATTACAGTACGCTTTTTTTCACAGAGCGTGCTGAACACAGGAAAAAATCCTTAGGATGTTTTAATTTTTGCCAGTCTAAATCGTGGAAATAACAATTTATGTTCATTCTTAGTAACTAATAACTTCATCGACGAAGAAGGCCTTTGGCGTGTCCCCGTTTTGTGGCGAAAGGGCGCAGGGTTGCCAACTTTTTTTCTAACAAATATAGTATTTTTGAAGCTATTACCTCTAAAAATATAGTAGATGACAAAATAATGGTAGAAAAATATAAAAAAGGCGCGATTCACGGACTTAAACTTGAAGAGCGAACTTTAGAAAAAGATTAAGGCTTGGTTCCGCTTTACGCAAAATATAGTAGTTTCGCCTACTATATATTTTTTTTAAAAATATAGTATGAATAAAATATGAACACCAGTTTGGATTTCGCCCTGGTAAATCAACAGAAGACGCAGTGCACGACTTGACAGATAGCATAGTGCGTAAATTAGATAAGGGTGATAAGTGCTTATCCATCTTCTTGGATCTGGCGAAGGCGTTCGACACGGTCCCTGCCACACGATTATTAAAAAAGTTAGAACTTATGGGAATAAGAGCCCTACAACTAGACCTCCTCAAAGACTATCTCTCGGATCGACTTCAGTGTGTCAGGATAGGTAAATATACTAGCTGTGACCTTCCAGTGACCGTGGGTGTCCCGCAGAGCAGTATTTTGGGCCCAACCCTTTTTCTGGTTTTCATTGATGACCTCTCCAGACTCTCGTTGCAGGGTGGAACTATAGTCTCTTATGCCGACGATACAGCTTTGAGCTTCAATTCCAAAGACTGGAGTGAAACTTACCGCTTAGCTCAAGCGGGTCTTAATTCTGTCACAAAATGGCTGAACGAAAATTTTCTAACACTAAATACCAAAAAAACTGTTTATCTAACTTTCACAATGCGAAGTTCTACGCAACCCCCCCAATCAATGCATCTTATCGGTCACACTTGTTCTCAGTCCCGCAACGAAGGTTGCCTTTGTTCCAAACTAAAAAAAGTTCGTGACGTTAAATATCTTGGTATAACTATAGATCAAAACCTAAACTTTAATGCACATGTTCAGGGTCTGACTGGTAGGGTGCGGAAGCTGATTTACGTTTTCAGAAATCTGAGAGTTGCAGCAGAACCTAAACTCCTGAAAACCGTGTATTATGCACTATGCCAGTCACTGCTTGTGTATTGCATTACTGTTTGGGGCGGTATGTGTAAAACACCTCTTCTGGCATTGGAGAGGGCCCAGAGGGCAGTTCTCAAGGTGAGCACATTCCGTCCGTTCAAATTCCCCACTTTTGAGCTTTATCAGTCTTGCGAAGTGCTATCTGTACGCCAACTTTTTATACTTCATACAGTCCTTAAAATGCATTCGCAAATCGTTCGGATACCCGAACATCGCGATGCAAGAAAAAAAAGAAACAACAAAATTTCATATAAATTTCAATTCAAAACATCCTTCTTCAGAAAATTCTTTCCATTTCTTGGCACTTTTCTATACAATAAACTGAATAAAGTATGTGATATTTACCTTCTCAATTCCTTTGAATGCAGGCGCAAACTTTTCGACTGGCTTATTACTCAAGATTATATTTCCACAGAGAACAATTTGTTTGTACTGGGCTAAATACGCACACACGCACACACGCGCGCACGCACGCACGTAGACACACATACACACACACACACACTCACACACACACACACTCACACACACACACACACACACACACACACACACACACACACACGCACACATTTTGCATATAATTTTATTATTTTTGATAATTTTTATGTAATTAATAGTAACCTACCTTAATTTGATGTTAATTTGTAACTTTCTTCCGAAGAAAGTATACATAAGATATATTATAATTGCCTTATTGATTGATTGTTTTTATGTGTCATTCTTCACAGAATAGCATTGTATCATACCTTTCGGGACAGCACTGGCTCCTGAGATACAGGTCCCCGCCTAGTTCAGGAGTCAGGGCACAATGATATTGTAAACAAATTTAACTATTTGTGTTCAAATAAACAATTATCTTATCTTATCTTATCTTATTTGAGCCCCTAATGTAGTAGGATACTATATTATAGGTTGGCAACCCTAGGCGCAAGGGAGACGACATCGATTTACTTTGATTTCATGATCGGCTCGAACCGTTCGGGTTTTTAATGGCGCTTTTTATCCTTCGTTTTGTTGGTGCTCGGGCTGGCTGGAAAAAAGTTAGCGGGGCAGTGAAGTAGTTTATAAAACTAGAAAGTTACTAGACGTGTAGTCTTTTTACTTTGGTATTTTTATTGCTCTGGGCGACCGAGTTCTAGAACGTGTAGTAAGTAGAAAGAGAAAGAAACGGTACGTGCTACTTCATTGTCTGATAGAAAGATGAAGAGAACTAAAATAGGATCCACATATTTTATTTTGTAGATTTTACATTGGAGGTTAGATGATAGTCTCGTAGTCTGGTGATTTGCAGCCAATTCTGGATAGAAAGGGATAACCCTTGCAGGGGATAGGAAAGAGGATAATGATCTCTCGTATGATTTCATTTTATCTCGCCGATACGAGAGTTGACCAAACTTGGACAGACGATCGCTAGGCAGATGAGCAACCCGATAGATCGATGGCATTGCTAAAGCCGATACAACCTAATGACAATTGGGCATATTCAACTCATCCATACAATAACCTAAACTATGCAATCGCAAAAAATATGTGAGTTTCAAATATGATCCTTTCTGCAGCAAGCTGTAATCTATAGATAAAATTCTAGCTGTTGCCCGCGACTACGTTCACGTGGTAATTTTGATGTGTATTTTTCCGGGCCTGGCTAATCCAGACTATAATCTATCTCTGTGCAAAATTTCATCCGGAGCCGTTCAGCCGTTTTTGCGTGAAAGAGTAACAAACATCTATCCATACATACAAACTTTCGCGTTTATAATAGTACAGTAAGGATATACAAATAAACTTATCCCTGTAATCCGGCGGGGAAGGCAGATAGCAGGGTTTGCCATTTGCCAGATTTCTAACAAACTTCTTTAGCTTCGTAAACTAGTCGTTGCATGCAAGCACGCCGGTTTCGGGTACTTTTTGTCTCACAATTTCAAAGTCATTTAAAATAAATAAATTTTAACTGCCAGTCTACATTTTATTTGCATCTGTTTGTTTCATAAGGATTCACTTCACGTGTATCTGTTTTTTCATCTTCTAATAAATTAAATAGCTTTGGCAACACAGGCGGATTAAGGCAAGAGTTTGCGCAGAAAATATAGAAATACAATCAGTAAACACATTATCGATCCATAATTTACATCTACATAATTTCATACAATCGGACGATTACTAAATTGATGTTTTGGGGCTATCACAATGATATTCGTGTAACGTCACCACAAACAGTATATGAAACGAATATAAGTGGCAGATTGTACCGTTTCAGATTCGCAATGAACAACGAACACATTTATTTAATGCAACTCAGCAATGCCTAGAATACACTTGTTAACTGAATTAGTACTCAACTAGGTTTTTAGAAGATAATGACATGTAAACTCTGTTAATTAAGGAATATGTTTGAAAAGACTAAGTCTGGAGTTTTTTTGTCCGTTTTTTCTCCAATTGATCTAGATTTTGAAACGGACACCTAGTTTTTCTTGTAACGTTCAATAAGTCACAGTTTCTGTGTTACCTTAAATATTTTTTTTTTACTTTGACAAATTTTGATCTAAATTGTAACTTCAAAGTGGCCAAGCCATCCGGCCACACGCAATTCAGCAATACAGTTTAGCATACAGCCTACCGAAAAGTAGTTTTCTTGCAACTTGCTTCATTGACTAGCAACTTGCCGTTCACGCCTGTATCTTAGATAGGTCGACCGGTGTACCACTTGCCACGATCCTGACAAAACTCATTCGCTTCAACCGAACCGCAGCCGACAGCCCCCACTCGTCCGCTGCTGGACACACGCCTCCGCCAAGCCACGCCACTTCTTTCTATCTGCGGCCATCCTGATCAAGTCGCTGCCAGTAATCTGCCTCAGATCGTCGATCCAGCGAGCTGGTGAGCCTTCTAAGTATTTCCAATTTCGTGGTCTCCACTAGAGAACTCCTGCACTCCAAAAACGCCGTTTCTAAAGGTTGCTGGGAGTAAACGTCAAGCGTGCTTTATTCGCAGTTTATTTGTACGCACAGCTATTTCGCTGGTGACCATACCAATTACGCGGAATCAGCTAGGGCGGGCTCCATCGGACAGGGCACAGGTGAACGTCAATATTGAGTTTGCTAAATTAGAGTTCTCGGGCATAACATTATGCAAACTAGCATGCGAATATGCGAGCGCGTCGAGGCGAAGCGAAATCACCGAAGTTATTTTCCCGTATTTCACTTCTCGTAATTTTTCTCGTCTCTCTCTTCCACATTTTAAACATATGTCTTTCACTCATTTCCCCAAGTTATATAGTCAATATGCAGATTGCTACGGGTTCTTACGCAGATGGAATATAATTGACAATAATATAGGGTGAATCTTACCGCAGTCTACCCCGTCTTCATCTGGCATCATAACATATCTGTATGTATTCACATTCCTATTTAACAGTGAGAAATAGATTGTGCATTGTAATGCCTGGCTTACACGAGCCTAGTTTTTCAAGCTACTATTGCATACTTCTGGCTTCGTGTAGACAAAACTAGCTTTACTTTTAAGCTCGTTAGCTAGTTTACAAGCCTCTATTTTTTAGGTTAATAGCGCCCGTCACCACTGAGTTTACTATCCTGGCTTGAGTGTGCTAGCTTCATGTGCCCGGCGAGGCTAGTTTTCAGTTGGCTAGTAGGCAGGAACCATGCGTTTCGTTTGTTTTTCTAACCGCGACGTGTTTTTGAGATTTTAAGATGCCCAAACTAAGTACGGAGATTTGTTTAAAGTATGTACAACTGTACCTTGATCATGAATATCTCTGGAACGCCACCCTTCCAAGCTATAAAGACAAGTCTAAACGTAATTCAGCACTAAAAATAACGTGTGGCGAATTAAAGACAATAAAAAAATTAAGAGCAACGTATTCTCAAGAACTGACAAAAAATCGAATGAGTCGTATAGTAAATTATTTTTTTGCATGCAGTCCATTTTGGACATGTCGTCACCTCAGTCACTGCAGTAGTACTTGCCTAAAATAATCTAGCCTCATGTAAACAGAACTAGCATATTCCAAGCCAGATCAGCAAGCCAGGACAGTTTCTGAGCTTGCTATCCTAGCTTTGAAAACTAGCCTCGTGTAGCCCGGGCATAGGAGATAAAGTACATTTTACAGTAACGTCAACTGTCAAGTATGAAATGGAAAATGTCATGGCGTTTCCTCTGTTGTAGCTGTAAAATTTCTCTACAGAGTTAAAATAGTTATTCATTAAGAAATTCAGAGATAAGCAGCTACGTTCAGACTGGTCCTTATATTTTTAGCAATTAAATCTACCAAGAAAGGACACTGATACAGTAGGTATAGTCGATGGCTGATCAGCGAGGGCTGGCAGTCTCTGTTCTCTGCCTACCCCTCTGGGACACAGGAGTGGGTTTATGTACGTGTGGAAAGTTCTTAAATAGTAAAATACTGAAGCCCGGCCCGAAGGTTACTCACTAAAACAAATTGCTTTATCCATTTTATTTTAGAATAAGAATAAGAATAAGAATAAACTTTATTTGACAACATTGCAAAGAATTACATACAGTAGCACAAGCCAATATCCTTACAAAGAGTTACAAACAATATGTGCATAATTAAGTTAGCAAACCATAGGACACATTTGGCGAAATACCTGTACCTAAGTACCTCACTAAAGATCAATTGAACATTTTGAGTTTAAGGTAATAAAGAAAAAGTGGACGAAATTTTTGTGACCCGGAGGGTTGGTTTTATAATAGATAGCTTTTAAATTTCGATAAGGTTCCTTGGGGCAAAGCGTTCGGTATAATATACTGGAAGTGTTTTTAAAACATGCCGTCAATTTACTAGGCACAGTTTTTTCATAAAAAATGTTAATAACTACGTGTATTTCTGTTAGTACGTTAGTAAATTAACACTCGGTCTTAGTGAAATTCAGATTGACAGTATAAAGTCTACGTACTGTTGACCGTATTCCAAAAATACGTATAAAAATACTATATACGTCCCACTGTATGGCACAGGCCTTCACTCAGGAAGAGAGTATGGGCTTAATCACCACGCATGCCCACCGCAGATTGGCGATTTCAAGCGCTGAGGTATATGAACAGCTCAGGCACTCAGGTTTTCTCACGATGTTTTTCTTTATCGTTAGCGGGTGTTATTGCTACTATAACTTCACAAATGTACATAACATACATTAATATAAAAATTTATTATCAAAAAAGTGGAGGATTACCACGTTTACGAAATGTCCAATTCGTACATGAGTTTGCGGTCTCCGAGATACGAAAACTTCATAATAAATAGCCGACTACAGAGGTCGCAAAACTGTCTCCCTAGCCAGCGTAATAAAATAAAGTTACATATTTTATTCCCTCGCAGGACTGTTAAACAACATAATGTATGTATCGTACGCGAGAAAGGAAAAACCTTCGAACAAAAATAAAGATATTAAGGGCGTAGCAAGTTTGTGCGGGCGGCCGGCGAGAAAGTTCGGCGTATATGAAAATATTGGATCATAAATAGTGGGTCGTGTCACCACAGAGAGATTGGTAGGGCTGTCGAAAAATCAATAAATAATATTCCAAGGCGGTGTCCAGAACACACGTGGCGTAATTTTAGCTCAATTTTGCCCCGAGTACCCCTTTGATGACGTCTTTGTAACACTTGCGTGGCTTCTAAATGTGAACCAGCCCCGTATTAAAAGGCGTTTGTGATCTCTGGATGCCACCCCAACCCAACGCTCCGTTTTTTTGTGATCTAACGATTCCACGCGGTTGCGTGTTTAATAAAGCATGAGTATTGAAGTTTTGTCCTTATTTCTTCTCTATCTAGACTATTTTAGACAGACGAACAAATTCTATTTCACCAACCACGATGGGGAACTTGAGTCTGACTTAGACTGGAGTGACATTGCTTTTATAACATAGAACACATATAGAAACTTAGGAAAAATTAAGAAATAAAACCATAAAAATATTTTTTTAGCCTTTTCAAGATCACAACAAATGTGAAAAATAAAATTACGATAATAATAAAAAACTTATTATATTTAGTTTTTTCATTGAATCCTAATTGTTTTCTTATAAGAGTGTTTAGCATAAAAGCATTATTTTACGAGATAACTCAAATATTGATATACGCTTCATACATTATAAGGCGTTATGTGCAAGTTGTGACGTCATAGTTTGAGCCCGATTTGTATGGCGCATTTTTGTACCAAGTGACTTTATTGACTTTTTGGCAGGTTGTATTACGAAAGGTATTAGTTGTAGAGAAAAGGAACACCACGTTTATTTATCTTTTAACATGGCCTCTTCGGTTATATTAAAATATTTTTTGTGCAAGTTTAAATTGACGGCGGTGTCGGTGACAACCCTAGAGGCAGTTACGCGGGTGAAGGGGCAGGGGCGGGGATGAAATAAATGACTTTTTCACCATAATCCGACTGGGAAAGTCGAACAAACATGCGACCGAATAATAAATTCTGCTTCGCTGCCCACAATATACCACATTCTGTTATGGCACGAAAGTAAACTTCTGCATCTATCTGCACATGATTATCAGTGATTATATTGGGGCATTTTGGATTTCTTATGCTATAATTTGTTACGCCTTTAGCGCAGTTTATACTTGCGATTGTATCCACTAAGCGACTGCTCTCTTGATTTAAATATTTAAGTCCTGGAAACTGTTTTTTAAGTGTTCACTTTAATTACTAAAGTGAATTTGTAGTACTGGTTGGTTTTCCTAATAAAATAAAATAAAATGCCTACAGTGACCAAGGAGGAAATACGGAGCTGTTATTAGGACCAAACTGAAATCCGGAATATTTTATTTTTTTTATTTTTACATTCGTCGATGTTTTTACAGAAACTACAATGAATCGGTACATAATGCAGTTATGACAAACATTTGACTAAAATTAATAGAATTCAGCTACCGTTTAGGAGTATGACATTTTTATTGAAACTGCAACGACTTGGTACCTTCATAATGCAATGATGACAAGTAGCGTCATTTGACTGAAATTAATGGGCTACTTTTTAGGAGTATTATGTTATTCTTAACTAACCAATTTTGCAAAAGTGTCACTGTCAAAGGTGCAATTTATTTTTATTGGAAATTGGTTATCGGACTAAGTAGGTAGACCAACTTCAGGTCATTAATCGTGATCTTGTGTACTTATAATTTGCGGAAGCTATGGTGATTTAATTGTAAAAAATCTTAGAAACCACTTGAGGTTTGATAAAGGAAGATACGGAAAGTCTTAGACGACGTAATGAAATTGTTAATGGTATTGAAAATGACATACGACGAGCAAAACCAATTGCACTTATTATCTAGTCATCATCATCATCAGCCCCTTGACGTCCACTGCAGGACACAGGCTTCCCTCGTGGTTTTTATAACCATGAGGGGTCTTGCCATAATCGCCACGCTCGGTAGGCGGGTTGGCGATTGCAGTATGGGGTTGGAATCTCAGGAAGACGCTGCTGCCCGTCTCCTGGTAATGTATTTCCTTAGTCAAATGAAATTATGTTATTCATCATCATTATCATAACCAGCCGGTGTCAGTCCACTGCTGGACATAGGCCTCTCCCAAGACACGCCACGGAGCCCGATCTTCGGCTTCAAAGGCTTCGGATTAATGTGGATAACAACTCCTAAATGTATATGTAAAATTTATAAGTCGGCTAAGTTTTTACGGTTCCGTAGTAAACAAGGAAGCCTTATAGTTTCGCCATGTCCGTCCGTCTATCTGTCTGTCTGACCGCGGCCTAGCTCAGACGATTAGTACGAGAAAGCCAAAATTTGGCATAGACAGACATACATATTAATCACACCGACAAAACGGTAGAATAAAATCTTAAATTTTTTTTTGGCATTATCTTTGGGGCTACCCCCTCTTCTCCTAAATTAGGAATGCAATTTTTTTTTCGTGTATACCATAGTTTGATTTGGTCGTTTAAAAATATTGTGGGTAGGAAGATTTATTTAGGGTTCCGTTTGCGAAATATTAAGCTTTAAAGCGCAAATTTTTGTATGAGTGGGGCGCCCGCCTCCCCTCTCTCCTGGCTTAATGGTTGATTGTAAAAACGTGACAAAATCAGGGTAGTAGCATATAAAATGAACTTAAAAATAAAACTACCACCGTTAAGTAGGCTTAACAAGTTAACGAGTAATAGGCGACCAACTTGTTAAAGGAAAACTTCGTACAGTTCTGTAAAGCAGATAAAACTCCCTCTTTCTACGGAACCCTATACTGTGGGTGGCCCGACATGTACTTGGCCGGTTTTTTATCATTTTTAGTAGCAGTATCACTCGCCTGAGGAGTTCACATATCTCTGTGCTTGAATTTGCCATGCACGGTGGGCATATATATTTTTATTCTTATGTTATATCCTGTCACGTGGTTCGTGTGCAATCTATCTTTCTAATCAGCCCATAAATAGAGCCCACTGTTGGGCATAGTCCTCTTATCTTTCACGCCAACCCATATGGTCCCTTGCTAGCCTCGTGGAGTTTGCCACCCGCTCTCGCAACAAATAATAAATATACATTTAGAGTAAAAATACTAATGCTCAAAGAATTTACTTGTTCCATTGCTCAACTTGTGTTAAAAATTTGAATTTGGTAAATCTCAAGAAAATTGCTACGATAAACTTAGGTAAGTTGTGCGAGAAATCTCTCACGGATCGAATTACTTGTGAAGAATTATGCAAATTCTTTAAGGGGCTACCCGGCGGTAACTAGTGCTACCAATGAAAAAAATCGTATCTTGTTTACTAACTGATGCCACCAATAAAAAAAAACATATCTTCTCTATCTTCGCTACGAACTACAGGGTGACTTTGAATTCGTCCATAATTTTTGAGGGGACATTCGAAACATAATTTAGGCACAATATGGTGCAAGTTTTGAAAAAAATGAATAAGTCTCTTCTATCTGGTGCCACCAATGGAAAAAAATCATATCTTCTATATGTTTCTGCAAAAAGTGAACATAATACATCTCTATAATAGTTATAGCTATTTTTCGAACCTAGGTACAGCTTAGAACAAAGGGCCAATAACCGTGGACTATAATAGATTTCCGCTTAAAACGGTCGTTTTCAGCAAAGTCCCAGTTTCTTAAAGTTCTCGGTTCATTGACCTAGTTTCTAGGCTGTAGTTTTTAACAATATATATCACTATTATTAATGGGCTCTATACAATAATAACACTAGCCTACCAATGGAAAAAAAACATATCTTTTTTACAGATCGCAAAAACTTGTTGTTAACATGATTGAGAGATTAATGTGACACTTTTTACAAAAAAAAATCTCTAATAAAAGATATGATTTTTACCATTGGTGGCGCTAGTTAGCGCTGGATAGCCCCTTAAGTAAAAGAATACATAATAAATGAAAAATATTCTGTAACTTACCCGAGAACGAACATTTTTCAAGTTTTGACGAGGATTGAATATTCTATAAAGAATAAACATGAAGATTGGGTTAAACAAACAGATTTGCTGATTCTATTCAAATTACAGGTCTCCTTCGGAAGCCACGAATATATATATATATATATACACATACATAACCAGCCTACATACGTTCCACTGTAGGGCACAGGCCTTCTCTCAGGGAGATAGTATGACCTTAATCACCACGCGTGCCCAACGCGGGTTGGCGATTTCAAGCGCTGAGGTATGTACATAGCTCAGACACTCAGGTTTCCTCACGATGTTTTCCTTCACTGTCAGCGTGTGGTATTGCTACTATAACTTCACAAATGTACATAACTAAGAAAACCAAGTCATAGGTACATGCCCGCACTGAGGATCGAACCTGGGTCTCTCGCTTCCGAGTCCGATGGTCTACCCACTAGGCTACCATCACTGTACTAGGCTACCACGAAAATATATACTTCGAAAGTATGCAATAAAATAAGTTCGCCTTTGTAGCAACGCTATGTAATTAATTTTCTAATTTATAATTTGCAATAAAGAATAGGTATGTTAAAATGTTCTCAATATAACCTGATATTGACATTATGCAAAAACTGAAATCGTTCCTTGGTGTCGATCATTGAACCACTTCCAAAAACCAAAGTTTAAAGTTATAATTCTAAATTATTTCTTTTTAATATTTTGCATACACGATTTTAAAATGTGTATTTTACTCTTTTGCTTATTATAATAAGTGGTCATCGATATTGAAAAAAACTGTTGTCAGGTTTTGCGGTATTTCAGATTTATTTGTCTAACACATTGTACATGTCACTACGTGAGGTTACAAATACTATCGTTCAATATCTGCACTTATCTGCAAGAGATAAGGGATGTTTTTAGGGTTCCGTACACAAAGGGTAAGGGACCCGATTACTAAGACTCCACTGTCTTCATCTCATGAACCGTAACAGCTAGACAGTTGAAATTTTCACAATTGATGTATTTCTGTTGCCGCTATAACAAAAAATACTAAAATAATTTATTTTTATAAAATTATAAAATTTTGTTTTTACAATATTATAAAATAATGATTTTTTTAGCGTTCTTTGCTCGATATTAATAACGACAATAGGCAGACGCTTGAAATATTCACAAAATATTTAGTTATATCATCATCATCAGCCATTTGACCCCCACTGCAGGACATAGGCCTCCTTCATGGTTTTCATAACCATGAGGGGTTTTGCCATAATCGCCGCGCTTGGCAGGCGGGTTGGCGATCGCAGTATGCGGTTGGAATCTCAGGAAGACGCTGGTGCCCGTTTCCTCGTAATTGATGTCCTTAGTCGCCTTCTACGACATCCACGGAAGAAAATGGAGTGGCGCTATTCTTAAACCGGCGCCACGTTTAGTTATATATTAAATTTAAAAATAAATAAATAATTTAATATAAAATAATTATTTAAGAGGGGGTCCCATACCACAAACGTAATTTTTTTTGCCGGCAACAGGTAGACGCTTGCAACAGGTAGACGGAACCCTTGGTGCGCGAGTCCGACTCGCACTTGGCCGGTTTTAGATATTTAGATGATGGTAAGGTCTGTCGTGCAGTCCCGAACAGTTAGGGCCTTCATTATTACATTGCATGAACTCGCGCCTGTATCCCGGAGGGAGGCAGAGGCCAGGGTTTGCCCCTTGCTTGTTGATCTGATAATGATAATGGCCTATATTACACTTAGAATGGGGTGTCAGGAGCCAACTGTCGAAATTCCTGTTCTAGTTTCTGCACAGGACCTCCTATAAGGAGGTTTCAATAGATAGATAGATAGATAGAATATTCTTTATTGTATGTACACCAGGAATTACATATGAGAATTTAACAATAACATAGTACAGTACAATTGGCGGCCTTATTACTAAAAGTAATTTCTTCCAGACAACCATTAGTTTCAATAGTTAATAATTAGTTTCAATAGTTCCAATATCAAACAGATCGTATGAATTAATTATTCAATCAATACCCAAATTGCATAAGGGGATAATAGGGAGAATGTTTAGGACCGGTCAATCGCCCTTATTATGTCACTGCGATGGTAATGACTTTTATCTACACTAATGTTGTAACATTCTACTTATGTTTTCAATACTTGACTTATAATTACTACTGTTATAGCGCAGACAACAAAACACTCAATTTAAGCAATTTCACATGATGGTATAATATTCACATCGATATCGTAAAATCTCATTATAACATCAATAAAACGCGACCAACTTGATTGCAGGGCCAATCAGGTTGGTCGCGTTTTATTGAAGCGCGCAGCTGCGCTCTCATTGGTTAAATTTTAATGGCGGCAAAATCACTGTGATTATACACGTACGCGTGAATTTAATTTAATAAATTTGTTGTTTGATTAATTGCATTAGTGAAGATAAAGTAGTGTATGCAACTGCATATAACACGGGTATTAAAACACTCGTTACTATTATGAAACTCGCTGCGCTCGTTTCATAAACTCACACTCGTATTTTAATACCCTTTATTATATGACAGTTGCATAAACTACTATTAAAGCCATACTTTGAGCTACAGTATCGTTTATGGGCTCCATGAGGCACACACGCGCCATTAATGCTGCTGCAGTGCAAACTTACTTCCAACTACTGCTTCTTCTATTCTCTAAGGTTTGCTGGAAGAAATATCTTACAGAGTTAAGCTCACCTTTGTACATGTTATTTCTTATGCAATGTCCTGTTATCATCATCATCAACCCATTATGTCCCCACCGAGGGGCACGGGTCTCTTCCCTGAGGAAGGTATAGGCCATACTCCACCACGGGGGCCAAGTCCGGATTGGTGGAGGCTTGTAGAGTAGTAGCTCGTCTACTGTCAGAAGTTGTTGGTTCCGGCTGCCGTCGATAGATGGCAGTCGTTAAGCCAAGTCAGAGGCTTTAGGGCGGCTTGACAACTTCTGTCTTGTTATATTCGTAAGCAATTAAGTATAATAATAGAAATAAACTAATAATGAAACAAAAAACATATCTTTACAGATCTACTTTTTCTAACTACTTGATATAAAACATTTTTGAGATTTGACGTTTGTATTTTTTTATGTTCGCTGCCGAAAAACAAAAGAACACTAGCAGGGCAGGAATGGATTTTTGTACTTGACAACATTCCTGCCCTGCTACGGAGGGCAGGAATGAAATTCCATATAACTTATCTAGCCGCACATTTGTGAGGGAGAAATGTCGAACTATGTAACCCGTTCATGAACGAGCTATGAGACACTTTCTAAGTGGGTGTGGTATAAATCATATTTTTTCTAAAATATACCATCTAATCCATCAACCCACATTCGCCCACTACTGGCCAATGGTCGTAGGCCTCCTTAGGCCGCTTAAAACGGTCGTTTTCAGCAAAGTCCCAGTTTCTTAAAGTTCTCGGTTCATTGACCTAGTTTCTAGGCTGTAGTTTTTAACAATATATATCACTATTATTAATGGGCTCTATACAATAATAACACTAGCCTACCAATGGAAAAAAAACATATCTTTTTTACAGATCGCAAAAACTTGTTGTTAACATGATTGAGAGATTAATGTGACACTTTTTACAAAAAAAAATCTCTAATAAAAGATATGATTTTTACCATTGGTGGCGCTAGTTAGCGCTGGATAGCCCCTTAAGTAAAAGAATACATAATAAATGAAAAATATTCTGTAACTTACCCGAGAACGAACATTTTTCAAGTTTTGACGAGGATTGAATATTCTATAAAGAATAAACATGAAGATTGGGTTAAACAAACAGATTTGCTGATTCTATTCAAATTACAGGTCTCCTTCGGAAGCCACGAATATATATATATATATATACACATACATAACCAGCCTACATACGTTCCACTGTAGGGCACAGGCCTTCTCTCAGGGAGATAGTATGACCTTAATCACCACGCGTGCCCAACGCGGGTTGGCGATTTCAAGCGCTGAGGTATGTACATAGCTCAGACACTCAGGTTTCCTCACGATGTTTTCCTTCACTGTCAGCGTGTGGTATTGCTACTATAACTTCACAAATGTACATAACTAAGAAAACCAAGTCATAGGTACATGCCCGCACTGAGGATCGAACCTGGGTCTCTCGCTTCCGAGTCCGATGGTCTACCCACTAGGCTACCATCACTGTACTAGGCTACCACGAAAATATATACTTCGAAAGTATGCAATAAAATAAGTTCGCCTTTGTAGCAACGCTATGTAATTAATTTTCTAATTTATAATTTGCAATAAAGAATAGGTATGTTAAAATGTTCTCAATATAACCTGATATTGACATTATGCAAAAACTGAAATCGTATTTCTGTTGCCGCTATAACAAAAAATACTAAAATAATTTATTTTTATAAAATTATAAAATTTTGTTTTTACAATATTATAAAATAATGATTTTTTTAGCGTTCTTTGCTCGATATTAATAACGACAATAGGCAGACGCTTGAAATATTCACAAAATATTTAGTTATATCATCATCATCAGCCATTTGACCCCCACTGCAGGACATAGGCCTCCTTCATGGTTTTCATAACCATGAGGGGTTTTGCCATAATCGCCGCGCTTGGCAGGCGGGTTGGCGATCGCAGTATGCGGTTGGAATCTCAGGAAGACGCTGGTGCCCGTTTCCTCGTAATTGATGTCCTTAGTCGCCTTCTACGACATCCACGGAAGAAAATGGAGTGGCGCTATTCTTAAACCGGCGCCACGTTTAGTTATATATTAAATTTAAAAATAAATAAATAATTTAATATAAAATAATTATTTAAGAGGGGGTCCCATACCACAAACGTAATTTTTTTTGCCGGCAACAGGTAGACGCTTGCAACAGGTAGACGGAACCCTTGGTGCGCGAGTCCGACTCGCACTTGGCCGGTTTTAGATATTTAGATGATGGTAAGGTCTGTCGTGCAGTCCCGAACAGTTAGGGCCTTCATTATTACATTGCATGAACTCGCGCCTGTATCCCGGAGGGAGGCAGAGGCCAGGGTTTGCCCCTTGCTTGTTGATCTGATAATGATAATGGCCTATATTACACTTAGAATGGGGTGTCAGGAGCCAACTGTCGAAATTCCTGTTCTAGTTTCTGCACAGGACCTCCTATAAGGAGGTTTCAATAGATAGATAGATAGATAGAATATTCTTTATTGTATGTACACCAGGAATTACATATGAGAATTTAACAATAACATAGTACAGTACAATTGGCGGCCTTATTACTAAAAGTAATTTCTTCCAGACAACCATTAGTTTCAATAGTTAATAATTAGTTTCAATAGTTCCAATATCAAACAGATCGTATGAATTAATTATTCAATCAATACCCAAATTGCATAAGGGGATAATAGGGAGAATGTTTAGGACCGGTCAATCGCCCTTATTATGTCACTGCGATGGTAATGACTTTTATCTACACTAATGTTGTAACATTCTACTTATGTTTTCAATACTTGACTTATAATTACTACTGTTATAGCGCAGACAACAAAACACTCAATTTAAGCAATTTCACATGATGGTATAATATTCACATCGATATCGTAAAATCTCATTATAACATCAATAAAACGCGACCAACTTGATTGCAGGGCCAATCAGGTTGGTCGCGTTTTATTGAAGCGCGCAGCTGCGCTCTCATTGGTTAAATTTTAATGGCGGCAAAATCACTGTGATTATACACGTACGCGTGAATTTAATTTAATAAATTTGTTGTTTGATTAATTGCATTAGTGAAGATAAAGTAGTGTATGCAACTGCATATAACACGGGTATTAAAACACTCGTTACTATTATGAAACTCGCTGCGCTCGTTTCATAAACTCACACTCGTATTTTAATACCCTTTATTATATGACAGTTGCATAAACTACTATTAAAGCCATACTTTGAGCTACAGTATCGTTTATGGGCTCCATGAGGCACACACGCGCCATTAATGCTGCTGCAGTGCAAACTTACTTCCAACTACTGCTTCTTCTATTCTCTAAGGTTTGCTGGAAGAAATATCTTACAGAGTTAAGCTCACCTTTGTACATGTTATTTCTTATGCAATGTCCTGTTATCATCATCATCAACCCATTATGTCCCCACCGAGGGGCACGGGTCTCTTCCCTGAGGAAGGTATAGGCCATACTCCACCACGGGGGCCAAGTCCGGATTGGTGGAGGCTTGTAGAGTAGTAGCTCGTCTACTGTCAGAAGTTGTTGGTTCCGGCTGCCGTCGATAGATGGCAGTCGTTAAGCCAAGTCAGAGGCTTTAGGGCGGCTTGACAACTTCTGTCTTGTTATATTCGTAAGCAATTAAGTATAATAATAGAAATAAACTAATAATGAAACAAAAAACATATCTTTACAGATCTACTTTTTCTAACTACTTGATATAAAACATTTTTGAGATTTGACGTTTGTATTTTTTTATGTTCGCTGCCGAAAAACAAAAGAACACTAGCAGGGCAGGAATGGATTTTTGTACTTGACAACATTCCTGCCCTGCTACGGAGGGCAGGAATGAAATTCCATATAACTTATCTAGCCGCACATTTGTGAGGGAGAAATGTCGAACTATGTAACCCGTTCATGAACGAGCTATGAGACACTTTCTAAGTGGGTGTGGTATAAATCATATTTTTTCTAAAATATACCATCTAATCCATCAACCCACATTCGCCCACTACTGGCCAATGGTCGTAGGCCTCCTCTGAAGCGCGCGCCACTTGTTTCTGTCCTCAGCCAAACGATATTGAAACATCTATGGAATAAAAACATCTGACAGACAGAGGTAGATAAAAGCGTGCTGCACCTCGAGCACTTTCATAACTTAGGGATTTATACTCACAGAACTTACATAATACCTAGATACATCTGCTTCGAGTTGGGGGCAAGGCGAGGGGGCCTTTGCCCAGCAGTGGGACACAAAAGAAGCTACGTAAAAAAATATCCAAGATTTTGATGTCCATCGCGATTGGTGTTACACAGTAGGGGTGCTTCCCGCATTCAATTACCGCGATAGCATCGGGGCAGGCCACAAATTATGATGCTAATCCTCCAGTGGTTCACTAACACATGCATGCCACCGCCACAATATAGCGATTACGTTTTAGACGGGCTTTGTTAGTTTTCGAAGCACCATCTGGCGTAGGAATGTTGAGCTCCAAATAACAGGTTCTAGCAGACCATCGCAAATAAGCCAATCTTCTTAAACGAATTTATCTAAACTATTGTTCTTTATCTAAGGCAGAGATTTGCTTGTCCAGGGGAAAATACACGTTAATTCCCATTGTGTAGGAGCAAATTTACGTTTGCGTTTAATTTACACTTGAACCTGCTTCCATTTTTCACAGGCACAGCTAGTTCGAAAGTTTTAGACTAGCGAATTTAAATACCTTTTTTTGGTAAAACTAAACAGCAAAAACCAACAACCTAGAACCCGTCATATCTCACATATCACTCCTGTACATTTTATATTCACCCCAGCCAATCGCGTGGGCGGCGAGAGTGGCCATTATTGATACTTGACAAATAAAGTGATATATCAAAGCACATTAAGTGGGGTGCCGCGGCATTATCCGCGTAGAGACATAATCTTGACCGATAAGGAGCTCCGAGTGACGCCATTACATTTATTGCTGGCTGGATGGCGCGCGGCGTGTAATGGGATCACGAATCGCAATTGGCAGGTGACGGGACGCCGCGTGACAAAAAACGCCGTTTCAAGGATCAACATTTTAACACTCGTTAGTCGTTTCATGCACGTATGCATTTTCGGGTAATATGCTTTTGCCACTGTTTGTATTGATTACCCTATTGAATTAAACCGAACTTTTCTGGTTTCCACAGTGCCCCGACGTTTTTATGCCCCAGTGTACATCGCGCCGAACGAAGGCAGCTCTACATCAATAACTTGCGTACTCTGCCGGGGACGCATTAGCGCTAAGGATATTTTATTGTGTCCATAAAGAGCTTTGCAAACGGTCTGGACAAAAATTATACAACACGGCCATACACACATTCTTATAAGCCACGGCTTATGCCTCAGTGTGGGTGGCGCTTTATTTACTTACGCTAACTTTGTTCAACGAGTCAAAGGGAGTTTTCAATTACCTGTAACAAAAAGGTTTGTTATTAGCTAAATTAAGTAGGTTAGACGTTCAACGTCAAGAGAACGATTTGAATGGTGCAAGAGTAAATACAGGCGTGAGTTTATGTAATATACCTACGTATGTAAATTAATCTACATTTATGTAAATCAATGTGAGCAAAGTATCTATATTTTATTAAAATTTAAGTAATTAAAACTATGTGCTAACATACATCCACTATTGTTGTAATTATGTAAAAAATATATAATTAGTAAATAAATGTAAAATTTGTGGGACATGTGTTTCAAAGTTTATAAGCTGGTTTTGCTGTTTGTGTTGTTTCCTGTAGTCGTTACTTACTTTACGGTATAAGAACGTTTAGTTAGTAGTAAGTAACTGTTGTAAAACACATATTATTATGTATTTTGGAAGTAGCTGGGCTACCCAGTCCGTTTGGGAACCGGTAACCATTTCTTTTACTACTACTACCGCTCCTGTGAACTCGTGAACTTCGTATCACCTATATCCATCTTTTTTTTGTTCTCACCATTTAAACTTTCCCTGGACTTCCACAAATAGTGGACCCTCTATATAGAAGCTTACAAAAATATAAACTTACAGACTTTTCCACTTTATCATATTGGTATAGAGTGTAGACAAGAAAAAAAATCACACTTAATCAATGCTTTGAATACAAATTGAACTGTAAATGTATTTTGAAATGTATTTTTGACATTTTACACGTTACCTCCGCGGTAATTCCTAAAAGAAAATCTCTTTACTTACGAACCACTCAGACAAAATACGTTAGGTACTTATGACATCACCTTCAAATAATAACACAGCATTGTCATGTTAGGACAAAAGAAAAATTCACATAAAATAAAATACGCTCGATACGTTACTTCACGTTGGGAAATTCAATAAAGGTAAACATGAAAGTAACAATCATTTTATACTCGCATTATTGTGATTGTTCTGTCTACCTTATACTCGTATGAGGTAGAAATTCTGTAGCAATTCATACATGCATGACGTGTATACCTATTAGAATTGAAAAAAGTATCTTACGTTGCTTTTGACATATAGAGAGGATTAAGGAAGAAATATTGACGAAACAAATATATCGAGCGAATATGGGTGGAACAGCCGGTAAGGGACGTCCCACCCGGCCATACTTCGTCCAAATAGAGGATGTATTAGCAAAGGCCACGATAAAAAGTACCCGAAACCGGCGTGCGAGCATACAACGGCTAATGAATGTTGAAGTGAGAGATCTGTCAGGATCGTGGCAAGTGGCCGACCCTGGTCTCTGCCTACCCCTTCGGGTGACAGGCGTGTGTTTATGTTATGTAATGTTTAATAGATGGATGAATAGACGATAGCATATCAAAGATTATAATATAATGTAATAATATAATATACTATATAATAATTATGTAATATTATATTAATTTTATTTCAGAGATGCCTGTAATAGTAGTGAGTAGAGTACACGTATGTAAAGGTTGATGCACTGTTGACTGTACAGTGTACAGTCCATGACGTAACTGGGCCTAGATTCTGTTAATTCATTGTAGTAACATGACAACTGCATGAACATGGCGGTTTTCATTTCATGGCTGCTTTAAGTCTACGCGGGCACGCCCATCAAACCTTCTAGGCGTCAATGGTACGAAAAAACACGTCACGTGACCCGACAGTGTACCTGTCATTATACTACAATGCACTAACAGAATCGAGGCCCTGGATAGATAGCACTCTTGTAAAGCTTTATATGCTGTCTACTGTGTCCTGTACTTGGTAGAGCCACAGATGTGAGTATCATACTGGCTGCTGGCTAATTGACCCTAGATTCTAGTTTCATCGTCATCATCATCATCAGCTCACCACAGTAAGGGCCTTTTCCCCATCTTTCGCGGTCTCTCGCCAATCGCATCCACAAACCCTTTGTACTACTTGATTACATCGTCCGACTGTCATCATCAGGGTGACGGTTCTAGATTGTAATCTCCAAAAAAATAGCTATCACCATTATTGCTGGTAACTTTTAGCAAAAACCTATTAAACAAAAATATATAATTTTTGTTTCCTATCATCTTGTAAGCACTGGGTAGCTCCATAAGGCAAACTGGTCTTGTCCGATTACGTATAAAACCAATATTATGACCCCTCCCCCGCCGCCCCTACTTTTATTTTTTATTTTTCTTGTATTTAAGTAATTTATGTTCTCATATGTATCGTGCATCGCCTAAGCCACACTATCCACAAACCCAAGGTTGACTGGAAGAAAATGCTCTTCAGCATTAAGTACGCCTTTGTATGAAAATTATTTTCTATGCAATAAAGAATTTAATAATAAGCCACAAGCCTAACGGTATTTTTCTACGCTCAGCGAGAGAAGAAAACTTACCACTTACTCTATCAATGCAGTTTGACAGATGCGTCAAATCGCACAACAACTATTAGAGGCAGATATCGGAAAGAAAGTTTCTAAAGTTTATTTCCC
Organism: Yponomeuta evonymella; assembly: GCA_963969515.1. Lineage (NCBI taxonomy): Eukaryota > Metazoa > Arthropoda > Insecta > Lepidoptera > Yponomeutidae > Yponomeuta > Yponomeuta evonymella. Next base: position 11,106,631 of record OZ018360.1, on the reverse strand, counting down.
GTTTCTTTGCCTCGATTCTTTCCGTCCATTGCGTAGAGATCGACAGTAAGTATCGGGGCGGGCTTTTACCCATTGCTCCAAAACTTTTACCCTAGAGATGTGTGTCAATCAATCAATCAATCAATCAGCGGGTAATCGTCCACTGTTGAACACAGGCCTCCCCTAAGGCATGCCACTTTTCTGTACCTAAAGTCTAGACCATCTCTGAAATCGCGAAAAAATAAAAGCTATTTCATAATGTATTTCGACAACACCTCGTAGTATACAAAAACGATTTTTAGTAAACAGAAGGTGTTCTTTATTGAGGCATTATAATACCTCAACTAAAGATATATATGTAGTTACTAGAATACAATTTAATAGGATTACCTTATATAAAATATCCTACGTGGTCCACGAAGGTTCAGATTAAGTTTACATATAAAAATATTTAGTGTTGAGGTCAAATGTTTTTCAATAAATGGGTCTTTCAGGAGCGGTCCGCGGCGACGAAAGGGAATAAGTTTCCCGTCATCTATAATGTAAAAGTTGCGGCAACTTCCCCTAAGTCATGCCAAGTGTTGCCGACCGTGCATCGAACGGTGGACTTGTTTTGTCTTATATCTATAAGGTACTTAGATCTCAGTGAAGGTAGACGAGATGAATTTCGGTGACATTGAATCCGTTAGCAAAATTCTAAGAGGACTTTCTAATCATGATTTTGAAACATAAATATGGCATAGTTTAAAAAAAATTGGTATTATTTTTTTTTTTAAAAATAAAAATATCGTGAGGAAATCTGAGTGTCTGAGGTGTTCACATAGGTACCTCAGCGCCAACCCGCAGTGGGCGCGCGTGATAATTAAGTCCATGCTCTCTCTCCGAAAGAAGGCCTGTGCCCACCAGTGGGACCTAAATAGACTACATAATTATTTTTTTCTACCAAAAAATACTTTAGTCACAAACAAGTTTTCAGTTTCCTACTGATATTGTTTGTTTGTGACTAAAGTATTTTTTATAAGCAACAAAAATGTAAAAAAAAAACCGGTCAAGTGCGAGTCGGACTCGGGCACGAAGGGTTCCGTACCATTATCTATACAACATTAGACACAAAGATCGAGAAAAAACGGCAAAAATTACGCTTGTTGTATGGGAACCCCCCTTAAATATTTATTTTATTTTTATTTAATTACCTATTTTTCCGAACATGGAACTAAATATTCTTTGAATATTTCAAGCATCCACCTGTTGCCTTCATTAATATCGAGCAAAAAACGGCAAAAAATTAGGGTTTGTTGTATGGGAGCCCCCCTTAAATATTTATTTTATTCTCTTTTTAGTGTTTGTTATAGCGGCAACAGAATACATCATCTGTTTCAAAATTTCGTCGTCTAATTTCAACTGCCTAGCTATCACGGTTCATGAGATACAGCCTGGGGACAAACAGACAGACAGACAGACGGTCAGTGAAGTCTTAGTAATAGGGTCCCGTTTGGCATCCTTCGGTTACGGAACCCTAAAAACTACGTTTTGCACGTCTACTCATCAATGAGTGAGTAGCAAGCAAAGGCAAGCCCCTAATCTACGCACGGTACGTATCCGCAGTCTAAATAAAATAACGAGCAATCACATTGAAATCAACAAAAAATCTATATACAGATCTATAAATCAATATAGGAGGGTGTAAAACGCCCCCATTCGCTTTTGCGGAGTAATTTCCGTCACCATTGATGCGTGAACGCGCCCCGAGCCCGCCCGAACTTACCCGGTGGTTGCCGAACTCGCAAAACACTACGAATGTAATTTCTACTGCTTTTTAATAAGAACCAATCAGACTCAGCCGCTCGTTTGGGCAGTCGGTAATGTAGTGGACCGCGAAATACTCATGATTGCGAAACATGATGTATCGAAACTGAGGACTGAGCGATAGGTTTTTTTTACCACGGGGAAGCCAACTATGTAGGTTGGTACCAAATAGCCAAGCTGTTACATAAATAAAATCTAATACCACATATATGACGGAGCATGACTATAAAACGAGTCCTTTAAAAAACGGTCCTTTAAGTCCATAAAAAATATCCTTATATGGTAGTTTTTTTTTGTTTGAAATTGTCAGGACAAGGTTTGTGTTTGTACGAAAGGGAATAGCCTAAAATAGTGTCAAGGTGGGTCGCTAGTCTATAATAAAAACCGGAAAACCCCTTAAGGTTTTTATGCTTGGCAAGATACAAGGTCTCCCAAGATGTTAATTTCCTATTATATCAAATAAATATAAAATAGCTTGCGACTTTTCAAATATTTGACCATAGACTATTCATACGACATTTATGGGGTGTTTTAAGAAATCATGTTTTTATAAATAACACCATTAATCTTATAAAAAATATTTTAGTGATATTGTAAGAAATGTTTTGTAACTCCGTAGGTACCTAAGCGTGTTTTAGAGGAATCCATTTTACAAATAATACTGAAATTATGTAACAGTAGCCAGAAAATCGGCAGCAGACGAAGTGTGGTCGGCTGGTTTTCATCAAATATGTACGGTACAATAATTTGACCGGAAATTGTACTGACATACAAAACAACTAAAGGATGGACCGGAAGTTGAGGGATTGATTGCATATTGTTTAAAACAATCGCATATTTTTAACTTCCACACAATCCAATCAGTTATCCTCGTCGTAGTCCGATGACGGCGACCTCAAGTATTGCGAAGCCCAGCTTATTTTTGAAAGTTCGGTTACATTGGCCCCAGTGAAGTTCACCACGGTCATTGTACGTATGGCCATATCATCCGAAGAACTGATAACTGATGAGGTAGACGAGTTCTTGAGACCGCGGATCGCTAAACGTAGTGTAGGACGTCCTCAGACTCGGTGGAGCGATGATCTTCGCAGGGCGGCTGGCAAGAGCTGGATGAGTGTAGCCGAGGACCGTGCTCAGTGGCGTGCAATAGGAGAGGCCTATGTCCAGCAGTGGACAAGCATAGGCTGATGATGATGATGATTGTACGCATAAGAGTAGATGGGCTTCGGAAGGATTTCTCGCTGCTGTCGGTTGGAGTCGAGAGTCTCGAGCCGGGCATCTTCGAAATCCCTCACTTTCTTGTGGATGGCGGAGCGCCACCCGCTGCGTCTAGACTACCGATAGCGTGAATGAAATAACCATTGCCGTACTAATGTCACTCTATTAAGCAACTATGCATTTAAGTGACTCGCCCCCTGGTGCCAAACCAGGATACCGTATGTTAAAATGCAATGGAATGTTCTTTATTTATTGCTACTAACAAAACCTGGATCATGTTGTCTGTCAATAAAAACAAATAAATGGAAAACTGGCGCTAGAAACAGCTCTTTTATTTTGTCTAAAAGCTCCACGTCCAGGATGCCAGTGTTTTTTTTTTGAATTGACCCTCCATTAGGAATTGCTCTGGAGTAATATTCGTAATGAATACTCCGATGATAAAAGAAGGCTGAAAATAAATCCGGGGGCTTTCACAGAAGAGGGAATACCTAACAAAAAGTTTGCTGTAACACCTTTTGTTCGTTGCGCCGAACAATGGCGAGCTATTCATATTTGAATAGGATCCAGTTTTGGAATCACCCTTTATTGGCGCTCTGGTTGAACAGTTCGTAGAGAAAATTCGATGATTCTCTATGGAAATCTGTTTTCACTAGACTACGAAAGCGAACAAGTTAGATGACCTTGGCCTCTGCGTGGTCATAAAAGAATATACATTACATATTTGCATGCATGCTTTCGCAACTTGACTGATTTTGACAAATAAAATGTATTTATGGCGCAGGTATTTTAGATCACAGAATTAGATGTATTGGATTATGTCGTAACATGAGCTATCATTATGCTTAGTAAAAAAATCCGGTTTTTGGGGAAAAAAATAAATCAATTATAGTACTTTTTTTTAATTAGCCGATTTGGTGCCCTACTGCTGGGCAAAGGCTAGTAGTATATTAGTATATATAGGTAAATAATATAAGGCTGTCAAAAACACAAAATTCTACATAAAACTCAAAACCTGTAATAATTAGAAAATTAAAACTCGACTGCTAAAAATTCATAAATTAAGAAGCTGTTTGAAGGTTTTTCAGGCGAGATCGAACTAAACCTAGACCTTCAATAAAATGTGTCCCCTTTACCTTACTGAGGCTTTTAATTGCTGCGATATGTAAGGTCTTTTTAGCAGTCAAGTTTTTATTTTTACAATTTTTGTAGGTTTAACGGTAAAGCGCCGCTGCAGGTTTTTTATCACTGACAGTTGTAATAAAACCAGTAGTCTACCATGCCTTATAGACGGTGTAGTATCGACTGTAAGTGGAAATAAAACTTGGTTATCTCTTGGATTGTGAAGCTCTCTCAAACTATAGTTTCTTATTGAATCTCCTGAAATATTAACTTGAATAAAATACGGTGGCGAGGAAGATACTTCTCGACAAATTCTTGGCGAAGTGGTCAGAGGCGGCAAATGACTGAAAATCTGGGTCCAGAAGGGGGAAGGGTCTCGCCTATCAGTGGGGCTTTTTTTAATGTAGCTTCCATAGAAGCTACATTAAAAAAAAGCGGATAAGTGCGAGTCGGTTTTACGTTAAGTTAGAAGTTTGACCTGTACGGTTTTAATTTCAACTTGATACCTCCACGCCTTTCCGAGATAAAGGGTCTTGACGGACGGACAACAAAGTTATCCTATAAGGGTTCCATTTTTTCCTTTTGAGGTACGGAACCCTACAAAAAACTGACAGCAGTTAACCATAAATTAACACATTGTTAGTGTACGAGAAACTGCAGATAAGGTAATTGATATTTAAATCCAAAATGCAAAGGTCAAAGACAGAGCCCAAACAAACGAGTTAAATCAATAGCGTTTACAGGTAAATTAAGCAAGTCAACTTGAACCGGCAAATAATATCCCGAAATTTGTGATTTGGTCACACTTAAGGGTCATTTACACCAAAAACATGGGAGTCAAACTTAAAATAAGGTACTGATTTCGTGAATTTATGAGCGAAGTTAGCGTCTGAGGAGTTCTGAAACGTTCCGTACCTTAGAAGGAAAAAACGGAACCCTTGTAGGATTACTTTGTTGTCCGTCCGTCCGTCTGTCTGTCAAGACCTATAATCTCGAGAACGCGTGGAGATATCGAGTTGAAATTAAAACCATAAACTCAAGTCTACAGTCTCTCAAAGCTGTGAAAAAAGAAACTTCCAAATTAACGCAAAAACTATCCGGCCGTTTATGCCGCAAAAAACGTATATTTCGACGCTCAAGGGAATTAAAATTTATGGGTACTTTCTGTTGACCTAGAACTATGAAATTTGGCAAGTAATATTATCGTATTTAAAAACCTATTCCGATTATCATTCCGATGTAAAAACCTAACTGCAAAGTGGGTTACCCGGGGCTGCAAGTGATGTAAATCGCTTCGGTCAGATGTCACTGCCTGTACGTAATACAGAGAAGTTTGTAAGGAGGCTCGAAACTTCATCGATGCTTGCACTTGCCCATTAGCTCAGTTGGGAGAGCGCTGGCACGGTGAGCCAGAGGTCGCGGGTTCCAGTCCCGGCATGGGTGGAATTCTTAGCCTCTAAATAGGTTTTTAAATTGTCCTCAGCACGGGTTAGTGCAACAAAAAGAATATAATATTATCGTATACTACAAATACAGGGAAAAATCTAAAATCTATATATTACTAATAAAATAAAATAAAATAAAATAAAATAGTTTGAAGTTCGGGAAAAGCTCTGAAAAAACTTTTCTGACCCGATTACTGAACTATTTATAATATTTAAGTACCTACAAATTGGTACGGAACCCTCGGAGGTTCAATAAATAGTCAAAATGAGGTATAAACTCCTTGGATAGAGAAATACTGGCAAGCATGAAGTTTTTAATTCCAACGGGCTGTCAATACCAGTTTTTTTTTATGTGGCCTACATAACATGGGTGCCCCTTTACAGGTCAAAGCCAAACTTGTTTTGGCGAATTTAGTTTGTGTTAAACTGTAATTTTAATACTTATTAATTTGCAATGAGTTTGAGAGATTTTTACTCTCGTAGCTATTTAATAATTGCTACAATAATTTTAATTATTGTTTAAATTAATTATTGTTCTTGCTACAAAAAATGGTCTTATTATTGTTTAAATGTGTTCAATGTAGCTTTTGACAAAATCGTATTGTGGGAATCAAAGTAAAACTTTAATCAAGGTGCGTGAATAAATAAATAAGGGGGAAGAAGGGGAGTAACAAAAACACCAAGAGTTTCTGAAATTAAAAGGCACTAGAATGGCACAGAATTAGTGAAAGTAATCCGATATATTATCGGTCTAAATGCACCATACCAGATAGAGTTTCGAGTAAACTAATTACATCAAACCGTTAGTAACGCTACAGTGAACTGTTACAGTATTGCAAACACGGCCTTTCGGAGGCTCGGGGTATGAAATGCGAATATAATTTGGCTAAAAAGCCGGGTCGGCCTCCCAAACCTCTGAGCGAATGGTCTCCGCGTACGAAAGGGGTTCAATGTTCATATTTTACGTGATTTTGTCTATTTCGGATTTGCGGCTGTTTTGTACGTGAATATCCGCGAGCAACTGATAGCCATATGGTCGGTTATTATTATTATATGTTCCACTTGCAATGAAATTTAGTCTTTGTCAAAAGACCAAGCAGTGGAAGCTAAGACGCGGTGCGAAATAGAAGAAAGAAGAACAAGAAAAACCATTATTTAACACCACAATAGCGCCATATAGCCTAAAACAAAATACACACGACAATACGTAGAGCTTGTGTTGTCAATCTAAAATCATCTCTACGACCTTGCAATAAGAATTCAACTTAAATAACAAATAATAACTTGCAGTTTATCCGCGTTGCCGTAAAAGGGGGCGCACCGGTCACGATTTTGGAAAAATAATCATTTTTTAGGGTTCCGTAATCAACAACCTTATAGTAAAAAACCCCTTCTTCTAAGGAACCCTACACTGCGCGTGGCCCAATATGCACTTGGCCGGTTTTTCCTTCACTGGTTTATACATATAATAGTAGTCTAAATAAGATTAATACTGTAACGTTTGTTTCCTGAATAAAATAAAATAAATAAATAAACAGTGCTAAAATTACTCGCTTTCATAACAAAAGCACATAATATATCCAAATGCACTGCACACGCCTAAAGCCAAATCCGAAGCGGCTTAGCGGAGCGGAAATAAAGGACAAACAGAAGATAATCTAGTCAGTCGCAGGCGCTCTCAGGTTTCGCGGGAGCCATGCATTTAGCATGTAAAGTCCCCGACTGGTAGACGCATCGCAATTTCCCAGCCCAATCGAGCGTGAGCGGCCGACCGCCATTTTTAAAACCGCAGAGCTTTCACTGGGTGCCACGAACAGTTCGGAAAGCGGTTTTGTAAAGATGACAAAATAACTGACAAATGTCATTCGCTTCATCAACATTCATTGATCGCTAATGCACGCACACCACCTGGTTTAGAATACTTTTTGTCTTGCCTTTCGCCCAAAAAATCCCTATTTAGCTACTTCAACTAGCCTAAATAGGGATAGAAGAAAGAAGAAGAAAGATATTTATTATACCAAAAAGACACATCACAGAAACAAAATAAGCAGATAAGTAACATAATATGCACAATTGCACAACAACAGAAAGAAAACTGAATACACAACAATCTACCGTGTCTGATCTTGGGAAGTAGAAAACCGAGTAGGTATAATAAACTGAGAAAAGTTTAAGAGCTATGTTTATCATTAAAGCAGTGCAGACTCTAATATAATTTTAAAATTTTACATATAGAGCAGTACGTACTAATTGCCACTATCTTGGTGGGCGACTGACAGGTTAGCGAAATCTCTGCTGTTTCCGCTCATCGGTACCAGTCCGTAGCCTCCTCGCCTGCGTTGATTTCCTAATAGGGTTGCTATAGTTGTTTATCGAGAAAGGGAACAGAGCGGGACTGGCAACGAGTACGAAATTCAATCTCGCCCCTAAAACGTAAAGTTTACCGTAACATTGACTTTTCTTCTCGGGAAAAATTGCGCAATGTAATTGGAAGACCGGCCTCTTGAAGCTCGCGAAGTTCTTCACGTTCCGACCGCGAAATGCTGTGTCCATAAATAAACAAGGCTGTAAAATGTATTCAAATGTTGGCGAATCGGAAGTTTGGAAATTCTTCAAGGTATTTTTCATTGACATTATTTACTTGGTCTTTCTCTCATAACCGGAAACTCAATACGTGCTGTTGGTACGCCAACAGATAAGGATAAAAAAAGAGAAGACACAAACGAAAAGAAAGAAGAGTATTGATAAGAGAGAAAAAAAATAAAATAAAAAATAAAAACCGACTTCGAAACACTACAGCACTAAAAAGTTAGAAATAATTTAAATAATTAGAAGTAGAAGTATTTATATATGTAAGTACTGTAGAAGTATAATTTGGAGCCGGTGCCCAAAATTTATGTGCTGGTCTTGAAACTGGGCACCGACTACAAATTATACTTCTACAATACCTACATGTATAAATACTTCTACTTCTAATTATTTCTAACTTTTTAGTGCTTTAGTGTTTCGTAGTCTGTTTTTATTTTTTATTTAAAAATTTTTATTTAAAAATTTTTAGTGGGGTAGCGGGAGAAAAATAAATAAGTCCCTTATAACCAATAAGTCCCAATAGGGCTTATTTACTGCTGTCCATTAAAGAGTTCCGTTCTCCATCTCTGGAAGTCTAGATCAGATCTTCACCAAAATAAAATAGGAATTGTCGAATTGATAATTCTTGCACATGCTGAGTCTGGTACCCATTTGTTGCCACGACGACACACAGTTTTCACATCCGGCTGTATAGGTAAACTTAGTTTTAACTATCTATGTATTTCTTTGGTTGACCCTGTGTTAAAATTCTTTTGTGTGTTTTGTGTGCAACAAATAAACTGTTTCTATTCTATTCTATTCTAAAGTTTTTCTCCATCATTGGAGATTAGCAGACATTATCTGTCCAGTGCAGTTCTGAAATTAACACCGCGATTCTAGTTCCTCTCCTTCACATTATATATCTATGACGTCCGTCTTCTTCCGAGCCCATTCTTTCCACCTTTGCTTATCACAATAGTCCACGTGACATAAGTAGGCAACTTTGATTAAATTAATCCGGAAGCCTTTAAAATCCTTGCGCAGAGACACCGTACCTTTTTATAAACAATACACTCAACTTAATTAACTTACAGTAGAAGCTGACGACAAAGGAGCGCAACCCAGCCTACTCGCAAACGTCTGAAGATACTTTAATTGGATCACGGGAAAATCGTTCCGAAACCCGTGGCAGACAAAGCTCCCGAAAATACCCCATCTTTGCATGTGACCGGCGGCGGCGTAACATAGAAGAACGCAAAAGGTTCACTTTACACTAATATCTGTGTATAGGGCTGCATTCGGGAAATTAGAACACATTTTCGCGTCCAAATTACCTCAGTCTCTCAAGACAAAGGAGTATAACCATTGTGTGTTGTCAGTGATGACTTTTGAATGTGAGACCTAGTCGCTGACTATGGGCCTCATACGAAGGCTCAAGGTGGCCCAACGAATTTTCAGGAAACCTTCAGGATTTGGTGCGTATAATTAGGCGACAGGTAAGGCTCTTTGTCTGAATCAACCGATTTTCTGCATATTGTTGTTTTACGCCGTGGGGCGAAGGGCGAGTCGAAGGCAGGGCAACCCTCCCGGGCACAAATCTAATCTGCAAATGCATTTCCGGCCTCTCAGACCATTTTTAGACGCCGTTGACGGCTCTCTTTGCATTTTTAAACAACACACTCGACTACGCTTCGAACCATGTATGTATACCTCGTGCCAGATCCCCACCCTACCATGGATGCAAACAAATTGTTGACCAAAATAGTCAGAATACAAATCGAAACAGTAAAAGAAAACATATTGAAGAAACCAGAGTTTTTCAGTTTTATACAAGTGAAGGAACCTAATAAAAGCGTGTTAAAAAAAGTTTGTTTACATTTCAGGGAAAGCGTATCGATACGGAGTACAGCATACTACAGCTCTTATCACGTGCAACATAGGTTCCAGTATCGCACAAAAACTTTTGTCAGGATTGCCAACTGTAGAAGCGCAGGTCTCGTCGAGATAAAGCTCGGAATAAATGATGACGCCTGCTTAGTAGTTAATACTCAGCAGTCGGGTTGTTGGTTATTATTTATTTCAGTTTTTTATTCACGTTGTTTTACATAAGAAGCTCATATATGTCCCACTGCAGAGCACAGGCGTTCTCCCAGAGAGAAAATTTGCTTAATCCCTCCGCGTGCCCACCTCGGACTGGCGCTTTCAATCGCTTAGGTATATGAACGCCTCAGACACTCGGGTTTCCCCATGTTGTTTTCCGTCACAGTTAGCAAGCACGTGATGTTGGTGTACTACTCACAGATGTACGTAACTTAAAAAACGAAGACACCGCGTCCGCTCAAATGTGATGTGTGAATTGTGATTCTACCGATGCGCAACCATAGCGTCTAAATTGTTTTATTAATTATAGCGTCTTCGCGCCACTTGGATGAGGTCATCTGTCCGTCTTGTGGCTGGTCGTCCTACGCTGCGCTTGCCGATATGTGGTCTCCATTCGAGAACTTCCAACCGGACTTTTTGGAAATCCATGGAGGAGGCCTATGATTAATTATAGGCTTTGTTACTACAATTCAGAGGATAATAAATACATATAATATAATACAGTAATATATTAATTGGGTCTAACTGCGATTATTTATTGGGTAAAATGTAATTACCGCAGATTCCCGACGTTTCGGTAACGTTGCAGCTGCCGTGGTCACGGGTAAACTGAAGTGGCGAGAACTGTTGATTTTTGTAGTGAGGGTAGGTGGTCTACGAAAGTTCTATCAACCGATTACTATCGAAGGATTGTATGGGAAGCAATTGAAATAAAAAACTGGCCAAGTGCGAGTCGGACTCGAGCAAGAAGGGTTTCGTACCATTATCTATACAACATTTGAATATTTCAGGCGTCTACCTGCGGTCACTGACATGATATTGGTCCACTATTCGATTGAACCACGCCAAAGGCAATCAAATCCTATCGCCTGAAATATTGACAATCCGAGTCATCCCCGACTAACGTGAAACGGAACCAAACTGGCATGAACTCATCCCCCGGAGCAGCGTGACCTTTGCGTGTATCTTGTCACGTTTCTGAGCGTGACACGTTAAGTAAGAATATGGGCACAGAAGGTAGACCCCCTTTTAGGTGGAAAAAATGTCTCTTCGTCATTCTTTACTCTGAGAATGTCACAAATCTAACGTTAAATCTAGACACGCGGAAACGTGTCAAGTCAAGTTCGAATCAAAAAGGGAGATGCACCACCATCACCTCGTCATCATCCTCATCATCAGCCATTTGACGCCCACTGCAGGACACAAGCCTCACCCATGGTTTTCATAATCATGATGGGTTTTGCCACAATCGCTACGCTTGGCAGGCGGGTTGGCGATCGCAGTATGCGGTTGGAATCTCAGGAAGACGCTGCTGCTCGTCTCCTGGTAATTTATTTCCTTAGTCGCCTTTTACGACATCCACGGAAGGAATTGGAGCACAACCACCACCCCATTTCTTACTAACTGTTGCCATCGACTTCGTCGACGTGGAAACTTTAAAGTGTATTTTTTCGAAATACAATGTAGCCTACGTTCAGCTGCTATTCCAGACTATAGTCTATCTCTGTGTCAAATTTCATCCAGAACCGTTCAACAGTTCTGGCGTGAGTGATTAAAAAGACTTTGGTTGCAAAGGCACCCGTAGCAATGAGTTGAGTACACGCATTTGGGGCCAGTTTCGCAACTTTTGACATGTAGGTACATACATATGTAAACTAGCGCCTCTATCCCGAAGGGCAAAAGGACCTACCGGGGTTTTACATGTTGAAGAACCTTTTTTCTCAGAATCGAATATACCGTAGCACAGGATATCCTAGTTTTGGACGAAGATATGTGATAGCGTGGCGATTATGGCAAAACCCCCTCATGGTTATGAAAACCATGAAGGAGGCCTATGTCCTGCAGTGGGCGTCAAATGGTTAATGATGATGATGATGTGATAGCATTGTGTGGACGATACAACATTTGTATCCACATGATGTGGTCGTTCTGTAAAGTATAGATCCTGTTTCGTTCGCAAATTCTCGGCAAGTGTGTCCCTAAAGCGTAACAGGCGTGAAATGGCAGGGAGCTAATTGGTTCATATTTATAGGATCGAGATCAGGCTGCCAGCGGAAAAATTACCCAATTATCTACTTGGCAGGAAATTATTTCCTACGCGATCTTTCTACCTGGATGTTTCTTTTTCTCCGTAGGTTAATAAGGGATTTTGTCTTGCATTTAGGTACGAAAATATATTATTATCTCTGCTTGTCGTAACGTTATTCTGTCGACTAAGTCTGAGCCTGGTCCGTCGAAATTTTCTTTTGTAATAAGTATTTCTAGCATCTTAAGGGCCTATAAGGGGATCCACGGGGCTAACTAGCGCCACCAATGAAAAAAATCAGTATTTGCAAAAAGTGTCTGTACAATCTCCCTATCATGTTAATTGTGATTTTTGGGGCCCAGTATTGAGATCCTAGAATCACGGACCTGGGACTACATAGCATTTATGCCAAAAACGGCAGTTTCAGGTGTTAATGATGCCTATAGTCCTAGATTGTTTGCCTCAGGTTCTCGGCCTAAAGATCATTATTCCATGATTGCGACACTTTTTGAAAATGCTATCTGTAAAAAAGATGAGGTTTTTTGTCCTTGGTGACGCTACTGTTACTCTATGGAGCCCCTTAAACTAGATCACTAGACTGCAGACTGACTGACTGATATAGGATTTCAGACTTAGATTTAGTCAAAGCTTTATCTTATACGTAGACTAGCGTGCCTAGCGCGATTTTCAATGGTTTCATCAACACCACTGTAAGTAATCTTACTAGATAGAGTCCATTTTACTTGCGGCAAACTGTCAAACCTCCAGACACATAAAGTTAGAATGCATTCTACTCCACCGCGACAGTCAAATTCGTCCGCGGAACTGAAAAACACAACTGTAACACTCCTACCAAGCTAAGCTGTGAGTTCAAATGACCGAAGCGACCGCGCTAATGACCTCGACAGGCGGGGGGGGGGATGCGGCAAGCGCGGGCGACCAGGGGGAGCTCTGAGATTGTCGGGACGAAATCGCCAATAAGTGCAAGGGTAACTGCACCCAATCTTCCGGAATGGACCCAGTCCATTCTGATTTATAGACCAGGAACTATTTGTCTACGGCCGGGCCCCTATATTCAGAAAGCTAGAGGCGATTTTTGGACGGCTACCATTCAAAGATACGCTCACGTTATTCCGCGAAGTGTTTAGCTACTGTTACACGGGCTAAGGTCTTATTTTCAGAGTGTCAGAGACGACTTTTCGTTGGTCGCGGGTCAGGGATGCGCTTACGTTGGCATTATTCAGGCTGTGGGGAATAATACTAATATTGAGTGCTAGCTGAGATTTCAGATGGCATCGTTGAAACAACGGCATTTCTTTTTTTATTGCGCGCAGTCAGGCTTCGCCCCACTAAGACATATTTTGAGGTTTTATGACATGTAGAATATAAATTATTTTGTTTGGTAAAATAAGACAACACTAAAAACTTCATGTCCACAATATTTTGCAAGATTTTTAGCGAAATACCCTCAAGTGGGGATTAAGTAATAATTAGTAATTAAGTAATAATAGACACCTAAATAATTTCATATTGACTGTAATGATGACTAATATTATCTATAAATTAACGAATGTATCTAATAAGCATTTAGAATTTAAACATAGATGTCTTTTTCAAGCAAGATCTAGATTATTATGAAGAATAAATCGGCCAGAAACTCCATACCTAGTCCTTTGAAATTTGTTTTAAAAATACGGATTAATTGCAAAAGAATGGCACCTTGCCATCCTCTTCCACCATTTTTTTAATACTCTTTCCATCACGCACTTTATTGGATGAACCTCGATCGTCATATTTTCATAAGCAGCCTATATACGTCCCACTGTAGGGCATAGGAATTCTCTCTGAGAGAGAGTATGGGCTTAATCACCACGCGTGCCCACCGCGGATTGGCCATTGCAAGCGCTGATGTATGTGAATAGCTCAGACACTCAGTTTTCCTTGCGATGTTTTCTTTCACGGTTAGCAAGTGGTATTGCTGCTATGACTTCACAAATGTACATAGCTTAGAAAAGTCAGGGAATCGAACCTGGGTCTCTCGCTTACGAGTCCAATGTTCTACCTACTAGGCTACCACCGCTCTTTTATTCCATTCCAATAATCACTTTATTTGCCGCATTAAAATCCAATAACGAGTCATAATATTTTACGTGCAGCCACAAAAACTAGGGTCAAATGCCGCAGTGCAGTACAAAACCATACGTTTACGTAAATCTGTAATATGGCGACGTAAATAATGGAATGTCACTCGTCGCGGTCGCGTTCAATTCGACAAACAACAATTTTCCGTGCAACGCCGGAATGTCGATAATTAAATGAAACTGCTCAAAAAAAGGCTGCGACAAAATATTATTGCGATAGAATAAGTCGGGTACAAGAACAAGGTCGAGTTGTTCTAAATCGCCTAGAGATTCTATCTGTTCGATTGATTTAGGTTGACTGAACGTACGTAAAGGACTACGCTTGTATCCCACAAGGGAAGGCAGGGACCAGGGGTTGCCACTTGCATTAACCGTTGACTGAACGCACTAAACGCTTCTTTCAGTCATGCTACCAGCGCTAGTGTTTTGGCGCGATAAGTCGAAAGTCGTTAATTAAATCTAGTTATAATATCATAAAGAGAGCGGCATTCTTTGTCTACATTTTGAGTTTAAAATGGAGTCGTTATCAATTGACTAAGAAAGCAGTGAAACTGTAAAAAGGGCCATAGTACTTAGAAAATGCCATGTAATCATCATTATAATCATCATCAGCCATTTGACGCCCACAGCAAGCTTCCCTCGTGGTTTTCCAAGCTTCTCGGTCTTGTGCCGCCCGCATCCAGCGACTCCCCACCATCGTAACCAGGCCGCGGAATATAATTACTTTTTTCTTTGGCTCCGTACATTGAACTGCGAATCGGAGCGATGCGAATTCGGAAAGCAGAAAACTGCGACACGAAATGCTGCGATGCGATTTTGTGCGGCATCTCCCTTCCACGATTCGGGTGACCATTCCTTCAATTCCAATATTTTGTAAACTAGGTCGTTACCTCAATCGTAAAAAGAAGTGCTCACTTCTGTTATTGCTAAAAAGATACAGTAAAAAGAAACAAGGATGATTTTGGGTTCATCCATTTATTACTATTATGAACGCCGATGCGAATCAATTCGCAAGTTCTTGCGATGCGTCGCGTGAGCTAGCAGATTTTTACGATGCGACGTCGCATCGCAGTTTTATGTACGGGCCCTTAGTCAATCATGTAAAATACCGTCGACTGTATGGCGAGAATCCAGCGTAGCGTGCCAACTAGGAAGCCAAAATAGCGATTCGAACGAATAACATTTTGACAGGATATTAGTCCCGTTATAACCAAAACGTGATATGTTGAGATTAAGGCAGGGAACACCGTCTAAAAGTTTTGAAATTCAGCACACAACACTCGGGAGGGGAAAAATTGAAAGGAGACTGAAACATGTCATCGGAATATTAACAAGTTGCCAAGTGCGAGTCTTATAATAATGCAGCCTATACACGTCCGGCGTCTCACTGTACGGCACAGGTCTTTTCTCAGAGAGAGTACGGGCTTAAGCTCCACGCGTGCCCACCGCGGATTAGCAACTTCAAGCTCTGACGGTATGTGAATACATCAAACACTCAGGTTACCACACGATGTTTTAGTTCAACGTTAGCGAGTGGTATTCCTACTACTAACTTAGAAAACAAAGTTGTTGGTACATGCACGGGGTTCGAACCCACGACCTCCCGAATGTGAGGCCGGCTGCGCTACCACTACTCTTACCACGCGTAAAAAGGGTCTTCATTTCACGTAACAATCAACCTGCGATATCAATTTGGCATTAGATGATTTATTGTTTTGTTATTTTCACTGCTTTTTGTCTTTTTTTCCGTTTTCTGTATGTATATCTCGTCTGTTTTGTGCCTATTATATTAAATCTTAAGCAATGTTAGACTTTATGTGGCGGTAATTTCTTTTTCTTGCTTTATAACTTTTCATTATTCCGCGTATTTGTTCGAGATACAAAGTAGCGTACGTACTATTCCAGACTTTATCGATCTTTGCGCCTTTCATTCAGAGGCGTTCAGTCGTTCTAGCGTGACTGAGTAACGAACAATCATGCAAACTTTCACCTTTATATACTGGCTTAAATCTGGGTGGTTTGGAAGCAGCGGTTATGTAATAAGTAATTAAAAATGGCGTCTATTTAGAATTTAGACTATTTATTTTAGGTACCTGTAGACGTAAATAAAAAAAATGTAGTTGAGAAACTTCAATTAATTATTATACTTTATTGCACACACAAGAATAGAGTACAGGAAAGGTAACAAAAGAAAGTACATGTACAAAGGCGAGCTTATCTCTGTAAGAGAAAGAAATCTTGTTTCAGGTTAGAAATCTTGGTTAAAAAAATGCGCGAACAATTAGGACCGCCTCTCCTTCTAACAGCAACAATGACCCGCGGGCTCTGGATGGCTACTAATGGTTCTATTAGATTCGAGTACGTGTCGAGATATTTTTGAAAAGTGCGTTTTTAAAAAAGAATAGCGTATTCGAGCTATTTTCGGGCACTTTCATTTTGCTATGCCCTTCTAACCACCCAAAATTAATGGTGTATAAGCAGCCTATACACGTCCCACTGTAGGGCACAGGCCTTCTCTCAGGGAGAGAGTATGCGCTTAATCACCACGCGTGCCCACCGCGGATTGGTGATTTCAAGCACTGAGGTATATAAATAGCTTGGACACTCAGGTTTCCTCACGATGTTTTCCTTCACCGTTAGCGAGTGGTATTGCTACTATAACTTCACAAATGTACATAACTTAGAAAACGAAGTCATAGGTACACGCCCGCACTGGGAATTGAACCAGGGTCTCCCGATTCCGAGTCCAATGTTCTGCCCACTACCATCTCATAAAATTAATGGTCTGCCTACTTATAGTAAAATTTTCTGTGGCCGTGACATCGTTCGTTGAAAATTTTCGGGGGTGTCTAAGCTGCGTTTCCACAGTCAAAGATAACTTGAACAACGTAGCAATGATAAACGGTATCAAACCTATACTATAGGTATCCTATATATATAAGTAAGTGCTTTAGTTTATCTATTTATTCAGATCAGAGAATCATAAGATAAGATAGGATAAGAATATTTTTTATTGTACACTCCAGAAAACAATTACAGAGACAACAGTTACAAAAGCTTACACATCAAAGTCATCTATCTAAATGGACTTTGAAAAGCCCAACTATGGTCCTAGATCGTTTTGTTCGACGCCGACGTCCAAGAGCACTTTTTGAACCCTTTTCAGTTCATTCAATCCATCAATCATTCTATGCTGGACACGAGTCTCCCCCAAGGCACGCCACTTTCGCCTGTCCTCGGCCATCCTCATCCAGCCGCTCTAACTATCAAATCATCATCATCAACCCATTATGTCCCCACCGAGGGGCACGGGTCTCTCCCCTGAGGAAGGTATAGGCCATACTCCACCACGGGGGCCAAGTCCGGATTGGTGGAGGCTTGTAGACTAGTGGCTCGTCTACTGTCAGAAGTTGTCAAGCCGCCCTAAGGCCTCTGACTTGGCTTAACGACTGCCATCTATCGACGGCAGCCTGCACCAACAGCTTAACGTGCCTTGCGAAGCATGGAACCGCTCGGAAGAATGCCACTAGCGTTAGGCATAGACGGCGACCCATCCATGCACTGAACGCGCCCTGTGTTGCTTAACCTTCGTGATCGTTTAAGATCACTCAGGCAGCCGGGGCTACGAACTATCAAATAGTAACTGTCAAATCTACTTTGTCTAAGCGGACTTTAATCGTACCAACGTATTGTTGAATTAATGCAAAACCTGAAAAGCGTTTCTTCAGTATTGCTAACTGCACGACTTGCAGTAAGCAGAAGTTTAGAACTCTTAGCTTGTTTTTTTTTATTTTACACACTTACTCGAAAGAAAAAAAAACATTGAATTTTTAGAGTTTTCTTATTACAAGTACCTAGTTTAATTATTTATCGATATGGACAAGAAAGAGGTACATTGTGTTCTGAGGTAAAGACGGTGTTTAAGTTTTACATTATTTCAATAAAACAATTATAGTGAGAGAGTACAGTGAACGATATAGCAATCTTTATATACAATCTTTATATACGCCTTTACACTATACTCAGATACGTTGCAAGTGACTCTGCTACAAAAACGTAGAGACCTTTTGTAACTACACACTTCACAGACATTTTTGCTGTTACGTTCGTATTCTTGAGTTAGGAGGAAGCTTTCTGTACCGTTTTATTCAGTGAAAATACTGAATAATGCAAGGGAAAGGTTGCCGGATGATATAAGAGTGCTGAGTGATTGGCGGAAGCTATTTGCAAGCCATTAGTGCGATAATGGCACTTCCAGTGTTGTGACAACTTGTTTCTAAGAGGATTCGTTCGATAGACTTTTCGAGTCAAAAATGCCTGATTTCATCTAATCCTTACTTAATATATTATTATTATTATTATAAACGCGAAAGTTTGTATGTATGGATGGATGTTTGTTACTCTTTCACGCAAAAACGGGTGAACGGATCCGGATGAAATTTTGGATTAGCACTTAGGCTATTTTTTATTCCGGTAAAATACACATAAAAATAACCACGCGAACGAAGTCGCGGGCAACAGCTCGTACATACATAAACTCACGCAAGTATGGTAACCAGGCAAGGACATCACAAACATGGAAATACACCCAGACTGAGGCCTTTTGTAGGTACGTATGTACGGCGGCCCCCTGTAGGAATCGAACCCACGACCTCTGTCTTGAAAGTTAAGCGCCTTAACGGCTAGTCTACCGAGGCAGTATAAAGCTGGTTTCCATGAGTACCTTCTTAAGCAGTAACCATGTGGCAAATCAAAAGGAGCATTTAATTACCTGAAACAAAACAAATGAAACATAATTTAGAAAGGTATTACTTTTGAGACTGGCTGGAAGAAATTTCGTAATAATGAGGTATAAAATAGAAAAAAAATCAGATACTTTTAAATGCAACCTCCTCCGTATATTTAAAAAATAAATCAACCGTTGTCACAATTCCACTGCACATGGACCTCGAGGAAATTCGCACGGCAATATAGCCTAGCATTAACGTGAAACATCCACAAAGACCGTGGAAGTACAGTGCAGTACCAGTCTGCTGCGACACTGTCAGCAATTTTCTTGTGGAATTTGTATGATATAGCTTTTCTTATGTTATCTGGTATGCGGGGGCCAACAAAACGAGTAGGCACTTCGACCTAGCGGGACTTGCGCTTCTATTGTATACGTTTCTACAAGCTTGCCAGAAACAAGGTTCAAAAAATGTGTGCAGCACACTTTGTGCCACGTTAAAGATTATTTAGATGACAATGATGTAGAATTAAAGCCAGTTCAATGCATGAGTTTTAAAATAGTTATGTAAACTCTGTTAATTAAGGACTTCGAAAAGTCTAAGGCTGACTTGCACCGCTTTCTAAATGTCACTTAAGTCACCATTTAATCGACTTTAGTATAAGGAATTTTAGTTAAATGCTGTTTAAGCCAAATTTAAGAAAGTGGTACAAGTCGGCCTAAGTTCGGCGTTTTTTTGTCCATCTTTTCTCCAAAATTATATAGATTTTGAAATGGACACCTAATTTAACTTGTTACTTTCAATAAGTAGCAGTTTTTGTGCTACTTTGAATAAAACATTCTTGAATTTGAATTTTTTCTGTGAGTTTCTACAGAGTTGGAAGTGGTCAAGGCTTCTGAAGTCACTCAAGATTTCAAATACTCACAATAAATCACAATTTGATATGTCGGGAATGTTAAGATGGATATCCTAGTACAGTGGACAGTTACAAAATAGGATAAATCAGTGTCTTTGATCACAGAGCACATCTACTTTGGTGAGGAAACTAAATCTAAGAGCTAAACAAACACAAGTCAGTCAAAACCGCCGTCACAAGTTTTTTTTTTAATTTTCACTTATGTACCTGACCTCTGTATTACTTGTAAGCGGAGACCATGTCTAATGCCTGACCTGGACTGATCGAAGTGAATGAACAAACGAATGAGAACGAACGATTCAGTGTGCCAATCAGGATTAGTCGATGGCGATCCGATTTAACCTACTTAGAACTGTCAAATATGGAATTGGAATCGTCAATATGGGTAACCCAATAGAGTGGATGGGATCCTGCCTTTTCGCAGAAAATTGTTACGCTGATTATCACTTGCCAACCAACATTTCACCTATTTTTCACTTTGACAACAAACGATTTACAAATTTTTGTATGGCAACGTTTCATTTGGTAGGATTGTTGTTAAGCTGATTATTATAATGAAACAAAACGTTTTGGGTATTTATTATTTTTCAAATCTTTTACTAGGCCAAACAACTATTAGATGAATAACGTTTCGTCTGTGAAACAGTTCCCTTAGGTTTTCCTAACCTTTAGGTTAATATTTTTTTTTTGCAAACCTATAGGTTAGGTTAGGTTAGAACTGTGAAAAAAGGCAGAGAACCAGAGTGGATAGTTAGTAATAGGATGGCTGTTCAGTATACCTTGATGACTCCTGAACCGTTCGTCCGCTCGGCTGGTGTATACCCGCGGCATAAGACGCTACGTGATGTATTATTTTCATAGCAAGGGCATCACTCATCGTAGTCGCACAGTGGTGTACCTCTGTTTATTGTTAGTCTGCGCTTTAGGTGAATATAAAAGCGGCATAATCGCCACGAAAGGGCGTCTACGGCCACTCTCACGACTGCTAATGGAGCATGTGCAGTTTATTGTCGAAAATTGCATTTCTCCCGGATGAAATTCCGTCTTTTACGAGGTGACTTCGCGAGACAAGGAGTGGAATAACTTGTATGGCATTGTGGGGCTCCGGAATGGGAATTTTTGCTATTCAAATGCGCACGTTACTTACTGACTTTGTTGTTTAAGTTTTTAATGGACATGAAAGAGAAGGGTGACAAAGTACGTAGTGGTAGCTTAGCATGCGGTCACATACGAGTACATTTATAGAATGTATGAAAATGTACTGAAGCTCGCGGTACAATTTTTACGGTTCCGTAGTCTGTCTGTCCTTGGCTTCGCACAGAGACGACCAGTACGCTGGCACCTTAAATCTAAAAAAAATTAATGCCGCATCCACACGAGTTTACGGGTAACTGCCCGCAATTGCGTTCAACCCTTTTACTTAGTAGCCAACTAGAAGGTTTGGCGAGGGTTTTTGCGAAATAAAACAGGGTCTAGAAAGAAATTCATACCAACGTAGGTTGCCAACCGAGTAGTAATTATCTAAGTTGGATTAGTTACGCCTCTCTGATAAACCCTTGTTATGACAGTGTTAAAGAAACATATGGACAAATATTTGTCTCTGACTCATAATTGGTGCCGTCTACTTGGTGTGAGCAAGATGCAAATAGTTGTTCCTTTCTGTGATTAACCCCTTTCACTTTTGTTTTTTTAATATGTAATAATAATGCACACCTATTAATTAGGTGTCCGACGGAAGTCTAAAAAGAGTAAGGGTTCTCTCATTTCTAAATGAGTACGGAATCTTTTCAATCAAGCCCGCGTTCCTGCTAACGATCGATACATTTTAACAAATACAAAACGCAAAAAGTAAACAGTCCAAAAGTGGAACATGGGTGACCAAATCTGAAAAAGTCACCGAACTAATTTCATTCGTAAAACACAATCAAGCAAGAAAGTAAATTGCCGTCCGTCCATTACTCTCCCAAAAAAGCCTTAAGCGTTCCCGGACCTTATTTAATGTCCTCTTCACGATAAATTGAATCCACTAACGATTAAAACAGAAATAACGGGCAGCCCCTCAACCCCTTCACATATCATTAACTTTTTACACTGAGACGCGCGCGGACGCAAATTAACTGCTTCAAAAGTTCGGATTTCCTCGACTGGGTAGGATCCTTTTAGCACGGGTCTAAACGGGGTCTTAAAGGCCTAGTACAGGTAGACGATAATTAAACCTAGGCTTGTGACGTCAGGGCTTTATAATATTGTCATAACACGGACAATAAAAATTAAAACAATAAAAAAGTGCGTGTGACTAATGAATCTTGGTGAAGTGAGATAGGTATGTCAAGATCGTGGCAAGTAGCAAACCCTGGTCTCTGCCTACCCCTCCGGGATACGGTCATGAGTTTATGTATATATCAAACAGAATTTTTCGCGTCTTTAAATTATTTTGCCTTGAAATGGAAGTCTGATTACTAATTAAACGTTTAATTTCAAGTTCAAGCAGAACAAAGAAATGAACGGTATATTTCATTGAAATGTTAAATACACATTGAAAGTGTTAAATTAGGTCAGTAACTTTGTTGACTTTACAAATTGCTGTACAAGAGAAAAAAATCGAATTGTTTATACGCTTGGCACGCGGCACATCCTCATATTTACTTTATGGACTCTTGGCAAGATTTCTTGGCAAAGTTCTTATTATGTAGAGAAAATTTAACAAGAATCCAATTTATGTCTCGGGCACCGGCTACAGGCTACATTGGTTTGGCAAGCCATTTGTGTTGGGATTCCCTTCCAGCAGTTTTCACGGATCAATGGTCAGAGAAATGAATGGAAAATATTGTTACAGCTTTCCATTAAATGAAGGACACTGAAGTAAGAACTTAGTTCCGTGCGCTCTAATTTAAAATCAACTTTAATCTAGAGCTTTCTATGCAGTTATTTAGTTGGTAGTAATTAAACTTTATTATACATAAAATATTTAGTAATGGTCAATACAAACAAACTGGACAAGTGCGAGTAAGACTCGCGCACTTGTTGAAAAGTGAGTTCTTCCATTCAAACCAACTAAGATTGCCACCCTACAACAAAATTTTAAGTTTGAGATCACTTAAAGGCACATTATTTATGTGAAATAAATAAAGATAAAGTGTTTTATTTAGTAAAGCGAAAGTCAATTCTATTGGAGGGGTTCAAATGTAATCCGTCTGTGTTTAGTGCAGTCGGCGTGACCAACTTCATAGCAAAAGCGAAATGACGGAGCATAGACGCGGCTTCAAACAAGAATTGGAGCATTTATTACACTGTCAATTAAAGAAAGAGATTGGTTAACCATTTTTCGCCTTTCAAACAAAGCAGTCCACGTTTTGTGAAAGAGAGGCAAATAGTTATTTCATAATAACAATTATAATAATAATTTAGATAAGATAAGATAATGTTTTATTTACACACCAAAGCACACATTTAAACACTTGGGCGAAATTAACACATAAAACGCCTGAAAAAAAATATATAAATAAATAAAAAGACACTAAACACTAACGGTCCGTTTATAAAAACACGATTCCTCCAAAACACTCCCTGTACCAACTCATTTAATAGTTTAACTAATAAATAATCGCGATTAGACCCGTTAAATGTATAGCAAAGTTATCGTGTCCCTTTCTTATACTAACAGTTGTATACCTAATCACTGTGCCATGCAATGTATTGCCCAGTGCAAATACAAAAGGATTTCCGATACAATGCCACCGAGCACACATGACAACAAATCAAAAACCCCTTTCAGGCATCAATTCAGTTATTCAATCGAACATTTAAACGTGGCACTTTTGATTGCGCTTCAGCGCCCTTAAAATGTATACGTTCCAAATGACGCTTATTGCAATTTATTACGCGTCGATTGGAGCAACAAACGAATGGCAAGCACAGAAGACTGGGTTTATATAATGTATATGTGAGAGAATTTTGGCCATGAGCTACACCCCACGAACTACATGTTTTGTGGATTCGGAGTGTATGTAGTAATCACACACATACAATCCGCGATAGGCACGCGTAGTGATTAAGCCCATAGATAGATAGATAGATAGATAAAAAGTTTATTTCATACGCTCTTTCTCTTCGAGGAAAGATAAGTGCCCCGCAGTGGGACGTTAGGCTGCTTATGTAATTATAATCCCATCAAAAACATAAATGTACAAAAATCTAAGTCTCGCTTCCACCGTAAAAAGTTGTGAGATGTCCATGTAAAGTCAAGTCAATTATTTTACTCAGCATTGAAATACGTATTCGTTTCAGTGAGTGTGAAAACACCTGTTCAACAACTTTGTCATATATTGTTTCCTAATTAGTTACCTACGAACATTTAATGACTGTATTCTGAAAATATGTAAATAGTGTCGCATTTCACGCACTTCAGCCTTGTAGCTTTACTCACAACGAAGATACAGGACGGTCAAAAGTGCCGCGAGTTGCTTCGAGAAAAGTATGGTACGGGGTGCATCTGCATAGCTCGACTTGGCGGCGACACCAGATCATAAGCAGCATATATATGTCCCACTGTAGGGCACAGGCCTTCTCTCAGAGAGAAAATACATTATGTTATGTGTGTAACTTTATCGAGGTACTCGAACGAAACTCGAGCAATCCTTCTATTAGTACCTCTTTTGTCCACTTGGCTCTTCTAATCGATGGCGCAGATTTACGAGCGGACGGCGGATTAAAAAGGGAAACAATAGGATTTTATCCTCAGCGACATCAGAAAGTGAACGTTTTGCGAAAGTCACACTTATGCTGAGGGCGGTACGAGTAACCTTTTATGCTTTTTAGGTATTACGGTACGGGTACTATGCCGCTGAAAAAAGGAACGAAGTGTCAAGTGGGTAGGGATCATATTCCTATGAATGGAACCGGAGCTCATGATAGAAAAAACTGGCCAAGTGCGTGTCGGGCTACGCGCAATGTAGAGTTCCGTAGAAAGAGGGTTTTTTATCTGCTTTACAGAACTAACAAATTCATCGAAGTCATTTTCCATGGATTTTGTACGAAATTTTACTTTTATAAGTTAGTTGCCTATTACTCTAGTAAAACCCACTTAGCCGTGATACTTTTCCTTTTAAGTTCATTATATGTGCTACTACCCTGATTATATGTGCTACTACCCTACAATCGACCATTTAGCCAAGAGGGGGGGGGGGGACACTACTCGGACAAAAATTTGCGCTTTAAAGCAAACGGAACCCAAAACCAAAAAATGGTCTCCCTACACCCACAATATTTTTAACGACCAATCCAACGAACAACCACATGATGGGGGAAAACGAGAAAAAAAAATCATCCCTACTTTTAATGTTTTCCAACATTTTATTCTTTAGCTTTGTCGGCGTGATGAATACCAAATTGCAGTTTTCTAGTACCACCGGTCTTTGCGCTAGGCCGCGGACGGACAGACAGACAGACAGACAGACAGACAGACGGACAGACGGACATGGCAAAACTATAAGGGTTAATTGTTGGCCTACGGAACCCTAAAAATCGATAAAAAATACCTGTAACATTTTTATTTAAATCTTTATTACGCTTATTCAGGTTTTTAAAAATGTAGTGGTAGCAGAATACTAATAATCAGCTTGAATCATGATGGTATACAGGTGGCCATTGTTAGAATCTGCAATGGAATAACATGATAAAACGTAACAACGTCTACTGATTGCCAACTAAATACAAAAAAAACAAAAAATATATCTAAATAGCAGACGGAACCCGCACGGAACGCAGGGCTTCAGGTCACGACAAAAGCAGAACGAAAGTAACTCTACCGCTAAATTAGTATTAGAGCGGTGGTAGCCTAGTGGGTAGAACCTCGGACTCGGAAGTGGGAGACCCAGGTTCGATCCCCGGTGCGGGCATGTACCTATGACTTGGTTTTAAAAGTTATGTACATTCGTGAAGTTATAGTAGCAATACCACTCGCTAACGGTGAAGGAAAATATCGTGAGGAAACCTGAGTGTCTGAGCTATTCACATACCTGAGCACTTGAAATCGCCAATCCGCGGTGGGCACGCGTGGTGATTAAGCCCATACTCTCTCCCTGAGAGAAGGCCTGTGCCCTACAGTGGGACGTAGTGGGACAGTGGGATGTATAGGCTGCTTAGTCTCAAGCGAGGCCTAAAAGCATCCATGGAATGTTAAACCCCAATAGACGGAATTACTTCTAACAACTTAGTTGGGTCCAGCTGAGGTCTAAAATTCTATAGACACATTTAATTCATGCTCAAGACTATTTTAGCGGTCGGGTATTTGTTTTAAAAATAAGACAAGTTTTCTGAAGCTTTTTGCGGTACTTGACCTGAGCGAGTGACACTCGCGTTGTCAATACCTACTCTTCTTCTTAGCGTGTTGATGGCAAAACAATTTTCATCAAAGTCTTTATTAAACAGTTGCAGCCCAGAACTTTGCATCGCTGACTGGCTTTATTATATACCATTATACCTTTTATTACCCGATTTCAAAAAAGGAGGAGGTTCTCAATTCGGGACCTTTTTTGTTGTTTTTATGTATGTGCCCCGATTACTCGAAGACGCTTGGACCGATTCGGACCGAGTGCGTGCGTGCGTGCGTGCGTGCGTGCGTGCGTGCGTGCGGCGTGCGTGCGTGCGTGCGTGCGTGCGTGTGTGTGTGCGTGCGTGTGTGTGCGTGTGTTTAGATGTAAATAAATGTTTCATCTATCTATATACGGGCGAAAAATGTAGCCCTCCTTTGCTTTCGCAATGTAGCTAAGAATTTCAGCCCTTTCCAAAAGCTGAATCTAACGTGGTCTCTTTCCCAGAACAAATAATGCAGAAACAGGCGTTGAATTGCCTGGTCAATACTGGCCAATTTGTTGCTGCCCTATCTGTACCGAATGCTCCGAAGCGGGGTCGCTGATAAACGTATGCCAAGTTCTAAGGCTGTTGCAGTTTGTTCAGTGATCCAGAAACCTAGGCAGATAGGTTTCTACGCTCGGTGTGAGGCGTATTTGTGGCTGTTTTTACCCAACTTAGGCGGAGTCCAAATAGGTTAATGTGTTTGGCTCATCTTTATGTATGTATGTATGCTTTTGTATACGTGTACTTCATGTTTGTTTTTTTCTGGTGTACCATAAAAAATATTCTGATCTTTTTATCTTATGTATGTATGTTCGTCCGATTCTATGTCTCCTCGTAACTCCACCTACCAAAAAATACTTAAAACGTTACCTCTGCTACGAATTTACAAATGTTCGTAACATTGAAAATAAGGTCATTGGTACATGCTGGGATTTGAGTCGAACCCGGGACCTCACGCGTCAACGTCAATCATCGGACCTATCCACTGATCTGTCATTTTATAACTTAACCGTGTTTTACGTCATAATAGTACATTACGATACTAGTGCGAAAAGTAGGAAATTCGCAACGAGTGGCGATAAATTAAAACACGACCGAAGGGAGTATTTTATATCGACACGAGTTACGAATTACCTATTCGCACGTGTATCGTACAACGTTTTATAGTACATATGGCCCTTTGAAGTTTCGACATAGGCACGTAAAGTGCTCATTATCGCACTAGTGCGGTAATGTAGCACCATATGTACTATAAAAAGTAGTTAATGACGTACCTACGTACGATCCATCGTATTATGGAAATTAAAATCAAGCTACGTTTGTACCAAATGTCAACTACACAGCGCGCTCCAAAATTAAAAAAACACTCCGTTCAATATGCTTTTTTTTCAGACTTCAGTTTTTCGTACCTCAGCCGACTGCCTGCCCTACCCTTCTTAAGCTGCGAGCAATCTCCCAGTAAAGTGACCAGTATATTTCAGGGGACACTGCCCGCCGCGGCGAGGACCTTTCATTATCCACATTCTCGGCCCAGACAAATTGTGCGCCAACGGGATATTAATTTCGATACACTGTACCCGATGCCGTTGAGATAAAACCAACGTTGTTATAGAACGGAATACATGAGTGCAGGCCGTGATATCAGTGGCACACTTGTCTCACATACAAGAAGTCCCGAGTTCAATTCGTTTATGTACCAATGATATTTTTCTAAGTCACATTTGCGGTGGAAGTGGAGCGGTAGAACGACCTCATTCGGTGGGTCCTGGGTTTGAATTCGAGCATGTACCAACGACTTTTTTTTTCTAAGTTATGTACATTTGTGAAGTTATGGTAGCAATACCATAAAAACATCGTGAGAAAACCTAAGTGTCCGAGGTGGTCAAAAGCCTCAGCGGTGATTAAGCCCATACTCTCTCTCTCTGAGAGAAGGTCCTGCAGTGGGACGAATATAGGTAACATAAAAAAAAGTAGCAATACCATTCGCACTGAAAGGCTGACATAGTCACAAAGATCACATCACATATTTTGATGGAGCGAAGGAGGTTCGGTTCGGAGGCGAGTGTTTATGTATGCATGTGCGAGTCATAGCGCATTGCATCGGTATTCACTGAAGACTTGGTCCTGCGGAAGGTTAATAGGCAACTTGATACCGGAGACCATCTTAATTTGTTAGTGACTGCTTTCACCTTACAAAAACGATTAGCCTATACGGAAGTGTATTTTCAGTGAGCACTGGCCTATCGCCATGAAGGCTGTTGCTTAGCACGCACCGCCCCTTTACAGTCGTAATCACCGCGTGATCGGCCCATTTACCCTAATCCGATCGTGGCTCAAACTCTTTCTCTAGCGCGAATCGTTAGGAAGGAAGAGAATCCGACAGCCACCGAGATATTTACAGAGCTCATTGCGCCGCGCTGCGAAGCGTGGCCTGCATAATGTATCGAGTGTTCGGTAGCGGTGTAGAAGGCTACACATGGTCAAGTCAGGTTTTTCGCCAATGTGCTTAAGGTAGAGTTGCGGTGCATACGGTTTGAACATATTAAGTGGCCATCCGTAGTAAAATATAATCTGAAATGAGACTTTTTGGCTACAATTCCGAGATTTCCTTAGCGCTTTTTCCATTAGTGACTATAGTCCTTTTTTGTTAGTAACAGCTACGGCATCTAGTGACGAGTAGCAAGTTTAATCAATAGCAAGATTTAAAATAGCATCATCTAGTGACAATATACCTAAAAATATTTTTGGAAAATAGATCGAGAAATTAAACATAGTGTTTACAATGTAAATCCATTATTCATAACCGTTCGTAGTATTTGCGCGAGTTGCACAGCCCTACCTAGGCTGTGTAACCCGCTCAATGACTACAAATGGATTTAGGTGTTATTTGTCAAAATTTGACTACTGGTTAAGAAGTTACGAGGGAACGTAGAATCGGACATACATACATACATACATACCAGCCAAACACATTACCCTTCTTTTGGGTTCCACCGCAATCAGGTAAAAACAGACAAACGCTCGGCTCGGCCAGTAAATTAAATATAGTTTAATGGCTTCGTAAAAAAAATGGCCTACTGCGCTAAGATGATATGTAGTAGTCAAGTCCACATCATCCAGCCGCCCCAGGCACAGCAAGGTATAAGAGGTTTCAATTGTCTAGCGTACCTCGAATTTGATATTGTATGAATAAATAAAAAATAGTTGTCAGGTTTTTCCAAGCCTGACCTTCTTCGCTTCGCTACACTGTGCCTGGGAGCCCGCGACTCGGCTTTGTCTGCGTTATTTACAGCCGGCCCGTGTATTCGCGCGGAAATTGGATTTGTAAAATAAGACACTGTATAAATAATCTTTATCTAAAACATATCTCGACGGGGTCCTTTATTCTCTTTGAGGCCGCCGTTTTTGCTCTCCTCAGCGTCGCGCTAATGGAGATGTGTCAGGCTTGACTTTGACTCAGTTTCGACTAAACAATATGCGCCTGTAGAGGAATTTTCCTCTCTGTCTACCCACAGAAACGTGTGAATGTAAAAATCCACTGGGATAATTAGGTCTCTTCACTGTAGTGGATTGTAGTAGAGCGAGTTGAATTGTGATTTGTGAATCTGAAGTAGCAGTATCACTCGCCAACGGTGAAGAAAAACATCTCGAGGAAACTTGAGTGTATGAGGTGTTCACATAATTCAGCGCCTGTGGTAGGAGGTTGAGGTAATGCTACCGTTATGAATAATTGAGTAATCTATATATACATATATAGAGATCTATTAATCTTACCTCCATAGATTGCTTTCTATAAGGTGGTAGCTTCCTAGAATTTATAACGGACAGAGCTGAATTGTTACATATCGTCCTTGACAACGCTACGTGATAATATACACCGGAGCAGCCTTGTACCAAAACTTGAGAAGGTTAGTTGAATAAAGGAACTTGACATCAGAATTACGCAACATATTGGAATGGTGTTTCGACTGTAGGGTTGATATTGAATGCTCATGATTAGATTCCTATGCAAACGTACTTAGGTTCTCATTTACAAACGACCAAATAGAGACCAAGTTGGAGTAAGAAGATTCATGAAATACACTTAGTTTCAATTTCGTATCAATCAATCAAGACCTTTGCCCAGCAATGGGACACAAACTCGTATTCGTCCATTTCTGGACATAGGCTTCCCCTAGGCACGCCATTTCCTTCTATCCTAGCCCATCCCCATCAAGCCACTCACAGCAATCTATCATAGTTTTTGACCAACATCTAGGGTTTGCACAGTTAGGGCTTGTCGAATTATGGGGTTGGCTCTTCAAGAAAGCTGATAACTTTTTAACAGTGAACGCGTTCGTGAGTCTTGACTATCTACCTTACATAAAATGTGTTCGATGGTATTGTATTATAAATTTGTACCTTACAAAACTATGCCTAAGGCAATCTACACGATATATCATTACTTAAGTCAAAGGCTTGCCAATGTTTTGGTCGTTACGGAAATCTCGCCGAGGAATAAAAGTCTCGGAGATAACTAAGCGGTGGCGGCGCTCGTTATCGGCACACGACAGTTTTCTGTACCATTAATCCCCGAAAAATTGCAGTGATAAAGTAACAGTTTTCGGCACACTCCCCCTAGTGAGATAAACAGGGAGCGCGCGCCGCAAAAAAAAAAAAAACGGGAATAATCTGGTGGATTTGGGTCACAATGAGGGGTGTATGAGGCTGGTATCTTTTCGTATGTTATATTTTACAGGGACATAGTATACATAACACACGTTATAGTCCTTAATGATCCATTTTGGGCATAAACAATGTGTCAGCTACAGTAATAATAAACACCGTTACTAGAAACAGTTATAATACTGAGAGTCATCATCATTCAGCCACAAGAAGTCCACTGCTGGACATAGGCCTCCTCCATGGATTTTCAAAAAGACCGGTTGCAAGCGACTTGCATCTAGCGTCTTCCTGCCACTTGGATGAGGTCATCTGTCCATCTTGTGGCTGGTCATCCTATATGTGGTCTCCATTCGAGAACTTTTCCGCCCCATCGGCCATTAGTTCTGCGTGCTATGTGCCCCGCCGACTGCCACTTTAACTTACTAGTCCGCTGGGCCATATCGACGACTTTCGTTTGTATACAACCAGTGTGTGTTAACAGTAGTGACTTATGGCACTGAAACGTGGTCTCTCACTATGGGCCTCATAAGAAAGCTTAAGGTCACGCAACGAGCTATGGAAAGGGCTATGCTCGGAAAATACTGAGAGTAATAATATATAATTATATAAAGTGGTTTGCTCTTCTTACGTTACTATACGTTCGTTCTACGTTCATCTACGTTTCAGGATTACTTCTTCTGCTACCAGCTCCATCCGTAGGTTTAAAAATAATTTTAGCTTCCACACTGAATCTTCTGTACCTACTAGACGCAGAAAAAAACGCCACAATAAGAGCCTTGTCTGCGTACGAGGTTACAATGTAACTAATACGCGGTCGTGCGGCATAGTGGATGCTACAATAACAAGACAGGGAACAAGGCCGTGCACTTCTATCGCGACAGTCAAAAGGCATTTTTTCATTTCTCCCTTTTTGCCCGCGATGGGTTTTTACCGCGCGATCGCTTAGGGTTCTATTTTCGCTACGTGACTTTTGAACAAACGAAGAAATAACACGAGTTATGTTGTGATGTATCTAGGTATGCATTGTTTGTGTTTTCGACAGAGGGGTCGAGGACCTGACGCGTCACAATGCATTGCTGGAAGCTTGGTTTCTATAACTCTGGGTCTCTATATTTAACAATTCACAATTCACGCCTGTGTATCGAGTACGTAGAGAAATAAAACCGGCCAAGTACGAGTCGGACTTGCGCACGAAGGGTTCCGTACCATTATCTGTATACAACATTAGACAAAGACCTAATTTGAGAACAGCGCTATCTATAGAAATCAACAAGAAGCGTTTAACATTGACATTTAACTACATGACATCGGCGCTGTGAATGTTATATAGATGGCCGCTAGATGGTCTAAAGACAACGTTTGTTGTGTGGGAATATATTTATTTTATTCTGTTTTTAATATTTGTTGTTATAGCGGCAACAGAAATACATCATCTGTAAAAATTTAAACTGCCTAGCTAACGTGGTTCAATAAAAAAAAATCAAAAACTTTTTATTCAAAGTAGCACAAAAACTGCGACTCAATGAACGTTACAAGTTAAACTAGCTATCCATTTCAAAATGTAGATCATTTTGGAGAAAAAATGGACAAAAAAAACTCCAAACTTAGTCTTATTCATGAGATACAGCCTGGTGACAGTCAGACAGACAGACAGACGGACGTCTGTCCGTGATGCCAAATGTCTGTTTAGACAGACACACGAACAGTGAAGTCTTAGTAATAGGGTTCCGTTTGGCACCCTTCGGGTACGGAACCCTTAAAAATGCACTTGGCAAGGTCCCGAAATACCTACTTTGGCATCATCAGCATTCATCTAGTACAGTCCGTAGAGACCAAGTTTCAAACTTGGAATCATAAACCACTTAGCTTTCTTACAATTTATATTACAAGTATAATAGTAAAGTATAATGGCTTTAGGAGTAAAGAACGAAAACTGTGTATAATTCCAAAGAATCTACACCCAAAGTAGGCGCCCCATGTTTCAGAGGGACCGACGACATAGTGGATAAGTCACGTGATTTAGAGACGACAAAAATGTTATTCTCGTCATAGCGACTTAGAGACGTTGCACACCTAGTGCGATGGAGGACTTACACCGAACAATACACTATTTGAGCTTAGACAGCTCTAAATGTGACTTTCTTCTCTTTGCTGAAATATAACTTCAACGCTCGCCACTCCAGCCCATTCTAGTTAACCAAGTAGAAAATTCGATGGACTCCCGATGAATCATCGGTAGTGTTCGGTGGTCTATGAACTCACGGGATCTTGTTAGGTACGCTTACCAACATATGTCTTAGACTTACTATGATTTGAGAAAAAACGGTCAGAGTGGAGTTTTTTTTGCGCTGCCTTTTTTTCTACTACAACTCGACGCAAAGGCAGCGGCTAACACTGTATGAAATGAAATGAAAAAACTTTATTTAGAAAAAGGTTAAAAAAATGGTTCATCATCATCATCATCAGCCCCTTGACGCCCACTGCAGGACATAGGCCTCCCTCATGGTTTTCATAACCATGAGGGGTTTTGCCATAATCGCCACGCTTGGCAGGCGGGTTGGCGATCGCAGTATGAGGTTGGAATGTCAGGTAGACGCTGCTGCCAGTCTCCTGGTAATTTATTTCCTTAGTCGCCTTCTACGACATCCACGGGAGGAAATGGAGTGACGCTATTCTTAATCCGACGCCACACGGTTACTGGTAAAAAAAATGGTTACTGACTCCCAAACTAGGATTCCATTCTAGGTTTTTTATCTTGACATTCATCTATAGAATGTAAATCGTTTACGTTGAGATAATTTTTGGGTACTCATTTCTGTGTTCGTTCGCTTGGTGTGGCAATGCGTGACTCTGTTCACGTCATACGGCGCCTGGTGTCGAGGAGGACAAACGGCCAGATAAATCACGAGCAAAGGCGGTCGCGTTCCTTTTCTAAACTTTTGGTTTGTATAGTTTTGTGTGTACGTCATGCGCGAATGTTTTTTTCGTTGCTGAAAACATTGGCATGATATATTCTAAAAGACTAACAACCCCCTAAGTTGACGAAGCGGTTTGATCCTGACAAAGAGCTTGGTCAGCACCGTGGGAAGTATCGGACTCTTCCCACGGGATACAAGCGTAAGTTTATTTGCTAACAGGTTCTTTTGTTTTCTTGGATACCATCTATACAATAAAATAAATCGCGTTCTAGATATAAAAACCCTGAACTCATTCAGATGCAAACTTACTGTTACTAATTATCTACAATCACTCAACTATCATGAAACGGATTTTATTAAAATCGTTGGAGCCATTTCCGAGATTCAGATTGTATGGTCTCGAATGGAGACCGCATATCGGCAAGCGCAGCGTAGGACGACCAGCCACAAGATGGACAGATGACCTCATCCAAGTGGCAGGAAGGCGCTGGATGCAGGCCGCTTCCAACCGGTCTTTTTAGAAATCCATGGAGGAGGCCTGTGTCCAGCAGTGGACTTCTTGTGGCTGAATGATGATGATGTATATATATTATATACAAGAATTGCTCGTTTAAAGATATAAGATTAGATAGATATGAGCCATCGCATATAATTCGCCAGTCTACACGATGTATCTCAAAGGACAGATGTTGACTTTTGGCGATCGCGTAAGCGAGTCTTCTGACCTAAATTTCTTAAATCACAAATAAATCGAAGTTTTCCTTTCTTGTGCGGCCTCATTTGTTTAGCAATATTTTTTTGCGCATTTGCGTTGCCTAATGTTGGAAAGAGCTCGAATACATTCGGGAATATTTGTATTTACCTAACACACTCACACTATTTCCATGCCATTAACTACTTTCAGCTTTTCTAGGATTTTACTCCTCCTTGTTTACAAGGCTTTTGGTTTTCTTTTCTACCAAGAACGTTACTTAAAATTGTCTTGGAATATGATTCGGGAAACACAAATTAATTTACGCTCAGTTTTTCAACATTGTCAAAAACGATAGTGTACGCTAGCCACATGCTCTGAGACGCTAGCAGTAGCGTCGTACCTTCAAGTTACATGAATAATAAAATAGGCGCTATACATAGTATACAGAGAGGTACATTTCGCATGCGCGGCACTTAACAACGCCCGTCAGGTGTCTGTCTGTCAAGACGTAGGTGTTTTAATGGAGCGTGTCAAGAGGTGAAGGCGCAAGTGAAATGTGTTTTTTTCCTTGCTCTTTTTCGTCTTCACTGCACGTCAATTTATTTTGAAGGAGGTAGAATCAAGTAGAGGATCTATCTATGAATCTGTAGATTATGAATGATACATACAATCTAGACCTGATTCGAATCCTGTACCAATTATCACTCACTTACAGTAAAGAAAAACATTGTAAGAAAATTTGAGTGTCTGATGTGTTCAAACACCTGTAATTAACAATCCGTGGTAGAAACGTATGGTAATCTCTCTCTCTGAGAAAAGGCCTTATAATGAGACGTAAATAGTGTGTATTATTATTCATAAATGAATTATAATGCCCGTAGGATTCTACATCCTATCCTATCCTACTAATATTATAATTTGAATGTTTGTGAAGATGTTTGTTACTCAATCACGCAATAAAGGTTGAACGGATTTAAATGAAATTTGGTTTGGGGATAGACCGAGTCCCGAAAAAGAAAATAGGATACTTTTAACCCGGAAATAACTCATTTCATGCGGACAAAGACGCGGGCAAAATCTAATACATGCATAAAGTCACGCCTGTATCCCGGAGAGTTAGAATATATAAGCTTATAATATAAGCATCTATCCCCATGGAATAGGTGCATAGTCAAAAATTATTTGGTCCAGTTATCCAGTATTTTATAAGCTAGACAAAAAAGGATCTATAAAAATGCAGAATCTTCTTGAACACAAACTTTTTTTACTGTAGAAACTTCGGATTCGACAGAAGACCCAATTTACTAAAAAACTTTGACATTCGCCATTGTCATCCTGTGGTGTCATCTGGATTTTCCATAAAGTTTTGTTGATGCAGTTTCGTGATATTGAGCGATAGAATATTAGTGATTTTAAGGATAGAATATTTGAGCCGAACATGTTTAGGAAAGCATACCAGCGGGGTATGCTGACGATTTTCTTCGGCGGCGGCTCGGCACCGTTGAAAATGTGGGACGTGTACACGCAGGACGGATGCATCAGCAGGTTCCTGGATCCCGACATCAACGCTATGGTGCTAGAAATAACCGGAACCAACGTGAGCACTTGCTATATGACTTGCCCAAAAGGCAAAGACTTCCTGGGCATCACCATGCCCTTCCTCGTAATGATAGTCAAGAACCTAAAGAAGTATTTCACATTCGAAGTCACAATACTTGACGAGACAGGCACGAGACGGAGGTTTCGAGTGTCAAACTTTCAATCGACGACGACAATTCTACCTCTATGTACGGCCATGCCGATAGGCCTGTCGTCTGGCTGGAACCAGATCCAGTTCAATCTGGCCGAATTCACACGGCGTGCCTACAAAAAGCAGTATGTTGAGACCCAAAAGGTCAGAATCAACGCCAACATACGGATCAGGCGCATTTACTTCGCCGAGAGGCTGTACTCTGAGGAGGAGCTTCCCCCATGTTACAAACTATACTTTCCCCTCGGGCGAGGGAAGAGGAAGCTGCCGATGCGGCCTAGTGACAAAAAAGGCGAGGAACCGCTGCAGGAAATGCCTCCTATCCCGGTGGAAGGAGGCGAAGCACCACCAGGACAGGCGGCAGAAGTGGCGGAATTTCCAGCGGGAGCGGATATAAAAGAAGGATGCATTTGCTCAGACGAGACTGGGGAGGTGGGTGCCGCCGCAGAGACTCAGACAGCAGCGGACTGCATCTGCGAGGGTCAGGATATGCCTGTTCGCAAGTCTGTGCAGCTGTCCGTTAAGGCTCCATCGCCGCCGAAGGTAGCGTCAGCAGTGGCGTCCCCACTTAAGGCTGGGTCAGCTACGGTAGCTGAGGAGCCAGCTGCTGATGAAGCAGCATCGGCGGTCAAGGCTGAACTGGTGGAGGAGCCTCCGGTTGAGCCAGCGGAAGACGTGCCGGCGCCGGAAGAGTAAAAAAAGATACAGGGAATTTTCATTGAACAATCATTGAACTACAACACTTAACCTTGGATACGTGTACGTCAATAATATGTTAAGTTACTGTTAACAGCAGTCAATTGGCCAAGGTATTACAACTGAGACAAAAAAATAACTGACAACTGTTAACAGCCGATTAAAAGTCTGTCATTGTACGAGAAACCGGCAGTTAATTATGTCCACGACATCCAATATCTAAAAAGAATACTTATATCGTACCAACGACAGTGGCTTGCCTTCTGTTTTAGGTTCAATCTCTGATAAAGTAAGGGGTACTTCATTTGACGGGTATTATTTTAATATTAGGGGTTAAAGTATGAAATTGCCGTTTTATTGCAATAGGTTCTTTGAATTGACATAGACTCTTCATGGTTTGAGGTTTTCGAATGAAACTTTTTTCAAATGGTTTCTATGATGTTCTTTTTTTTAAAAATGTGAAACATTTGAATATCGACTTTCAATTGTGTTTGTTATTCAATTTTGACAAGAAAGATGGATACTGCGAAAATTCGAGTGATTTTTGAATACGAGTTCCGACGCGGAACTAATGCGGCAGAAACAGCCCGCAATATCAATGCTGCGTTTGGAGAGGGGTCTACTAATGAACGCACCGTGCGATTTTGGTTTAAACGCTTTCGTGATGGAAATTTCGACTTAAAGAACGAGCCACGAGGAAGACCGCCCACACAGGTGAATAACGATGAATTAAGAGAGATAGTGGAAGCCGACCCTAGTCAAACTACCCAGGAATTAGCGGCATGGTTTAACGTTACCTTACCCACAATATTGACTCACTTGCGTCAAATCAATAAAATAAAAAAAATACGAAAAATGGGTGCCTCATGATTTGACTGATCTGCAGAAAGAAACGCGTGTTGAAACTTGTGTTGCCTTGTTGAACCGGTACAGAAATGAAGGAATATTGGATCGAATTGTAACATGTGATGAAAAGTGGATTCTTTATGATAACCGGAAAAGAAAAATGCAATGGCTGACCCCAGGTCAAATGCCACAACAGTATTCAAAAATCACTCGAATTTTCGCAGTATCCATCTTTCTTGTCTAAATTGAATAACAAAAACAATTGAAAGTCGATATTCAAATGTTTCACATTTTTTAAAAAAAAGAACATCATAGAAACCATTTGAAAAAAGTTTCATTCGAAAACCTCAAACCATGAACATTCTATGTCAATTCAAAGAACCTATTGGAATAAAACGGCAATTTCATACTTTAACCCCTATTATTATAACGGATTTTAACGAGGAAGGAATAAGTACTTTATTTATTTTAGGCGGTGCCTTAGTAAAACGAACAGACCACAGTTTTATACTGCTTGTTTCTTAAGAATTCGTTCTTGTCATGTGGTGAGAAAATTATAAAAACAGTGCCAACCCAGGGCTTGCTAGAATTGTTTTTATTAGGGTAACATGCAGAATAAACTCACGCCCGTATCCCTGAGAGGTCGACAAAGACCGACCATCCTGAGTTCAAGGATGTGAAAATGTAAGTTTATGCAAAGTTCCTAAGTGGTATTGCGCCTTATAATTTAATGTTTGTTATATTTAAATTAGCTTTTAAGTAGTGAGCATATGGTAATTCGATAATTTATTAAATTTAATTCGCATTAAAGCCAAACCAAGTTTTTTATTTTAGACATATAACAAAAAGAAATGCAGATAGCGTTTTATATAACCAGACAAGTTAAAAAAATAGGTATTACTCGACTACAGCAAAGTTAAAAGGAAGGGTTATAATTTTGGCAGTCTATGTATGTTTGTATTTACGGTCGATCCACCGTAGTGTCAAAACCACTCAATGACTCAACCGATTTTGATGACTGAAGTGTCAATCGATTTATTATAACGATCCAGTCCTTCTATCGCGTAACTGGCCACTCAAAAAAGTCAAAAAGTCAAAAAAATAATATTCAAAGTAACACAGAAACTGTGACTTATTGAACGTTACAAGAAAAACTAGGTTTGGAGAAAAAACGGACAAAAAAACTCCAAATTTGGTCTTTTCAAACATATTCCTTAATTAACGGAGTTTACATGTCATATCTTCTATAAAGCTAGTACTAGGATGCATTGAACTGGCTTTAATTCCACACATCTTTGTCATCTAAATAATCCTTAATGCTATAATAGCCCTTTTGGCATAAAGTGCGCTTTACACATTTTTTGAACCGCACTTCAGGCAAGTTTATTATGTCTTCAGGGATCTTATTGTAAAAACGTATACAATGCCCCATAAAGGATGTATTAACCTTTGCCAGCCTAAATCTTGGGAAATAAAGTTTATGTTTACTTCTAGTATTTACATCGTGTTGGCTACCTACGGTTTTAAAATTACTTATATTTTTCCTGACGTACATAATATTCTCATAGATATACACTCTATCGGGTTAACCATTTTGACCACTCCAAAATGTCAAAATATGTATGTATTTGACAGTTCGGCGTAGGTTATATCAGACAACTCCATACAGTGGAGGACTTAATAGCGCCCCAGTTTACATAACATAGAGTAAAAGAGGTAGGTATTATTATTTCTTGTTGAAATGGCAACCAGCTGATGCCGACAAATTCTGCCAAAGTCACGTCTTGACACGAAATGGGCAATTTTTTTAATGTATTTAATTTTTTTTTTTCCTGAAGACTTTGAGCTAGTGTGAACTAAATTGAGTTTCTATCTACAGATCATCACGACTATCATTCTGAAACAATATACAAACAACAATGATAATCAAGTATCAGTACGTAAACTGAAATAATACACATTTTATAATTAAGAAGGTACTTAAAGCTACTATACAACACAAGAAACTAAAGAAATCTAGCTATCTATAACTTAATATCATGAGTAAAAGAGGTGAAGTTTGGTAGGCTATGCCGCGAAGGATTTATATAATTTGAGTGACAGTTAAACAAATCGCGTCACAAAAATGTCAAACGTCAAGCTGGCGTATCAGCTCAGCGTTCGAGTAATTTTTTTACTCGTTTTACATTAGGACAACATGTTTAAAAACACCTACCAAAACGGACTCTTGTCCATATTCTACAGTTGCGGCTCCGCACCTTTGGCTCTATGGGACATGGAGGTACACAATGGTCACATAAAGCGACTAACGGACAATGAGGTAAACTCCATTGTCCTCGAGATTGTAAGCACAAACGTGGCTGTGACATACATAACCTGCCCCAAAAACCACCAAACTTTAGGCATAAAGCTGCCATTCCTCGTGATGATAGTAAAGAATCTGAAAAGGTATTTCTCCTTCGAGATCACTGTTCTAGATGACAAGAACATGCGCAGACGATTCAAGATCTCTAATTTTCAATCGACTACGAAGATTAAACCCTTTTGTACGACTATGCCCATTGGTCTGGCTGGTGGTTGGAACCAGATTCAGTTCAACTTAGCAGATTTCACACGCAGAGCCTACGGATCACAATACGTAGAAGCTTTACGAGTGCAGGTGAACGCCAACGTGCGGATCCGAAGAATCTACTTCAGTGACCGTCTCTACACGGAAGAAGAACTGCCCCAAGATTACAAACTGTACCTCCCCCTGACTAAAAAAGAAAAGAAGGAGAAAAAATTGGTTTCTAAGCCTGAGTTACCAAATAAACAAGAGAAGAATATCAAAGAGAAAGTATCGCCAGCTGATACACATAAAGAAAGCGAACCGGTTGCCGCTGAATCTACGAAGACATCAGAAGCACCAAAAGCTGCAGAAGGTGAAGAGTCTGTTGCAGTTGTCGAAGAAGAGACCAATTCAAAGGAGGGCGAGAAGGTTACGGTTACACCATCAGCCGCGAATATATCCGCCAAAACTTCGGCTGAGGCTCTGTCTACAAAGGTTTCAGATGAAGAAGGACTTCCTCTTGACGTTGATGCTATTGACTCTATTGAAGCTACAACAGAGGGGACTGCCATGTCTGACGCCATCACGGAGTTACCAGTGGACGACGAAGAGGCTATTTTGTAATTAAAAAAACAGAAATTGAGACGCCAGCTGCGTATGCTAGTTGTTATATGATTGATAGACAACGGTTTACTTGGACTTTATGTACCTATAGTTTTTTAATTGGTAGACCTTAATTTTAGCGTATTTAATTTTAATTACTTTACCGCAAACAGTTTATTACATATATTATGTATTTACCATTTTTTATTTTTTTATTTCTGCGCAGAAAAAGTAAGGCTGATTTAACCTGTTTACCTTTTTTCAAAATAGTTGAAAAGACTCTGCAGGCTTATATTTTCTTTTTTTGTTTTGAGTGGGGAGGCGGCCAGTTCACTGCACCTTTACTTGAACGGTTCAGCGCCTACCTAGACGGGAGTGGTCATTACAACGTCGATAGCAAATAGGAGCGGTGTCGCCAAAACTTTCAAGAGCCATAACTCGTAGACCTGGAAATAAAGAGCCAGCGATTTGCCAAGCGGGAGTGGCTGCGTGCCCATTCAATATGCAAAAGCGGGTCATAAAACGCTGGTGGTACGGTTCTCTTTAATAGTTTATACGATGCTCTATGGCGCGGAATTCCGACCATTATTTAGGGGCTGCGCTGTCAAACTGGCGGTTCGGACAACGTTTGATTTACCGGCTGCGGTCAGCTTACGGAGGATCCCGTCCGTTCAATGGCACACTATTAAATTTTAATTAGTTGCATGCTATGACTTGTGTCCATGGTTTGCTGTCAAGTTGTTACGTCTTTTGCTTATTAATAGCTTCTATTTCCTTGTTTGGTTCATTAAATAATGATGACCTGCATTTTAGTAGCACAATTTTGTTCGACTAACTGCACCAGGAAGTATGTAGGGTTTTAACACGTTGCCTGTGTAGGTGAAAATAAGACAATGACCCCTCACGTACAAAACTTTTTTTTTTAAACGCATTCAAATATTGTATACGTTAATATTTTAAAAACCTATTTAATATTATCACAGAAAAAATATTTTCTGAAATTCCCTTTTCCTGTTTTTCCATATTTATCTCGGTGCCCCATATATGGGTCATACACGTTCATAAGTTCTTAACTTAGTGCCATTCATAAGTGGTGCACGCACGTGTGAAGTCATGTTAAAGGTAGATACAAGTTTGTAACCTACCTGAGTTTTTCATAGGTGAGATGTTAACGTAAATCAAATTTCTGAACCAATATTAATTCTCTTAAGCCTTAAATAAATGTAAATCATAATATTTATTTTTGCCATATTTTATATGGCAACATTATCCAAAATGTCCTCTCGGTACCGACATGTTTTTATTCACAATTTCATGGCCCACACGTGTAAGGCAAATATAATGTTTTAGCTCAGACGTGCTAGATTTGGACGCCTAATACTTCACTTGGGGGAGAGACCCACATGTGGTGCACTCATGCCTCACCTAAACTTCGAAATGCCCCACATGTGGGTCACTCACAGGGAACGTGTTAAGATAGATGAATTTATAAGTCGCACATTATCCATAAGACGCAGATCTATCTGAGAGAATACCTCTGCGCCGCATAAGGATGATACTTATGCAAGAACGTATATTGATATATCAACTACCAAAACAGAGGTCGTGGGTTCGATTCCCACTTGAGACCGCCGTACTTGATTT
The DNA here is from genome assembly GCA_963969515.1 of Yponomeuta evonymella. NCBI lineage: Eukaryota > Metazoa > Arthropoda > Insecta > Lepidoptera > Yponomeutidae > Yponomeuta > Yponomeuta evonymella. Next base: position 11,063,865 of record OZ018360.1, on the reverse strand, counting down.
TTACAAGTAGTCTCAGTGTATTTCAATATTTGAGATACCCTTGCCTGGCGACCATAGCGCAGATTATCCTAGTTTGGTACTAGGAGAAGAGATTGTGCATTTGTTTATTATAACTGAGATAGGTATGCCCAAAAACGGGAACAGAAATTTTGATCTATGCCTAAATTCCCAGCTCAGTTTAGAATAAGGAGTAAGACTAACACGAAATAAGACACCGTCTATTATTTTGATTAATGATGGCAGAACAAGCAGTTCAAGTAGCGTATCAATTCGGGCCATACAAGTCGTTAGTACGCAGCTGTCGTTGTTGTTGTTTGCATAAATGAATATTAAGACAATATCTTCCTGAGCACGCGATGAGACCTCGATGACGACGACATCTGCGCAAATCCGTCTTTACCTAGCAGTTCCCTATTCTAAAAACCCCTAGTGGAAAAGCAAACAAAAACGTTTGAGACAGCTTACGGATTTCCCGAGAAAGTAATCCGAGAGTTTGAACCTTTAGGAGTGAGAACCGATATGAGAGCATAGTGAAAGTATTTCGAGGGTAATGTGCGAATATCCCAACTAGCTGTTTGAGAATCGGGTCTTATAGATAGGCAGTTATGACATAGTACACGGATAACTTTTATATACGCAGAGGAGACGATTCAAATCATGCATAAAAACGTTATGGCCCTATAAGACGTAATGTATTGCCCCGTTTATCATTCCATGTTGCCAGTCATCGCCGTCAGCCAATAACTATCTACGAGGACTATTCCATTTGGAATTACTGGCGGAAACTGCTCACAGAATTGAATGAGTATATTCGAACGTCCACCGAGGGCCTCGGTACCGAAAATCTCTGCCCCTATTTCCCTTTTATTGCCGTAAATATGAGCGAGAGGGGTATATGCTCATAAATATGTAAACAAAACACTCGCAGCGGCCCCCGCCGACATGGCCTATATGCGTACATTAAATTATAATGTATGTTTTTAAGAAAACTATTGCTACAAGCATGAAAGGGAACCATCGTCTATGAAAAGGTCAGCCCTTTAATGTTTGCCCCGTGATATAAGCTTTATGAAAACCTTTTCAGGCTTTAGACCGGCGCGAGCGGGAAACGGAATCATATCAACTAACTTAGCCTACATTACATAGGCCAATTTTAGTCGCTGCACAGTAAAATGGTCCGTTATTTTAGCGAGAAAATTTTTACACATACATACATAAACTCACGCCTGTACCTTAGAGGGGTAGGCAGAGACTAGGGACTGCCAGTTGCCACGATCCTGACAGAACACTTCCACTTCCTCAACATTCATTAGTCGTTGCATGCACGCACGCCGGTTTCGGGTACTTTTTATCTTGCCCTTTGCTGATACATCCCCTATTTGGTCGAAGTATGTCCACCTGGGACGTCCCTTACCGGCCGTTCCGCCCACATTCGCTCGATATATTTGTTTCGTCAATCTTTCCCTGTGTGGCAAGTTTGACACACCACAGGATACACTCTGACGCTCTGACTTTGCCTTGTCCTATGTTGTATTTATGTGACTTGTTGTTCCTTTGTACTTGTTTATGTTACTTGTTTTTTCTTGTGATGTGTTAATTTGCCCAATAAATGTCTTTCTTTCACTCTTTCTTCTTTCGTCCTCTCCACATGTCCAAAAAAAATTGTAAATATTATTTTTCCTTAAATGTAAATGTTTTGTAATAATAATTTCTGAGTTACTCAGCGTTTGCAGCTAGTGGCTGAACGCACAGAATGACAAGCACCCAGAGAGGCCACTTTGAGTCTGATCGGTTTACGTTAGTCGGATGGTGTGGGGTGTTTGTCATTACTTTTGTCATTGTCATTGGGCTGTTATTATATTCTACCAGAGTGCTTTAGAAGCAGGTTCTAGTGCTAAAGTAAGGGTGGAATTCTTTAAAACCCTGTGCATAGACCTGTATGAATTGATTGTAAAAAATAGATGTACCGGGTTATTACGAAAATGCGCAATTCCGCAAACATGACAGTTAAATTTCATCAACGCCACGGAAACATAACAACGCCATTCGCAAATTCGCAATAATTCATAATTTATATACTTTTTACAAAATGACAAATGGACAAAAAATTATTAATAAGTTGTACAACAAAACTTCTTATAAATTATGTTCTGGGATGGGAAAATGGGATGTTTCAGGGAAAACATAACCCTGTATAGATAGGACAGTTATTGTCATTGACTAAGCGAAGATGTTAAGCTGTGATTTAGTTTTGGGCCTCAAATGGCGAGCGGAATTTAAATAAAGTGTACCTATTAAAAAAACCAAGATCTTTAGTAGGTAGTTCCTGATGTAATTTTTAGCTTCAGGGGATCTTCTGAGCAGCACTCCCTACCACTCTCGTACCAAGATATTTCACGCTGTAGCCCCACTGTATTTCCATCCTTAACACATTATAACTCCAGCCAGCGAGCGATAAATCAAGCGAGTTGCGCTGAGCTAGCGAACGCAGCTAAGCGCTCGGTGCCGCTCGTAATATTAGAGCGCTTTAATTTACTGCTGCATTATTAAACGTCCAGCAAAAATTGCCTGTAAATAAGAGTTTGTGCTGAAGTCTCGTGGAAAAGCTAATATCGGTGAACGTGAGCGTTCATTTTTGGTGTTAATTCGCCCTTTGCGTTACAATGGTTTCAGAGTGCCGGCAATTTTCAGCAGTCGTAATAAGCTGATGCTATTAAATTAATAATAACTTCTACGCAACACACTCTCTTGTCCTGGTCCCAAACTAGGATACCCTATGCTATGGTAACCAGTGAATGGTTTAACAAATTTATGAGCAAGTTATGTCTTTCGCTTATACTTTATACATCGCGCGTCAAGCATAAGATGCATAACGTAAGGTTTACAGTTTTCTGGCTAAATTGGTTGTCCAGTACAGTACTTACGTATAGGCGAGGACAACGTGCTTTTGAAAAATTGCAGAATCTGAAAATCGTTTCTTCAGTATCGATAAATCAAAAAACTTCCAATAAGTTTGAAAGCTTCAATTTACTTTTTTAATTTTTCAAAGTCACACGGATTCGCCGCGTCAACTTTTAAGATTGTATGAAAAATTAATTGAGAATGCTAAACTTTTGCTTGCTGGATTTCGACACAATATCGTTATTGAAGAAACTGTCATGCTTTATTTCAATAGCAGTCTCTAGAGACGTGCGCGCCGGCGTGCGTGCGTGCAACGATTGATGAATATTGATGAACCGAAAGAGATCAGGATCGTGGCAAGTGGTAAACCCTCATTACAAACTGTGAACGACATGTTTCAGAAATTGCGCATTTTAGGAATAAACTTCGGCCTTTGCATCTATGTAATGAGATGATTTTTATACAGCGTCCAGTTTACTCACAATAAATGAGTGAAGGAACCACTCGGACGCTGCAGTGCCTGGGACATTGTTTTTGTTAGATGGAGTAGGCTTGCCCAGCGCCTTAACCATCCTGACAGCTTAGTCGACTTAGCCCACAGGAAAGGCAAGTCAATACGTGCGGAACCAACGAAGCCGCGTGTTTCTTCACGATGTTTTCCTTCACTTTTGCGTGTGGTATTGCTACTACAAATTCGCAGATGTACTTAACTTTGAAAATAAACGCGTACATATTACATGCCGCACTGGAAATCGTACCTTGGTCTCTTGGAAGGAATAGCCCTGAATATATTTCTGATGACTTAGTTTCCAAGCCAAGGCCTGACTTTGGATTGCATTTTTATTCTTAAGTAGCTTTCGCCAGCGACTTCATTCGCGTGGACATTTCGAAGCATATTTTTCCAAGATAAAAAGCTGTTCCAGACCATAATCTATCAAGATAAAAAGCTATTCCAGACCATAATCTATCTCTATGCCAAATTTCATCTAGATCCGTCCGGCCGTTCTGGCGTCGAGTAACAAATATCGATCCGTCCAAAATTTCGCGTCTATAATATTAGTAGGATTCAACACCCAACAGAACTATTTCCATACTTTCCGACGCGGACTAATTCCCGCCTATCCAGCCAGTCGCACGGCTGCATATTTTGAAAAGTTGTAAAACTCCCGAGACAAAGAGAACATAATCCGTCCAAAGTACGGTCCAAGACGGACGTGCCGGGCGTCCGAAACAATTGTAGCGTCAGCAGAAGGAGGCGATAAAGACGAGCGTCTAGTCTGCGAGATGGCTCCGACGACGTTGCTGAAGGCTGGTGTCAGACTGGGCAACGTATAAAATGCAAGGTACGCCTCGCCTCAGTCCAGAATGTAAGAGCCAGATATGCTCAATAGCTTATTAAGTTTCACAAGTTAGTTGCAATCGCATTAGTTAGTGAAGTAAATTGGTGCAACCTTACATAACATAACTTTAAAAAATAAATAAAAGGTTATTAAAAAATGCAAATGCCATTTCAAATACTTCTTCTTTGCTATAGACTCTACCCGAAAGCATCTCGGATTGTATCTTAACATTAAACAAAATGTAAATTCTTCAGTTGAAATTAATTCCTGAATACCTGATGCTAAACACATTGGCATATACTCGCATGTAATACGTAGGAAAACCGCTCCGATGACGTAGACGTAGGTAGATAAGGTATCGACGCCTCATGTTTCACCTATCTAGCAGGGACTTTAAACAAACTCGCTTGCGATGTGACTGTGTGAACGTTCCTCTGACAAGGTGGAAAATCGGACGGCAAAAAATTTGACTTACACATGAGAGGCACTTGGGGCGAACTATTGGGGTGTCTGTAGAAAATCAACTCGTTTAACTTTGCTTCATTTTGTACCTTCTCTGTTGAACCAGACTATTTTGGTCTGACAATTTGCGATAAGGAAATTAACGATCTAACTGTTAATACTGTAGCGCCACAGGATGCGTACATACCTGAAACAAAATAAAACGCTAATTAGATTACAGCAGATTCGATTTTTGTCTATAATTGACCTAAAGAGATCACTTTTTTCATAGCAATGTTTCTAGGGCGAGTGTGTAGCAATACGGAGCGTTCGACGCGCAGTTCGGAATTCGTGCACGTATGCTTCTGTGATTTTCCTTGTGTATTGAAATATATCCTGTAAATGGTCAGATCGTGTTTTTTTTAAACACTTATGTCCTCCCAGTGGTGACCTGGACAAATGCCGAGACCAGGCATGGCCTTACACCACAACAAGTTGTGTGTGCTTATGATCAGACGATAGAAATGAAAATGTAAATACATGATTGTGAATTTTTTACAAAATGCCACAGACCGACTGGAGCCGAGTAAACCCAATTCAGTTTCACCGACGCTAGCGTCAAAGTGCATGCACTGTTTAGAAAGAGCGCAAGTTTTCACTTCAGAAATGTAATCCTTACTCGTATCACGTTATTAATCTTGGTTCTCGTTTTTGCTGCTATCCCTCCATAACACTTACCCAAATTAAAGGAGCCCGGGTGCCTACTCCCAAATGCAGATTCAATTACAACGGGAGCGTCGGCGTCTCATGCACTTCGCATCGCGGACTCTGATGAAAATCGATACGTTTTTCGTCTTTGAGGCGCTAGGCGATAAGCGGACATTATATCGGTTCGATTCCCGCCCTTATGGCACGATCCCAGTAATTAAAGACAGCGCCATCTTGCTTTATGTAGTGAGTGAAAGAATGATGGTACGCCTGTTTAAAGCTTGTTCGCACTTTATCAGATTGTAGATCTCAGGGAGAAGGCAGTGGTTGAAAACCAGCGCTGCCCGGGACTGATCCGGGTCAGCACCAGCTGAGCCGCTACCTTTTGCCTTATTTTATGTCATCACTAGTTAAGCCTTACTTTGTTTTAAGTTTTTTTTTCTGATGAGGTAATAAATACTTTTTTATCTTATCTTAGATCGAAAACAATAAAAATCGGCCAAGTGCGAGTCGGACTGGCGCACCTAGGGATTCCGTATACCATCATATATAAATATTACGAATATTACGAACCTATTTAGCAACAACGTTTTATTTTATTCAGTTCGAATTCGGAGACTCCTAGCGTGACTTTTGGCAGATTTTTTGATTTTGCTGTTATTTTTTACTTCATATAACACAAATTTAACAAAATGTGATTATAGTGCAGTCTCCAGACATATTAGGGTTTGATACTTGTATGCATTACCGTTTTTACGATAGAGCAAAAACAAAACTAAAAATAAGGTGTGTTGTAGTTGGGCATCTCACTTATTTTTTACTTTTTCTATTTTTACATTTGTTTGGCAATCCACAGTAACACATATTCAGTGAAAATGTCAACTGGCTGACGAGTACGGTTCAAGAGAAAAACTCTTTACGGGTCATACAGGCATAGTCATAGAAAACGGTCCCTCTGGCACTCTCCGTGTATCATAATAACCTAACCTAACCTGAACCTAAAATCGAATGAAAGATAGGGCCGATTTCTTTCATTGAGAAGGCTAGATAAAACTAACGATAATTAAAGAATTATCAAATTTCAACTGTTAGTAGGCTTTGGAATCGTTTATAGGTATTGCTATAGGAATCATTTATAGGTAACGGCCGTAAGACATATCCGGATTGCGATACTTCAATTACGTTGCTCAGTAACAGTAAAACCGAAAGGGTTCCGAAGTTTCCACAAGAACATTTTTCAACTATACGTTTTCCTTACAATTGAAACCTTGCAAAATCTACAATACTAACAAAGCGCTCCAATACAGGGAACTCGGCGAACGAAATCACGGAAAAATATCAGGGCCGCGTTTAATAATTAGAAATCAAAAATCAAATATGTATTTCCACGTAAAGAATTAACATTCTGTTTGTTGAATGTCAATGAACAATGTTATCCGCTGTCTTCGGGTCGAGTGGTAGTGGAGAAAAAGACAGTGAATAAAAACAAAACTCCACTTTAACCATCACAAAAATACAATTCATAGTTTATTATGACAATTCGATGTACATTGCGCAGCCGAGTCTTCCTTGTTAATCTGTGGATAATTAACTGTGCAATGTACATCCAGTTGTCATATGACATCATATGACAGCTGGATGTACATTTCACATATAAATTGTAGTTCTATGAAATTCCATACTAAAGTTACCACCTGCGGCATTAACAACTGATATTTTTTTCGCGATTTTAAAGTTTTAGAAAGTACCTAGTAGCAATGAAACAGAAAAAAAACATCGTGAGAAAACCTATGAGTCTGAGGTGTTCGGTAGAAATTGCCAATCCGCGGTGGGCACGCGTGGTAAGTAATTAAGCCCACACGCTCTCTCTGAGAGGCCTGTGCCCCGCGATGGGACGTATATAGGCTACATAAAATAAAATAAACGTTGTTTTGAAAATCCACTTTGCTAACCAGCGCTATAATATGCACCTTTTACCCAACTGCTGTATTCATCTTTACACTTCATAAAACTTGCGATTCTCGAGCTTTGGTGGCCATATTTTAAAGTCTTTGGTCGTTTGAGCATGACGAAACAGAAGAACGGTCAATAGATCCTTTTTTTATAAAGAGTGGCGGTTGAATTGCAAAGGCAGTGCGGCCCGTCAACCTGTACTGATTTCTTAGAATTTAGCTCTTATCTTAGCGACAAATATGTCGCATTAGAGCGAGTATCGAAGCCAACTTCGATACTCGCTCTAATAAGTCAAGCAATAAGAGCTAAGTTCTGAGAAATCAGTACAGTAGATGAGAGACCAGAGGGGGATATTTCAGAGCCCCACTGGTCTCTTATCTACTTATGGTCTCTCCAGTTACCTATACTCCATTGCACGAATCGCGCTCCAAAAGAAAATCGTCCATGTGCGCCCATTGGTTAATGCGCGCGACCTTCAATAGCCACTACAATAGCCAGTAAACCTGCCCTATGAAGCGGACCGTCTTCGCTTATCGCTAGCCGCGCGGATTGACCAATGAGATACGACTATTTGTTCCCTAGGAGTTCGACTCGTGGAACGGAGTATAGTTAGAGCTGAGATTTCCGCACTTAAGTCTCATAGTTGGGCCATTGTACGTAGCAAGCACTAATGTACGTGAACACCTCAGACACTAGAGATTTCCTCACGATATTTTCCTTCGCTGTTAGCGAGTGGTATTGCTACATACTACAACACATTACAATATTGTACGTGGCTTGGAAATCAGGCATTGGTACATACCGTGGTTCGAACCCTTGACCTCCTGAATGTGAGGCCGGCGTTCTACCACTGCACTACCACCCCTCTATGGCCTCTCCGATCCCATCATTTGCACGCTTTTTATACGGTTTTTTTTTCAGGCGCAACATAAATGCAAAATGTTAAACTTTCGTCTGTTCTTCTGTCTCCGCTCCAGCTCTGGTCTGCGCTCCATGTTGTGCGCTGGGCCCCGGAGATAACAACACCTATCGGTTATTAACTGGCCGCAGCAAGCGGACGTTGCAAAATGAATCTTTTTACACACACTGGGATGTTTTTGTTGTACACAGTCGAAGAGTAAGGTTTCCCTATACAAATGCCGGCGCGGTGTCGACGATAAGAGTTTTTGTAAGGTCTTTTTTTGTCCACGAAATTAACAATTAATGTATATTCTTTGAGAGTTAAAGAAATCTGGATGAAGTGAAGTGGAAATTGACACCTATCTCCAGACCCATTGCTACTGCTGTTTTAAAAGTAGGTAAAAACTCTCCTCTGGATATACCTATAAAATATCTATGGATATTCTTCTCTTTGGAATACACAGCGGTGGTAGCCTAGTGGGTAGAACATCGGACTCGGAAGCGAGAGACCCAGGTTCAAACCCCCGTGCGGGCATGTACCTATGGCTTGGTTTTCTAAGTTATGTACATTTGTGACTTCACAATAGTAGCAATACCACTCGCTTACGGTGAAGGAAAACATCGTGAGGAAACCTGAGTGTCTGAGCTATTCCCATACCTCAGCGCTTGAAATCGCCAATCCGCGGTGGGCACGCGTGGTGATTAAGCCCATACTCTCTCCCTGAGAGAAGGCCTGTGCCCCACAGTGGGACGTATATATGCTGCTTATGTTCTTTGGAATATTGTGGCTTTTTTTCAACAACGTATGACAAACAAATATATTTCATTCATATTTATTGTTTCAAAGGCTGGAAACAAACAAAAAGTCTCCTCGCTCATATGTCAGACTTTACCTCACGTTTATTTATGTCTATGTGTAGTGCGTAACTGTGCCAATAGAACCACGTTGTGTCCACATGTCCTGCGTAAATAACTTATATTTGACTTCAACAAATAAATAAGCCCTGGAAAAGTACTCTTTAAATTATTCGAAAATCCCTTTGGCATTGGTGCCTCTAAAATGAGATATTAAATATCTTATTAACTTAATTCCGGATTCACTTACTTGCTTAAATATCCCGGGGTTAACCGGTTAAACCTGGAGTTACCATGGTTACCATGATAATTTGACACTGGGTAAACCCGTTAAACCGTTATAACGGGTTTACCCCGGGTTAGTGGGATGATGGAAGTGGCGCTTAGTGGCCAGTAAAAAAAATAGAATGCGGCGTTTAATATAACTTAGTGCGGGAAACTATCCGAAATAAGTACAGCACGTTTGAGATCGACGACAATTCAATTTATTGATTCAGTAATTACACGTCTTTCTGTGTCAGAGGATAGACTAGGTCTGCCGGCTTGACCGTTGGAAGCCCAGGTCCACCGGAAGATCTAGCCTTTTGCAAAATAGGTTAAACATCATAGGTTCTTGACATTTCTGCTGGAACTTGGGTAAGTACATCTAAAGATTTGACTCATGACGTTTCGCCGGATGTAGCGACATATAAAATAATTTAACGCAATTTAATAAATAATATAGAAATTATCAGGAATTTACACAATATAGGAAGTGAACTCTAGCATTAGTAAATTTTTTCCGCAAGGTCTCAACATCATTGATGTTACATCTGTTGCAGATGATTTATGCAGCGTTCTTGGGGCATTTACGCTTGTGACTAAAAAGTACTGTTCGAGAGAGAACTCCCCGTTCGCATACTCGGCATGTGTAGCCGGCAGGCCCCTGCCGGTCGGAGTTAAGGCCTGCAAGGTCTATCATCATCAGCCATTCGACGCCCACTGCAGGACATAGGTCTCCTTCATGGCTTTCCCAACCATGAAGAGTTTTGCCATAATCGCCACGCTTGGCAGGCGGGTTGGCGATCGCAGTATGCTGTTGGAATCTCAGAAAGACGCTGCTGCCCGTCTCCTGGTAATGTATTTCCTTAGTCGCCTTCTACGACATCCACGGAAGGAAATGGAGTGACGCTATTCTTACTCCGGCGCCACACGGACAGTCTCTAGGTCTATAGTCTATAGTAGGGACCATTGCATCAACAACTGTGTCCTGGAAAGAAATACCAATTATGTAAATTGGTATTTCTTTCCAGGACACAGTCGAAAGCTATTTCAAAATAATGGAACTAGCATAAATAATACTACTTGGGACTCCAGCAATAAAAACACATTCCACCACAAAATAATTTCTTAGACTATAAATTTATAAGCTAATTTATTTATGGACAAGATTAACAAGGACCGGCGAGGTTGGCGTGACGGTGAAGAGGCCTATGCCCAACAGTGGGCGTCTTTCATGGGCTGTATAGATAGATAGATAGAAATGTATAAGCTGTCCACTCCTTTGTCATCGATATGCTAAGAAGTAACAAAACTATACTAATATATATACTAATTTGCAAATTTTTAAAGATAGAGTGGACATAGAATAAACAAGTATTTATAGCTTAGTGTTGGTTTTCTTATGCGGAGGATCTGCCCCGCCCTTCATTTTATAGTTACTAAAAGTAAATTTTAAGTTACAAGTAGCAAAAGACTTAATTTATAATAAATAGTGCAAACCCTTTATTTCGAAGACTAAGTTAAAGTTGGAAACATCTGTTTTAAAGTGCGGCGCACTGGGTCAAGCTTTATCTTGCGACCTAGACGCTGAGGGTGGCGGTTATCTCATTATTTTTTTTATTTTTTTACTAACATAGTGGTAAAGATTTTTTGGTACTAACGATTCAAGCTGCTGCTTTGATGCCTAGGACAATGGCGACGAGGAAACATCAAGCTCCGCAACTGGCGGGTGCAGGAATCCTCAGCAGTTGCCGGTGCCCGCCTCCCCAGCATCATCACCAGCCATTTGACGCCCAATGCAAGACATAGGCCTCCCTCACGTTTTCCAAGCTTCCCGGTCTTGTGCCGCCCGCATCCAGTGATTCCCCGCCACCGTAACCAGGTCGTCAGACCATCTGGTGGGGGGCTGCCCACGCTACGTCGTCCGGTCCGCGGTCGACACGTCAGGACTTTTCGCCCCAACGGCCCGAGCTATGTGCCCCGCCCACTGCCACGTCAACTGAGCAATGGGGAACTTGCGTCTAACTTAGATTGGAGTGACATTGCTTTTATACCATAGAAATCATATGAAAACTTGGAAACATTTGAAAATAAAACAATAAAAATATTGTTTTCGGGGTTTTCGGGGTCACAAAATGTGCGAAAAATAAAGTTGCTCTAATAACATAAAACTTATCAAATTTCTTTTTGTCATTGAACTCTAAACATTTTCTTATACGGGTGTATTATATGCTTATAAAAACATTATTTTACGAGGTAACTCAAATATTGATAAACGCTTCATACATTAGAGGCGTTACGTCAGAGAGTGACGTCATAGTCTAAGGTCGATTTGTATGGCGCGTTTTAGTACCACGTGACTGTATTGACTGCGACTGGTTATATAATATTATTAGTCGCAAAGAAACAAAACATAAACATAAACATTTACATATAGGCACATACATTGCTTCTTGCCCCACACTAGGATACCCTGTATCGTGGAAACCAGAAACAACGACGTCACAAACATATGTAACCATCCAATACCACGTTTATTTATCTTGGTTTTTCTGCGGATCTCCTCATTCCTGATTCGATCACGCAGTGAAACTCCTAACATAGCTCTCTCCATTGCTCGTTGGGCGACCTTGAGCCTTCTTGTGAGGCCGCTAATAATATTAGCATTTCTTATTACTTGACATTGTAATTGGTAACGTTATAATTGACTTTTTTATGATCTGATTGACTGATAGTTATATCAAAATTCTGTGAATGAACTTATATTTCATGAAACTATAGATCTCGGTCTGAAATAAATAATTTCCTTTCTTTTCATCAAAGAGCATTTATACACACCCCATTTTATTTCTTTCTTCTTCTGTATAACTGTTAAAACACTATGTAGGGCTGAACAACATGAAAAAAAAGGTTTGAAAGGTTTGTGAACGCCTCGTTTTCTCTGGAAACCGCAGCTACCCAAACTTGAGAAAAGTCCGCACACAAATGAATGCATCCTGGTTCATTGAGTACAGTCGGTGCCATATCAAATGTCCGTGTGGCGCCGGATTAAGAATAGCGTCACTCCATTTCCTTCCGTGGATGTCGTAGTAGGCGACTAATCAATTACCAGGAGACGGGCAGCAGCGTCTTCCTGAGATTCTAACCGCATACTGCGATCGCCAACCCGCCTGCCAACCGTGGCGATTATGGTCGAACCCCTCATGGTTATGAAAACCACGAAGGAGGCCTATGTCCTGCAGTGGGCGTCAAATGGCTGATGATGATGATGACTCTACACAGTTATGTTACGGGCGACTTTGCAACAAAAATGTAAAGGTAGACCTGTCGACTGTTCAGATAGCATGACGGCATGAGTGGCGCTTTTTGTCGCGCTGTAATGTGACAACTGAAGATAGAAATAATAGAAAGAAGGAATATATTTACGCGGGTCGCGCTTTTTGTGGCGCTATAATGTGACAATTGAAGAAAGAAATAATAGAAAGAAGGAATACTTTAAAAACTTATTTAGAGGCTAAAAATTCCACCCATGCCGGCAATGTGTGGAATTTTTTGCCTCCAAATAGGTTTTGAAAATCGTCCTCAGCACGGGTTAGTGCAACAAAAAGAATATAAGAGGGAATATGTTTATTTATAAGGCCACAAAAACAACATTAATTTGACAATTTAATGTATTGGAAAGTCGCGTTCATTTTACTTATTATTGGAAACTAGCTATCGATTTATGTCTGAAACAGAATATTTATCAAGTTTTAATATTGTAGAAAAGGTAACTGAACCCTTTCCATTGACGCATTGATTGATAACCTACAAGCATTCGACCAGCTTTTTTGTACACAAAACATCGCTTTAGCTGTATTATCCTCTGCGCTTCAGCTTACAAATAAAATAAAACACAAGCAAATAAACGCCCTCTGGTGGTTCAATTTCGCGATCGAACAGTTCTCTATTCAAAACAGGGCGTTAGCACAAAAAAGCTGATGTGATCCACTAGCTAGAAGGTTCGTTGGACAAAAGTAGCAGTATACAAACGTGATGGTACTAGAAGCCCTACCCTTAGTCCTAGCCAGTTTCCTAAAAAAACTGCTAAGATTGGTACCAATGTTATCCGGGATGTCATAGGCTTAAGACGCACGGAAAGAACGTGGGACGACGACGCGGAAAAGACGTGTCGTCTTTCCAATTTCCTTTCATACAAAATATACTCAAGGGACGGGACGAAGCCCACACAGAAGAAAAGGGGCGAGGGCGCGAACTCTATGCAATGCGTCGTGTCTTTTCCGCGCCCTCGACCCTTCTGTGTGGCCATGGCCATAGGGTTTCTGACAACAACACGCTTCTAAATAACATAAATTCACGCCTGTATCCCAGAGTGGTAAGCAGAGAATAAGGTTTGCCGCTTGCTACGACCCTAACAAACCTCTTTCTTCTTTTTGCTTCTAAATTAAAGGTTATCGAAATAAAAAACCGGCCAAGTGTAAGTCGGACTCACGCACTAAGGGTTCTGTACCATTATCTATACAACATAAGACACAAAGATCGAGAAACATTATTAAATATTTATTTTATTTTAATTTAATTATTAATTTTTAAAGAAAATATAGAACTATATTCTACAAATATTTAAAGCGTCTACCTGTTGCCGTTATTAATATCGAGCAAAAAACGGCAAAAAATTACGTTTGCTGTATGGGAGTCCCCCTTACATTTTAAGTATTTGTTGTTATAGCGGCAACAGAAATACATCATCTGTGAAAATTTCAACTGTCTAGCTATCACGGTTCATGAGATACAGCCAGGTGACAGACAGATGTCTATGTAGACGGAACCCTAAAAACGGACAATCCTTACTAATATTGTAAACGTGAAAATTTTTATGTATGGAAGGATGTTTGTTACTCTTTTACGCAAAAACGGCTGAACGGATCCGGATGAAATTATGCACAGAGATAGATTATAGTCTGGATTAGCCCATAAGCTATTTTTCATCCCGGAAAAATACACATCAAAATTACTACGCGAACGAAGTCGCGGGCAACAGCTAGTTAATAATAATATTTTCCACACAATACAATCACTTGTTTGGTCCCAAATTATACAATCAAAAAACAAATTGACATACTAAACCCTAATAAGAACAACACTCCGTTTTAGGTAGTTGTATAATATAGAGAAGAAGTATGTGTTGATTTTTTCTCAATCTTTCAGACCAACTTCGTGAACCTTAGTTTTCGGTTTACAAGCTAGATTGAAGCGCTGTCTGTTGAAGAATACCTTCTGCGTCTTATCTGGTCTATGGTCACGCGGCACGTCGGGTTAATGACCCGATGACGTTTAGCCAAATTAAGGACGCCATGTTTTATTACTTGTTGCCTCTACGCCATGATAAAACCTTACACGTGTGAGGATAAGAGTCAGTTTTGAATTACTCACGTGCTAAGCGTGTGTGCTAGTAAGTGCAGGGTTCATGAGCGGTCTCCAGGGACTATGCGGGCCTGTCCAATATACGTAATGACTGTGCTACAATGTTTTTTGCAATAAAAACGAATGACACTCTAGCGTAAAGCTTTAATCTTCACGACTCTTAGATAAAACAACGTAAGCAGTTTAATTAACTTTTTATACCAATATATCGAGCTAATATGGGTCGAAGAGCCGGTAAAGTACGCTCCAAGAGGTCGTAAGTCGACCAAATTTTAATATGCATTGTTTATGTACAAGAATAATATAGCTATAATATAAGTAAATAATATATAGAGATAGAGCGCTCCGCCAACAAACTGCTACGCAGTTTGGCGAAATTGTGTACTACATTAAGGTTTGTTATTTTTTATAATAAATAAAAAAACAATAGGGGAAACCGGCGTGCGTGTATGCTGCGACTAACGAATGTTGATGAAGCTAAAGAGAATTTTTCAGGATCGTAGAAAGTGGAAACCCCTGGTATCTGCCTACCCCTCCGTGATACAAGCGTGACGTGAGTTTATGAATGTAAGTTGCATAGAGAGAATAAGGGAATTGTTGCAAGATTAATGTTGTGCTTATTTACATATTATGTACTTATTTCTTTTTTATTCCACATTAATCTGCAAAAAACCAGAAAATAAAGAATGTACATATTATGTACTTTTTTTTCTCTTATGTTTTCAGATAGGTCTTTTTTTCAGGTTGTGCAATAACAAAATAATGTCTATCTACATTCTCGTTTAATTTGGTCGCATGTTATCAGTGTAATTAAAATCGTAATTTTACTACCGCACCACTATTTATGGTGTGTAGTGGCTACACGTGAAACTTAAATCGACGCAATTATTTGGCTCGTGGTCGCGTGAACGACAATATTAGACCGGCGCGGCGGGCAGTTTCCGTAAAAACACGCATAAATCACAGGAGCACCCTAACTAATTAAGGGTTAATACATACAAAAGTTGGCATCCGAATACAGAGAGAATGTAAGCACTACGTTTATCCGAATAGAGGGTAGTGGGAGTTTCGCAACCCTTTGCAACTAGGGAAACAGGCATTGCTTTGAAAGTGTACCAAATTCAAAATTATTTATTTTTCTAATCTTATCTGACAGTTAACTTTTTCTCGCCAGCCAGCTTGAATAAAAAGCGAACCCGTAAATCATAGCCGCCACTCGCAAGTTCAACGGCCATAATTGAAAAAGTTAAAACTTTATACATCGAGATCAGAAAAGGCGAATTATTAAACCAATTAAAAGTTGGCAACATTAAGTGAATCAACGCACAACAAATTTCACTCGGAAAAGTTACCGCCCTTTCTCCCTGATTTCATTTGATACGGGGCAGGCGGGCTTGGCACACATTTCAATTTCATTTGTTCCGAAACGCACTTCATTAAAAACATATTTTAATTGAAATAAAACATCAGACCATCTGGTGGGGGGCCTGCCCACTCTGCGTCATCCGGTCCGCGGTCGTCAGGTCAGAACTTTTCGCCCCAACGGCCTGGGCTTAGATTCTGTTAATGCATTGTAGTAACATGACAACTGCATGAACATGGCGGTTTTCATTTCATGGCTGCTTTAAGTCTACGCGGGCACACCCATCAAACCTTCTAGGCGTCAATGGTACGAAAAAACACGTCACGTGACCCGACAGTGTACCTGTCATTATACTACAATGCACTAACAGAATCGAGGCCCAGGTTACGGTGGCGGGGAGTGGCTGGATGCGGGCGGTACAAGACCGGGAAGCTTGGAAAACCATGTGGGAGGCCTATGTCATGCAGTGGGCGTCAAATGGCTGATGATGATGAAATAAGACCATGATTAATTTATTTTTAAAATCTCGCAATAAAAATCAGAATGCCCAAAATGCATAAAAGAAGATATATCCGTAAAGCTTTTCTATAAATTTTGGTCTTACCATGATTAATTTATTTTTGGAATCTCGCAATAAAAATCAGAATGCCCAAAATGCATAAAAGAAGATATATCCGTAAAGCCTTTCTATAAATTTTAATATTCCTATTCTGTTTGTGAATAAACAGATCGGGGTAGCGAATACGGTTTAGATTACACGTATTATTGCAGGTAGTGGCAGAAGCTGGATAAAAAATTCATTATTAAAACCGTTGCCAAATCAACCGAAAACTAGTCTTAAGATCTACGCCCCTTAGTCGCGAATCGTCTGCGGGTGCCGCCGACTCATTTTCCGTCGACATTGAATATTCTGCTATGTTTGAAGGAAAAACAAAGTGTTAAATTGCGTGGGGACTGTGCCTTTGAGTCGGCGTGGTTTTTTTTCAGTTTCACCTTTGGTGCGCGGTGTTAGGGTGGATATTTCCCTGGTGAGTCGCCGGGGGTGGGTTGCCCGTATTACGGGAGACATGTAGACCGGATGTGGGTCAAGTACTGGGAACAAAAGTGTGAGTGTTGCGATGCGCCCGGGGCGTGTGACGACTTGCATGGATGCTACACAAACAAACATTAGAGAAGCAAAATAATAGCTGTACAGTTAGTTAGATTAGATTGTATTGTTATGTGATTCATATCCACGCACTTTGGGCGCTCTATTCTGTTAAGACAAATGTACAAAATTAGTGCAAAGTCACTGGCTTTCAAGTAATCTTTGTAGTAAATTAACGCCGCAAAGATTCGACCCGTTTGTGCAGGCTAACTTGAAACGGCAATGGAATAACATAATATGTGAAAGGCAGTGCAATAACAATGGATTGTCACAATGAGAATTATAACAATAAGTTGATTCCTCACTAAAGAGATTATGTCAATAAGACACATTGTTAAACTTGTCCTCAGCACGGTTAGTGCAACAAACACTTACTGAAAAACAACGTGATACAAATAAAGAAAAGTATTTAAAAAATATATTTCGCGATTTTTTGTACGACTCCGCACGAGTCACTATAAAAAAACAACCGTATCGCCTCAAGCGTGTCGTTGAACTTTGAAGAGTTCCTCAGATTTCTTCAGGATCCCATCATCAGATCCTGACTTGTTGACTATGGGACCATCTGTAAAGTCTACCCTTTAAAAAAAAAAAAGCCGAAACGGTCCAGGCGTCTTCGAGTAATCGGGACATACCTTATTATGTCATTATAACCTTACCTTACATAAAACAAAAAAAAAGATCCCGACATATTGAGGACCTCCTCCTTTTTTTGAAGTCGGTAAATGTAGCCGATGCGGTGTTATGTCAGGTTGTGTGTGTCTGTGTATAATATAATGTAGGTATGTGTGCGTTTATAACATTGCACACACAATATAGCAGAAAGTCATTAAAAAGTCGAAGTTGAAAGTCATTCGTATGTTGCACTTGTCAGGTACAAACGCATGGTATACTAGCATGACATCATAAGACAGCTAGACATTCACAAAATACCTTCAACAATGGACATAGCTGTTTATGAAATTCCAATACAACAGAACCTCTTCCCTTCCCTGATTAAATCTTTACTCGGCCGGTGCGCCAGCTAGCGGCGGGTTTATTGCATTTCTGAGATTCCTCTGCACTGGACACTGGTTCGCACAGCGGTATGGTTTGTCCACGCCAAATTGAAGAAATCTTATGTATACTCCGAACAAAGAGCACTTCCCTTAGACGTAAACAATTTTTTTTTAATACCAGGTGGCCACGAACAGGAAGGAGTAGAAAGGTAGAATGGACTCTCTGACAAATTCTAAACAATTTCGAAACATTATATATTTATTATACATTATATTTTACCGCATTGCAACTATTATGGGCTCGTAGAGCGGAGTATATTCTTCCCAAGATTTTAAACGATCTATAGAACTTATTAAAGAAATCATGTGAAACAAATAAGTGCCGAAATGCCCTAAAACAATACTTCTTAAGTTAATTTTAAGCAAAGACTAATAAAAGTTTTTTTTGTAGGTAATGTGTATTTTGTATCTTGAATAAATAATTTAAAAAAAGTCACTCTTTTTAAAGTTATTTTTTATCCATTCTTCTTCTTAAAGTGCCTCTTCATCACTGGAAGTTGGCAGTCAGCTCTTTACAACGGTCTCTGTTCAACGTAATTCTGAACTATTACAATATGAGGACCCCAATGCAATTTTGAATCGATTGTGATGCCTAGAAAAACGGTATCTTCTACAAATTCTAGTTTTTATTTTCCGAGCACAATGTTGTTTTCAACTAATCTTACGTTTGGTAAGGTAAACTTTATACATTTTGTCTTAACACCGGTCCATTCTTTAATGTTACACAACCATGACACCTTTCTCCTGACCGGTCTTCTCTTTCCTTCCACCTTGCCCATCAAAATGGTCTGCAGCAAAGGAGAGGTAGGTTGAGACCAGGATTGCCACGATCCTGGAAAGCCTGTTTCGCTTCATCAACTTTCTTTTTGCATGGACGCACGCTGGTTTCTTTCGCTGCATGGACGCACGCCGGTTTCGAGTATTTTTTATCTTGCCGTTCGCTAATACATTCCCTATTTGGTTGAAGTATACCCGCCAAATGAAGTATGTTCTTTTTATGTTTTTTTATGCGGATTATTAACTAATCGTAGACTTTATAGTCTACTAATAATCTCTAGAAATTCGTAGTCTTTTGAAGATAGCTCTTAGCTTTCAACGAAAGTTGTTTAAGCATATTTTTTGCAATTCCTTCATTCAGCAGCTATGTTCTACATTTTGTGTCCGCAATTTCATAGCGGCAGTATGCATATTCTGGAGGTAAATTCCTCTCGGTTGGACAACTTTATGCTCTAATTCCAAAGTTTATTTAGCTGACCAGGTGTGTTGGACTGTTAAAATACTAATAACAATTTTGCAGTGAGCAAGTTTATATTGCATTCAGAGTGTGTTCAAAGATAGTTTCTTTGAGCATAATGTTTGATGTTAGAAATGCTGTGACATGTTGGGGAGTGATGGAAATATATTCTGTTAGAAATAATATTTAATTAGGTATACAGGGTGGCTCATTTAGAGAAGTCGGTGTGGGAAAGTCTGAAACTGTAAGACATACGAAGATCTGTTCTTAGGCAACATGTCATCGACTTCTAAGAAAAACTGCATTCATGCAGGTTTTTTTAAATGTATGAATGCAGTTTACTTTTTACTAAATTCGATGACATGGTTCCCAAGAACAGATCTTCGTATGTCTTATAGTTTCAGACTTTGCCATACTGACCGATCTAAATGAGCCACCGTGTATAGGAGCGGTCGCATTGGTCGAATACCGTAGGTTCTAGGTTCCATACCGTCATGTACCAGTCATTTTTTATGACCTATTGCTAACCGTGAAGAAAAACTTTTTGAGGAAACCTGAGTATCTAAGGCGTTCACGTACCTCAGCGCCTGAAATTGGCAATCTGCGGTTTGCAAGTGCGGTGATTAAGTTCATACTAATTTTCTGAGAGAATGCTTGTGACAAGGAAGTATCTGAGCTGCATATAGGTAGGTAGATGCAAACAACAGCACAATGATGTGGTTATCCGGAGTCTATGCTGTTAAGATTAAACAGCTATTGTGTCTTCTGTAGTGCATAAGACCGAAGTTAGAGCATTATAGTCCTCGCTGACAAACTGCATTAACAGTTTGGCAAATGTGTGTGATTATCAATTTTCACGTTTTCTTATAAATATAAAATAAAATAATGTAGCTAAAAGAGCTAAGAATTATGCTTAAATAGCAGTTAGCTAGGCTGAAGTGGAATTAGGCAGGCCACGTAAGCCGTATGGACCCGGACAGTCGGGCGAAAATTGCGGCTGACTTGGTTCCATGTGACGGATACCAAACAGGGCCGACCCAAGCGGAGATGGCAGGACGACCTCACGACCTTTCTACTGGGTTGGCAGTTGGTGACAACTAATGGGGAGAAATGCAGATCTAAAGGGGAAGCCTTTGCCCAGCAGTGGAACACAATCGAGGCTTGAAAAAAGCAGTAAGATAGGACGTTGACTCAGTTAACCGACAAGCTGAAGCCTCAAAACAAGGTTTCGCCTGGCAACTGCACGCTTTCGTTTTCTGTCCCGTTCCAAGGCAACACATTCATTACATCTTAACGGGGTGAAAATATGAATTTCTGCACATTACTCGCGAAGGGTTTAGAGGCTATAAATATGGCTGTATCTCGCGATCTCGTCGTCTTATAATCACGCCGTTCATCTTATAACGCTACATTAACTACGGCGCGCCAACATCTTGAAATATTCCTTCAGAACCTTCTTATTAATGTGACCAGTGAAAGTGTATGTTTGTAATGTCCCTGATGGTTGTAGGAAGAAATTAATTTAATAAGGCTGTATGCCAACTGTACTGTACTTTTTATATTTTTTATATACACTTTATATATTTTAGAGGGAATTCCTGGTGTACAATTAAGTATATTCAAAGAATATCAATTATTATTAGTATCTATTTATCGGAGTCAGTTGCTGAGTATGCAAAAACCCAACTAATATTATTAATGTAAAAGTTTGTGAAGATGTTTGGAGGTTTGGATATTTGGATGTTTGTTACTCAATCACGCAATAACTGCTGAAGGGATTTACATGAAACTTGGCATACAGATAGAACAAAGACCTGAATTAAGACATAGCATACTTGGTTATGAAAACCACGAAGGAGGCCTATGTCCTGCAGTGGGCGTCAAATGGATGATGATGATGATGATACTTGATATCCCAGTAATGCGTTCCCGTGGGATAATATTTATTATAAGTTTAAAATAGATGGCGTTGTGCGAGCGAACGTTGTGTTTTAAAAATAGATGGCGTTGTGCGAGAATCGTATAAACAGATTCTGTGGCGGTACGAAGTTCACCAAGACAGCTGCCAGTTGTGAAATATAATAATAATAATACCTACTATAATTGCCACCGAATACCGCGTGCGACCAGTGCAAGAGCAATATTATTATGTTTGTTTGGTGCCTTTTAGTTCGTGAAGGTAATGATTTAATTTAATTTATTCAATTTTGATATTATTATTATTTTTTTATTGTGATTATGTTGTGTGTGACGGTAACGGTAAAGGAAAACATCTTGAGGAAACCTGAGTGTCTGAGCTATTTACATACCTCAGCGGTTGAAATCGCCAATCCGCGGTGGGCACACGTGGTGATTAAGCCCATAATTTCTCTCTGAGAGAAGGCCTGTGCCCTACAGTGGGACGTATATAGACTGCTTATGATTATGATGATGTTGTGTGTAAGTTATTATTATTATATTTTGTAGGTGATGATGACGTCGTGAACGAAACGTAAAGTAATTACAGTGGAAAAAACTTTACGCAGAGTACTACATCAACTCTCATGGCTTAACCAAGTGGAGCTACGGGCAAAAGCTCGCCTCGGAATGTTCCCCCAGCTGATAATATTAAGATTCATTAAACTTTGTTCTAAGTTTTTATCTTGTGAAAGAATGAAAGTAGACGCAAGTGCATTTTTGCTTGGCTTGTGATCCAGTTGACTGCAAATGGAAGAAAAAAAGAAAACTTAACTTTTTTTCATTGTAGCAGACTACCAGGACTACTTTAATACTGTTCCCAGTTTTGTTTGAAAAAAAAATAATAAAAATAAAATAAAGAAGACAGGAAACTTATAGAACATAACATAACAATCACTCACTTCGGAACATAACAACCCCGGAAGGGTAGACAGAGACCGGGGTTTATCGTTTATCACTGATAAAACCTCTTTAGGTTCAACGACATTCATTCACTAGGAAACTTATAGTAGGCCTATGCCTTTGTAGATCGATGATCAAGTATTTTTGTTTTGAGACTTTATTGGCGATGTTTTCTTCATTTTCAGAGCAGCCATCAATCATATTAGATTTTCCGCCCAACTAACCGATCAAGAAAATACCGACTCTTCTAACTAACTCAGTCGCTTTTCCCTCAACAACCTAAAAGTTGTCTGTCTGGCCAGTGTTCCCATTCACTTCATTAAATTTATCCTAAAACTTCATCGCGCTGATTTGATATTCAATTTGACGCCTGCAAGGGCGCTGTAAATTTTTTATGGCGCATAAAAGCGCGTCTGTTGGCTGAACCTCTCGCGTCGTATTTTCGGGTTCCACTAGAGAGGTTTCTTGTCTTAGCAGGGCTACGGAACCAAGCAAAAAAATGTGGTTCACTCAAGCGTTCGAAAGTGAATTTAGAGTAATATCTGTAGGGAAATATATTTTGCAACAATATACCACGGTTTGTCGAAAGTATTTAATTTCATAAGATGGAATATCAAGACTAACAATCATCATCATCATCATCAACCATTTGACGCCCACTGCAGGACATAGGCCTCCTTCGTGGTTTTTATAACCATGAAGGGTTTTCCCATAATCGCCACGCTTGGCAGGCGGGTTGGCGATCGCAGTATGCGGTTGGAATACTCAGGAAGACGCTGCTGCCCGTCTCCTGGTAAGTGATTTCCTTAGTCGCCTTCTACGACATCCACGGAAGGAAATGGAGTGACGTTATTCTTAATCCGGCGCTACACGCCGCCGGCACCAACAATCATATTTTTTAAAATTTTTAGGGTTCCGTACCTCAAAAGGAAAAAACGGAACCCTTATAGGATCACTTTGTGCTCCGTCCGTCCGTCCGTCCATCTTTCTGTCAAGACCCGATCTCGAGAACACGTGGAGGTATCAAGTTGAAATTAAAACTGCTTTAAGGATAAACAATTTGGATTTCCTTGCTGTGTTAAAGTCAAAAGTCATATAGTATTATATTGTTTCGTTATGCGGTATGTGGCCTCTTAGCTTGCTTTATTTGAACATACTTTGTATGTAGAAATAAAGAATTAGCGTGACAGAAACAAACAAGTCACACGTCGTTACGGCTTGTTTAATTGTACGCTTTGCTCAATTAACAACCCTTGTGAGAATTCATTAAAGTTCATTATTAACTTTGCGATGTGTCACCGACATACACTGGAAAGTGATGCTTATTTACAAGCGCAGACATTATATATCAGCATAACACTGAAGTTCCAGAGACAAAATGTGAGTCGAAGAAGTTTCAACACAAATTTTTAAAAAGAAAATAAAGCGTGAGAAAGTAACAATGGCCAGCATGCAGACACTTTTTTACACCGAAAAGGTTTTGTTTTCCATTAAAGACTCTCAAGACAGTGACAATGGCCTGTGAAAATTATGCACAGAAAAGAAAAATAAATAAGTAACGCTGGCTGGTTACGTTTAAAGTAAAAAAGAAAGGCGTTGAATATAATAAAGTTAGCACGTAAGGTCGTAGGTCTGCTTTCGTAATTCGAGCCCTTTTCTAGGTGAATGCGAGGGTAGACGGGGAATTTTCCCCGCTCATTATCGCCTTCCGGTCGACGTGGAGCGGGGCCATCTCAAGTGAAGTGAAAAAAGACAGTTGAAAATAAAAAGGAAATAAAACCCTTATGTGATCGAAGAGCGGTTTTTTTCAGAGTGAAATTATGGGTGAATTAAGAGGGGTTAAAATATATCTAAGTACATTGGTACGTAGTATTTGCAGGGCGAAATTTTATGCAATGTGGTTATGAGAGGAATAACTAAAAATGTACACTAAACTCGTAGGCTTACGTAAGTAAATGAAAGGGAGTGCTTTTTTATTATTGAAAATAAACTAAGTGCAAAGATTCGTAGCGACCAATATCACATACAAAAAAAAAATACTTTAGCAACTACATTTTTGTTCCCAAAAATATACTTTTGAGGTAGTACATTGACATAATTAGTAAATAAAAAGAAACGGAATCCCGTTTCTTTTCTACACATCACAGACAGCATGCTTTCACAATAATTCCATGTAAAAAAATCTCTACGGAAACAACAGTTCCGAGACACAAAAGAAAACAAATTACATCAGCAATATCAATAAAAAGTCCTCAAACCTGCCAAAATTCGGTTCACCTGCCATTCAGTTCGCCATTTGCACCAAAAGATACATCCGAGCACCAGCATTGTATAAAGATGGAGATACATTCCGTGCATTTCGCGAGCAGTTCCCTTTTCATCCGAAACTTGAATAAAAATAGCACCTAAACTCACGAAGGCGGGAACAGGTACTAAATATTCGAAGGTTCTTCGACATTACTTTAAAGAAACTAACATTGTGCTAAACTGTGGTTATACTTATTGATGAGCCACCGAGAGCTTGGCAGTAAAAACTAGAGCACCAGAGCGGTTACTTTGCATGCGGTCAAATACCTGCTTTTAAAATAATGTAACAAAATGTAGAGAAGCTCGCGCGCATGAACGATTTTTTCATTCCACACACGCGTGAGGTTGTTGTAAGTGCCCGCAAGTGCGTTCAGTCAACAAAATAACGTTGATTGATATCACCAAGACGCAATGGCGATAACAAATGACAGCGTAGCTTTGGTTTTATACAAAAACGTCAATCCATTGACTTCATGATGTCTAACCCGTTGAAATATCTAAGTACTTCGCAATATGGTGGTCTGAAGGTGGCAGGTGCATAGATATTTTGCTGGGTAGTGCTGAACTCGCTCCGATTGGTTACACAATTGACAATCCTCGCTCACATTCTCACAATTGAATGTGGGGTCATGTTTTTAACTGTCACTGACTTCAGTAAGATTGCCTTTCGATGGAAAATTGTAGGTAATAAATTGAAATAGAAAGAGAATAAAAATACTTTTTACATACATACATTAACTCATGCCTGTATTCCACAGGGGTAGGCAGAGACCAGGTGCTTCCACTTGCCACGATCCTGACAGATCACCTTATTTTTTATCTTCAGGAATAAGAACAAAATATTAACTATATTGTTAGATTAACTTTATTTTTAGATGCAAGATTGTGTGATTATTGAGCCATCTATGACTAGAGCTTTGTTAAAAATTTATTCTTTGATACTATCCATTACATCACCAAATCTATTGATTAATATTTATTTTGTTATGATCATTCATCATCATCATCATCAGCCCTTTGACGTCCACTGCAGGACATAGACCATAGTTTTGCCATAATCGCCACGCTTGGCAGGCGGGTTGGCGATCATTATGGCGGGTTATGATAATTATTTACCCTATTATTACTATTATTAATCGATAAAGTTAATAAGTTACTAATTACAGAAAATAAAAACACGCATCATATCCACCAAAAGCTTCGTCCTTTGACTAGATGTCATGGAAGTAATTGTCAGATCGGATCGGACTCTCGACTGCAAAAGAAGCAGGCCCATTTGGCGCAGCTGTGCTGAAACGGGCTTCAATAAAAAGCCTTCGGCTGCCAAATCGCCCCTGAATATAAATCTCTACCTCGTCAGTTGCAGGGGTGACGTTACGAGCTATATGGAGCCGTTGCTATGTCATGTGGTGCTAAAAATGGCTATATCATTTCAGTTTTTACAACTTCCACTTGGCTTATTTGAAATTAAGAAGGTTTCATCTCCAATAAAACTCGGTTTACGAAAGAGAGACTGGGCAACTGTTGGAATATTGTCTACACAATAAAGACGCAAAAGTGACGTGAGTGAGAGGCAAAAGTTGCCCCATCCTTTTCTTCTAAGAAGCAGGTTTTAAGCAATAGCATAAAAAAATTTGGTTAGTATGTTACTCCAACAGATGGCACTCAACGCCAGTAAAAGAACGTCCGAAAGGCTTCTTAACATTTCCTATATCACGCTGAATAATTCTCGATAAAAATAACGATGGCAACGACAATTGTTATGTAATAGGAGCCTGCGATGTAACTAAAAGGAGAGAACGAGTCAGCTTACAGCGCTAGAATTTGACATGACACAAAACTAAGCGGTTCAAATTTTAACTGATTGAAAATGCTTTTGCAATAATGGAAAAATTACCGCGTAAGACACACATTGGTGCATTTTGCGTCTTGGTGATATCAATCAATGCTATTTTGTTTAGAAAAAAAATTGAGTAATGTGCGACGTTTATACATTTATCTAATGTTGACAGTATCTTTTTTTCTGTCGCTATGTTTCTAGTACTTAGATATTCTTTTTGTCTATGATCTCTCTTTGCCCTAAACTTGTAAAGGTAGTGTTGAGTTTTAAATAAAACAGCTTGATTAGTGGAAACCGCTGCATTTCATTTAAAATAACTTCAAAAATAATCTGACACAAACTTTAAACGACGCTGACATGAGAAATTTGCATTCTGGTTGGTCTGAAAAATTCATCCATAAAATAAACTCGGCTTACTCATAAACTCACGCCTCCACCCTAGTAGGGTAGGCAGAGACCAAGGTTTGGCACTTGCTCTTTGCACAAATCTGACAAACCTCTTTCGTTTCATTAACTAGTTGTTGCATCAGTCAGTTCGTATTCGTTCACTTCTGGACATAGGCCTCCCAAACCTCGCCACTTCTTTCCGTCCACGCTCGGCCACTGCCAGAATGCAAGCGTAGGCAGTCTGCCTCAGATCGTCGGTCCTACGCTGCATTTGCCACTTCGTGATCTACACTCGAGAACCTTATACTCGTAGAATCGAGAACTTAGCAGATTATCTTTTTGCGTCTCGCATATACCTACATCCCCAATTTACACGATGATGGGCTGTGAACCCCCTAAAAACAGAAATTTAAGTGTACAATAACAAACCGTACTATAACTCCCAATTTACGACACGGCGAGAGAGGCTCCGCCGCTGTTTAACCTTTCAAGCGGTCCGGAAGGTCCCAAGGATGTTCCATAAATTAATCTCCCATAAACGTCAAAGAGCAAAAGTTATCCCCGGTGTCTGTCCGTATTGATTTATACCCGGAAGGGTTAAATGGTGCCACGGTACAGTCGAATAAAAGCGGATGGAGTGATGAGGATGAATATATAAGACATTATTTTTTTATGTAGCCTATACTTAAACGTCCGGCAGTACATGGCGGGGTTCGAACTCCCGAATGCCGTTAGGCTACCACCGCTTATACTATTATACCACCGACTATACTAGTCGGACTTAAATTTCACAAGCATACACTTTAATTAGCTACTTGTAATTTGACGCAAAAAACTGACCAGCGCCTCTACCGATATTATTAGGTATCATGTCCACTGCGTTGAGATGAGATAAGATGAAATACTGTTAGCCAGAAAATAACGTTTTCCATCTTAAAGTGTACAAAGTATCAAAATATAATATTTAATCGGGAAAAACATTTATAAGGTAGGAAGTAGGTAGAAATGCATTTTGGGCGGGTTGAGAGCCATAGCAAATCAACGTGACTTAACAAGAGTTATCGAAAACGCTAGTTTGGTTTTTTGTTTTAAAATGGCACTTGTAAAATATCTCGCAATAACCTGGAATCTACTAGAAGAGCCATTAGTAGCCAGCCAGAGCGGTGCGTGCATGCCGCGGGTCCGCAAGTCATTGTTCTGATAGACGTTGAGATGACACGGTACAAATTGTTCGCGCTGCCTCGTTGGTCTAGCGTTAAGGCGCTTAGCTACCAGAGGTCGTGGGTTCGATTCCCACTGGGGGCCGCCGTACATTTGTACAAATGGCCTCAGTCTGGGTGTATTTTAATGTTTGTGACGTCCTTGCCTGGTTACCATAGTACAGGGTATCCTAGTTTGGGACCAGGTCAAGTGATTGTATTGCGTGGACGTTATTATTAT
Organism: Yponomeuta evonymella; assembly: GCA_963969515.1. NCBI lineage: Eukaryota > Metazoa > Arthropoda > Insecta > Lepidoptera > Yponomeutidae > Yponomeuta > Yponomeuta evonymella. The sequence goes on along the minus strand of OZ018360.1, from coordinate 11,035,447 downwards.
TATTTATTTTTTTAAACAATAGTTCTCAAGTCCATTTTTGTTATTGACATTTTTTACTACTAATAACGTAACCGCGGCTTTTACACCATCCAGATTTCAGTGTGTATATATTTTGGAGACCGTTTACAAACCTGATTGCTCCAAAATGGATTTTCGATCTTAACAATTCTGCAGAGCCAATGGATAACATGATGTTATATTTGCGACATAGTTACGTTTTTCCCAGACTGTACCGAACAAAAACACTGAAACACCTTCAAATAAATAATATAAACCTTTTGAAAAGTCAATGAAAGAGAAATGATTAGCGTAGCCCCACCCGCCGTGTTGAAACTGATTCCGATTATTTCGCAGTAAATTACGTACTCAACGCTTAAGCTTCGTCTAATTCAATTTAATGTTCCCCTAACGTAAACAAAACGTTATCAAAATATTCTGAAAATCTTAAGTGGCAACCCGAGGCCTGTTTCATAAAACTGCAATTTATAGTTTACTATGACACTTGGTTGTTTATGGCCAAGTCAATTAACCCACAGTTAACAACCCGCCCATTGCCAAGTCAATTACATTAGCAAGTAGGAACACTGCTATTCAATGTACATCAAATAGTAATACTAAAACATTAATTGTAGTTTTGTGAAACGCGGTCCGATTGTAAATAGCGCCACCATAGAAACAAAACATCGCTAATCTTAAAAATATTTTTTGTAAAAATTTTAAATCATAAAACTATTTTGTAGTTGTAGAAGTTTGTATCAATAACCAAGGTCTTTAAAGGATTTCTGCTAAATACGGCCGTTTTTGGCAAAAATGCTTTAAAGTCGTAGGGTCTGGCACCTAGTTTCTAGGCTGTAGGTTCTAAAAATAAATGTCACTATTATTGAGATTTACGATGTATACGGTACACTGCAGGAAACGGGCTTTTTGAAAATCTTAGTCGGCAGTGAACAGTAGATAGACAGTTCATCATCCTTTATATGCATGCACTCTAATCTGTTACGGATAAGGGGTTTTTGTTACGATTATTTTGTTTATATCAGAGAGAAAACAATATTGAATCAGTTTATTTAAGAGAAGATTATTGCGCTGGCTTCGTCAAAATCAGTAAAGTGGGATTAATTATCATAAAATTGAGTAATTAGTGTTTTTTTTCTTAATTGCTTCTTTTGCCAAATCTTAGCTGTCGCTAAGCTTATTTATCGACGGACCACTTAAAGGAAATGGGATTTGTATACTATAGTAATCTTTCAGTCAAAATAATAACAATCCAAGTTGCTGCTAAAAATCTAAACATTATTCACATATTACTCCTTGCGCCATTTTTATATAATAAGCTAAACAGAGTTTTGACATTACATCCAAAAACTTTAAATGAATGAAAACTCAATTAAAACCCTGTTATGGGCTTCTGATTATAACTTAACAGAGTCGTTTGTCATAGACATAAGAAAGTGGTCTATACGCCACGGAAAACCCAACCCGATCCCACGCTCTTAAATGTCTCGTCATTCAAAATAGATTTATTACAATTTTTATCATTGAATAGCGTCACTCCTCTTCATTCGTGGATGTCGTAGAGGGCGGCGACTAAGGAAATGAATTACCAGGAGATGGGCAGCAGCGCCTTCCTGAGATTTCCACCGCATACTGCGATCGCCAACCCGCCTGCCAGGCGTGGCGATTATGGCAAAACCCTTTATGGTTAGGGAAAACCATGAGGGAGGCCTATGTCCTGCAGTGGGTGTAAAAATGGCTGATGATGATTATCATTGTGTGGTGGTGCGTATAGTCGACGGCGCGTCGCCCTTTGCATGTGTGCACTTTATTCAACAGCTAAGTAAATAGCATGTGTGTGGGGGTTGGTGTGATGTCGGCTCTACGTTGATATTTGCTATGGCGCATAAACTTTTTCCAAGTTCACAGCTTAAGTGTAGCACTAATGTAGTGAATAGGTTTCACAACAATTTAATATTCTAGTTTGATCGTATGCAACCAACATTATTTGTTCTACCAGGGCTTTTAAACGTATGCTGCAGGTATAGTGATTTGATTAGGTCTGTGTTGAACCAACCCTTATAAGTATAATCATATATTTTATCTATGTTTCGGCACAACAAATTTTATCGTCATACCCACAACAAGACGGCGCAGCGTGGGTCTGCTACCATATGATCTGACGACCTGGTTACACACCGGGAAGCTTGGAAAACCATGAGGGAGGCCTATGTCCTACAGTGGGCGTCAAATGGCTGATGATAATGATGATGACCCGCAACATTGAAATGTATCCGAGACTCGATGAGAGGCGTCGAAAGTCATGATACAGGCTCGCCTAGTATGGTTTTCGATGTGAAAACATAATAATACAATTACACGTTTATCTACTAAGTTCAATGTATCCAAGATACGTATTGTTTGTTGTACAGACGCTCGTAACACAATAAATTACTTATTTCTTATATTACATTGAGTTAGTCCTTCTATACTCACCAAACACTCAGAGAGGTTCACATAAACCAACTAAATACCAAAATTACCTACAATAATTCATGTTATCTTAATAATAGTAAGAATCCTCTAATCTCTTAATTTTTAACTTAGGTATTGTACAATTTTTTTTATTTACACACATTTCTAAGCTACATACCTACTCTATTGAACGTTGAAGAGCACTGTTACCTGAGATAGTCTGGAACCTAGTTCAGGTACATAAGAGAATTGTTTATACGGATAAAATATTGTAATACCGTCTAAAAATGTAGACAAACCGCTGCTTGTAAATTTTAAAAACATAAATATGATTTTAGTCTAATTTGAAGATGTAAAGCCCGATTTCTCGTACCCTAACAGTCTGTTATCTACTGCTGCCAGCTATAGCAGCTGCCAGCACTTTTTACGCACTTTGGCCAACTGACAGCTGTTAACAATAGATTAACGAATTGTTGTTGTTCGAGAAACAGTGTGTTAGTCTTATAGTAAGTACAGGTAAAATCTAATAACTAAGCTAGATGAAAGCGGAGGTTGCGTATTATATACATAGATAAAGATGGAAAGGCAAGACATAATCAGTGCGTCCTACCCATCATGACATACGGAGCCGAGACGTGGAGACTCACGGTTCGACAAGTTAGCTATGGATGCCTATGTCCAGCAGTAGACTGACACCGGCTGATTATAATACAAGGCAAGACACAGGCCTCCTCTTGGAGAGAGAGAGAGAGAGCCTTAATCACCACGCGTGTCCACCGCGAATTGGCGATCGCAAGCACGGAGTTAATACCTCAGACATTCGGTCCAACCGTCTTTATGTAGTCTAGATGAAAACGGTGGTAAAGTGATATACAAATAGATAAAGATAAAAAGAAGAAAAGAAGAACCCGAGTTACTGATATATCTTGAAGAATTGCTCAGTTGAAGTGGCAGTTGGCGGGGCACATAGCTCGGAAAACTGATGGCCGTTGGGGCGAAAAAGTCCTGACCTGGCGACCGCGGACCGGATGATGCAGCGTGGGCAGGCCCTCAACCAGATGGTCTGACGACCTGGTTACTGTTGTGGGGAGTCACTCGATGCGGACGGCACAAGACCGGAGAACTATGAGGGAGGCCTATGTCCTGCAGTGAGCGTCAAATGGCTGATGATGAAAGATAAATATAGAAGGCAGAGCGCAGGCCTTGTGATGACAAGCTCAAAGGAATACAGTGTACACCTCAAACAATCGGTCCTGTCTTTATTTTATTTTCTTCATCGGGGACAACAAACAGAAGTAAAAAAATATAATAGTTAATTGTACATCCAGCTCCGCTATCCACATTGTACAATATTGTTTTTATTAAACTAAGTAATCAAACAAACGAACGCAAGCTTAGTCCAAAGATTGTTCAATAAACAATCCCTGAAAGGAAAAGAAGAAAAAAAATAATTAATAACTTAATAACAAAACTTTTACCCTTAACTTTTAATTGAAACATCCTTAATAATTTTAAGAGCCAGTGCCCTGTCGTCTTGACCTAGACTAGACGAAAGCGGCGGTAGCGTATTAAATACATAGATAAAGATAAATATAACCCTGGTCTCTGCCTACCCACCAGGATACAGGCGTGAGTTGACGTAATGTAAAGTATAAAGACAAATATAGATGACAGAGCACAGATCTTCTGTCGGAGAGAGGTTATGACCTTAAGACTGCTTTTACGTGGAGCATGTTGTCTCGCTCGCACGATTTAACTTTTTTAATTATTGTAATAAAATGAGTAAATTTTTTATAAATGTGGTTCAGATCACGGAACGGAAAAAACCCTCAGGAGTTGTGCAATAAAGTGTTCTCTATCTATCTACCTCCGCTCATCTTTATATAAACGATCGCTTTTATGCAACCGATCCTCTTCATCGTAGCTCTTGTCAATCGCTTTTGTGATAGTACAGCAATCATAACAGAAAAGAACACAATCTGCAGATCCTCGAGAGCTAATTTAATCTATGGCTGCGGTTGAACCCGCCAAGTTTCGCGAGGAAACGAGTTAACTTCACCGATTTCCCTGCGAAAGAGGAAGCTGAAAAACTTGTGCCCCAGTAATAGCATTTGCCGCGAAACTCGTCGGGCGTAGCGGGAATATGTAGAAGGCCCGTTCAATTGATTATCTACCCTTGCAGCCTACGAATAAAAGTCACTATTAAGCAGCTGTGGTAAGTCGTTCAGTGAGCGCCCACGCAATTACTAGAATCTAAGCACTAACCACCTTAAAAATAAGCAATAAATGTGGCACGAAGTTAAATCGAGTTTAAGTTTGAAATAAGAACGTTTTTTTTTTTCAGTTATTGTGTTGTGCGGTGGTTATTATTATTACGTCTGGCATGCTGTCTCGCTTGCACAATCGAATTTTTTTTATGATTAAAAAAAATGAGTTTGATAAATAATAAAATTGCGGTCATTCGAGACACAATTTTCTTATACTGTACCACACTGTACCTAGTTTTTGACTGAGGTTCAGATGCCAGTTAGGCATGATAACTGTAATTGAAAATCAAAATTATGTATTTATTTAATAATAAGACTTGGTGAATACGAAGGACGCATTTATAGATAGATAGAATATTCTTTATTTTACATAGAGATTACATAGATTTGATTTATTTGTTTATTAAGAGCAAAATTGATAAATAATTAATACGATAATTAAAATCCACAAAATTTCTATGTCTGCCATATTAAGTTGAATAACAATCACAGCGAATGACGTCACTTTGGAGTACACGCGAAACAAACGGCCGGTGCTTTATGTTTTTCCTACGATTGAATCTTTAATCAGAGGGGGAGTCGCTGGATGCGGGCGGTATTAAGACCGGGCAGCTTGGAAAACCATGAGGGTGGCCTATGTCCTGCAGTGAGCGTCAAATGGCTGAAGATGATGATGGATCTTTTATTAATCTTTCTTATTTGTAATCATCATCATCATTCAGCCACAAGAAGTCCACTGCTGGACATAGGCCTCGTCCATGGATTTCCAAAAAGACCGGTTGGAAGCGGCCTGCATCCAGCGCCTTCCTGCCACTTGGATGAGGTCATCTGTCCATCTTGTGGCTGGTCTTCCTACGCTGCGCTTGCCGGTATGTGGTCTCCATTCGAGAACTTTTCAGCCCCATCGGCCATCAGTTCTGCGTGCTATGTGCCCCGCCCACCGCCACTTCAACTTACTAATCCGCTTATTTGTAATGCAATTTGTAATTTAGATGCAAGCCACTTCCAACCGGTCTTTTTGGAACTCCATGGAGGCGGCCTATGTCTAGCAGTGGACTTCTTGTGGCTGAATGATGATGATGATTTACAGGACAGTTTTTCGAAACTTGTCGCCGTGCCTAATTAATTATTTCGCAAACAACTTTTCTTTATCAAAAACGAAATATAGAAAAAAAAAATTATTAACAACGTCCGTAATTTGATTACCTATCAAACCCTCAGACCACATTTATCAAAAGTATATATTTTTTATTAATATCACTAATAATCTAGATTTTGCGAGCGAGACAGCGTGCCAGACGAAAGAGCAGTCTTATTTGAAACTCAAACTCTATGTTTATTCCACGTTTATGGTCTGTTTATATTACACCGTATCAGGCGCAACGATATCAATCTAAAATATATCCTTATACACCGTACTAGAAGTAATAAAAAACTGAAAAGAATTAACTACTGAGCAGGCGGGACCAACCTAAGAAGTTACATTGCTGAATTTGGGTCCCGTCTGCTTAGTAGTTAAGCTTTTTTATTTTTTATTTCCAGTTTTGGTTTTCGACTTTTTAGTAATTTTTAATGCTGATTTACATATAGATGTTTTACATACATTACACGTGATTTGAGTAGTTAAATAAATAAGATCCGAGCATAATAAATGATATATAACAGCGCCATCTAGTGACTCATGGTTGTACTATAACGTTACTTAATAGCGATTTTGGTTTTTTGTTACTTTTCTGTTCCATTATTGCTAATTTAATATAGCCTATGACACTCGCGCAGGGATAACGAATCGATTGAGACCTTATTGAGACCAAAATCTAACCATTGGTTAAGGAGTTATGAGGGAACATAGAATCAGACATACTTACGTACATACATACGAGCTAATCACATTACCCTCCTTTTAGGCTCCGCCGCAGTCGGGTAAAAAAAAAGATTAACGTTGTTATTTACAAAAACGCGATTCCTCAAAAACTCTTCTGAATGGAGAACTTGCACTAAATAACGTTTTAATATAATCGGAGAGACCATGTTAAAAGAAAAATAAACGTATTATTTTTTTCTCTACGTCTTCTTAGTGTTTTTTTTTTAGGTTTTTCATGTATCTTTTTAATGTATAGTGTGCAATAAAGAGTATTAATCTAATCTAATCTAATCCTTTTTATAATAACCTGTCGAAAAGTCAATATAGTAACATGGTACAAAAAACGCGCCACATAAATCGGGCTTAAACTATGAAGTCACAACTTGCACGTAACGCCTTATAATGGATGAATCGTTTATCAATATTTGAGCTATCTCGTAAAATAATCTTTTTATTCATACACACCCTTATAAGAAAACTTTTAGAATTCAGTGAAGTAAATAAATCTAATAAGTTTTTTTATTATTAGAGTAACCTTATTTTTAGAATTTTTTTTTTATCTCGAAAAGAGCAATTTTTTTTCTAATTCAATTTTTTCAACGTTTTCATATTTTTTCTATGGCATCAAAGCAATGCCACTCCAATCTAAGTTAGGCGCAAGTTCCCAATTGCAGTTTAAATAGACTGTAAGAAGGGACAGACTTCACCACGGACGATTTAAACTGCATCGTGTTTTTATAAATAACCAATAATAAGCCTTCTATAGCTTCTATGTTTGCAGGTTCAGGCTCGGAATATGTAGTTGTGCAAAGATTGAGCCACCCGCAATGTTCGAGTGTTATTTTGTTTACAGTGCTCTCGAAGGCTGTGGGCATATTGGAACGTTCCTTAAAGAACAGCTGCGGCTTGTTGTTTGAAAGACCTGTAAAATCTGGCCAAGTCGCGCGGAACGTAAATTGATGGTTTTGATCAATAAAAAACGGGTGGTCATCCTAAAACGACAAAAAAACCAACATATTATCAATCTCCATACTAATGTATACATAGAACAAAAAAAGACGGTAAGTTAAAGTTGCACTAAGTGGTACGAGATAAATTAAAATAAAAAGTCCTGCATCGGAATCAATAACTATGGCAAAAAATAACCGAATCACGTTTTCGTTTAGTTCTGAGTAAGTATGTCAATATAATCCATATTGACATACTTAAACCTTACACGGGTAAATATTACATTGAGGAAATGATGTCTGTTTAGAACACATCACACATGCGTAACATAAACGCACGCTTGCATCCCGGAGAGGTAGGCAGAGTCCAGGGTTTACTACATCAACATCTCTTTAGAACTGTACGAAAATCCTCCTTTGCCCGGTACCTGTACCCTGATTCGGCGTTGCCCTATAACGTCACCATTTCCCCCTCACTTTCAAGTATCTCGCGGCTTGATTGCGCCGACTCACTAATTGGTGCCAAATGTGGGACGATTCTGCACGGATTCCGCGTAAAACTGTCAAGGGAAATGTGTTAATACGAAATTGCGGGAGGAATTCCATGAAAGCCTTCTCATGGTGCTGTGCACGAGTTGGTAGCTTTGAGCCAGTTACGTAGCACTGCTAATAGGCGCTGTCTGCTATAACACAAAGACGTGGATGCTTAATATGTGTAAGATCAAACAATAATAAAATAACTTCACACAGCACTTGTGTGTCAAAAATCTCATTGTCAAAAAAAGTCCAGTCATTTAGCCTCTATACGCTATCAAATGTAGCACGGCTCCGAGTCTACGACGTAGAGGTTACGTAGCAGCGGTGTAGACATTCGTAGCTGCTACGAATGCAGCAGCGTAGGCATGCGTAGCAAAGCAGTCTTTATTCCACTGTCTACGTCGTCAAAAGTGCATCAATCAATCCGCCCATAGTCGTCCACTGCTGGACATAGGCCTTCCCTATGGCAAGCCACTTTTTCAGTGCTTGGCCATCCTCATCCTCAGCCAGCCAGGAGTAATGAGCAGGAGTCTCTATGTGAGCAATGTCATTGTTTATTTATTTTTTTTTTTACTTTTTTCGTCAGTGCCCTTGGTCATACGGAACTGTTCCGGCCAATAATTCTTTCTTACTTACCTTGTTATATAAGGCAATTGAACAGTACCCAGTAGATCTTCATACAACTTGTAATTACCTAAAACAACAACACATTGTTAGGTTTTCATTAGGGTTTCATTAAATAAATATTTTAATTGGATTTACCGAGCGCCAATAAATTAAAAAGACAAACAGAGGGTTTGCAATTGTAGCTTCAGAAACTAGATAAATATAGGTAACAGTAGATCTTCATGTTCTGACTCAGGACTCTAGATTTCGACATAATTGAATCGATCAGATTATAAGAATATAATTCGATACGATAGATAGATAGATAACACTTTATGGCACACCAGTAATATACATAAATATAACTTTGGCCTTTGCATCTACGTTATGAGATGATTTATACAACGTTCAGTGGCACCATCGCTCACACTAGATGGGTGAAGGCACCACTCGAACGGTGCAGTGCCTGGGACATAAATATTAGAATGTCTGTAAAATAACTGAGTTTTTTTTACAGAATTAACACAATAAAAAACTAAATAGAGGCAATACTAAAAACCCCAAAGCTAAAAAATCTCAAACAAGGCCTAAATGAGACCATCCGCCCACCGGCTGATGTTTTATTTAGAGATCGAAAACAATAAGCCTTGTTCGAGACTTTTTAGCAGGTATTTTCTATTCAAAGCTCTTTAGTGGCTTTTCTACAACGTCCGGCATTTATTTTTCGAGACATCTCAACGATAGTCAGTAACAAAAGTTCACGGTGATATCTTTTCACCAGACGCCTCTATTGTCAAATTCGGTTCAGACGTTTGGCCTCTGCGTGGTCGCCAAGAAACCTCTAAAGTAAATACATATGCGCAAAAATATATTCCTCCTTAGCTTTCGTTTCTTTTGTTTATGTAGCACATTTACTCGTACGTCGCACTGCAGGACACAGGCCTTCTCTCAGAGAGAGAGTATGGGCTTAATTACCACGCGTGCCCACCGCGGATTAGTAATTTTAAGCGCTTAGGTATATGAACATCTCAGACACTCGGGTTGGGTTTTCGTAGTTGGGTAAAAATTTATTGATACAAATTCCCTGATCTCTGCCTACTCCTCTGGGATACAGGCGTGATTATGTATGCATGTATGTACAAATTATTGTCGTCCAAAAGAATGCTACGATTGACTGTCCAAAATAATGCTACTAAAACTGAATTGTGTATCGAATCTCCGAAGTTAATGAGAAGCCAAGCCCGCAGCTACAAACAGAGGTGCTGAAAACAAGCATTCATTAAAACCCCAGTTGAATTTGCGAACAAACATGTTTGTTTACTCTGACAAATGCTCGTTTAATATCATCTTAGTGTCCGGATTTGCCCCTGTTGCAAAATGACGTATACCGTCTCTTGCAGTCGAGTTTGATCTTAAGTCCCTACGCTGACAGGCTAAACAGAAAATACTGTCTGTATCTGTTAACGCCAGTGCGCAGTGGTTGCATGTCTATTCTATGTCTATTTCTCATTTTTTTCTGGCAACACTGTTCACCTGGCAACACTCATGTGAGTTGTCATTCGCTTCCACAAACTAAATAGAGATTCTATGTTCGCTTGCCTATAATCTCCTGAAATTGACCGAGCACAAAGCAACATATTTTTATCACGCCCTAAATATCTAATAGAAGTGTATAAAATAATTGAACGGCTGTTCTTAGGGAGAATTAAAAACAAGTAAACAATTCAGTGCACACGGTGAGACAACCTCTCATTGTCGCCACCGCTCCGCCCCTGAACTCGGTGAGTTTTTATTTGCTTATTTGGATTTGAACTAACCCTTTTCTCTCCCATCCTACTATAATATATATTGTTTGTGAAGATATTTGGATGTTTGTTACTCAATCACGCAATAACGGCTGATCGGCTTAAGATGAAATTTGGAATGGAGATATTCTCGGGGTAGGTCATAGGATACTGTTCGTTCCGGGAAATTACTCATTCCATGCGGACTAAGTCGCGGGCAAAAGTAACTGTGAAAGTTTGTGAAGATGTTTGGATGTTTGTTACTCAATAACGGCTGATCGGATTTAGATTAAATTTGGAATGAAGATATTTTAAGTCCCGGGGAAGGACATACAATACTTTTTATCCCAGAAATTACTCATTTCATGTGGACGAAGTCGCGGGCAAAAGCTAGCATCAAACGCATCAATGTTTATCCTATGTTGTGGTCTCCCAGTACTCCTGGGGCATGTTTCATAGAACTACAATTCATGGTTTACTATGACAATTCGTTGTACATTGCAAAGTCGATCAACCCTCAGATTAGCAAGTAGGAAGTCCGCTATGCAATATACATCAAATAGTAATAAAAAACAATGAATTTTAATTTTATGAAACGCGGCCCTGTTGTACTTACAACAAAGAATATTCTATCTATCTGCGGAGCTGAGCAAATAACCCTCAAAGCCTCTAAACATCTAACCTTATTATTGTTTTTCGTAGTTTCGACATAGAAATCTATTACTTTTAGTTATTTGCTACGAAAAGATTTCTTTTCACGGAAGACCAAGATAAATATTGTACCCACCACAGTTAACCAAAATTTACTTTCAATTAACACGAATGGGTTAATTGAAAGTAAGTCTGTCGAGTTTCGCCGACAAAACGGTCAGTACTTTCAATTTATGGCCCATAAATATGCACTAGACGTGTCGGGTTCCGTTGCAGACTCATTATTTCACTGACCCCACCTCTGCCTATGAGAAACTGTTTCTTCAAGATTCCAGGAAACCCCTAAAAACAAATAACAAAGCTATTAACTATGATACATATGCCAACCGCCGTATAGTTGCGTTTTCTGTGGCGTGGAATGATGAATTAGTCCGAATAATTAACGCCCTTATTGTCTAAAGGACAAAGTTTGTTTCAGTTCACTGATACGCCCGAGGTAGAGCGAATATTTCATTCAGCCCTTGTGTTCCGAAGCAAACAATGGCCAGGCAATAATTGTTCCGTAAAGAGGGCCTATCGCAGATCAAATGAAACAACTGTGATTAAAACTAAAAGAACTCAGGTTGAATTATAAATTTTGAAGATTTTTAAGGGTTATAAGAGACGCCTGTCAAAGTTAAATCAAAGAAAGAAAATGGAAACGTCTTATTACGAATTGATACCATTTTGTTTGTGATAGGGCTCCAGATACAGAAGGGGCGTATTGTAAGAAAATGGACGAGATATGTGCGGATCCGACCAATAACTAGAATAGTAATTGGATAGTATTAGATAGCTTAAGGCTCGGTCACATGAAAGGTGGAAAAAAAATTAGTAAATACATAATTATATAATATATTAGTAAATACATTTATAAGAAGAGACCAGGGTTTGTCACTTGCCACGAGTAAATATAAAAGTAAATCACAAGACGCTTCAATTTGGAAGATTGGAAGAAACAGAGGCACTTATTTACTTTTAATTAGCTTGCTGATGGCTGGTTTCGCATTTCGATTTGACAAAGGCCTTTTCTCAGAAAGAGAACACAAGGGCTTATGCAAGCTATATACGTATATTACATTGTGAAAATTAACTGATTACTTTACGCAGTGCGATATTTAAACGGGAATATGTTTTACCGAAAACGCCTTGCGTGTGACTTCGCCTTAAGGGTACAGGGGCAGATGGGAATGCGTATCTCCGCGGATATCGAACGAACGGTATGCTGAGCATAAATTATGCATAGACAGTGTTATTTGCGGCCCTAAAATAAATCAGATTTGTGACCGCGACAGTGTTGTGTAAAAACCATAGCATCTGAACGAGCAATAACTAGTTATAATACATTTTCTCAAACATGCTTGGAAATTTGAGCATGATTTCGACAACCTTCTTCGAGATAAATCGAAATTGCTGTACTGGCCAATTACACGCGAGCAGCGGCCGGAAAAAGTTCTATGAAAATTCGTAACTGTCGTGTTTTGCGGCCAAATAAATTACATAAACTCATATCAGTCGTGTTATTTAAAAATGGAACGATCTTTTACTCCGAACAATGACAACCAAGGAGGTAACTTATCAGAGGTTTTATTTAAATTTTGAACTGGCTTGCGATAGAAAGCTGGATATTCCTATTGACAAAAAAAGAACACTTTAACGCGGCAAAAATTATTGTTGTTCGTTCTTTTGAGACTTCTGATTTTGAAAGTTTATTGAATATGAGTTCAAGTGATGAAAATGACTGCGATGAACTTATTTTAACGCCACCTGAAATTCAAGAGGCGGCAAGAGCCGTAATAGAAAACTTGTTACCGCCAATATCAAAAGAAAAATATTTTTCAAAAAAAAAATTCTGTCTTAGTACTATACTTAGTTTTAATTTCCGCGCATTATTTGAGAAAAATCATATACAAGCCTTGGCCACAACTAGGCATTGATGGACTCACGACCTCGGCTTTGCCTCGGCCCACATTTTCACGTTCGTCGATCAATGCCTCTTTTGCTGGCCGCTTCGGTAATGTACTAAGTATGTCAATTATCATTCATCACTTTAACGATCCGAGAAATGTACAGGGCTACCTGCCTAAAACGCGCTATTCCTGAAATAATTAACATTTTACCGATCCGAGAAATGCTCGTTGGACTAGCCGTTAAGGCGTTTACTACCAAGATAGAGGTCGTGGGTTCGATTTCCACTGGGGGCCGCCGTACATTTGTATAAATGGCCTCAGTCTGGGTGTATTTCCATGTTTGTGATGTCCTTGCCTGGTTACCATAGCACAGGGTATCCTAGTTTGGGACTAGGTCAAGTGATTGTGTTGTGAGGAAGTAATTTTAATAATATTTAATAATAAATTGAATTTAAAAACCCTAATTAGTGTGTTCGTGTTTACATCAACGTCTTATGAATGATTTCCCACAAAAAAAGTTCTGAAATACAGTTTGCATAATTTTATTAAATTCGCGCTTTAAATTCTTTACCAATGTCTCCGATGGCCTATAGGAATGGCTATTCAATTAGAATGGCCATTCTATTTACAGATTCTAACCGCGTCACAATGCAAAGCAGAAAATCTCTGAAAGCACACAGAGTATATTGAAAAAATATAAAAAAAATAAGTCTTAGTCAAAAAGTTGTTGTAAATGTAAATAGATAAATGACGTGTTTTAGATATTGCGCATTTTTGAGACGACCCTGTACATTTCACGCTTTCTGATCATGCTGCATAGAAATAAAAACGTCTATGCCAACAGCTTATGGGAAGAACTTCAAGTGTCACCTTACCATACTTGACGCTCAAATATCGAAACTAGCGGAATAATAGTATTACATGTCAATATTACATGTCACATTTGTGAGGCTAGAACTTTGAATTTCTCGCTTCTCTAGTACTATTAAGATAAGATTAGACGAGACGAGATTAAATGAGGCGAGTGAGATGATACAAGATAAGAATATTCTATTAACATCGTCTTCTCGGACACAAACCTTACAGTAATATTCTAGTAATGAGCTCGCATACATTATTTACGGCGAAGAGGGCGCGTTATTTCGCCACAACATTAATTTTGAATAACTCCTACGCATTCTATTTCTTTAATTTACCTCGGGAAAACGTTGTTTAATGCAGCGTTGACCTTACGTCCCGCTAAGATTAGAATTGGTTTGACCTGCCGCGACTTTCATCTTTGACCTATATTTCTTTGACATTGTTTTCAAAATTGTTTTCTTTAAAAGTACTGTCATATAAATATCTATGGAGTGTCAAGGGGTAGAACTGAAAAAAAAAACAAAAATTTCAAAAACGCGGAGTGGGTAACTTTCTTGAATCATCCACATTACGATAGCTTGTTACATTTGCAACTGGAATATACATAGGCACATAGAGTAACCGAATAAGCGGAAAGACGTGAACTAATGTTTTCCCGTCCGTGATGACTGATGCTGTGTACTGTATACAGTAAAATCAAGCAAGTGCTCAGTGGCGACTGGAAGGCGAGTGGCAGCGCGATGGACTGGAAGTAAACGGGGCCGAGACCGCTATTTGTTTTCCGCTCACGTTGGTACAGGCGCGGTCGTAAACAGAGGGCGCGGGGCGGGGTAACGGGCGAAAAATTGCGTACCTATACGAATTAGTACACTCCTGTAAATGAGGGCGGCCGGCCGTTTGCGCCCTCCGCTGAGATTCTTATGGGCCCGGGAGAGTTTGCCCTGAATGATAATGGTCAGCCGCATATATGTAGAATGTGTTGCCGCCGTATTCGTCTGCCTTATTGGTCTTGCGGTAACACGTCTGATTACCGTGACAGAGGTCATGGGTTCGATTCCCACTGGGGGCCGCCGTATATTTATACAAATGGCATCAGTTTGGGAGTTTTTCTGATGGTCCTGAATTCTGTGACTGTGACCGTATTGTAAATTTATTTTTTTTGTTCAAGTACCATCTATTCTCGAAATCTTGAAATCGACATCTTAGAATGTCAAGAGAATTCTTAGAAACATCTAAGAATTCTCTTGACATTGAAGTGGAAATTCGTCAGCACTTCTTTGGAAATATTATGCTATTGATAGTAAATAGACACTTTTAAAAATTCCACCCATGCCGGGACTTAAACCCGCGACCTCTGACTAACCGTGCTAGCGCTCTTCCAACTGAGCTAATGGGCAAGTGTAGGCATCAGTGAAATTTCGAGCCTCTTTACTTTAGCATCTTTTTCTGTATTACGTACAGATTAGTGCAACAAAAATAATATAAATAGACACTTTTTAATAGTTTTTTTCCTGTTTCTTAGGGTTTGATTATTTACTTATTTAGTGGATAATCGAATTTCTCACGCTTAGTTAAACTACAACACTATTGTAGAGTCGTCCGGGTAGCTATATTTCCTGTAATTTAAGCTTCGATTCGGCGGGAGCACGCCCAAAAGTCATGTGCAAAAAGTAACACGGCCCAAAACCGCTCGCCGCGCGTTTAATTATTTTCGTAATTTATTCCCCGGCGTAGACGGAAAAAGAAAGCGAAACACAAAGACTTGCACGCCCGAAACACTAAAGTTCCTCCGCGCTAAAAACCATGGGAGGGGGGAGCGGAGGCCATGTTTGATTTCAGCGGGAACAAAGAGGCCGGCACAATGCCCGAGGCGTCGCTCTTTAAGCCCCGCACAGACAATGGACTTCGCGAGGCGAGTTAGTATACTATATGCCTCAAGTTAAGTTTAAGTTTAGCCTGTAGAGGTAGAGCGGCGCGGAGCTTTGAACTTTCACTAGTTATATTTACCTGCGTTCTAAATGTATAAATTCAATTTGAAGTGCAGGTGTATAATAGGTCGAAATGTATAAAAGGCCACTATAAATGGTAAGCGAAGCCGTACTAGGCCTAAGAAAACGCCTCGTACAAGTTTATTATATTTTATGATGAACCACAAAAATGTACCACACAAAGATTTGCAAATAGATTTAAATTGTAAAAGTAACGAGTGTTTAACACGATTATTAATTTATTCTGATACTTCGGCACCATTGTAGGCACCATGGTCATGGGTAGACTGAAAATGCTGCAGCTAACACGAGTCAGGAACTCAAATAAACTAATAATTGTAGTAAAAATCACGTTGGTTTAAAAATGATCCACATGAATGTTTACTACAATTTATGCAGTCTACCAGCCACAAGATGGACAGATGACCTCATCCAAGTGGAGGGAAGGCGCTGGATGCAGGCCGCTTCCTACCGGTCTTTTTGGAAATCCATTGAGGAGGCCTATGTCCAGCAGTGGACTTCTTGTGGCTCAATGATGATGATGATGATGCAGTCTACTTGGAACATTATTATACAGCTGTAAGCCATAATCAAATTTTTACTTCGATGCAAATATTGGTTTATTTTTTCAAATCCTTAAGTATGAGATTTTTCTTCTTTCTGTGGTAACTAAACTAATTCAGTTTCCAACACATGAGAATATGATGTCGGTAAACAACTAACAATAAAATTGCAAGAAGTATCGAGGCGACAGACTCATGCAATGTCTACTCCAGGCTTTAAGCAGCTAAACACTCGATTGTTCCGCGATAAAACAATGTACATTGCTATCCACCATAGCACTAATTTATAACCTCATACATTATACGGCAATGGATTTGTTGTTCTGAGTAAAGTAGTGTTACTACCTCGTTTGTTCTACGAGGATTGTTAAAAATACTGCGTTAGCCATTATATTATTGCGCCATATTAAGCAATACACATAAGCAGCCTAAATGTCCCACTGCAGATTACAGACCTTATCTCTCAGAGAGAGAATATGGACCTAATCAACACGCGAGCCCACCCCAGATTGGAAATTTCAAGCGCTAAATATATGAACTCCTTATACAGTCATGTTTACTCACGACGTTTCCCTTCACAGTTAGCGAGTGGTATGCTACTTTCAATTCAGTAAAAGACAATGCAGCATTTTTAGGCTTCCGTGTCGGTCTGTCTGTCTGTCTATCACCAGGCTGTATTTCATGAACCGTGATAGCTACACAGTTGAAACTTTCACAGATGATGTATTTCTGTTGCCGCTATAACAACAAATACTAATAACAGAATAAAATAAATATTTAAGGGGGGCTCCCATACAACAAACGTTGTCTAAAGACAGCGCTCGCCATCTAGCGGCCATCTATGTAACCTTCACAGCGCCGATGTCATGTCATTAAATGTCAATGTTAAACGCTTCTTGTTGGTTTCTATAGATGGCGCTGTTCCCAACGTAGCTAATCTATCTTGTCTTGATCTTTGTCTAATTTTGTGTAGAAAACTAGTGCGGAACCCTTCGTGCGCGAGTCCGACTCGCACTTGGCCGGTTTTTTTAAATAAATTAAGATTACAGCACGGGTAGTACGATGGAGCGAGTCACACGATTGTGGCGCTAAAATTACAGGTTTTGACAATAAATATGGGTACTGGAAAGACGCGACAGTTGACGTTAAAACGCGCGACTCGCGTCGTCATGCTACCTATGCTGGTAGAGTCTTTCTCAAAGAAAGAGTAAGCGATGTTGTGACGCAAAGCAGGGTTTTTGCGTTATTATTGATAGGCAACTATTTTAGTTTGATCACAGATTATTTCCTCAAATAAACAACCTCCTTCTTAACAACAACGATAGTAAAGTAGCAACGACAAGTCCCCCCAAAAACTGGCATCCACTCTAATAACAAATGTGGAGGACACTTAATACCCCAGTGGTGCTATAAGATAACACAAATATAAGCCGCACTGGTCAGTATAAGTGTCAACTTACAAATTAATCCATTATTATCTTCACCCTGAATTCCTCGGGCAAGGGGGCCGCCAGTGGAATTAGTTTATTAGGATCGGATTATGTATATTTGTATGGAAATTAATTTACGTTGCTAGACAGTTGGATATAATCTCGTTGGTGTCAAAAGCTTATAACGTGCTGTAAAAGCTTACGAGGGGTGCAATAGTACTTTTTAGAGCGCGATTTTCAAATCTTTATTTTAAGATAAATATTCTTTGCCTTATGACAAAAATGCGTCGTAAGGTGGCTTGTCTTTCCGTCTTCTACTCGTAAAAGATGTATTTTGGAGATTGCACAGGGGCTACATGAACTTAAACCCGATCCCCTTTCTTCCATCGGACAACCAGACGACTGGCTTATATGCACGAATCTGGAAGTTCCGCGAATTCGTACCAAACGATTCGCGAATTATTAAGCTTTTGCCCGCGACTTTGTCCGCATGGAATGAATAATTGCCGGGTTGAAAAGTTTCCTATGTCCTTCCTCGGGACTCAAACTATCTCCATACCAAGTTTCATCTAAATCCGTTCAGCCATTATTGCGTGATTGAGTAGCAAACATCCAAACATCTTCACGAACGTTCACATTTATAATCATGTATTAGTAGGATTAAGAACGGCAAAGATGTGGCACGCGTTGCCGTCGTCTGTTTTTCCAGAGACAAATAACCTGGGTGTCTTTAAAATTACAGTCAACCGCCATTTAACAGGTAAGCACGTAGCATCTTATACCCCGTCTTCGTTTACCATCAGGCGTGACTGGGGTGAAGTGTAAACCTGTCCTAGTAAAAAAAAAATATTCTTTCAAGCTTTAGTAAAATTTTTAATGTTTGAATTTTATGTTAATTTCAATTGTTAAAATTGTGGAATGCTTTATAGTAGCGTTGTTTGAGAAACAAAGCTTAAAACTTTTTATGTTACATACAGAATTATATAAACCCTGATAATTCGAAAAATAGAAATCTAATAAAAAATTTCAAAGAACAAAAGTTGTTGTAAAACATGAACTCTAATTGGGGTGTCTCAGGAGTTGTGCATTTTAGAAATTAAGAATCTTGCAGTGTCAAAATCATCATCATCATCATCGGCCACTTGACGCCCACTGCAGGACATAGGCCTCCCTCATGGGTTTCCAAGCTTCCCGCTCTTGTGCCGCCCGCATCCAGCGACTCCCTGCCACCGTAACCAGGTCTTCAGACCATCTGGTGGGGGCCCTGCCCACGCTGCGTCGTCCGATCCGCGGTCCCCAGGTTATAACATTTCCGCCCCAGCGGCCATCAGTTCTCCGAGCTATGTGCCGAAAAAGTCGAAATATTACTACAGATTTTTGCATTTCATTCTCACACTACGCAATAAGTAGACCCAGTTATCCAGCTATCCTACATTTTGTTGCAATACCACTCGCTGAGTAAAAATTTGCCTAAGCGCCCGATACGCGTAAGTCCTTTGTACAACTCAATTAATTTTAGAACTTATGGCTAGCCTTGTAAGAACCATAACGTGCCCGTTCAGGTAAATCCGACCTGACTACAGGAGTAGAGGCATAATCCCCTTGTAAAGTTAGAATAGGTACCTACGTAATAGATCACTTTCTACCCTCAATATGCGGGCGGAGTAATTTCCCCAAGTTCCCAAGAAGGCAGCCCAGTTACTAAAGTATCTTAATTTTCGATGCCTGTTAGTATTAGCATAAGGGCTTTGGGATCATCAATCTTTGGGCGTGAAGGTTTTGTTCAAGATCAGCAAGGTTATTGTGTTTGAACTTTCACATTTTTAGAGTTTTGTGCCCGAAAAGTGGCATCTATTTTAAGTATGTAAAGAAAATGCATTTCCTTTAAGTTTAGTACAGCGGTCTTCACAAACACGCCCTGTGCTTTCGTATTAGAATAATCTCTAGTTTAGTGAAGTGGTCCTCGTAAACACCTTCTGCCTGTCATTGTTTGTAGATAAAAAACAAAAGATTGTGATTGTGATGATGAACGTAATATCTTGCAGAAAAATAATGGAATAATTGAAGGGGGACAATAAACTTTAAATGTCGTTTCTTTGGTTACAGAGCAACACTAATTGTTTATTGATCCGAAAATATAAGAAAGAAACTTATAAGTATTAGAACGGGGCATTGAGGGATTTTGTTATACTCCGTATAAGGTTTTGCCCATCTTATACGGAGTATAGCAAAATCCCTACATACATATGAAAATGCGAATAGGCATTCGAAAAATTCTCGAAGCTGACGAGGAAGTGACCGAGTGGATTGATGGCCTTTCATATTTTAATCCGCTGTATACGATAAGCAAAATAAATAATTATTAAATGTATGAAACTGCTGATATATTATATTTAATTATATTATATCAGCAGTTTCACACATTTCATTATTATTTATTTTGCTTATGGTATACAGCGGATTAAAATATGAAAGGCCATCAATTTATTGCTTTTTTATTTTCTTCATAGCAAGGTGTGAAAAAAAAAATAGGAGTATCCGAAACCGGCGTGCGCGCATGCAACGACTAATTATTGTTGAAGAAGCGAAAGAGATATTTCAGGATCGTTGCAAGTGGCAGACCCTGATCTCTGTCTATCCTGGAAGGGTAGGCGTGAGTTTATGTTATGTTTGTAACTTTGTAATAACGTGTAAACCCACATTTCCAGATGCGTATGAAGTCTGTAGCAGTCGGTATCTTTTATTTCATGTACTATAGCTATACCAAACAACCCATTCTTAAAACATCCCTTAAACCCTTATAATCGCCCTTCACATAATCCTTTTGCATTTCCCATTATAATCTTCCCTTAGAGGCACACATAATATTAAGAACTTTTTAGAAAGCCCAGCTCATTTTCCGTTAACCGTCATTTCCGCCATTATGCAAATAAAGGAGGATGGTCATTAGGGTCAGGATACACACACAGGGTTAAAATGTAGATATAATATGAAAGGTTCGTTCGCATTACACATAATTGTACCAAAGAAATTGTATGGGATGTCGCGATTTATTTTCGTTTAGTTTATTTATTTACTCAGTCACACAAGTAATATTAAAGACTTCGCCAAATCATTTACATGCAAATAGTTGTTTAAAGATATACATTAACAGGCGGGTTGGCGATCGCAGTATGCAGTTGGAATCTTAGGAAAACGCTGCTGCCCGTCTCCTGGTAATTGATTTCCTTAGTCACCTTCTACGACATCCACGGAAGGAAATGGAAATATTTTTGCAGTGCCGAAGTTGGTTTAAACAAGCGAGTAGATCGGATTATAGTGAGTATTGGAACAGGGCATTGAGAATTGTCAGATTCACACAGATTTCCTCATGTGAGAAAATGATTAAGCCAAACTGGACACTCTTAGTGAAGGCCATACTCTCTCTCACTCACTCATCATTCTCTCTTTGTCTCACCCTTTTTCAGAGAAAAAAACATGCGCCTTGGACTGAGAAGTATTTTTTATGTAGCCTATATGCGTCCTACTGCAGGGCACAAGCCTTCTCTCAGGGAGAGAGTACGGGCTTAAACATCACGCGCCCCCGCCGCGGATTGGCAATTTCAAGCCCTGAGTTACGAATACCTCAGACACTCAGGTTCACGGTCAACGAGTGGTATTGATACTTCATCTGCACAAATGTACGTTAAGCCAAGACATTGGTAGGTACATGCCAGGATTAGAACCCATGAAATTTTATAAGAAACATTACAAAATGGAATTTCTGACTACTGAATAGACCTTCTTTAACTATCTTGCTTGAGGCCGACGTACAACGGACGAATCATGAATACAATTACACGGTTACCGAGTTGGGGATTAAATCCACAACCGAATGGATATATTTAGGTCTAATAGAGGAGGATTAATGGAGACGGATTTAATGGCAGTGCAACTGATACTGCGCGGTTGATTTAATGGACTCGCGTTATGATAGGCATGTGTTCGGTTCTATAACCAATCACTATCGATACAAGTGGTATTTAGTGATCTAATATCGGTGCTCCGTAGAAATACGGGTTTACTGAGAGTTGTCGCGCACCGTGAAATTGCACTCTATTGCCATTATAGTAAGTGTTCACTGTTCAGAGGGATGCCTACTAGGGATGTGCACCTTTTGCACTCGTAATCAAGATGCTGATAAGGCAAAAAAAAAAACCGGCCAAGTGCGAGTCGGACTCGTGCACCGAGGGTTCCGTACAAACCTGCAAGGTTTACAAAGTTCGTTCATTTGAATTTCAATTTAATACCTCTACGCGTTTATGAGGAAATGGGTAGTAAGTTTAAAATTATTAAAAAAAAATATATTATGTGATGTAACTAAAAATTTATGGTTTTCGTAATTTTTCCTTTATCTATGCTATAAGACGTTGCTTCGTACCAAATTTCAAGATTCTGAGTTCACGGGAAGCACCCTGTAGGTTTTGATTCCCTTGCAAGTGTCGAAAATTTGCGGCATAAACGGCTGTATCTTTTGATTGCGTTGGCTTAGAAGTTTGATTTTTTCGCAGCTTCAAGGGACAGTAGACCTGAGTAATTGATATAAATTTCAGCTTCATACCTCCACGCGTTCCTGAGAAAAAGGGTCTTGACAGACGGACGGACGGACGGACAGACGGACAACAAAGTGATCCTATAAGGGTTCCGTTTTTTCCTTTTGAGGTACGGAACCCTAAAAACAGCAACGGTTATTTGCTCCTACTTAATGTTGGGCCAAACATTTGCGTCCTAGCGTCTGCACAATGGCCCATACTAGTGGCCCATCAAGTTAGCCGACATGAAGGGAGAGCACAATGCATAAAGCCAAACTAGGCTGACTAGACTAAGTTATCCAATCTGAGTTCACAAGTCGAGCTTCATCCCAAATTTTGTAGCTAGCATGTCCCCGATCACTAACATCGAAACTGCAAAATTCAAAAAGCATTTCCGCATTTATTACATTTGCTTTCGCCACATTCTGAGGGTGGGTCCCGATGTTACGGACTGGCACTAGTGACTGAATAACTAAATGCAGAAGGTCTGGCTGGAAATCCCCGAGATTCACCGGGTAGTCTCTAACATCATAGATTTAAGAATAATTTTAGATTGGTGCCTGCACTTTGATGGCAAGTTACTAGCTCCGGCTCTGACTAGAAGCTAGTTTAACATCTTAGGCCCATGTCCCTAAAGTGGTAGCCGAATATAACATTTCACATATTTGCAGTTTTCAAAAACGTTGCCAACTTTCTAACAGCTATATGGAACTTGCTGTTCGATAGTATACCTTTGATAGCCTTCCACCCGTATTCCAAGACGTTCCTCAAAGTCTCCCTCGACTCCAATTTTGCTCGGCTAAGGAAAACGGCGAAGTTTTTCAAGAGTTTTGTGTATTGATCTGATTTTGAGAAATGGATTTTGAACAATTTAAGTTTCCCTAAATTGTTTACCAGTTTCAAACGCATAAAAGTTACAATTATTGTTAGACTATTAATTATTCATTTTGTATTCAACTTAAAATTTTAATGAACATAAAAATACCTCAAGATATTCCCTGCCATTTAAAAATCATACCAGCCATATCGCCATTGCCCACATAAAAAACCGAATTCTCACTCGAGTTACACCACAGACTATATTGGATTCACTTACTCGAGTACACTCGAAATACTGACTGATAATACTACCTCAAGGAAATACCTCCACTTTTTCCTCGGCTCCACATCCGTTGAGTATAGAGTCGAGGAGACTTTGAAGAACGTCTTGGAATACGCGTGTAACTCGAGAACTTTGACAGCTCTAATGGCTATTTACGTGCACTTAACTATTATGCACTATTATGGCAAGTCTTTTTATTAGTAAAAAGTGTCAGACAAAAGTTCGAGTAATTTTACGGCTCGTCCGTAAGTCCAAGATTCACAGTTATTGAAAACAAGACAACAAAACCAAAGAGAACCTTTCATTCCCTTCTGTTTTGTGATAGCGACATGGTACACCGAAATTATTCATAGCCCTGCCTTGCTGGGCCAAATAGGTCCGTGTATCCATCCGTGCTAGCTACCGGCTAGAGGTTAGAGGCGTTACAGTCGTAGGAGCCCTAGACGTAGACATAACATATACTTTATATGTCAACTTCTATTTAAGTTTCTCACATTTCGGTTTTTACCCGACTTCATATAACTTTTTTATTTTTTTTTGTTATGGTAACGCATAACTCCGATAAATCTTAACCGATTACGACAATTTCTTTTTGTTCGAATAAATGTAACGTCCCATTGGTCCCATTTTAATTTGGTGAAGATCTGATGAAAACTTTCAGAGATAAAGAACGGAACTCTTCAATGGACAGCAGTAAATAAGGCCTAAAAATCCTTTCGTAATATCCGCATGTTTCATAAAATAGCGTAAACGTCCCAGGGTAATTTGATGATATTCTGGTGAAGATTTTGGAAATTGAGAACTTACAATTTTAAAGCAAAGAATGAAGTGCCCAGTTTTATGACCAGCACATATATTTTGGGCACCGAATCCGAATTATACTTCTACAATACCTACATGTATACATACTTCTACTTTAAAGGTTTTTTTTTTAAATTATTTCTAACTTTTTAGAGCTGAAGTGTTTTAAAGTCGGTTTTTTTGAGAACTTTTATTTGATTACCTATACGTCCCACTGCAGAACACGGGGCCTCCGTCTGACAAAGAAAGCGTGGGCTCAATCACCACGCATGCATAGCCACCGCGAATTGGCGATTCGCTTGCACAGCCAGTACTTGCCGACCACGTCTTACGTATGTGCCAATGATAATAATTCTTGTCCCATGTACACAAATTTGGGCTGTGTTCTATTCGGATGCGAATTATCTGGCTGTGCATTATTGACTCTATTGTCAATTAACTTTGGCGAGGTTACATCCTATATTGATAGCGCCAGGATTATAGCATTGCAACTCCGCTACAGCCATATCACCGGTAGCAATACAGCTGTGTCGTTTCCACTGGTTATTGTGAAAGATTTGCTCGACATCCTCCGGCCTAGTTCAGCACAATTATGTAGTCACCTATAGGATCTCTATTTAAGTAACAGAAAAGGGAGCCGGCTTTGACTCTTAATCTAGTGACGTAAACGTCAATTTCGAACAGCAAGTGTGCCTTTAAAGGTGTATTCTAGTCTGCGTATCTGCATATAAATAGGTCTGCAATTCATGCTTTTATATAAAATAATATTTGTTATTCCAATCACCATTCAAGCTTTATGTTTCTAATAAGTTATTTATCACTTTGGTAAATATTCACTGATAAATAAATATTCGACGAGGATAGATAAATATTATTCATTCTAAGTAGTTTCAGAACTAATGGAATTAATAAATAGAAATCTGCTGAGGTAGCGCAGCGTAGAACGCTGGCCTCGCATTTAGGGGGCCGTGGGTGCGAATCCTGGCATGTACCAATGAGTTTGTTTTCTAAGTTACGACATTTGTGAAGTTGTAGTAGTAATAACACTCGCTAACGGTGAACGAAACAACGACTTCCGTTTTGATAGCTAAGGGCCGGTTTCTGAATTGAGAATTTCGCTAAGTAAATAGTTAACTGTACTGCTGTCTCTTCGAATTTCTTAGAAAAGAGCGTGACATAACGTTACCCAAGTATTTGCTTAGTGAAATTCGACCGAATAGTGAGTTCGAGTTCGATAGACCAACGAGACAGTCAAATAGACGATCGATACTGGCTAATTGAGTGGAGAAACTAGCTGTGTAAACAACACGCGAAGTATCGACTAAACTTTAAAATTTCAACTGTCCTTGGCATATGGTACGTCAGACCACACCGTCAGGCTGCCCTTAAACGAGTAGCCGTAGATCTTATCGAATTGAGAATTTCGCTAAGTAAATAGTTAACTGTAGCGCTGTCTCCTTTATTTTCTCAGAAAAGAGCGTGACAGAACATTACTTAAGTATTTACTTAGTGAAATTCTCAATTCAGAAACCGGCCCTATCAGTCTTATTTATAAGAGCATGATTCCTTAAAACACTTCTCAGGGGCTGTTTAAATAGTCTGCGGTAACAGGAAAGAAACACAAATGATTATTTAGGCTGTTTCTGAGGAGTGTTTTACTGGTGTAGTGTTTTTATACCGTTATTCAGTAATTAAGTTTAACTAATAAATAGTCGCGTTTAGACCCGTTTAGTAAACGACCATGAAAGAGTCAGAGATCTAATCTCGCCGAGTTTCATTTCTAAGTACTTATCACCGAAATAATTATTATTAATACGTTTATTGCACATAATTAAAACATACAATGGCAATATGGCGGACTTAATGCTATAAGCATTTTCTACCAGTCAACCACAGGTGGTGCAAGACATTAACTGGTAGAGGGTTATCCGTAAAAATAGACGGATAAGGCCATTTACTTCAACTAAAATTAGATAAGCAGACCAATACTCAACAATAAATAAGTAAATATATATAAGTAGAAGTAATAAGTAGATATATATACAATATACACATATAAACTTTAGCAACATAAGTAGATATAAATATATAAGGAAGAAATATAGTAGTGAGATTGCAATTACACAGCAGTTACAAATGTCGAACAAGATCTGTCAAAATTCGGTGTCGCAAACATAGTGCGACACAAACGGATTGTACGTACAATTAATTGTACATTCCATAGCGCATGAAACATTAAACTCATTATAAGCCACTACACCCCTGTTGAGTCGAATTCAACTCTATGGCCTTAACAAATAAATTTTCCATAATACTAAATGTAGGCTTGACTTTCGCGGCCCTAGCCTCCACACGAAGTTGCGTGATTTTAGATTGCAGGCTTTTAATTCAACGTAAAAGCATAAAGTCTTCTGCTGAACGTGGAATAGATTAATTCCATGCCAAGGTAACAAAGCTAAATAGCTCGCAATATTGAGGGGGTTGGCGTGAAAGGGACAAGGCCTATGTAGAGCTACCAACTTTAAAAAAGTCGACACTTTGGCAAAAGTTGTTTTTATATTAGTAACACCTTACCGCACTTAGTAAAAAAAAAGTTTTAAGAAATAAAAAAAAATAAAGACCTTTTTTCAAGATAACATACAAACTGTAAGTATGCAAGTAAGATACGTGTCAAATAAAAAATGTATTATACAATATCGTAACAATGTAGTTACATAGCATATATAATGAACTTAAAAGGAAAAGTATCACGGCTAAGTAGGCAACCAACTTATAAAAGTAAAATTTCGTACAAAATCCATTGAAAATGACTTCGATGAAGTTGTTAGTTCTGTAAAGCAGATAAAAAAACCCTCTTTCTAGGGAACCCTACATTGCGCGTGGCTCGACACGCACTTGGCCGGTTTTAGGTGTAACATTCAGTTTTGTGAACCATAAATTATAAATTAATAAAACGAAAAATCCGCTTCCGAAAAACTCTTAACAACGTTTTAACTTAACTAATTGAGTCCGTTGAATTTCAGACCTGAGCATAAGGTACTACAAAGCAAAAAATCGATTGAAAGTTCCCATTTATCGGTGCCGAAGAAGAGAAATAATCTAAACCATGTTTAAAACATTTGGCAGTCGAGGTTTTTTCGCAAAAAGTTAATTTTCTACCTATCCGTAGTGCAAAAGCAGTTGCATCGTTGAATCTGCAGTGCAGAAGATTCTGCCCTTCGCACTAGAGGCTGTACCTTTGCAGCATTTATTCCACGGGCCTTGTCTCAGTATCGGCTAGATTTACGACGCCGGCCCGGCGCTTATATAAATTACTTTGGGCCCGGCGAAAGCGGTCGTATGGCGACACCGATTCCGAAAACACAATAGCGATAGCAACTTTGACGTGAATGGGGAACGGCCTGGCGTTTGGTGCTGTTACACATGGTATCTCCTAGCTTTAAAGGCAATGCGTATGTGAACATTTTGTGTGTAATTTGTCACGCCTCGCCTGCAGATTTTTACCCGTAGAATACAATGGATTACGCCTTGTTTATGAATAAGATTACCATATAAGAGGAGACCCGTCTACCCTGCCTCGGCACATCGCAAATACACCCTTGGAAATACACCCAGACTGAGTCCATTTGTACAAAACAAGTACGGGGGCCTCCAGTGGGAACCGAACCTACGTTTAGTAGTTAAGAATGAAAAGATGATCAGAGTGGAGTTTGTTTTCCCCTTTTTCTCAACCACAAATTCGGCCTGGAGGCAGCGGCTAAGATTGTACATACATACATAAACTCACCGCAGAGACCAGGGACTGTCACTTGCCACGATCCTGATCACTTTCGCTTCTTCAACATTCATTAGTCGTTGCATGCATGCACGCCGGTTTCGGGTACTTTTTATCATTTTACATTGACATTTAACAAACAGAATGTGAATTCTTTACGTTGAAATACATTTTTCCATTTCTGATTTCTGAAGCAGGTCGGCAGTCGAAAATATCTCCGCGCTCTCGCTGAATGTCGTGAAGAAAACACATTGTTGCCTACCACAGTTCTCTACGCAGAGAGAAGATTTACACGCACGGTGGAAACGTAAATGTGTTTTACGGCGTGACGTATCTAGTTATAATCAAAACTGGAGGCTTCTCCTTTTGTGGGGGCTTTACCATTGTTTTGGAATAAGAAATGGTTTGTAAAGGTTGAATTTAGGATAAGAAATATTCACAAATACAACATAATTTATTAAGAAGAAGAAGAAGAAGAAGAACAACATTTGTTTCAACAACAGAAACACACACATACATTAACAAGTTACAAGATAAAATATTTAAATACAATATAAAAGGTAGAAAAAGAAAGAAAACAATAAAACACTTTATATTAACGTAAGTTGCGGTGTGTCCCTGTTGCTGGAAAAGGCAGCTGGCTCAGCATTGTGCTGAGGGTAGCTTAGTTCCACTAATAGGTAATAAATTCCGCTTCTTGCGACGAAAAAATAATTAAGCTAATAATGTGTAAAGCTTACGGAGGTTTTAGTGCAAAAAATAATTTATTTGTGAATAATTTTTTTTTTACATACATACTAAAAATTTCAGCATGCTTGGCCGTAGAGGCACCAAAGTTAATATTTTACATTTAATATTCGTCAGTGTATGCACCGGACAACGGTGATGGAGAGCAGCATCCGGACTGGAAGAAGGATTAAAAGAATCCGGAAACTCACACTCCGCTCCAGAACCAAAATTGGTGAAGGTGAAGCTGAAGTGGAACTGGGCAGGTCACGTCAATCGTATGGACCGGATAGGTGAGCGAAAATTGCCGATTGGCTTCCACGCGATTGCTGGCGTGGCCGGCCAAGGCGGAGTTATGTTTTTGCCCGAATGGGAGAAGATGGCTCAAGACACGGAGGAATGGAAGATCATAAGGGAAGCGTTTGCCCAGCAGTGGGACAAAAAACTGTGTAACAAAAAATTTTTTTAACATAATTATTCACAAGATTTATAAGATTTAGATTTAGAATTGTATTGAATAAAAAGATATCATTATAACCTTATTAAAGTTTTCATGTGTATAAAGTAGCACGATTTACAATCACTTCTTTAAATTTTTTTTCTGGTAAATATTTTAGCAGCCTATATTATATACCTACGTCTAGTTTGACGGCACATACCTTACCGCAGTGTCTGAGAAAAAGCGGTAAATCTACTTACAAAAGGAGAGAGACCAATGTACTTGTAACGATACGTCTTTATAATAGCTGACCGCGACGCAGCCGTCTAGTTAGAAATCGTTACGTTTTGTTTAGGATGTCAGTCTATCCCGAGTTAGGCTAGGGAATCGATGAAAAGAAATAGTAAAAAGTAATATTTGCCCTAAATCTGGGTATTAATAGTAAAGTCACCACAATAACTTATGACTACGTTTTCCATTTTCGGTAGGTGTTTAATAGGTACAAGCCCGTTTATACACGGCAAATAGGTATAAACCACCACAATGTACCACCGAGAATGTTCGGCAAATATTTCATAGTCGGCATACGTCACTTTTGCCCGAGCAAGGGCACGAGTTAGGCGGCCCTCGGAGACCGTTGGCCCAAGAGGCCCTAGAAGGTAACTTATTAGAACGAGAGCCCGACCTATCCTAGAGTTGTTTCTGGCCCGGATAAATGGATTATTCGGATTGGCCTGGCTTATTTTGGGGAATCAATACTGGGAGAGGTATTTTTCTGCCTTTTCTTTGTGTCGGAATATTCAATTTGGAGTTCATGTAATTTTTTAATTGAGATGTATTTCAGATCGGTGCAAACTTTTGTCTTAAATGGACTTAAAATCTGAATGAATAGTCTTCTTAAAGCCACAAAACCAAGTACTCATCCTGTTGAATCGAGACTAATGTGAGTAATCTATATAAATCCCAGCAGATCAATAAAAAAAAAAACGTATTTAATTGCCATTAATTAGTTGTTTACATTATTTAAACACTTGCTGACACCCACACTAGGCAAAGCCTCATCTCTCTCGTGCCTCGTCCTTCTCCCGTGGGAGAGAAGAATTGTTCAACAGGTTTTTCAGATTATGCGGTTGTGATACGAGCCATTTTTGAGTTAAGAAAAAAACAGAAAAGAAACAAAATTAATGGGTAAAGTAAAATAAAGATAACTTGAACGATTCGCGCACTCGGGATATGTTTCTGATGGACAAGTAAGAGTAATTGTTTTTTAATTATTTGATTATTTAGAAAGAGGGAGTGATGATGGTAGAAGACGTGGGTACACAAATCACGAAAGTGGAAATGATGAGAATTTATTTGTTTTGAATTTGTATTTAGTTTTCTTTCTGTTGTAAATATTATGTTACTCACGTGTTTATTTTGTTTCTCTGATGTGTCTTGTTGGTATAATAAATGTATTTCTTCTTCTTAGTCAAAAGGACACTTGGCTAGACGGCAAGACGGATGATGGACGGAAGCGGTCATAGAGTAGTGGCTGATGATATTAGGGAAGCGGCAGGAGGACAATGGACGAGATTGGCAGGGGACCGGCGAGGTTGGCGTGATGGTGAAGAGGCCTATGCCCAACAGAAGGCATTTTTCATGGGCTGTATAGAAAGATGTTAGATCACGCCATTTATCGTTCACTCCTTTTTCTTCCTGTGACGGAAAAATTATGCAAATCGGTTTCCTTGTATTATTCCGAATAACCCTTACCGTACTTAACTAACTTACAGGCCGGGCTAAAGACAATGTCAACATTGCAACCCTCTAGTGTCAACAGTGCTCAGCGGTGACGGCTGTCAATAATTTAGTGCTATCTGCCGGGCTCCAGCGCGGAGATAATAAGTTTACGGTACTGGCAAACAGCGGTCGGGTCGTGGGCACTCTAGCCAATTCTGTTCTTATGGTTTATGCAGGTCCAGCGCAGGGTTATAATGTTTTTTTTGTAGAAACATGTATACCTACATAAATAAACAGAAATGAGGCTACATCGTAGTCAGTTTAGTTAGTTATTTCTTCTGCTTTTTCTTTTTTAAATTTTTTAAATGTTTTTGAGGGTATTTTCCTTAAAACACAAGACTGGACTTACTCTAAGACTGCCTCAATATAAACGGTTTTCAATATTAATGCAACCTCTATAAATCCCACTGTAGATCACAGGCTTACTCTCAGATAGATATAGACAGAGAGAGAGTATGGGCTTAATCACCTCGCGTGCCCTGAGCACGGCGGTTTGGCAATTTTAAGCAATGAGATACGAAAACTCCTCAGCCTCTCAGATTTCCTCAAAACGTTTTTCTTCACGTTTCCTTTACAAATATAAGTAACTTAGAAAGGTAATAAACTAAGCTTAGGTTCATCATCAGCCATTTGACGCCCACTGCAGGACATAGGCCTCCTTCATGGTTTTCATAACCATGAGGGGTTTTGCCATAATCGCCACGCTTGGCAGGCGGGTTGGCAATCGCAGTATGCGGTTGGAATCTCAGGAAAACGCTGCTCCCCGCCTCTTGGTAATTATTTCCTTAGTCGCCTTCTACGACACCCACAGAAGGAAATGGAGTGACGCTATTCTTAATCCGGCGCCACAAGCTTAGGTTACTATTTATTATATTTTGAATACCCGATACTTATTTTCGATTATGTTAGGTCTTCAACCAAATTTGTCTGTTTGATCTCTGACCTAAGATGTTTTATCCTTTACAATCATTAAAAATTCTATAATGTGAAAAAAGCAAGTGCAAGCGGAAACGATGCCCAGAGTAAAAGTAGCCTTAATTACTATTTGACAAACACTTCTCTACGATCGTAACTAAGGCTCTTGGGTAGAGGCGGTACATCTTAGACGTTTGATGATAGTTTTATGATAGCTATACTGAGACATAACTCGAGGGTTGCTTAAGTAATGTTGGTGCCAAAACAACACTTAGGGCCGGCTTCTGTATTGAGAATTTCACTAAGTAAATACTTAAGTAACGTTGTGTCACGCTCTTTTCTGAGAAATTCGAAGAGACAACACTACAGTTAACTATTTACTTAGCGAAATTCTCAATTCAGAAACTGGCCCTTAATGATTTTGTGTTTAAGTTTCTGGTGTGTGTGCTGTGATTGAATACGAAAGTATATATTGAATCCGAAAGTATATATTGATCTATTCGATAACAAAACTATTAAAATATTGAGTGTTTGCTAAATTGATTTGTTTTTTTTTTTTTTATTTAAAGTGATTACCTGGTTTACCAATCAAGTTTTTCCAGTCTAATCTTTGACCTATAAAATCC
Source organism: Yponomeuta evonymella (assembly GCA_963969515.1). Lineage (NCBI taxonomy): Eukaryota > Metazoa > Arthropoda > Insecta > Lepidoptera > Yponomeutidae > Yponomeuta > Yponomeuta evonymella. The sequence continues at coordinate 11,002,794 of OZ018360.1, read as the reverse complement.
CCTCCGTCCACTGGATCCATTGCATGGCTCCCTTGATGGATCCTGGTACACTTTTTCTTCCACTTGAGTCCATCAAATGCCCTCGTCCACTTAGATCCATAACATGGCTCCCTTGATGGATCCTGGCACACTCAGCAACTATTTTGAAAACTCCATCTTCCGCCATTGATACTTTAATTAGGGTTTGTTCATTTATTATGTAAAAGCGACATAGAGAGGGTCCAAAAGTTACACTTATAATCACGGGGTTGAAATAAGGCTTATATGGTCTAACATAGGGAGGGACATTTATTGTAAAAACAAGACAGAAACAAATAAAAAAATATCAGATATTATTAATATCAACAGAAAGAAAGCGTCATCATCATCATCATCAGCCCCTTGACGCCTACTGCAGGACATAGGCCTCCCTCATGGTTTTCATAACCATAAGGGGAGGCCTGGCGGATTGGCGATCGCAGTATGCGGTTGGAATCTCAAAAAGAAAGCGTAATAATAACTAAACGCAACGACTGACTCGTTGGTCTAGCCGTTAAGGCGCTTAGCTACTAAAACAGAGGTCATGGGTTCGTTTCCCACTGGGGGCCGCCGTACATTTGTACAAATCGCCTCAGTCTGGGTGTATTTTCATGTTTGTGATGTCCTTGTCCGGTTGCCAACGCACAGGGTATCCTAAAATTGGGTCCAGGTCAAGTGATTGTATGTAATATATAACAAACAAGAAAAGGTTAGATGTAGCTTGTGGTGTGTCTTAGGGCCGGTTTCTGAGTTGAGAATTTCACTAAGTAAATACTTAAGTAACGGTCTGTCACGTTCTTATATGAGAAATTCGAAGAGACAGCACTACAGTTAACTATTTACTTAGCGAATTTCTCAATTCAGAAACTGGCCATTAGTTGTCGCAAAAGACAGCTGACTCAGCATTGTGCTGAGGAAGTGAGCTCAATTGTCTACATAATAAATGAAGAGACCCTTAGACTATCAAAACGTTTACTTTCCTTTCATTCTACAGACTTCTTAGTAGCTATACTACGACAACCGGTAAGTACGATCTACTCTACCGTAGTTACAAACTCAACCCTGCAAAACAAACGCAAGTTTCCTGAAAGAAAACTTTCCCAACCAAGTCACGGTGGAATTTATTCCCCAAATGCTGGTACCTTTATCCACCTAATGTACTAACGTTTGATAAATGGACCGGACGGTTAAATGACTGTCGAAGTTAACTTTTGACTATTAGTCCCAACTACTTGGAAGCTCGTTACGGAGTTTGATCGAATTTTAACTTGTAAATAATGACGGCAGACGCTGTCCCCGCGATAAATAACGCTATGCGCATGATTTGTCTGTTGTTTTGGTATTAACTCTGTAAGCGTGTGAGATGAATCCTTTTAGACCACTTTACATGCGTTTAGAACTATCGAGCGGACACTCGTACCAATAGGTGCCCACGTTTATTTTGTTGTAAAGTCGTCGACCTCAAGAGTGCTAGATAAAATATTTAATACCTCTACAGCTGGCCTGTTAAAGTGTAGTCTTAGGCCTACGAAGTTTTTGAAACATGTTAGGAAAAGCTGAGATTATTTTCGCGATTTTAATTTTTTTTCTACAGTAAAGATTGTTCGTATCATTGAACCCTCCACTTTCGGATGTAATGGGGATATTGTTAAACCATGTATACGGCCTTCTAAAGAGCACATGCTTTCTCTTAGAGAGAAAGAGAGAGAGAGAGAGAGAGATAATAGACTTAATCACCACTAGAGCCGACCGCGAATTCACTATTTTACGCGCCGAGATGAGTAAGATTATTCAGTTTTAATTATGTTTAAATAAGAAAATACTCGGGCGAAGGGCCATGAAAAGTAATTGGAGCATAAGAATGAAAGGTAACAAATAACACTAATTAAAATAACTAAGGTCACAACGTTTTATTGACTTAGGTCGCGTCCAATGTATCTTTAATTAGTACCTAAGTATTTTTATGAATTATTTCATTATAATTAAATGTAGTTAGAACTGTCATTTTTCGTCGGTTGTAAGTTGAGAGATTAACTTGTAGACTCCTTCAATGTAAAGTACTAAATAGACTTTACAATATATTTATAATCTTTACCTTTACGCTTTTGTAGCAAAGTCGTCCGTGACAAAACTTAGCAGAGTGTCGATGTGCTGTCTTCTGTAATGTTCTTTGGATTTGTTTTTTAGGGTTCCAACGGGACTTCACTGTCTGTCTGTTTGTCTGTCTGTCACCAGGCTGTATCTCATAAACCGTGACAGCTAGCCAGTTGAAGTTTTCACATATTATGACGTATTTCTGTTGTCGCTATAACAACAAATACTGAAAACAAAATAAAATAAATATTTAAGGGCTCCAATAAAATAAACGTATTTTTTTTGTTCTCTGCTCGATATTAATAACGGCAACAAGTCTACTCAGGAGAGCGCTGGCACGGTTAGCCAGAGGTCGGGGGTTCAAGTCCCGTCATGGATGGAATTAAAAATTCCACTCGCCTCTTTACAAACTTCTCTATCTCGTATTACGTACAGGCAGCGACATCTGACCGAAGCAATTTACATCACTTGCAGCCCTGAGTAACCCACTTTGCAGTTCGGTTTTTACATCAGAATGATATCGCTGTAACTACATGATTATATTGTTTTTGTTGCACTAACCCGTGCTGAGGACAATTTTAAAAACCTATTTAGAGGCTAAAAATTCCACCTATGCCGGGAGTTGAACTCGCGACCCCTGGTTAGCCAGAGGTCGCGGGTTTTTAGGCTCTAAATAAGCTTTTAAAAGTGTCCTCAGCACGGGTTAGTGCAACAAAAAGAATATAATCATTTCTTAAAGTTAGTTAGTGCGACAATCATTTTAGAAATACTTTATTTATTTCCACAATCCCACCGTGTCAACGCGCAAATATATGCGACCTTAATTGCGTAACGACCTCCACACTTTAGCCCCAGACATACCAGAATTATAGCTGTCGCTAGGCCCAAAAGGTTTATTTACATGCGGGCAGTAGTTAGACTAAGTATAGTTACAAACTGAAATAAAAACTAACCAACAACCCGACTGCTGAGAATTAGTTACTAAGCAGGCGGGACCCAAATTCACCAACGAAACTCCTTAGATTGGTCCCGCCTGCTTAGTAGGTCATGCTCAGCAGTCGGGTTGTTGGTTATTTTTATTTCAGTTTTTATTTTATTTAATAGGTAACCAACGGCCCTTTTACACTTATCCAGTGACTCGGCGCAAAGCTCCCTAAGTCGCACATTAGAAAATAATTTATTATACGCAATGCTCTTTGCTCTTAGTTAGCAAGAAATTGGTGTAAATCTGGGTCGCCTGGTCAAGTTTTTCATGAAACATTATTAATTAATTACACTTATTGTTTTATTGTTTAATTCTCCCTTTAATTTTTTTTATATTATACTTTTACAGGTTTTCTGCTTTGCTAGGGCGCTGTCTGATACATCATGTATGTGTTAAAAATGCAATGAGCATACAAGTGTATGTAGGACCATATTTTACCGGAGACTGCAACATCGGTAGAGCAGCAATTTCATAAAATTATGTCAGCCCTGGGTTTTAAAAAAAATATCGATCTGAAAAAACTAATCAAAATAAATTTGCATTGAATGCAAATTCATATTGGATTGTTTTGGAAATTTCGCATTTTGGAGATAACCTTCTGTAGCCAACGTCCACACAACAGCGTCAATGGGGCCAGGCTGAACTGTCATTCTCATACAATTGTTGCACTTTTTTACGATCTTTCATAAATTTCCGTTAGATTTCTTTTGATATGTCTCTTTGTGCCGTACCAGGTTGTAAAAAAAATGGTGTTCACTTATTTCCTTGATTGCCACACTCAATGTTCTGGTCATAGAATTCTAAACAAAAATATGAGGAAATAATATGGGGTTACTAAAATATTCAACTTCAACATTTGTACGAATTTAAACCGATCTTGTAGACTACTACAAGTACCTCAAGAAAAGAATAAAAAACACTAGCATTAAATATAGTATAATTTTGTGGTTTCCACCGACTTAACCGGACTTTTTACAGGGTCAACTTTCTTTCCAGTTACTTTTGTTCCTCGTTTATTAAGTTCGTCTTTTAGTTCTGTTAACTTCCATGTTGGTGTATGGTGAAAAATAAGATGTTCAACCCACAAAAGACTTTATGAAAAACAACAAATCTGTATCTAACCAAATCACAACAAAGTTGGACATAGCTGGATCGCTGCTAGCGCCATCTTCGATTCGTTTTGCGTGTGGATCCCCATTGTGCTGGTCCCAAACTAGGATATGGTCAAGGTCATAACATGAAGTATCCTGATTTGAACAAACAAGACAAGGACGTCACAAAGATGGAAAAATACCCCGACCATTTGTACAAAGTACGGCGGCCCTCAGTGGGAATCGTACCCACGACCTCTGATTTGGGAGTCACCACTAGACCATCGAGGCATCAACTCTACTTTAGTTGGAAATTCAGTGTCTCTGGACTTAGTTACTGAATTCAATGTAAATTAGCTATATACTTTTTCGACGCACGTCTTTTCATTCGATTCTCACACTTATATCGCAGGTCACAAGAGCTCAAGACCTGATTACGTAGAGGTAGGTTTGGGTAGAAATAAAAAGCTATTTAGTGGTTTGTTGCGACTATTTCTAGGGACTACCTAATTAATAAGTCTCATTTTTACTGGATTACGCTTAGCTTTTTTCAAAATGAACACAGAATGAAAAAACCGGCCAAGTGCGAGTCGGACTCGCGCACGAAGGGTTCGCTACCATTATCTAATTTGAATATTTTAAGCGTCTCCCTGTTGCCATTATCAATATCCAGCAAAAAACGGCAAAAAAATCACGTTTGTTGTATAGGAGCCCCACTTAAATATTTATTTTATACCGTTTTTAGTATTTCTTATTATAGCGGCAAGAGAAACAACAGAAATACATCATCTGTAAAAATTTCAACTGTCTAACTGTCACGGTTTATGAGATACAGCCTGGTGATAGACAGACGGACAGTGAAATCTTAGTAATAGGGTCCCTTACCCTTTGGGTACGGAACCCTAAAAGAAGGAACAATAGCCAAACACTAATAATACACTTTTCTAAATGTTTCAGCCCCGTGAAAGAATTCAAATTCATTTAGGAACAAAAGGTAAGAAGTACAGAATTACAGCCTTCAATTATCTCTACCATCGACTTTGTTTTTTACTCAACATTATTTCGAGCTAACGAGACAGAATGTTGATTTTCCTAATGAATAGACTCTATCTCTCACAAAGCAATGGACAGGTCACGCCTCACGGTATTCTAAACACCCGTCTGTGTCATTTAATACGTCCTCGATTGATTTGGCACGATCAGACAACCTCCTGGCTCGACACCTCTGTTTGTTATGCATGAGTGGGTAAGCTTGACTTGCCGGTAGAACCTTTTAGCTGCTCAGTTCGCCTTCCTTGTTATTCTACTTGCACTCCCGGAACTGTGAGGTAAATTACCTGCAACAAAGAAGAAAATATCGTTTTAGTTGTTAGCCATTTGAATTGAAACACTTGACGCGGAATTGATCAGTGCAGACATACATAAACTCACGACTGGATAGGCCACTAGCCACGATTATGACAAATCTCTCTCCCGCTTTCAGGTACTTTTTATCTTGCGTCTCGCTGATACATCCCGTAGTTGGCCCGAGTACGTGGAACATTGAGTTTGGCTTTTTCAATTAAGTTACATAAAAGGATTTAAGCCTGAAATCTCAAACCAAAACACCCTTTTCATACATTTTGATGTAGCACTTAGGTACGCAAATGCACTTTGTTTACAATAAAAGTGGTTAAAAATGAACTAAAAAACACCCGCTGTTAAAAAAAGTGAAACACACGGAGTGTAACTAAATCTCCATATACATCCAAATATAAGGATCAACTCGTCAATACGAACAACTTTTGAGATGAGAAATCTTCGAAATCGCGAGGAAATATTCGGACATCATACCAGAATTTTTTATTCCGTAGGTTACTTTAGTTTAGCACAGCTGATATTTTTTCACGATTTCGAAGCTGAAGCATCATCATCATCATCAGCCGTTTGACGCCCACTGCAGGACACAGGCCTCTCTCATGGGTTTCATAACCATGAGGGGTTTTGCCATAATCGCCACGCTTGGCAGGCGGGTTGGCGATCGCAGTATGTGGTTGGAATCTCAGGAAGACGCTGCTGCCCATCTCCTAATTTATTTCCTTAGTCGCCTTCTACGACATCCACGAAGCTGAAGCATAGTTGAAGGTTTTCGTACTGATTAGAACCCTCCGTTTTCGCACATACGGGGATTTTGTTACATATACCCTATATACTGGAAAGCCAGCCCCTAATAAAATATTGCTCATTTGACATTACTATTTCCGTCGGGCTAACTAAAAGCACACACGCGCGGACTACGTCAGACACACACCAACATAATTATTTCTTCTTTTTCTTCATCTTATCTCAACCTTGATATTCAAACCTGGCCGCCAATTTTCCATTTTGTTCTTTTGCCACCACGTTCAACACAATATACAAAGTGGCCAGTGCTCCCCAGAAATTTACGAGCAGGAGCTGTTTCTTTTCCCAAAAAATCAAATATTTCACTTTCACGTTCCAGAGGTCAGATGAAAAGAGTTTTTAGCTTTAGAGTTGGTAATGCAACATCAAGCCAGTGCTCGTACATTCATAAACGGTCTATATTATAAGGGCAATCTATAATAAATTATTAATAATATCATATATTACTAATATGATACCAATATTTTATAGTATAGGCGTTCTCTTAGAGACAGTGTATAGGATTGGCGATTTCAAGCATTGAGGTAACTGAGCACGTCACGATACTTTCTTTTATAGTTAGCACTTCTGCTTATATAAACTTTGGATTTGAAAAACCTATCTTTGGAAAGGCTGTCAATCTGTTCCAGACGAAGTTGCAGATGCATTGCGGGGAATCAGATGAGTAACTTCGTTATCATTTCTCAGCACTGCCACCAATTTATTGCAACTCTTCGCTCACGACGTTACGCTAGTGTAATTAAGGGAAAGACTTGTTCATTGCTTATGTACAGTGGAGCAATTCAGAGGCGCTCTTTCGCCTCTGTCACTCCCCGGCTCTGGTGTCTCCGGCTCCGTTTGCGAGCCGCGTGCTAACATGATTTGAATAAATAATGCCCTCCCCGTGTCTGTTCTCGGCGCAAACAGAATTATCGTGTGTTCATCTAAATAACACCCGTGTAATTTAACTTAATTTAGTTAAAATGACACACCGACTACGCACACGGGCGCCGTGGCGTACGTGCCGGGGGCGGACGTCATTGCGACTCTTGCGTCTGTTTGTAGCTTTTAATTTGATGCTAAATAATACGGCCGATGTGTCTAAAGATCTGCAAGGTTGAATTATGCAAAATGGATATTTAAAAAACAAGTGCTTAAAAAAATATGATAACCCAACCGTATTGGACCGGCCACGTTCCAATGACGTTCAAGAGAGATAGAATATAGGGGTGTATGTTCACTCTGGAGTAACTGACATAGCCGTTTTGGCAGAGAATGTGCGATTATGCAATGTACAACATTTGTTAATAGGAAATTACCGAGGATTTAAGAAAATGAAGTAGTAATGAGGTCCTTGAGAAGTATGTCTAGTGTTACTTTGAATGACAGGGTACGCAATAGCTTGATAAGAGAACGTTGTGGACTGAAAGAGGATGTAGTGACTAGAATATTGAGAAAGGAATGTTGCGTTGGTTTGGACATATGGAGAGGGTAAAGGAAGAAAGATTGACGAAACACATATATCGAGCGAATGTGGGTGGAAGGGCCAGTAAGGGACGACCCAGGTGGACATACTTCGACCAAATAGGCCATGTATTAGAAAAGGGCAAGATAAAAGTACTGGAAACCGGCGTGCGTGCATGCAACGAGAAATGAATGTTGAGGAAGCGAAAGTGATCTGTCAGGATTGTGGCAAGTGGCAGTCCCTGGTCTGTGCCTACCCCTCTAGGATATAGGCGTGAGTTTATGTATGTATGTACCGAGGATTTGTAATGGCAACGTCCCAGGCGGACATACTTCAACCACATCGACCACGAGGATGTATTAGCGAGGGGCAAGATAAAAAGTACCCTAAGCCGGCGTGCGTGCATGCAACAACTAAATAATGTTGATGAAGCGAAAGAAGTTTGTCAGGATCGTGGCAAGTGACAAGTCCCGGTCTCTGCCTACCCATCCGGGATACAGGCGTGAGTTGATCTAATTCAATGTTCTAACATAGATGTTTGATGAAGCATAGATGTTTTCACAATCCAAAATTTCTAACAGTTTTCTAATTATTCCGTTATGATTTTAAATCTCTGGCATGTTAGCTCCCAAAATACAGGAACACAAATTCTTTTTCACCTAGTTTCTCATTACCTCAAGGTTCAGCAAGATAAATCGTCCATCTAGGTTAAGAAAACAATTTCTATCTAATGTTTCGTAGCTAAATCAGACAATAAGAGAGGAAATACAAGCCAGCGCTCCAAGTTCATCACGGGGCGGACAAAGCGAAATAAACCCGCAATAAATTACCTAACAAATATATAAGGCGTAATAATACAAGGCACATTTGTCAGGATGAAGGCGTGTTGCGGCGAAAAAGACTAATACTGTAAGAGAAAAAAATACTAGGCTAATCTCGGCGTGGTCGTTGATGGTTCTTTTCGGAGCGTTTTGTATCGTCAACTCCATGTGACGCATCGGAAGTCGGATTGACGGAACAACGTATATAAAATTACGTAAGTAACTATCTGATTACATATTTTACTCTATTTCGTAGTGATTGAGGACGAATAGCTAACTGATTGCAGAGAGAAATTGATTCGTTTCGAGCTCTATGACACTGTTATATGAAAATTAGAGAGGACTGTCTGTCTCTCTCTGCTAAAGCCATAGCCAACCACCTCTGCAAAGTTTTTGGTAAATTTGAGCTAGTAATACGGTAAAAAAGCTCCGTAAATATTTTTTTCTCAATCCTTCATTAAAATGAGAGTTCATGTTGGGTAAGATTAGGATCTGCCAGTATAATTTTTCTCTCGAATGTTTGCCTGTAGGAGTGATACTTTTTTCGCATGGCAACTTAAATTCAAAAATAATTTCTGGCCGTTGCTAAGCAACGGCCACATTACTACCAATACAGGGGGGGGTTATTCACGTCACGTAGTAGAAAATTGGCCGCGCGCGAAAATTCGTACGTCGCGCCATAATGCGTACGTGTAAATGAATAATATTACTATCACACCTGCAATCGTAAATATAAATAAAACACAACTTCATTCGACTGAAACTATATTATTACTAGGTAGTCATAGAGGACGACGCAGCGTGGCAGATCCCTCACCAGATGGTTTGAAGACCTGGTTACGGTGGCGGGGAGTCGCTGGATGCGGGCGGCACAAGACCGGTACGCTTGGAAAACCATGAGGGAGGCTATGTCCTGCAGTGGACGTCAAATGGCTGATGATGATAGTCATAGAGGTGATTTTTTCCGAACAAAATCTTTCGTAAGCAGTACCCGTACAGTGCAGTAGGTACAAAGGTGAATCATGACTTAGATTACTAAGATGATAGTTTCCATTTTAACATACCTACTTCAGCTATTCGCAATTGGATGATTCCGCGTTAAACAACGGAATTTAGGAATTTGGATTCAGAGAAAGAATGACCGTCGACATTTCAATCCTTACTTTATTGCTACCACCAACAAAGTATACATTTGTCTTATTTTACTGTTGCAACATACGGAATTTCATGCGCAAAAGTCATTTTGAAACCAAGTAATATTTTCATAAGTCTAACTACGTTCTAAGACATCCTAAGAGCGCATCGACATTTTTATAACTTAAATTTTTATAACTCAAGGTCGCTCAACGAGCAATGGAGAGAACTATGTTAGGAGTTTCACTGCGTAATCGAATCAGGAATGAGGAGATCCGCAGAAGAACCCGAGTTACTGATCAAGCTCGAAGAACTGCTCAGTTGAAGTGGCGGGGCACATAGCGCGGAGCACTTATGGACGGTGGGGCGAAAAAGTTCTGATCCAGCAACTGCGGACCGGACGACGTAGGGTGGGCAGGCCCCCCACCAGATGGTCTGACGACCTGGTTACGGTGGCGGGGAGTCCTTGGATGCGGGCGGCACCCTACCGGGAAGCTTGGAAAACCATGAGGGAGGCCTATGTCCTACAATGGGCGTCAAATGGCTGATGATGATGACACAACCCGAAATATTTAGGTTCCGACGTTTGACATTCGACTGCACTATATTTTAAATTTCAGTGTACGCACACAGAGAGTTGACTGTTACTGTTAGGAAACCCACTACCTTTTTTATACAAAAGCGGCGGGCGCTTTAAAACATAAGGGCCCCAGCAAATTTGAATTTCACACGAACGCGCGACCGGCCAACTTTGCAACTGCACTCCACCTAAATTTCGGAATAGCCCAGTGCAACTCCGTTGTGTTACCCAACAAACCGCGAACCTGTCACGATCTACTGGAATAAAATATTACAACTCCCGTATTTAATTGTTGCGTTAGTGATTGATACGATCCTAAAACCTAAATTAAATATATAAGTATTAAAAAATCTTGTGCCTGCCCAAGTCACGCGTTCTGTAGCGCTAAAATGTCAGTACTTGACAATTAATGTACTGGAAAGTAGCCACTTTTGACGTTAAAACGCGCGACTCGCGTCATCGTGGTACCTATGCAGGACTATATAGAGCAGAGGGGACGCTTGTTGATTAAGTTCATATTCTTTATCTGAAAGAAGGCCTGAATCCTGCAGTGGTACGTGTATAGGCTCCTTATAGGTGTACTTTTTAGATGCACTAGCAATCATGTAAATGAAGTGATACTGTGGGCAACTACCTCTGATTGCAGAGACGTGCTGTGGGAAAACCTGCGTCTGCTATGTAATTTGACTTAATTTCATAGCAGAAGGTAAAATAAAAACATACATCCGTTCTCTTTAATATGGGCGTGAGAGTGTGTAATCGCTCTTACGATTGCGTAAGTTATTACGAAACGCGAAGCATGGATCTTTATTTCGACATTTGCACAATCGACCCTATATTTTGCACGCTTACCTAGTTTTTGTACTGGAGGGAAAAAGAGAATCAAAATACATTTACTTATCATAAATAAACCCTCGACTCAAACCTTGGTACAAGATTCAAGGCGAGCTCATATTCGCATGTCAGAACAAAGAATTTTTAACGGATTTTTAAGTCCTCAGCTTTCTCGGTTGAATTGCAGTTTTTCGTACCAAAATTCCTCCAGGTCCGACGGTATTGCCCTGCCCTTTATCCAACATCATAGACTAAAAACAAATAGATGACGCTACTTCAGTGCAAAAAAATGGGCTCATAATGCGTTTTAAAGATAAGGTGATGCAAAGACCCTGTCAGTCAGACTATGGTTCCAAACTTTTGCAACAACAACAACATAACATAAACTCACGCCGGTATCCCGGAGGGGTAGGCAGAGAGCAGGGTCTGCCACTTGCCATGGTCATCACATATCGCTTTCGCTTCATCGACATTAATTAGTTACTTTTGTAATTATGTTATTGAAATAATTGTCACAACAATATTTTATTCTACCGTCATCGCATTTATGTAAAAGTATGTCGCGTTTATATAAGTTTTTTTTTAATGATTGTTATTGACATAAATGCAAAAAATACACCAGTTTTATTTTTGCAAAATTGAATTGAATTTCATGTTGTATATTTAATCTGTACTTCTGTGCTTCACATTCTATGTAGCACCTACAGCGTCCAACTTCAGTCGGTCGTTTATTCAACCAGACCGACTGGTCGCAGCGTAAATTAGTCGAGGGCAAATTGCTCAGTTGGAGGCGAAAAAGACCGCTTTCTAGTTACTAGACTGCGATAAGGGGCGGTCTGTCTAGTTGATGTTCTGCTGACAGATAAACGACAAAATAAATTTCGGATACATTGAACTTGTGCCTCATTAATCTAGCGGTATCACGTGTGATTACCATGCGTGAAAGGTCGTGGGTTCGATTCCCATTGATTGTGTTGTGTGGAAGTTATTATTATTGAACTTGTATGAATTTCATCAATATCTATATCGACATGATTCAAATTGTGATGAGAGACATCTTACTAATATGAACTATGCTAACAATCACTGAGGTGTTTGGTATATAAAAATATTTATGGTTTGTCCGGCTCTTGCCAAGTGGCATCTTGGTCTCCGGGATACAGGCGTGAGTTTATGTAATGTTTGCCAGTTTCTGCGAGGATGTAATTAAAGCCTCCACAAAATTATCGCCGACAATCGTTGATCGTGTGATCGTCTATAATCGGTACGATCATCGTACAAGCATCCACACTATCGGCGGTAATCATCAGGTAATCATTTGGTTGATCGTACACCGTACAAGATGGACGTGGAGTGTGTTGCTGCTGCAACCATTTATTTAGTAGCGGTATACCACCACTATATCGATGTGGTTCAACGAAAAGTGGTGAAAAGAAAATGGAGGAAAAGAAGATAGTGGTCTTGGACCACGCATCGTAATAGAACAAAGTAAGTAGGTACAATAAATCCTACTAATATTATAAATTTGTGTGAAGATATTTGGATGGTTGGAGGTTTGGATGTTTGGATGTTTGTTACTCAATCACGCAATAACGGCTGAACGGATTTACATGAAACTTGGCGTACAGATAGACAACAACCTGAATTGAAACATAGCATATCCGGTCACATAGTGGGATAATATTTATTTTATGTTTAAAAAAGATGGCGTTGAGCGAGCGTACGTTAAGTTTAAAAATAGATGGCGTTGTGCAAGAATCGTATAAACGGACACTGTGGCGGTACGAAGTTCGCCGGAACAGCTAGTAATGCTATAAATGATAAAGTTTCTGAAGATGTTTGGATGTTTGTTTCTCAATCACGCAATAACGGCTAAACGGATTTAGATGAAATTTGGTATGGAGATATTTGAGTCCCGGGGTAGGAGATAGGACACTTTTCATCCCAGAAATTACTCATTCCATGCGGACGAAGTCGCGGGCAAAAGCTAGTCTAATGTACAAAAATCTCGTGTCAGTGTTTGTTATTGTACTCATCCAAATTTTTTGTGTACATATAGTAGGTCTGAGAATAGGTCGTAGGCTATCTAATTTAGCAAAACGACGTTTGCCAGATCACCAAGTATATAATACAATTTCTTTTATTTTTTCTTTTGTTCGGGTTAAGGCAAGTGAGATTAGGTCAATAAAACGTAGTTGTTTACGCACGCACGTGTGCACCGCTTCACTGTCCTATGTGCCCCCCCCGTAGCACGCTCGTCTATAATCGGGGATAATGTAGTGGCGCCAACGCTCAATGGCATTCATTCATTCACAAGATCCGTTGCCCCAAACCCTTAAGCAAAGTAAGCCGGAAAACCTACAGCCAAAGCTTTACATTCGTCCTCGTGCTAAGCCGGCATTAGCAAAGTTTAGACGGAACTTTTTTCCTGCCGCAGTCTACACATGGAGGTTTCGGCCTACTTTATCCTGACAAATGGCTATTGCATACTGCGGCCTACAGCCGAGCCATGTAGCGAAAACCTTAGCGCCGTATACTCTGTTTAGCGATGGGCGGTTCCCGGGAATATTCTCGCAATATTAGCTGAAAATGTCTCTTAAAAATACTGTCATCAATTTTAATAAAAACAGAGTTACATTTGACCATTCTGGCATTACTTTGCATTGATATTGTTTTCCAGTTGCTTTACCGGTCAATACTCAATAAAATAGTGTCATGATATCTGCAAAATCGGAAGTGTCGTTGTCACTATTCAAAAGTAACCGGTCGTTAGGTTGGCATCACTGCGACAAAGTATTGCGGGGTGCATCGATTAGTTGGGAAGGGGAGAAGCGCGAGTTGGATCACTTTTAATGTATTCTTGGTGGAGGAAACATATCTTCACAATACATACATACATACACTCACGCCTGTATCCCAGAGGGGTGGGCAGAGACCAGGGACCGCCACTTGCCACGATCCTGACAGTCAAATTTCGCTTCCTCAATATTAATTATTCGTTGCATGCACGCACGCCGGTTTCGGGTACTTTTTATCTAAAAAATGTTACTCAGTTTATGAATCATAGACATGACTTGAAACATGACCATAAACGGCTAACCCTTAAATGTTATTTAAGGGTTAGCCGTCGATACCTATTTGTAAAACTGTGACAGTCTGTTGCCAAAATAGACATAAATATTTTTGGGATTGAACGTATTCTTAAACAATTTGTATTTGTGTTTTGTTCTATGATGTTATCTCAAATTTATATTGTTCAAAATATCTATGAATTTTATCAAGTTTGCGCCTTACGAGCTCTACCAATAGCGCAACTTCCCGTATCACATTGTCCTACATATAAGAATGTCCTTCGATTTATTACACGTAGCTGTAAGAATTATTATCTGTTAAACATTGCTAGTATGTACAGCTTTTATAAAAAAAAAAACGTATATTAAGAGTTGTTGTCAATGACAAACTTTAATTGACGTGTATCTGCAATTGGACATCTTTCAGGTAACCCTGTAGATATATGTTGTAATGTTATCCTCGAATCCTTTTCCTATTGCCCGCGGCTCACCCAAACACACTCACCCGCAATACGTTTTAGTTCACTTACATTTCAACGGCTTTCTTATTTCAGAAGAATGTTAGGGTATTTGGAGATTTCTGGCTGCCGCAATAAAATTATATTAAAATGGCTTCTTACGAGCATTCCAACGGATAACTTGCAAAAAATATAATATTTTGAGCTCATATAAGAAACGTTAAGTGGCGATAAAAATGATTCTCTACAACTCATACTTTTCATAATATAACCTGTCGAAAAGTAGTTCTAGTCACGTGACACAGAAACGCTTCATAAAATCGGCCGTAAACTGTGACGTCACAAGGCTACTCTGACGCTTGAAGCATTCATCGGTATTTTACTTATATCTCGTTAAAACTATTTTATGCGTCTACTGCGTTATTAGATAACAGTAAAAAACATAAAATTCAATGAAAAAAACTGAATAAACTTAATAAGTTTGTATATTAGAGCAACTTGATTATTTTTTTTAAGATTTGTAAAATTAATTTTTTTAATGTATTTTCTGTGTGAGTTTTCTGAGTATAACTACAATTTCACTCCAATGTCTTTTTGAAGCAAGTTCCCCATCACTAGGCAGCTCTACAACATCCAGTGTTCGAAAAACCTAATATTGCCGAAAGAACTACAGGCGATATTTCGAAATACGTACATATTGTACATTGTAGGTTTCTGGTCTTACTAAGTATTATGAATTACAGATTAAGTTACAGTCAGGGCATCAGATGGAGCTTAATTCTTTTGAGATAAAAACGTACTAATATAAGCGTAACACTGCAGAAGAAGAAAAAGAAAGACATTGATTGATTATACCAATAAGACACATTACAGAAACAAAATAAACAGATAAGTACCATAATATGCACAACAACATAAAGAAAACTAAACTAAACTGCGGTATCTGCTTGATCATCAACCGCGCTTAGTAAAACAACATACATACATAAACTCACGCCTGTATCCCAAAAGGGTAGGCAGAGACTAGGTACTGCCACCTGTCACGATCCTGACAGATAACTTTCGCTTCCTCACCATTCATTAGTCGTTGCATGCACGCACGCCGGTTTCGGGTACTTTTTATCTTGCCCTTTGCTAATACAACCCCTAGTAAAACAAATAAGTAACTAAATGAATATTTGTTATTTTAATAAATAAAACTTAACACCCACAAATATAATCAAAACATCTACAAATATAATCAACAAATATAATCAAAGCATATGCCGTCATCGATCCCAGAAAATATCTGATGTGAGGCAAAAATGTTCCATCGATGCGCTACAAATGCGCAAGACGAACATAAACCTTCGTGCAACAAATAAATGTAATGTAAACGAGCTCCCATTATTTAAATGAAAGAGTCCAAACGAAGCGAAAACTATAAAATTTCCGCTGTCAAGGCGTCTTGGGGTAAATCTTATAGTTTAAACTGATCCTAAGTTCATCCCGCTAACACCTCTTCCTCAAACGGAACTTAGCATAATAAAGTGCATTTAAGCTTTTTATGCAACATGCAGCAACTTCACTTCACTATAGGACATAGGATATGCGAGGAAAGTGGATAAACTTAGCTGAGATGAATTTATAGGGGACTCTGGAAAATAGGGTAAGCATACTATTTGTGTTTACAATGTATCTAAGCTGTTCGTGATGATGAAGTCTGCATCGTTAAGAAGGTATGATCGATTTAAAAACCGGTTAAGTGCGTGTCAGGCTTCACGTTTCTACAAACAATCGTTTAGCCGGGAGATGGGCACTCTACTGTAATAAAAAATTGCGCTTTAAACCTTAATATTTCGCAAATGGATCCCTGAATCACCAAATGGTTTTCCTACACCCACACTATGGGATAAAGGAGAAAAAATTAATCCCTAATTTAGGTGTAGGGAAGAAAACGATTTTTTTTTACTTTTATTGCACTGTTTTGCTGTCGTGATTAATATATGGCTAATTTAAGATTTCTCGTACTAAACGTCTCTGGACTAAGCCGGGGATGGATAAACAGACAGACGGACGGACATGGCGAATCTATAAGGTGTTTTTGTTGCTTACGGAGCCCTAAAAAGTACAAACATGCATTCATCATTTCTAAAACACACAATTTTTTGTTTCGTGAGCCGTGTAAACACATTTTTTTCTATGTTCTTCAAATCTTATCCAGCTATCATCAGTTAATGATAATTTGGTCAATGAAAGTAACTACCTGAGAGTAGTATACCATTTCGCCGGCTATATTTATTTGGACTGCCAATTGCTACAATTATAATTGGACATTGCAGACAATACAAGGAATTCAAAATTCATGACAACAATAGTATGGCCCGTGTTCATCTACAACTTTTATTTCATTCTCTCAATTTTATCTCAGTAGTTTTACATATACTGCGCGTACGCTTTAGGGCGTTAGCGTCTATCAAGGAAATGCATAGATGCTGTGAGCTGCTGAGACTTTGCGCGGATTACTAGTGCAGCGTTTTCATTTCTTAATTAAATAAGGATTATGAATAAGAAAAGTAGGGGCTGCCACTTTGATCGAAATTCCACGATGTTCACACCTTTAAATGTGTAGTGGTCATTGACAACAGCTGCTAAGAGCTGTCATAAAACGAAACGTTTAAGTTTTTATATAGACATAAGATAAGATTGCTTTTAAGATGGCCTTATTGCTAACAGTAATTTCTTCCAGACAACCTTGTGACGGAAGGGTTGCCGAAGGAGAAAGAGAGACGGGTAGTTGGTGCAAATACGAATAGTACATACTTAAATTTAATAATCATCATCATCAGCCATTTGACGTCCACTGCGGGACATAGGCCCCCTTCGTGGTTTAACCATAACCATGAGGGGTTTTGCCATAATCGCCTCGCATGGCAGGCGGGTTGGCATGCGGTTGGAATCTCAGGAAGACGCTGCTACGACATCCACGGAAGGAAATGGAGTGACGGTATTCTTTATCCGGCACCACACGGAATTCACCGTTATTCAAATTTCTAAATTCGGATTCGGAACTCATTCAAATTTAATAATAAACTTACATAAATGTTACTTAAATAATTGTTATAAACTACTACATAAATAAGTTATAGTACCTATGTGTAAGAGGAGGATATAATGAATATAATATACCTACATAGAAAGAAAAAGTAATCATGTACTGATTAAAAACTTAATTTAGAGAGAAAGATACAGTTCTTTTACCCTATTTTTAGACATAGGTATGCATATATACATACATACATAAGCTCACGCTATTATCCCAGAGTAGGCCGAGACCAGGGTTCGCCATTCACTACGATAAACCTATTTCACTTCGTTAACATTCATGCACGCATGCCGATTTCGGGTACTTTTTATCATGCGCTTCGCTATACAAGGTGTATCAGCTATCTGGTTTGAGTATGACTGTCTGGGACGTCTCCTACCGGCCCGGTTTTTCTTAGGTAGAGAGAAAATCAATTTTGAACACGAATCTTGGTCCCTATAAACCGGTAGTCGTCTGAAGGTAGGCTGACACATGACAGCGGGCTGACGTAATCCGTTTATCTGCACCAAACGCTCTCCGCTACCACCCGCCAATCTGAATCAATATTTATTGTAATTTATTGTTCCTTCTGCTTAGTATATAAGTTTTTAGTCACTTTATTTTCTTTCGTGCTGAGTTGACGGTAAGCCTTCGTGTTTCCAATGAGGGATTACTGGATCTTATGGTGATGAAGTTGACGATAGGTTTGCTAAAGGAATATGACCAAGTAAAAGAAGTACATTTTAACAATATGACATAGATCCTTTGGGGAGGAAATGTAGTAATCGCCATTTTACGAATTTTAGAGGAGAGCGGAAACAAAAAAAAAATTATAATATCTAATATCTTTTTTCTTTTAAATGCCGTATTAATTCAACGATAACAGATATCCTAAAAATGTAATGAGTTTTATAGATATTCAACTTTAAATTCAATATCTTTGGTAATTTAGAAGTTAGAATGGCTTATACTACAACAAAAACCTGCATCCAATGGCTTTTACAGCAAACAATGTACTAATAAGTTAGATTGCAACCAATAAAATAATTTCAGTATAAGCCATAAAAAAAATGCACTACAAGGTACTACATACTACAAAAATTAAGTAGCATCAGTGTCTTTTGCAGCATGTTTTAATAAATAACTGTGAAGCCTGTTAAAAAGTAAAAGGCATTTTTTTGCGAATTTTAAAAAACTAAATATACAGATTGAAACAGCTTGAAAAACTGAGTAAGACTGCATTCAAAGTCCATTTTCACCAAAAATGGCTTTTACGACATTTCATCCCCAAAGAGTCCTTGTCCTTGTCCTTGTCTGGTAGCCATAGCACATGGAATCCTAGTTTGGGACCAGGGCAAGTGATCGTGTCGTGTGGAAGTTATTATTATTATTATAATATTTCGGAATCCTAAAGAGCAACTTCAGCACGAAATAATGATGTCAGCTCACCCACCCACAGTTCTCAATTCCACCTCAAAAACAAACGCGCATCTAAGCTCGAGCGGTTCGTAATGCAATGGGAGCTAACCGCAAATTGTCTCGATATAATGCTGCGGCGACCGCCACGCTGCAATTAGCGATGCACCCCCGTGTGCGGCACACGCTAAGTTATTCGGCCACGTGATGCGGGTTTTAATTTGGTCGCCTGTTTCTACAGGAATTCGGCGTGGACTTAGAGTGTTGACTTATGCATTCGTCCTCAAGTGATATTCAATTCGACTGCGTCGTTGGTCTTGCGGCATCACGTCTGGCTACTATGACGGAGGTGGTGGGTTCCATTCCTACCGGGGGCCGCCATACATTGGTGCAAAAGGTGTATTTCCGTGTTTGTGATGTCCTTGCTTGGCTAACATAGCACAGGTTGTCCCAGTTTAGGACCAGGTTAAGTGATTGTGTGGTTATTTATTTATAAAAGATACGAATAACATCGTTATTGTAGGACTGTTTGACAAATAACATTACAATATTTAAATTTGAAATCTTCTTTCGCTTCTTAATAAAGTGAAAGAAGTTTGTCAGGATCGTGGCAAATGGCAAACCCAGGTCTTTGCCTACTCCTTAGAGATACAAGCGTGAGTTTATATAATGTAATATACTTAAACTCACTCGAAAAAATCGCAGGTATTTGAACCATTAGCAATAACTAAAATTTACTGTATTATGAGAGTGGCATTTTGACCTACGTAACAATTATGTAACTAGATTTAATAACCATTCAACGGTATGCAATTTATCGCAATATTCACAAAAACACAGTTTAAAGTACCTACAGCAGTAGACCGCTGACCAATCTTTAAATTCTACTTTTTTTTAAATTTATTTTTCATATATTTCATATAGGCACAGAGTAAACTTAAAACTAACTTAAACTTAGCTTAGTTGCAAATTCACTCGTAATATAATTAAATAGAATCCTGGTAGAGGTAAGGATAAAATGAGATGATTTATGCAGCGTCCAGTGGCACCTTCACTCTGATTAGGTGGGTTCACAATGTGCCTGGGACATTGTCTCTTAGATGGAGTAGGCTTGCCCAGCACCTATACCATCCTGACAGCTTTATTGGCCTTAGCCCACAGGAAAAACAAGTCAATACGTGCGCAGAGCCAACCAAGCCGCGGGTTTCCTCACGATGTTTTCCTTCACAGCTAACCTAAGGATAGGCGAATGTATAACTATGTAAGAACGTCACCAGTCATACTACGTAGAGAGGCTGTCGATCATACGTAACCAGACTCGACCAGACATAATATATTTAGCAGCTAAACTGTCTGAACTCTAAATGCTAAAAGCTTTCAAATAAAAGACCTATAGACGCCCTTCTGACGATAGAATTGAATAGATCATCAATAAAAATTACGTCAGTCTGACTGAAGTCAGACCTTGATATTCTTTTTATTGAAAAAGTCCATTACCAAAGGCAAACCTAGTACAGATGCTATCGAAATGATAGACTGGATAATATTAATGTCAATGGAAAACATCATCGATTGAAGCAGCATTTCAGAAAGGGGGAGACCTACGTAACTCTACCATCCACAGATAGACATAAAATTGCCTTAAACACCCACCAAATAGTCTCGGCACTTTAAAACCCCACTCCGAAGTAGTGGCAAATTCCGGACTGGCGAGTCAGGTCCCAGTAGTTTCAGACAATTTTATTATTACTGCTTTCAATTCTGCATGGATAAAACAGGTCTGGAGACGGCTTTCACTGTCGTCTCCTAAGTTAGGGGCCGCAATATTGGCTTCCAGCCAGATGTTGGCAGCAGCGTGCAGCGCACGCCAAATCGACGGTGCATTCTGGCCGCTTAGAAAACAAGCTATCGATTTTAAGTATGGAGGCGGTTGAATGACCTTCGCCTAGTCGAATGTCATAGGTTTTTAAAAACAAATTGATTGTCTATGTTACCCTCTAATCGACTTTGAATTTAGAATGCGGTTGAATTATCTTCGCCTTGTCTAATGTCATGGCTTTTTAAAAATAAATTGATGGCGATGACACTGAAAACTATTTGTCTTTCTTACCCTCTAATCAAGAATGGTAACCGGCCATCGGAAGAACCGTTCCAAGCTTTTCAACTAATGAGAAAAAACACGTTCCATTCGCTCCGAATAACCACGCGGCACCCCTGCTCTAACGACAATCGGTTTCAGAATGGGAATATCGACGTAAACATTCTAACAACACGGCCTATAATGGCTCAGCGGTCGTGATGCAGGGAACATTTTGAATCTCAATGTTCTGCTGACGCCCGTTGTGTTTCCAATATTCTATATCAATAAAGTAGAATGCCCTCTGCATAAGCGAAATAAGCCCCGCTACTGCTCGTGGGAGTTACTCTCGCGCAGCCATTTGTACGCTTTGATCGATATCGATATAAAACCTTCCCGGTCCCGGCCCAGTCCTAAACCCAAAAGTTTTTTTAATAATTGACTAAACGTTATATGTCAGGTACACGTAAAGTATCTCATTTGAAAGGCCTTAACATTCCACGAACAGAAGACTGGTTGCCAATCCTAATCATGGATAATTTTTTGTCGGTCGTATTTTTATGTTTAGATTTTTTTAGAATCTACTATTTTATAAATAAGATCTTTCCCCTTACCACAAACAATTTAAACTGGATACAAGAAGTGTTTTATGGAATCGTGTTTTTATAAATAAGAAAATAAATAAAAAACTGGCCTTTGCATCTACGTAATAAGATTATTTATACAGCGTCCAGTGGCACCATCACTCACTCTAGATTGGTGAAGGGACCACTTGGACGCTGCAGTGCCTGAGACATTGTTTTTTAAATGGAGTAGGCTTGCCCAACACCTATACCATCCCGACAGCTTAGTCGGCCTGGCCCACAGGACGGACAAATCAATACGTGCGTAGCCAACCAAGCCGCAGGTTTCCATACGACGTTTTCCTTCACCGTTAGCGTGAGGTACTGCTACTACAAATGAGACTGAGAAAAAAACTGTATGTTTGTGTTACAAATGAAAACGAATGATGAACGACGAAGACTTTCTTAACACTCACGATTCTCGAGCAACAAATAACAAAAGCTACCGTCAGCAGTTTCAGAGTGAGGCACCAAAAGGTTTGTAAATAAAGGAATCCGATGTCACTGCAGGTGTTAGCACGGATGGCCGGTAACATAAGATTTTACGACTAGAAGGGGTCGCCACTGAATGTTAAAGTGAGTACAGGAGTAGATTGAATATTTAAAGTTTTCATTTGCTTGCCGAAGATGAAGGCGGGGGCAGACACGTTTTATTAGCATGTTGTGAGGGATAAAAAGAGTTTATGCTGCATAAGGAAATTCGCGTGGTAAACGGATTAGTATATAGCCTATGTCCACCCTGAAGGCCCATTCTAAATACTGGTGAAAGAATTTTTGAAATCGGTTAAGTACTTCCGGAGATAAGCCTCTATATACCATTCATCATCATCATCAGCCATTTGACGCCGACTGCGTGGTCTTCATAACCGCCACGCTTGGCGGGCAGGTCAGGGCGATCGCAGTATGCGGTTGGAATCTCAGGAAGAAGCTGGATCGGGCAGCAGCCCGTCTCCTGGTAATTGATTTCCTTAGTCGCCTTCCACGGAAGGAAATGGAGTGACGCTATTCTTAATCGAGAACCACGCGGAACCTTACAAACATGTAAACTTAAAAACATTTCCTCTTTATTATATTAGTGTAAATAAATAAAACGCAAACTGGCAAACGCAGCATAGGGTGCCCACCAGCTCGCTGGACTGAAGACCCCTCGCTGGCAGTGGCTGGATTAGGATGGCTGATGACAGAAGGAAATGGCGTGCCTTGGGGCAGGCCTATGTCCAGCTTACTTGGTTAAAATTGAAAATTAAAATTTTTTAAATTGAAATTGAAATTGAAATTGAAATTGAAATTGAAATTGAAATTGAAATTGAAATTGAAATTGAAATTGAAATTGAAATTGAAATTGAAATTGAAATTGAAATTGAAATTGAAATTGAAATTGAAATTGAAATTGAAATTGAAATTGAAATTGAAATTGAAATTGAAATTGAAATTGAAAAAGAAATTGATATTGAAATTGAAATTGAAATTGAAAAAGAAATTGAAATGAAAATTGAAATGAAAATTGAAATTAAAATTGAAATTGAAATTGAAATTGAAATTGAAATTGAAATTGAAATTGAAATTGAAATTGAAATTGAAATTGAAATTGAAATTGAAATTGAAATTGAAATTGAAATTGAAATTGAAATTGAAATTGAAATTGAAATTGAAATTGAAATTGAAATTGAAATTGAAATTGAAATTGAAATTGAAATTGAAATTGAAATTGAAATTGAAATTGAAATTGAAATTGAAATTGAAATTGAAATTGAAATTGAAATTGAAATTGAAATTGAAATTGAAATTGAAATTGAAATTGAAATTGAAATTGAAATTGAAATTGAAATTGAAATTGAAATTGAAATTGAAATTGAAATTGAAATTGAAATTGAAATTGAAATTGAAATTGAAATTGAAATTGAAATTGAAATTGAAATTGAAATTGAAATTGAAATTGAAATTGAAATTGAAATTGAAATTGAAATTGAAATTGAAATTGAAATTGAAATTGAAATTGAAATTGAAATTGAAATTGAAATTGAAATTGAAATTGAATATGCGTGCGTGCATGCAACGAAAAGCGAAAGTGATCTGTGAAGCAAGTGGCAGTCCCCAGTCTCTGCCTGCGCCAGACGTGAGTTTATGTTATGTTATGTAAACGCGAAATTTACATAATGCATTACAGGGTTACCTGAAAAATGCGCAATTCCTGAAACACGCCATTTAGCGTTTGTACTTTACAACAAATTTTGTTCTATGATGACTGCAATATACTTGCTTCACGGTAATTCACGGCATTACTTGCTTCATCTAATATCTCGTGTTTTTTATCGAGCTCCTCCGAAACGGCTTCACCGATTATTATGATTTTTTTGTGTATAATTGGTAAGTCTGAGAATAGGCTCAAAATATGGCAAAACAACGTTTGCCGAGTCAGCTGGTTGTTATTGTAATTTCTTTGCGCTATGCTTTTTACCTCATCCAAGTGGCAGGAAGACGCTGGATGCAAGCCGCTTCAAACCGGTCTTTTTGGAAATCCATGGAGGAGGCCTATATCCAGCAGTGGACTTCTTGTGGCTGAATGATGATGATGATAATGATTTTTATTATTTATATTATTAAACTTTCATTCACTTGGCCACCATGACCCAAATATAAACTAATCTTAAAAACTAAAAATAAAAACAAAGAAATCTTAGGATAAACTGAACATCATACATCAAGGGAGGTATTTGAAAGTGCAACTCAATAACAGCACGAACCGATCGACCGCGCTGAAGTCACTGGGAGCCTTCCAAATTTTCAAATTCCGAATTCCAAATTTACCCGATGCGGCGCGGGTTGATGAGCAAGGTTACATAGGATTAAAAAAAAGAACTTTATACATTTATACAGCATCTAGTGGCACCTTCACTCACACTAGATGGGTGAAGGGGCCTCTCGGACGCTGCAGTACCTGGGGCACGTTTTTTTTTTATATGGAGTAGGCTTGCCCAGCACATACACCATCCTGACAGCTTAGTCGGCCCAGCCCACAGGAAGGACAAGTCAATACGTGCAGAGCCAACCAAGGCGCGGGATTACTCAATATTTTTTTTAGTAGCAATTACATAGGATTACGTACAAAGAATTTTGAAACTTGGTTTAGTTCAGCTTGCGTAGTTGCGCGTTCGGCTGTAATCTGAAATGAAAGTAAACGCCCCAACAAGAAAGAAGTAAAAGATGTAGAGAAAATCACACAGCAATTAAACCAGGACAAACTGCAACCATAGAGCGTTTTTCTACGTTTCTTTCACCGCCCTTATCTTGTATAGTCGACAGCACATCAACCTTTACATGCGTGAACTCTACTCAGTTACAATATGGGTGCCTTTCCAACTAAAATCTAAAGGTTACTGTTCTGTTGACTGTACAATGGCACCCCAGCCCTTTAGTGTCCGGTAGTAAAGGGTAGGCAAGTACTAGGAACGCGGGGACGCTGCAGCTCTAATAACACTGTCTAATAACACAGCAAAGAATTTGGTCCCTCTACACTGTGACCTCCTACGTTTCTTGTGGTTTGCTTTCACAAGGCAGCAGTGCAGGAAGGAAATAGGAAAGGCATGAAAGAAATATGGAAATTAACAAAGAAAGAAAGAATCAGAAAAAGGGAGAAATAATTTCATCATCACCATCATCAGCCATTCGACGCCCACTGCAAGACACAGGCCTCCTTCGCGATTTTCGTAACCATGAAGGGTTTTGCCATAATCGCCACCTTGGCAGGCGGGTTGGCGATCGCAGTATGCGGTTGGATTCTCAGGAACACGCTGTTGCCCGTCTCCTGGTATTTGATTTTCTTGGTCGCCTTCTACGACATCCATGGAAGGAAATGAAGTGACGCTATTCTTAATCCGGCGCCACACGGAAGAAATAATTTAAATTGTTTAAACTTATCGTTACGTCGTGGGTAAACAGTTCCGTATCAAGCCACGCTAGATGCCTCCCAAGGCAATGATGACACAATCAAAACTTTAAGTTGTAAGATGCCCATTGTAACTATTAAAACCTTTACCCTAAATACATATTATACCAGCAACCTGGTTAACTTGATGAAAGTAGCTATTTCGACGCAGCTTAAAACTGTCGCCTTCCCGTATTCTCTGGAGGTAGAAGTACCTACGACATTTTTTAAGCGGAGTACGCCTACAAAACATATTTCAGGCAATACCGTTTCTTATTGGTCACTTTACCTATCTGGGAGGAGTTGCCACGAAACGTTGTATGTTATAAGTCAACTAGCTTAGATCTGTATGTCGATTTATGTTTTAACAGTTTTAAATTCATAGATTGCTATTCTAACATATATTTGTTTTATATTTTACTGTCTTTGAATTTTTTTATGGTATGTTGCTGAACTTTTATCATATGTATAGTCTTCGTAACCATAAAACAATAGTATCTCCAGCTTGAATTCACTTATTAACGATTTTCTCGAAGAATCCAACCAGGATTAATGTAAAAATAATTTATTTATTTATTATGTTTTGGGAAAAACATCAACAAGAAATAACACAATAGAAGAAGAAGAAGAAGAAGAAAGACATTTAATGTACAATAAAAGGTATATTGTACATTATAGTAGCAGAGAGTCATTAAAAGTTTTTCACTTACAGCGACATTGTAGTGGTTCAGCTCATACTAAGATTAAGCAATTACAATATCGAAAATAAATACATACTTGATTAACCTAAGCAAAACAGTCAAATCTAACCATCGCGTTTAAAATAAACGAACAAAGTGAAACAACCAAGCCTATCACATAGTAGACAACTCGCTACCGAAGAAGATGAGGTTTATGAGTAAAAATAATGTTCTCTATCTGTGGAGGTGGCAGTGTACTCGACCGTTACACTTCCTTGACCCCACAAAGAGTCGCAGTCAAAAGGAGTCTCCAGTTACCGGCAAAGGAAATTACGACTCAAAGCGTTGATTTTAACTATGTCTTCAAGAAGGGGTCGAGTTCGCGCGCCGCCGCCGTAAGTTTGATTGTGCGGAAAAGCCCAGTTGTTCCTTGCTCCGTGGTTCATTGATTGGGTTTTAAGGTTTTAAAGGGGGTTTAATTACTAATGTGCAGTGTCAGTGTCATCATCATCATCATCATCATCATCAGCCGTTTGACGTCCACTGCAGGACATAGGCCTCCTTCGTAGTTTTCATAACCTTGAAGGGTTTTGCTATAATCGCCACGCTTGGCAGGCGGGTTGGCGATCGCAGTATGTGGTTGAAATCTCAGGAAGACGCTGCTGCCCGTCTCCTGGTAATTAATTTCCTTAGACATCCACGGAAGGATGTGCACGAATGTGCAGTGTAGTTAAACAATTTGCAGGGTGAATGTGAGACATAGATTTTGTGAGAGTCGGAAAGAGTAATTTAAGTGATCTTTATTGCATTTAATTTTTCTTTTTCCGCATTGAGAGTCAAATTTGACAGAACTCGATAGTTGACATCGAGTTCTCTAGTTAGCCTTATATGGTGTTATTTGAAAGGTTATATACAGGATAACCTGAAAAAAATGCGCAATACCTGAAAGACGACCCAAATAGATTTAGCATTTTACAACTTTTGCTCGTGATTCGAGTTTTTTCTCGGATTTAGATTTTTCGAAATGCCGCATAATTTTATAAATTCGCACTTTACCCGCTCTGTCAAAGTCGCAGTATCTGTAAACATACATAGAAGAATATTCATTCTATGTATCACATAATATGGTCTTAAGGATCATCTATCAAACAGCGCCACTGCATAGCAAAAAACATTAAAATAAAATAAAATATAAAAAATTTAAAAATGTTCTTTGGTGCAATAGAGAACTAATAATATAGTATACTAAATATACACTATTATACTAAATACAAAGTAGAACAAAAGTTGTTGTAAATGACAAACTCATATTGACTCGTTTCAGAAATTGCGTCCATTTTTGAGGTAACTCTGTGTGTATGAATAACTTTTTTATATGAATAAAAATTAAGGATTGTATGTGATTATCAAATCTGTAAGCAAAAATGGACAATTAATGTATTATTTTGCCTTTAAAATCCATATTAATTTTAAGTTCTTTTCTTCGCTTTAAAGAAAAACAAATATAACCTTGCCATGCAAATAGAGCATCTAGCCACTTATTTAAGAAAAACGCAACTTTTTCCTTTTCCGTACAAATATGAAACATTACAACAGATAGAACGCCCCGGAATGAAGTTAGCAGCTAGCCAGCCGTCTCGATATATCCAATCCGTTCGAATATAAATCTTATTCCTAACAACGTAGCGTTCAATTGAACTGTTGCAGATTCTTATTCAGATAGGGGCGATAGTGGAGAGTGAGCCAGGTATTTCTAAAAGGATTAATGGGGTATTGTTGTCAGGGGAAATTGAGCGTTGCCACTATGGACAGAAGGTTGGTTTTTCCGGTCTTTGGTTGATATTGGATGGAGGTTTGACCCAAAAGCTTGGCGCAGAGCCAGAGAACGTGTTTTGCGATGGATGAGCCGACGGACAGATCGTCTGGAACGGCTTTTAGTCTAATTTATTTGTTGCCTGAAACCTGTACTGGAGGATATTCGTGCTATTAATTAAAACCCGCTATATCTGAAGCCTTGTCTCTCAAGGAAAAACAAAAAAGCACTACTCGAAAGCAGAGTAAAAGCGCTAGGTACTTACCATTTTCTCTAGTAAATTCAGTCTTTAAACGTCCCACGGCAAGGCAAAGGACTTCTCTTGCACAAACGCTCGTGGATTAAAGTTTGTATGGATGTAAAGGTCGATGTGCTGTCGACTGTACATGCCGAGAATCGAACCCAAGACCAAGTATATGAAGCAGCTACTACAATTTAAAACACAAAATATTAACAGGGCTTATTCTCAAATGGATAGTAAGCGGCAACAAAGATAAGGCATCTTGAAACTTGAAAATGAAAATAAAGTAAATTGACAATTAATAAATTGTACACCTTCAAGAAAGTTTTTTTTAAGTTCTGCGTTATTTCAATAACCCGTTCTTTATTCCGTCGCTAGAAAAAGCCTTCAAACTTGAGTAATAGAGCCCGACAATAGTTCCATTCCAAAACAAATTTTGGGCGAAGACAAACCGAGCTCCCAAGATATCTTCATCTCCCTCCCACTTAGGCACAACAAGAGGGATGCTCTCACACGTTGTGAAGCACTTTCGTTATGTGCTACAAAAGACAGAAATAAAGAACGACCGACCCACACACCACACGCCGAAATATAAAAATTGAAAATGTTTATTTGTCTTGAAAATAGTATGGCACAATTATCACTTATGTTATAAAAAAATAATATAGAGTTTATATACATATTATCGCTTTAATCTATACGACGGCCAGTTGTATACCATCACTTACATTAGGAGATAACATGTTTTTTTTCTGGTTGTGCAATAAAGTGTTTTCTG
Source organism: Yponomeuta evonymella (assembly GCA_963969515.1). Lineage (NCBI taxonomy): Eukaryota > Metazoa > Arthropoda > Insecta > Lepidoptera > Yponomeutidae > Yponomeuta > Yponomeuta evonymella. The sequence goes on along the minus strand of OZ018360.1, from coordinate 10,973,484 downwards.
TCTATCTATATTATAAGTGACCTGTATACGTCACACTGCAGGACACAGGGCTTCTCTCAGAGAGAGAGTCACCACGAAAGCCGACTGCGGATTGGTGAATTCAAGCACTGAGGTCAGACACGTCAGACACCTACAAAAAAACCGGACAATTGCGAGTCGGACTCGCCCACCGAGGGTTCCGTGCCAATTTGTAGGTACATAATTATTCTAAATAGTCAGGAAAAAAGTCTCGCAGTTTTTTCCGAGATTTTCCCGAACTTCGAAGACTATTTTATGATGATTTAATAACTAATGTATTGTTTCAGATTTTTCCCTGTATTCGTAGTGTAAGACGATATTACTTGCCAAATTTCATAGTTCTAGGTCAACGGAAAATGAAAATGAAAAAAACTTTATTTAGAAAAGTACTTTAAATATACGTTTTTTGCGGGATAAACGGCCGTATCTTTTTTTACCGTAACTTAGATTGATTGAACTTAGATTAGGTTTGATTTTTTTACAGCTTAAAGGGACTGTAGACTTAATTATAAGGTTTTAATTATTCCCGAAACAAAAGGTCTTGACAGACAGACAGACATACGGACTGACGGACGGACAACAAAGTGATCCTATAAGAGTTCCGTTTTTTTCTCTTGAGGTACGGAACCCTAAAAATTGGAGAATTCTCAAGTATTCCTGCAATGACCAATTAGCTTTAACCTTATCTGGGGCCTAATTATGCGCACCAAATTTTGTCGGAATTCTGACGTTTGCGACATCAATTAGTACGGTACCCTAAAAATTGGAGAATTCTCAAGTATTCCTGCAATGACCTTTAACCTTATCTGGGAACTAATTATGCGCACCAAATTTTGTCGGAATCCTGACGTTTGCGATAGCAATTAGTAGAGAACCCTAAAAATTGGAGAATTCTCAAGTATTCCTGCAATGACCAATTAGCTTTAACCTTATCTGGGGCCTAATCATGCGCACCAAATTTTATCGGAATCCTGACGTTTACGACAGCAATTAGTATGTAATTTGACAATCAGATTGGTATCGTTCAGAATTTGGTGCACGTAATATAGAGGCAGCGTGGAATAGACCTTCTGTGCGGTTACAAAATTGCGTTATCCTTCTTCTAGTGATACGTCGGCGTATGTTATTTGGACAAACATACCTTTCTCAACATTACACCTGTATTCCAGCTGAACCGGGGCGAATATTTCACTCTAGCCACTCTGAAATAACATCTCCGACTTTTAGAATCTACTTTACATAACATCTTAGTGATGGACGGGGTGGAGATCTTAGGTACTGTATTTGAATGGATGAAAGAATAGTAACAGACTACGCTGGAGACTTGAAACTGAAGAAATTAAAATAGATATTTCATAGTACGTTTAGAAATGTTCATTTAAAATTTTCATTATAAGCCACATTAAAGAAACCTCTTCGTAATGCACCGAATTAACTACTGGCTTAGTAAACATATGGAAGTTTTTTAGAAATCTCAGTTTGGTCATTTAGAATTTCATTTTATTTTTAGGCAAGTGTAAACTTTTAAATGTTGACGAAGCGAACTATGTTTGCCAGCACCATGGAAAGAGGCAAACCCTGCGCTCTGTCTACCCCTGCGGCATACAGGCGTAAGTTTATGTATGTATTGTAAGATGACAAAACGAAAGTGAAATTCAGATCCGCCAAGACACTAAATAGTGTTTCGCGCAAATAAACATTGTAAAAACCTGTATTTTCTTCTCAATCGATCTCTAATATATTTAGTGAATACGTTAAAAGTGTTCCCAGAAGTACTTTAAAAGTATTCCACTTAACACTACGATGAAAATAAATGTAGCTGAAAACCAACTCACAATCTCAAGATCTGCACATAAGTAGCTGAACTGCACTCAAGTCAAAGAGGTTAGAAGCCTTATAGAATATTCCAACAGGGCAGACGGCCGGCCACGTGATCAGTTAGCCGCTTTTATTGCTTGTTTGGTTTCGCTTTAATTGCACTCAATATAAAGTGATTAAGCGGACACAGCGGAAAGTAATTAAAGTAATGGAAAAACTAAGGCCTCGTCTGAAATGGCCCCGTTAAAAGTAAAATGGGCACTCGGTAGGGCACTTAATATTTTGTGACGTGCTTCAATTAAAAGTAAGAAAAAACGCGCCCGAGGCCCCTCTGCAACGGCCAAACAGTGAAATACGCCTTTCTTTGTTGGGAAAAACAATGGGAATGGAATTGCCCGGGCATAATGCCGCGCGGCCATTATTTGAACGAAAGAAAATAAGGTATTTCCCTTAATGAAGTTAAGTTTAATTGCGTTGTGTGAAATGATCTTTTCAACGACGTCTATTCTGCCCGTAGCGTTCGTGAAACTAACTTTTAATTAAGCGTGGGATTTAGGCGAGCTCATGTGTCCGCGTTAATGTAACGTAAACTTGCACCGCAACGTACAGAGTACAGCGTAAGGTAGAGGTACGGAAGGCGCTTGCATGCACACTGCACATTCCTAGACTGAATTGTTGGTGATTTAGGTGGATATTCTGCATTGATGTTGGTGAGTTTGATACTTTTTTAACCGACTTCAAGAAAGGAGGAGGTTATCAATTCGACGCATATATATTTTGCCTATGTTCCTCCATAACTCCGTCAAATCTTAATTGATTGCGACAATTTTTTTTGTTAGAACAGATATTATTATTATTATTTTCTTTATTTATTTTCATGACTTAGAATAGGTTTATAAAAGTAAAAAAAATATATATATATATATATTATTATTATTATTTATTTGGGAAACTTGCAGCTTACATAATAAATGGACAGAGACTTAGAATAACTACACATAAGCTAAGAATAAGTTTCCGCATATAGTAACTAAGTGGCAAACATGTGCAAGTGAATAAAAAAATTAAAGTAAGTTTATACCACACTTACACTCTACAACACCGAGGGCGCGTCGTTGAATGTTCGCAAATTAGAAAAAGAAAGTTCACCACTGCCATTAGACCAAATTAAATAACTAGGAACCTATCTCCAGAGAGAATACTTCTTGTTCACGCATCAGAAAGGAAACCGAAATGATGTTTGACGATCTCTTGCCTTACTGTGGCTATGTTTGAATTAAATAGATCAATGTCTAAACTATCACTTAAAGAGTTAAATAGATTACTCGCTCGTGAAAAGAAGCTATTTTGTCTATAGTTAGTCTTCGCAACGGGAACGTGCAATCTCATTGATCTCCGCGAACTGGACCTTGCAGGTTCAACAATTTTAATATTAGCTAGTAATTCAGGGCTATCTGTAGTCCTACGTCAGTGGCTGATAGGTTCTTAAATGTCTTACTGGCAGCTATAAAGTTTTCCTTGTCGTATCGACTTGTGAAGCATACTATTATCGGTTTGATTCTAGTCTGACCTCCAGACTGCACTCCATCACGAACGGGTACCCTAGCGATGAAATTGACTTTATCCTTGGTGACTGGATACTGGATCACATCGGCCACTTTAAACAGTATGGTGAAAAGATTTTCACCCTGCTTGATCGGTATGCCTTTAAATCTCAACGTTATTCGATCTTAGCCACTGCTCCTTAGTTTCGAAGGCTTCCTCGAGTTGGGACATCTTGTCTAGCAGTGGTGACGAACCTTGCTGATTAATTTCTTCAATTTTAGTCACTCTTTTGTCAAGATCTTGAACCTTAGTGTTGATGGCTTCTAATGAGGTTTTAAGTTCGCCATGTCACTCTTAATGGACTTTACACCGGTTTCAAGGCTTTTCAGCGGTGCCAATTGTTGGGACAAGCCGTCTAGTCGTTTCATAACGTGCTCCAACGTAAGCGGAACTTGCGGTGCAGGAGATATTGGAGTGTCGTCGGTACTTACAGAACTGGCCAAGTCGGTATTTATGGAAGCGGATGGGTATCCACTTATCTTGCATTTGGGACAACGCCACATGTTACGCTTCTTTTCGCCAAGTCTCCTGTAACCAGCCTCAGTAATTCCAGCGCAACCATAATCAAAGAATAGCTCACACTGAGTACACTGAGCTCCATCTTCAGTTTCATTGTCACAACCACCACACACAAACATGTTACCTATTAGTAAGGTAGAAAACACAACTCGTGTTCCGTAGGTTGGGGAACACTGGTTTCGCTCAACTTAGTGCGCGTGCACTCGGTTACTATGCACAAAACGGAAATGATATAACGTCCCATTTCAATTTGGTGAAGATCTGATGAAGACTTTCAGAGATGGAGAACGGAACTCTTCAATGGACAGCGGTAAATAAGGCCTAATGGGGCACATCCTTAATTCCTGGTGTACATACAATAAAGAATATTCTATCTATTTATCCTTTAGTAATATCCGTATGTTTCATAAAATAGCGTAAAAGTAGTCTCAAAGGAATTTGGTGATGTTCTGGTGAAGACTTTCGGAGATGGAAATTGAGAACGTCTAATTTTAAGGCAACGAATTAAGTAGGGTAAATTCTTCTTTATTTTTCTCCCGCTCCCCTACTAAAAATAAAAAAAAATAACTAAAAAATAAAAACCGGCTTCGAAACACTACAGCATTAAAAATCTAGAAATAATTTAAATAATTATAAGTATGTATACATGTAGGTATTGTAGAAATATAATTTGTAGTTGGTACCCAGTTTCATGACTAGCACATATATTTTGGGCACCGACTCCAAATTGTACTTCTACAATACCTACATGTATACATACTTCTAATTATTTAAATTATTTCTAACTTTTTAGTGCTGTAATATTTCCAAGTCGGTTTTTATTTTTTATTTAAAAAAATTGTACTCATGAATTATTATACCCATGAATTATTAATCAACATTAACTGAATGATTTCAACTCAAGGCGATCCAGTGGGCAATCTAGCGCCATCAATGAAAATAAATTATATCATCTTTTCGATCGTATTTGCAAAAAGTGTCAGTACAATCTCTCAATCACGTTAACAGTGATTTTTAGGACCCACGACAAAGAATCTAGGATCACGAATCTGCCAAAAATGGCCGTTTCTGTAAAAAATCTATGGTTTTTTTTCCTTAGTGGCGCTAGTGTTACTCCCTGGAGCTACTTAAAGTAGCGTTCGAAATGGTGTCTACCATTTCGAAATTCATTACAATAAAACATAAAAGACAAATCTCAGTAAACCATTTAACACTTTGTATTATTCATGGAAACAACTCTTTGCTGTAATTTACACCATGTATTAGTATGTGTACGTCCTTTCGTTGATATCTTAGCCGGGCTCCATCGACAATATAGAAATCATAGTGTTGGAATCTATTCAGCCACTAATACATGTTCCCCTTTTTAATAATGAAACTCTATGTAACTAAAACGCCGATAGCAGAGTTTAGAAAATAGAAACTAATCTTAAATTGTAATTTTAGTTAATGAACAGAACTTCTCAGAATGGCTAATGTTAATCATGACTACAAACATTAAAATAAACTTAACATTGAAAGTGGTTTTCTTCCTCCCTCCTTTCGTAAACAAAAAAAGCCTCAATTTTACCAATCCTACTGGTAAAATCCAGGCTTGTCACTATGGAATAAGGCCGCCAATTGTATCTTTTCTTTTGTCATTGCTGTTTCTGTAACATTTTTTCCGGTATACAATAAAGAATATTCTTATCTTATCTTATGGAGTTTAGACAGGTAGAGAACAGTTGTTGCAAACCAGAGATTGGTAAAAAACAATATTATCACAAGCTATTATTATTATTATTATTATTACAACCAACAGATACTTAATCCTTACACTTTTGTTCCAAAATCACCCGCGACATCAGTGAGAGTAATAGCAAATCAACCTCTATAACAGCAAATAATCAAAGTAAGAAACCACAAAAGTGAGTGAAAAATAAAGCATTTTACAATAGACGTTTCGAACTCGAACGTTAAAGTCGCCCGTAACGACCGAGTGCATGTAAAGGTTGATGTGCTTCAACATTACCTCAAATGTGGAGCGTGTCACTCTAATAACGAGCTCAACAAAAAATGAAACTGATTCTGATGTAAAAAACCTAACTGCAAAGTGGGTAATTTGGGGCTGCAAGTGATGTAAATTGCTTCGGTTAGATGTCGCTGCATGTACGTAATACAGAGAAGTTTGCAAAGAGACTCGAAATTTCATCGGTGCTTGCACTTGCCCATTAGTTCAATTGGGAGAGCGCTGGCACGGTGAGCCAGAAGTCGCGGGTTCAAGTCATGGCATGGGTGGAATTTTTAGCCTCTAAATAGGTTTTTAAAATTGTCCTCAGCACGGGTTAGTGCAACAAAAAGAATATAAAATGAAACTGATTCAAGAAAATACAAATTAATTCTTTTTCCATATGAGATTATAGTGCTACTGGCGGTTGCTCTATGTTAAATATGAATGATATAAACCCTTATCCAACCTGACTTGGAAGCAGAGTATGCAGAGTTATAACTCTCTCCGCATATTCTGCTTCAAACTCATATTAGATAAAGCACTTTTAACATGAATGGTGAAATAACCATCGAGATTGTTTTGCTGACTCTACACTCAACGGAGGGTTTTAGAATAATTACTCGGGGGTAGAAGTTAATTGTGCCATCTGGCGTGCGGGCAACAGGTTCGATTCACGCTACTTATTCAGATCGGCCTAGGGGTAAGTAGATAACAGAGTGACAGCTATGGGTTGGTTGTATGCTTAGCGATTTAAATGAGAGTACTGGCGTAATATTAAAGTGAAATACTTGAAAGGCTGAATGGATCAGTATGAAATTTGGCGCACACGGTCTAATTATTTTAGGAATCATCGAAATTATTCCTATTATGTATAAGTGAAAGACTTTTTTATATTTTAGTATTTATGTGAACACTAGTTGTTGCCTGGGTAGAAATGTAAATGTGTATTTTACACTATAATGTATCTATGTGCCAAATTTCACCCAGATCCGTTCAGCCATGCTAGCGTGAATGAGTAAAAAGTAACAAACATCCAACCATTAGTAATATTTATTGCACACAAAAATCTCATTTTTATAATTTGTAATTTGGTAATTTGAGATGAGGCAGTAGGAGTAAGATAAGAATATTCTTTACTGTACACCAGAGCACATGACATAAAAACATGTAAAGATACAGAGTACAACTGGCGGCCTTATTGCTCAAAGCGATTTCTTCCCAACCCTATGATAGAAAGTGGCTGAAGGAAAAGAGAAGGGCCTTTGCCGCTTTTGCGACCATTGTAGCTACTTCTGCTTTCAAATTCATTCGAAAGCAATGCGATGGATGGGTAACAACTCATGAATATTAGCAAGGATTAATTTGAGAAATCATGCTCTTTTCAATTCGGAACACGATCCGGGATGGCCTGTGAGCAAGAGAATAAATTATTTAGTGCGTAAGCCTAAAATACTTCTATTTCGTTCTAACGATGTAATAATGTTTGTGCTTTACACTATGTGAAACCAACGGAAAGAGAAAAAATGTTATATACTTTATTTCCTTCAAAGAAGTAGTTCTTATTAGCAGTACACGTTTCGTTCGTGAATGAACCATTAATGAATGAGTTCTTAAATAAAGGTTATCAGTCGTTCATTTAAATACTCATTAATTCATTCGCGTTACGTTTCAGCTCTCGTATTGTTCGACTCGTGTTAGTAAGTGTGAACTATTATGTGCTCTATTAAGGTGTAATGAATGAATTAGTTGTTGTATTCGTTCATTCGAAGGACTTACTACGATACTTTAGGTACAGTACTTCGGTACTTTCATTTGGGCCTTATTAGCAGAGGTCTCAATAAACGGCTCTGGAGTGCATATTATTGTAACTGTTAATCTCAAGAGCAATAAAATTACCGATTAAACATTTGTTCACAGCGCATTTTTTCACTTTGTGACCAAATCAGTAAAAAACCGGCCAAGTGCGAGTCGGACACGCGCATCGAGGGTTAAAAAGTCCCACAATCACGCAAAGTTCGATGCCTGTATGTATTACCGGTTTTACAATAAACCATAAACTTAATTAATTACAAATGTATATTTTTCAGATTTTTCGAGATAAACGGACGTAACTTTTTTACATTAACTTAGAAGTTTGATTTTTTCACAGCTTCAAGGGACTATAGACCTGAGTATATGATTTAAATTTCAACTCGATACCTCCACGCGTATCTGAGATAAAGGGTCTTGACACACAGACGGACGGACGGATAAAGTGATCCTATAAGGGTTCCGTTTAGGTGCTGAACCCTAAAAAAATAAAAATACAGAAATTAAAGAGCATGTTATCGTTAACAAAAAACTATTCGGCAAAATTTTGTCGTAATAAATAACATCCACACAACACAATCACTTACCCTGGTCCCAAACTAGGATACCCTGTGCTAAAGTAACCAGGCAAGGACATGAAAATACACCCAGACTGCGGCCATTTGTACAAATCAAGTACAAATAGCCACCGCCAGCGGGAATCGAAACCACGATCTCTTTCTTGGTACTCAAGCGCGTTAACCTCTAGACCAACGAGGGGTGAAAGCGCTCTTTTCTAATGCAAAAGTTGGACGTAATTTAAACGCTCGTTGACAACATCGTACAATGCAGCAGCACCGTTTATTATTAAAATATTCTTTTCAGCAACATATCAATATCTACCTCGACTCGATCGCCTTCAGTCTTTCAATTATTTTGGAGGAAAAAGCCAAGTAAAGGTAGAGTTAAAAGAAGATAAAAACCTTATTGCATAGAGACGGGGACCTTCTTCTCTATCTTCTTATCAATTTCCAGATAGCGCCTATTTGATTGGCGGCTTGGGGTTGATAAATTCAATAAACATAATGTAACAATTCGGGCCGCATCGCTGTTATTCGCAGAGATGTCGTTCGAGCCATGAAATGGGACATCACAGAGAGTCAACTCAAGTTCAACTTCAAAATGCTATATAACATTACATAAACTCACGCCCGTATCCCGGAGGGGTAAGCAGAGACCAGGGTTTACCAATTGCCACGATACCGACAAACCACTTAAGCTTCATCAACGTTAGTCTTTCCATGCACAGCTATATAGCTATATTACTTATTTATTTATTTTTCAACCTAGTTAGACTAACAACTATTATAAATTTTTAATACATAGAAAAAATAGGACATAATAATTCATCGTTGTGAGCATAACATGTATCATTATGAAATAATTTATTACGGCCAATGACAATTATAATGATATTATAAAACTTCCAAAGAGAAAACACAATAATAGTGAAATAATTGATTTCAAACTTTTTTTAGCAACACAGGCGAGCCTATATGTCTTTATGTTGCAGTAAGTATAAATAAATATATTTTAATAATAATAATAAGTTTTCTAGACTACTAGTTGGATTTCATGGATACATATAAACAAGCGAGTGAAGTTCTTATTTATAAGCATCCGTTATGCAACAACTTGTTGTCAACAATGACTAATCCATGACAATCCGATGATGTGCCCACTCACTAGTCGGTGGTATTTCTGTAAGTACGATATTATAATTTCTGTTGTCGTACCCACCAAAATGTAAGCGATACCGTCTGAGGGCTGCGTCTACGGGGTAATTACCCCCACAGATGGAGATAAATAGGTACATTTCATTACTGCAAATAAATTCGAGAAAAACAAACGATGAGAAAGAATCGTTGCTGTTTGTACACTTTATCCATGACTCTACGGGTATAATATCGCTCACCCGAAACAACAACAATGTAATTACACTTTTGCAAAAATTTGTTCATTGTAAATAAAAAAAAAAACTAAATTAAATTCGTTTATTCATTAAACGCTATTCTTAATTTGGTGCCACACGGATTCTCATTCCATTTCCTTCCGTGGATGTCGTAGAAGGCGACTAAGGAAATCATTTACCTGGAGACGGGCAGCAGCGTCTTTCTGAGATTCCAACCGCATACTGCGATCGCCAACCTGCCTGCCAAGCGTGGCGATTATGGCAAAACCCGTCATGGTTATAAAAACCACGAAGGAGGCCTATGTCCTGCAGTGGGCGTTAAACGGCTGATGATGACGATGATGATTCATTAAACAATATCAAAATGACAAAGTAGTAACACACGGGGCAAAAAGGGCACAATTAAATTTCTAGTTATTTCAGTCAGTTGGCACTACTTGTCGTAATTGCATTACACGCCAACTTATGTAGTTTTTGAATAAACATCGAAAAAATCTTCTCGTGTACAATTTGGAAAAGTGTAACGAATAATACTCAATTACGTCAATAAGCTACAATTTCATTAGTTGTAAATACCCTTCTTTGATAGTAGGTACTGATAGAACCTAATAACCAATTTGGTTTGAGAGTAACATTTTACATTAATCCTACTGAATGATTTGACACTTTACGTGAAATGTGATTAAAATATTTTCAAGTTGCGCCCTATTATTGCTGCTCTTTTACCTTCTTGCATCGATTTGACTGCCTCGTTGGTGTAGTTGTTAACACGCTTGACCATCAAAACAGAGTTCGTTGGATCAATTCCCATTGGAGGCCGCCGTACTGGATATGAACAAAGGGGCTCAGTCTGAGTGTAATTCCATGTATTAGAGTTTGCGACCAGGACAAGTGATTGTGTTGAAATTTATTATTATCAAGGTGCGAGTTGATATACGAGTATTAATGTGATTTCCTGTTTCTAACGACTTTCAAACGCCCCTGAAACCCCTCTAAGTCTCATTTCGAGATTTTGAAATTAGAAATTCACGTTACTCAGAAGTAGAGTTCATACATTGTTCCATGTAAGAGCACAGTAAACCAATATCAGTGCAAAGTGAAGCATGGAGTACGCAATACGCGAAACTAATACCCACTTCAGACGCTTAAGTGGTCTGTCTACACACACCACTTCGAGCACTGGAGCTTTACTCTAAAAAAAGCGGCCAAGTGCGAGTCGTACACGCGCATGACTGGTAGAAAATGTCATTAGCATTAATTCCACCTTTTGTACACTGTCTTTGTGCAATAAATAAATAATAATAATAATAATGAAGGGTTCCGTACCGTTATGTATACAACATTATACAATAATCGAATTTGAGAACAGCGCCATCTATAGAAACCAACAAGAAGCGTTTAAGCGACATGACATCGGCGCTGTGAAGGTTACATAGATGGCCACGGTCGCTAGATGGCGAGCGCTGTCTTTAAACAACGTTTGTTGTATGGGAGCCCCCCTTAATTTTTTTTTTCTGTTTTTAGTATTTGTTATTATAACGGCAACAGAAATACATCATCTGTGAATATTTCAACTGCCTAGCTATCACGGTTCATGAGATGCAGCCTGGTGACAGACAGACGGACAGTAAAGTCTTAGTAATAGTGTCTCGTTTGGCAGCCTTCGGGTACGGAACCCCACAAATGCGGTGGCCAGCGTCGTGGGCTTACATTCGTAAGGCCTTGGGGTCGAATACCACTATGTATAATAATACCACAAAGTCGACAGCCACATACGAGTACTCTATTTAGTTTCTTTTGGTGTTATGCCGGGGACAATGTTCCCGGAGAAGGTTCTTTCCTGACGAGAATATAAAATTGGAAATGTGAATTATGTTTATCGAAATAATTTACAGTAACCTCAGTATATTTGTAGCTCAGCGGAATTAATTGAACTGTAAAGTTTTTCATTCGAATACGACTTTCTGCGGGTAGAACGATGCTGGTTCGTTGAAATAATGAATGACTCGACGGGCAGGAACAGCGAGGGAAGGCATTCGGTGCTTGACGGCCGTGGTGGTCGGACGTATCAGCCGTTACTATTTTATTTTATTTCTAATTTCAACGTTGGAAATAAAAATTAATCTAATCGTGTCCGGAGTTTTACTACAGAACGAAGACATGTTTTTTTTTTACTTATAAGGTCTCGTCAAACATTTTATCAATCGTTACAACCCGACAATATTTGCCAATTACTACAGATGGGTTATACTAGACATACAGTGATACTAGGCTTCTGCATAGTATGACGATAACGGTTCTCCGTTCTCGTTATCAGAAAATAATGGTTTTCGAGCTTGTTAAATTAATAATCGGTTGTTATTTTCGTAACGCTAATGATTGTGTAACGTTTTGATACGGATAACGTCTAAGTATTTGTAGTGTGAACGTAAGTTAGATAGAGTCTAGATTTCTGCTTAGGTAATCGTGTTAAATAGCCGCCTCCATTTTATTACCTACCCTCATATTTGGATCACCTTGTATGTAGAACGAACGTTACAAGTAACAAAAACGCAATGACAACCCGATTAATAAACGTCCGCGTAAATAAATTTCAGAATGCATTTGGACTATCTTTTTCAGGCATTTCACTCCACTACGGATAAAGTGAGAAGTCTCAATATGCATAAACTGAGTAAATTTTCTTGGCATTTGAATCTGACACAGATTTAAGTGGGAAACTATTATTATTAGTAATATTTTATACCAAGTATAAATATCTTTTAAATACGCCTCACCCATACCACTCCTCCACTGAGAAACGTCTGCTAAGACAAACAAATGGAACGCTTTAAAGGAAGGCCCCTCGGCAGCAAGCACTCGAAAATGAACCGTCCCCCTAATACAATACAAATGCCTTTATTCAAAGAACCATGCCGGTCCGCAAAAACCGACCAATATTTACAAATTCAACAGTCAAATAGCGCTCCTGAACAGCTCATTGTGAGCTGTGACGACACTTCTTTGATACAGTGAGCAGCAAAAATAGTTAGGAAGAAAAAGTCGCCTGCTATAACATTAACATAAGCAGCCTATATACGTCCCATTGTAGGGCACAGGCCTTCCCTCAGGAAGAGAGTATGGGCTTAATCACCACGCGTGCCCACCGCGTATTGGCGATTTTAAGCACCGAGGTATGTGAATAGCTCAGACAATCAGGTTTCCTTACGATGTTTTCCTTCACCGTTAGCGAATACTATGAATTTGAATAAAGGCGAATTTTACTCAAGCAAGCAAAAAGTTTTAGAAAGATGGTTTATTTATCAAAATCCCTTTTTTTCGCCAACTCATACCACTATGTACATTTGTACAATAATGACCTCAGTCTGGGTTGTCCTGGCCTGGTTGCCATAGCACAAGTTATCCTAGTTTGGGGCCGGGTCAAGTAATTATGTTGTGAGGAAGTTAGATAGATAGATAGAATATTCTTTATTATATGTACACCAGGAATTACATATGAGAATTTAGCAATAATATAGTACAGTACTTTTGGCGGCCTTGTTACTAAAAGTAATTTCGTCCAGACAACCATTGACGGAAAAAAGTCGGTGCAACTAAACAATACTAAGCGAAATATTTATATATTTAATACATATACATAAACCGTACATATATATGAAACAAATATAGAATAAACATACATAAATAAAAACCTACACATGAAGGGAGGAGATAAACGAAAAATATACCTACATACTACTAGGAAGAGAGAAGTTAGTTATTATATACTGGCTGCAAAAGAAACCAGAAAAATAAAGCTCCTAATCATCTCCTAGTTTTTTCATGTTGACTGTCCCACTATTTCGTCTATTTACTCCCTTTTCGGGGGGTTAAGGCGATAATAGCCGCTCTTTTCGGCTCGAATGTTAAAAAAGGCATCTGTATTCAACGCGCTGCTCGGAGTTTGATTCCCTTTCCCTGATAGTCCAGGATCCGTAATCGATGTTTGTTGGGTTCCATTGAGTAAATTCACGAAACCACTAATTTGTACATAGCCTATAAGATCAGCAAGCTGAAAGCTGAAGTGGCATGGGCTGGTCACATATTGCGAAAAACTGATGGTTGATGGGGCAAAGGTGCTCGAGTGGAGACCACGAAGTGGCAAACGCAGCGTAAGACGTCCACCAGCTCGCTGGACCGATGATCTGAGACAGATTGCAAGCGGAAGTGGCGTGCCTTGGGAAGGCCTATGTCCAGCAGTGGTCATCCATCTTACTCATGTAAGAGCTGATTGATTGATTGACTAATTTGGAAGCTTATGTAAAGATAAGATATCTGTAGTGGGTTATCATCATCGTCATTATCAGCCATTTGACGCCCACTGCAGGACATAGGCCTCCCTCATGGCTTTCCAAGCTTCAAAAATAACCATGACGGGATTTTCCATAATTGCCACGCTTGGCAGGCGGGTTGGCAATCGCAGTATGCGGTTGGAATCTCAGGAAGACGCTGCTGCCCGTCTCCTGGTAATTTATTTACGAAAAAAGGTACGAAATTGAGATGACGCCAATCTGGCAACCAATGAACCCTAAGGAGTTCGAAGAAAAAGAAATACATAGAAACTATGAGGCCATGACTTGATGAAATTGGTAACTCCAGTTATTATTGATGTTTGTAACACATAACTAATGGTATACAATTAAGACGCGCACACATGGTATACATAGGACACTTTAGCCGAATTCCATGAGTATGAAGTCTAGTCTTAGATAGTTGTCAGTTTCAATAGGTTACTCAATGGTATCTAGGTAGCTAACCCGGATCAGAGGCTCTACGCCGGATGGGGCTGGCGAGGCGCTGCGATGGACGGACGAAGATTGATGTAGGGAGGGAAGGATAGGATGTTAGAAAGGTGGGTTTGGATAATAATTGCGGTTACCAATACTTCATCCCAGATAAAATTGCCCTAGACGTATACAAAAACTTTTATTAATACGATCAAAGTCAAGAATTAGTTTAAACAAACTACCACACAACGATGTGTTGTGTGGATTTTTTTTAACATTGAACTTCATCCTTTCTCCTGCGCTGTGGTAACCAGGCAAGGACATCACAAACATGGAAACACACATAGACTGAGGCCATCTATACAAACCAAGCATGGCAACCCCCATGGGAATCGAACCCACGACCTCTGTTATGGTAGTCAAGCGTTTTAATCGCTAGACTGACGAGACAGTCAACCGGATAAAACACCGAAATGACTAAATGATTTATGACGGTCAAATAACTCATTAGATGCATTTTTTCCTTCCTTCTTAGGGTTCCGTAGTCCGAGAAAGAAGCCTTATAGTTTCGCCATGTCCGTCTGTCTGTCTGACCGTCCGCGGTCTAGCGCAAAGACCGGTGGTACTAGAAAGCTGTAATTTGGTATGTGTAAATAAAGCGAAAATATACTCGCAATTAATTATGAGATGTTCATCAAAATCTCAACATCTTATCTAGATCTCGATTTTCGGAAAAGGTCGTCAAAACAATCTCCTTGGTACTGAGAAGTAAAGTAGCTACTAGAAATTATACGGATTCACTTACATACTGGCTTTTTTGTCGGAAAAGTCCATTCAGATATCGCTCTGTTTCACAGAATCCGTTAATAATTGTGTAGTGCTTACGAAAGTTTAAGTTCAAAGAAGAAATTATATTAATAGAAATAAAATGGTTTGTTGATGTGTGGTGATGGGTCGTCGTCGAACCATTTCCTTACTCAAGGGTATTGGCAAAACATTGTAAATGAAACTCAACCATAAAACCGAAAAAATAGGGTTCATACTCAATAGATACAACTTATGAAATATGTTCAACCCTACAAATTAATGGGAGTAATAAAATGGAGACTTTTAATTGTTTAACAATGGCATGATTCAGCCCTAACCCTCATGGGACAGAAAACGTTAAGAGAGACGTAAGATAAAACATTGGTAGAAGTTCCCTTTCTCTCTTTAGCCGTCGCCATTTTGCCCAGAGCCAAAGAATATAGACGTACACTGTACAGAAAGGCTCACAAAGCAACAGGAAACTACGGAATACATAATTCTATGAATAATTTCAGCGAATAGAAACGCACTCATCAACGTAGGTTAACTGGAAAAAAATACTATCTAGTATTAAGCTTTGTACAAAATAGTTGTTTTAGGGTTCCGTACCTCAAAAACAAAAAATCGGAACCCTTATAGGAGTACTTTGTTGTCTGACCACGTCCGTCCGCCCGTCTGTCTGTCGAAACCCTTTATTTCGGGGACGCATGGAGGATCAAGTTGAAAATAAACCATACACTCACGTCAACAGTCCCTTGAGGCTGTGAAAAAATCAAACTAAAAAAAGATACGGCCGTTTATGCCCCAAAAAAACGTAAATCTTGACACTCAAGGAAATTAAAATGTATAGAGTACATTCCGTTGACCTAGAACTATCAAATTTGGCAAGTAATATCGACTTATACTACAAGTACAGGAAAAAATCTGAAAACCATTTTGAAATTACATCATACAAAAATTAAGCTTTGATGTTCGGGAAAAGCTCGGACAAAACTGCGAGACTCGATTCCTATAATATGTAAGTACCTACAAATTTGTACAGAACCCTCGGTGGGCAAGTCCGACTCGCACTTGTCCGGTTTTTTTTTTCAATTAATCAAACAAGATTATATATCTACAGAGTGGTTTGAGATAAAGTGTTCAACTTAAAAATAAATAAATACAAGACACAAGACAATTCAATTATTAATATATTATTTATAGCGATTAGAGCGAAAATACTTTAAAGCGTATTTTAATAGGCTCTCATTTGTATTTATTGGTATAAAAAAAATTAACGTAAACATAGGTACAATTTAAAAAAAAGTCTGATCTGCTGAATAAATCTCAGATACCAAAGCACCGTTGCAACTTGAGCGGTGACAGAAGGCAATAACATCGTGTTTTGTTCGCAGTAACCATTCTGTACTCTTTATGTTCTTTGTCCGCGCCCCTTTCATTGAGTATTCTCAGAGCACACCACAAAAAACATTTCTCAATTTGGGAAAGACGATTTCGCCGTAACAAAATGTTAGGAAACTTATCTTGCCTCTTGGTTCGTGATTATTATCATTATGTCGACTCGACTTTCGTCTGGGGGGGTATAAAACGTATGGAAATATTTCAGCGAGTTTTTAAGAAAGCTCTTTTAAAGCTGTATTCACCGGTCATCAACAGTTGACGTTCCACTTCAATGCAATCTAATCTATCAGCCATAGTCGTCCATTGCTGGACATAGGCCACGGGTCTAAGACCCTAACCCCCAGTTTCTCGTACACTAACACGCTGTTAATCTAGTGTTAACAGCTGTCAATTGACCAAAGTGCATACAAAAAAAACAACTGACAGCTGTTAACAGTAGATTAACAGCTTGTTAGTGTACGAGAAACCGGGGGTAGGTCTCAGAAGGCACGCCACTCCTCTCTGTCCTCGGCCATCCTTATCTACTCCAATTGCACTAATAGTAACCGTGAGTTTTTGTATATTTATTAGTTTCTAAACATGTTTGGATTAGGAACAATATTATAGAACTCCGCTTTCTATTTGGACTATAAACTCTGTGTAGTGCAAAAGTGGGTATACTTCAGACTGTGAAAGTAAGTTCCTGCGTACCTAAATCTCTTTCTAGAGATTTTAATTTGCAGTCAGGGCAAGTTCTAATTGCTGGAGCGTTTAAAAGCATCATTAACCATGTACTAATTAGTATGTAGACGTTGTCTCAAGTCGTTCGAGATAACATTCTCCTTCAAAGACTGCAGAGGACAAGTTTATTAATTTTGTAAGAAAGCCACGGACTTAAATAATACCACTTTACTTACTTGTTTGAAGTAGCATAATTATCATGTAACAGTTTGTTGGACTGTCCCGAAATGCGAAATTACGTTTTAAGTTTCGCATTTAGCTTTTATTCACCCGTACCGCCCGTTTCCCGTACAATAACAGTCTCAGGCCCGAAACCGGCGTGCGCGCATGTAACGACTAATGAATGTTGATGAAGCGAAAGTGAAATGTCAGGATCGTGGCACAGTGGCCGTCCCTGGTCTCTGCCTACCCCTCTGGAATACAGGCGTGAGTTTATGTCTTGTTATGTTAACAGTCTCTTAATTTACTGTTAACGGCTGTCAGCTGCCTGAAATGCATACAATAAACTGATAGAACTGCTGTTAACAGTCGATTAACAGAGACCGTTAAGCCCAGTTAGTCGATAATTTACAACTTTACTTGTACATAACATATAAGCAGCCTATATACGTCCCACTGTAGGGCACAGGCCTTCTCTCAGGGAGAGAGTATGGGCTTAATCACCACGCGTGCCCACCGTGGATTGGCGATTTCAAGCGCTGAGGGTATGTGAAGAGCTCAGACACTCAGGTTTCCTCACGATGTTTTCCTTCACCGTTAGCGAGTGGTATTGCTACTATAACTTCACAAATGTACATAACTTAGAAAACCAAGTCAAGAACATGCCCGCACCGGGGATCGAACCTGGGTCTCCCACTTCCGAGTCCGAGGTTTTCATAGTTAAGTTCCTTGAGCCAGGCAGTTATTACCTTTGTACGTACTATAGGTACTACCGATATTCGCCACAAATGTCGGTTTGAGTGGTTTACTTTATGTACTACATTTACCAACACCACATTGTTTAGTCACGCCATCTAGTGGGGCCATCGTAGAATCGCTCTGAGTATACTAGTGCTCGTAATCATCCCACGTTGATAACGCGCATCTTCATTTGTGGTGGCCGATGTTGGATAGACGATCGGTATGCAGACCAGCGATCCGATGACATTAATAAGGCCGTCGGAAAGCAATGGACGAGATTGGTAGGGCTCTATACATGGGCTGGATAGATCATCCCACGTTACTCTACCTTAGTGGGTAGAACCTCGGACTCGGAAGTGGGAACCCCAGGTTCGATCCCCGGTGCGGGAATGTACCTATGACTTGGTTTTCTAAGTTATGTACATTTGTGAAGTTATAGTAGCAATACCACTCGCTAACTGTGAAGGAAAACATCGTGAGGAAACCTGAGTGTCTGAGCTATTCACATACCTCAGCGCTTGAAATCGCCAATCCGCGGTGGGCACGCGTGGTGATTAAGCCCATACTCTCTCCCTGAGAGAATGCCTGTTCCCTACAGTTGGACGTATATAGGCTGCTTATGTTACTCTACATTTCTTTTTAAGGCGAATCTGAAGTCCTTATTCATGAGATTATTTATTCGGACAAAACTACTCTAGAGTCATCGCTCATTCAATTTCCGACAAAACCCTTGCCTATTCGCAGGTGTACCTCAGCTATCCTCTGGGGAATCTCGGGGACAAATCAAAAATAATAAACGTGACAATACTGCCAATGTCATTTATTGGGTAAGGGTTAGTACAGATAGTTAATAGGTACGAATAATGTTGTTCCATTTTCGTATTTATGAAGCGTAAATATGGAAGCCATGTTCATGTGTGGCTTCATTAGTTATCTGATGAACTCTAGTATGCAAGTATAACAAAGAAGTCTGGGATTAAAAATGTTGAATGTATGAGCCTTAGACTATGTAATAAGAATTTAAAGTCTGTCAATTAAGGATCAATTTAACGGGACTATGTTTAGAGATTTTTGTCCATTTGTTCGCGTGAACGATCTCGATGTACTATTTTAAGCACTATGTCTAGTTTTTAATGTTCATTAGGTCGCAGTTTCTACGCTACGCTGAATAAAACATTTTAACTCTAACTTTTCACATGCAAAAGTGTTAACTCGATCTGTACTTGACACTGATCTGAATGGTCTTTTACTATCATTTCTCTGCTTAGATTCAGTGTAACACGTAATCCAACGGAAAATATTCACACGAATCTCTATTAGTACGAATATACTACATGTCACAGTCTGTTTCACGAATACTATCATAAATTCATTTGATACTGATCGATACATGGTTACCACTGATATTTAGTATCGGTTAGGATACCGTAATATTGCGTGTATTGTTAATCATTATCAGTACCTAATACTGGAAATATTAGTATTAACCGACTTATATGTTGCCTGCATTAAGTAATATCGCGAGATACGTTTCTGTTTAAGTATACTCACGCCTGTATTCTGGAGGGATAGCAAGAAAAGCTGGTTTGCCACCAAAGATGGCAAACATGCCGTGGTTATAACAGTTCAGTTCAAGTTGAGGTGGAGCAAAAAATTTCAAAGGTGGTGGGTAACCACCGCTCAAATTTATTTTCTTATTTATAAAATAATTAACTAAATGTATTTCTAATCCCTTCTATTTTCTTTACGAAGAGTAATTTTCAATCAGAGCTGAATCAAGTGAACTAAGCAACAGTTTCCCATGCGTCTAATGAACTATAAATAAAATAAGGGTAAACACCCACTTGTGCGGACAACAATCAAATGACCAATCCCTGGGACATTCCGTTTCACCCCAAAGTTTGACAACCGCGTCCCCCACTTAATGTCACTTGACGGTTTCATTCGGAACTATCGAATTTTGACATGCTGTCTCCCTTTCACATTGTTGTCCCCTCGTAGGAGCTTCGAAACAGCTGTAATAAAGCGTATAGATATAGGTAAGTATGTGCGTTACATGAAACGTTACTTTTTGAATTGTATTTTTAACCACGAGTTCAAAGTGCGTGTTCGCACAGGGTGAATGCACCTTTAGTACTTATCTCGAGAACGTAGATAAGAGAAGCAACTGGATAGCAAATCGATTATTACCTGTAACAAAACAATAGAAAATATAATTGTTGGCGTTGTCTTCAGTGATCTTTAGAACTGAAATATCATTAAAAACAGGAATATATGTAGTAAGACATTTCATCAAAAAGCGAGCAGAATTGGTTATTTCTAGTCAATTTACAGAAGCAGATAAAGTTATTTTGTAATATTTTGAGTCAAAGACGGTTCACCAAAATAACGTAAACCGTACAATCATTACATCACAAACTAAATACTTGCTAAAATACCTAACAGTAGACAAAATGAAATAAAAACTACACAATTCAAATTTCACACGAGTTAAGAGCGCGATCGTTGAATTCATGCATTTAATTACAAAATTTAGAATCGATGCTTTGTATTTCGAAATGGCAGCGCGTATGTACCTAAAATGTAAATAAAAAATAAAGTTAAAGCCAACTTTAGACGTCGCGTTATGCGTTTCGATTAATTCTAGTTATTTTGGCTGCAGTCTGGTGGAACTTCTACTTTTAGTTACGACCCGGCGGAGTGGCGTCCCCCGACAAGGCTGAAAATCAATAGATCTGACCGCAGTTGTGGAGAATCAAAGCGACAGCGTCAAAGTAACTTGCCTTCTTGTGGCTTTGAACGGCATTTGAGGGGCAGGATAATCGCCTCAAACGCTTAACTTCTTTTCTGTTGGCAACATCGTTTGATAAAAAAATACACTGGCTGTTTTAACGAAAATTATATTTTTTAAAAGATAATTACGAATCATCTGTAAATAATTTTTATTTTTCTTTTTGCTCTATGACCGTAGTGGCCAACCTGCTTTTTTTTCAATGGGGATGGCAACACGAAATTATTTACAGATGGCGCCACTGAGATTTGCCCCGACAATGTTTGTTTTGTTTTGTAAGTGTTGCTTATTTTCGGATTTTTTCATGGAAATTCAACATAAAACCGTCATGAACTGCTTTTCACTAAAACAGGAAAAGCCATAGTTTATAACAAAACTAAAAAAGCAAAGTTTTGTCTACTGCAACGACATTCGCAAAGCCGTGTGCAGTGACTGGAAAAGAAGAGCCGAAGATCGGGCTCAGTAGCGTGTCTTGGGAGAGGCCTATGTCTAGCAGTGGACTGACACCGGCTGATGATGATGATGTATACCGCGAAAGGAATACAGACTGTAATACAAAGGTAACCTCAAAAATATTTTTTAAACATTTCTTGCAGAAATAATCGCATACTTTTAACGAAATACCTATTCACTGGCTGATTTAATAATCATAAAGTGTAAAATGGTAAATTTACTTAAGAAAGTTACTCAGAAACATCGAAAACCGTTGTAAAATTATTCACACTATGTACCATATAAACTTACTCATAAAATCATACTATTTATATATAAACTCTCTTAATGTTATAGTTTAGAGACAAAGCAGCTTTATGAGCATAAAATTATGCTGCGGGACTACTACTTGAAGGTTCTTATCACCAACAACTAAATTGTCCTATAAGAAGTATTGGTATCTATTTAGATCTGCCCAGTTCAATACTATGGGCTGGCTCTGGGTAATTAAGTGCTGCTGCTTACCTACTTTGAGATACGGGTTTAGGCCCAAAGAAATGCGTGTTACAATGTATGATTATGATTTTATTAAATAAAACCGATGTGTACAAGTACCCAGGAACATTGTTTTAATTAACTTACAATTGCAGCAATAATAGCTGGCTTCACATATGCTAAATGGGTTGAATCATTGATATCAAGGCTTGCATTTCTCGTTTTTAGTAAGTTTTAGGTTTAACAGTCTAGGTACCTAAACAATGACTCCGTTTTTAACGAATGTGAAAGATGCGGGCCTGAAAACAAACAAGAATGAACATAACTTTTAACTATGATTCTGAATGTATTTCATTAGTATTATTTGTATTTACCTGCATAGAAATATTTTTTTGGTATTTGTTTATTAGAATCATAACCTATAAATTTCTCGAGAATCGATTTGCTTCCTCCAAATGATTTAGGCGCCACAGTTTTTCTATTGCAAACTGAGCAGTAAATGCGTAGACACTGTTTTTTTTTAAAAGCACTACACATATCTCTGGGGTTTATATAATTACAAGTATTGTGCTTTTCCCAAACAAATAGTCAAGAAAACGGGACATCCTCCATTTTGAATGTTTACAGTTGCCACCCCCATTATGAACTTCTTTTTTGTCGCCAACATCGTTTGATAACGAAAATACACACGGTCAGTTTCCACAGAAACTATATTTAAATATATATTTAATTTTTCTTTTGGCTCACTGGCCGCATTGGCCAGTGCCTGGGTTTTTTTTCAATAAACTGTTAAGAAACTCATTTCTAAAAGTATTGGACGAGCGATCTCGCAGCGGGACTAAGGCGCCGTGCACCCACGACACCTTTTTAATATCGTAATAAAAATCCGAACCGTAAAACTCGGCAAAATGAGCCAAGGTAAGCCACGGGGCGAGCACTAAATGAAAAGAGGAAATTCATTATCGCGATACGGCGCCGCTGCTGTATCGTGTGCCGTTAGCCGGCGGTAACTGCTGCTTCTAATGGGTTAGCATTGGTATCGGAAATCGTTAGCTTGCGCTGGTGTCACAGGCGGGGATATTCAGTGCTCCCGACCACACTGGGTTATCGGTTGATTTGTAAATTTTAAGCCGATTGAGGGGAATTGCTACTCATAATACTGAATTACTTTTGTTCGTATTTTTTTTCTTATAACGTGAAAAAAAATATTTAGATATTTCGCCCACATCTGAAGATTTATTTTAAAAACACGGTATACAGTTTTCGTGCAGGTGACATGATTTTCGGCTCCATGCAGTGTCACCCAGTGCAAGTAAAGGATTCGCAGTTGTGTATACGGAGCCTAAAAGAGAATAATAATACCATAAGATTGATTATTATTAAGGTCAAGGAAGGTTATGCACTTTAGCAGTGTTTTAAACGAATTGTATTTTTTATAAATAGCACTGCCACTTCGCTTTGCCTACGTAACTATATAAGTAACCAACTAGTATAAGGGCCCGTAACGCGCCCCGTAGGACTTTAGTGGTTGCAGAAGGGCTGCATAGCGCGCTTTGCAGCTGCAAGTGTTAGTTTTATCGCTTAGGGCGCTTAAAACGCCTCCTTAGGACTTTAGTGGTTACAGAAGGGAGCATAGCGCGTCATGCAGCTACAAGAATTTTTTTTTTCCTTTAGAGTTCATAAAGCGCCCCCTTAAGTCTGTAGCGGTTGCAGAAGGGTGGCATAGAGTGCTATGTGTACCACTATCAGTAATTGTTAGTTACTACTTGGGTACAACTACGAGTTGGGTAAGTATATAGTTTTGTACCAGTGTAAAAAAAATAACGTCGGCGATGTGCTTCTAATGCTGATACAGCCAATTTGTCAGCAAAAACAAAAGTGAGGTTTGAATTATTCATTAGAATAATATTACTACTATTGAACACCTACCGTAAAATCCTGAATAAGGGCTCGCCCGCTTTGATTGGTGGTACACCCAGCTTATGGCTCGCGATAAAACTCAACAGAAGAGAGAAAAAGTCGTTGACAACAAAAACAGTTTTATGGTATTTATCTGCGGTGCCCTTTTGCTATTCTGTTTTGGCGGCGTTAAGGTTAATGTTAACGCGACCTAAAAGTTATTGGAGAACTTTGTTTTTAGGGTTCCGTACCCGAAAGCTGCCAAACGGGACCCTATTAGTAAGACTTCACTGTCCGTCTGTCTGTGAACCGCGATAGCTAGGCAGTTGAAATATTTACAGATGATGAATTTCTGTTGCCGCTATAACAAAAAATACAAAAACAGAATAAAATAAATATTTAATGGGGGCTCTCATACAACAATAGTAATTTTTTGGCCGTTTTTTGCTCGATATTAATAACGGAAACAGCTAGACGCTTGAAATATTCACAGAATATTTAGTTCTATATTCGCTTCAAAAATAAATAATTGGATCAAAATAAATTAAATATTTAAGGGGGGCTCCCATACAACAAACGTGATTTTTGCCGTTTTTTCTCGATCTTTGTGTTTAATATTGGTACGGAACCCTTCGTGCGCGAGTCCGACTCGCACTTGGCCGGTTTTTTACTTAAGTACTACCAAATTTCGGTCGCTCCAAGTATTAATTCACTCAATATGCTCGTTTGTACGTTTAATATGCACACGAATACTTACCCATAGTTGGAAATTGCTCTTTCTCGTCCATTCCCGTCTCGAGCTTTATATAGTCTACATTTTTTTGAGTTCTTGGCATACGAGTGAGTTTTCTGTTTAATTTGTTTGAAGTGAACGTGAAGCGTTAAGTTTTATATAGCACGAAAAATAAACTTTCGCTTGTTAGCAGTGCTTTAATTGTCAATACTGAAGAAATGTATTTCAGGTTATCCGTTATTTACACGACAATCTGTATATTTATTATATATGTATATATATATATATGTATATATATATATATATATATATACACAAAAGCTGCTAGTACATTTTGTGTTCCGTATAGTTCTGCGGTTTACAGTGAAGCATCATAGTATGCGTTGCAGTTAATCTCCCGCTGTAACCCACGCGACACACTGTATACATAATGCATTTGTCGACAGCAAAAGCCCAAGACCGGCGTGCTTGTTGATGCAACGAGAGAGATCTGTCAGGGTTGTGGCAAGTGGCAGAACCTTGTTCTGCCTGCCCCTCCGGGATGCGGGCGTGAGTTTATGTTACGTTCTTTTGTTACGACTGTGTTTTCCTGTAGTTCTGCGGTTTATATGGAAGCGTCATTGTATGCGTTGCGGTTGATCTCTAGCCATTAAATTGACGTTTTACCGTGTTTATTGAGTGTGTTTAAGAGCTCGGGCCATAAATACCCCATAAAATCGGTCAATCTGCCGGGAAAATAGAATTTATTTACCATGTTTAACTGCCGACTGTAGGTTACTGTTTTAACGGCAGGAAAGAAGTGTGGAAATAATGGAATCCGGGAACGTATCAATAAATAAAATCAGCTAAGTTTTAACCATAAGGAAAAGACTGGAGACTTTTTGAAACATAATATAATATGTAAAAAGTATGAAAAAGCTAAGACCAACACGTAAACTTTAGTCAAACAACCATATAGTATATTGTGTTCGCGAAACATGAGTGAACTCATTATTCATATCTGTTTGCAAGTCAACTGATGTTTCATAAAATACAGTTCAGCACATGAGCTCTGTTAGAGCACCGCAATCACAAAGTTAAAACGATAAACAAACTCACTACAATAGACAGATAATTTATATACATTTATTTACATTAATAACAATTACTAGGAGTAAGCTATAATGTAGAAGGATTTTTCTACATGCTGTGGGATTGAACATTTCAACGTATAAATCTAATTATTTATTTATGGTAGGCATTTACAACGTTACATTCGGTAAGTCCAGTAAAGAAGTAACGGTGAGACTAGCCATCCAAAACCCCGAACCGGACAATAACGCGAGAACTAAGATTCTAGAATCAAAAGAAGAAAAAAAAAACAAAAGCGTAACGCCCACCCGCCCAACTGAAAAGCGAACTTGAAGCGCGCAATTAAAAGCGATTTTTCCGAAACAAAAAGACTCGCCGCGGAGTTATACGGGCGACCATTATTTGCGGCGGCCGTCACCCGTATTTCTACTGCCCGGATGCTGTTAATAGGGGAAAATGCGGAAAATTGGGCAATTCATTTCCCAGGCAAACCACAGCGGAATCGTGCAAATACAGTGTTGCCCGCTCCACCTGTAATACAAGTATTTATTTACATGACCTATATCAACACGCCCTGCCACAGGGGTTTGGGCTTTGTGTATGAATTTCAAACTTTTTGTGTGAGTTGGGGAACAAGTTAGCTACATGCCCAAGCGAATTAGGGCTCGGATATGGGTCAAAACGATTGGCTTCGTTTGACATGAGAAAGGGAGTTTTTTGGGTTCCGTACTCGTAGGGGGCAAACGGGACTCCATATCCATGTATCTCATGAAACTGTATTCACAGTTTGGTACCATTAAATTTTTTTTTTGTTTGAATAACGTGTGAATAAATAAACAAAAAAAAAATACTGCAATAGTCAAGGCGTTGTAATATTTATCTACGTGTTCTTGTGGAGTTTTACCCAACAAAATATAACTGGGGTCCACATTCAAGTGATTTGAATGTTTTTAGCTGTTTTGTAAGAGCGGTAATACACAGAAGTGTTTAACTCATCATCGTCATCATCATTCAGCCACAAGATGTCCACTGCTGAACATAGGCCTCCTTCATGGATTTCCAAAAAGACAGGTTGGAAGCGGCTTGCATCCAGCGTCTTCCTGCCACTTGGATGAGGTCATCTTCGTGGAAGAGGTCAATCGTCGAATCCAACTCGGCTGGCCAGCATTAGGGAAACTTAGAAAAGTCTTTTCGTCTAATATACCTCAATCGCTCAAGACAAAATTATAAAATCAGTGTGTGTTACCAGTGATGACTTATGGCACTGAAACGTGGTCTCTCACTATGGGCCTCATAAGAAAGCTCAAGGTCACGCAACGAGCTATGGAAAGGGCTATGCTCGGAATTTCTCTACGAGATCAAATCAGAAATGATGAGATTCCTAGACGAACGAAAGTCGTCGACATAGCCCGGCGAACTAGTAAGTTGAAGTGGCATTGGGCGGGGCACATAGCACGCAGAACTGATGGCCGATGGGGCCGAAAAGTTCTCGAATGGAGACCACATATGACAGATGACCTCATTCAAGTGGCAGGAAGGCGCTGGATGCAGGCCGCTTCAAACCATTCTTTTTGGAAATCCATGGAGAAGGCCTATGAACAGCAGAGGACTTCTTGTGGCTGAATGATGATGATCAAGAATGAAATGGTAGACACGTAAACCAATATTCCAAGTCAAAGAGACACTACAACATCCATCTCCATACCAACAACCGTAACGCAATGGTAGTTCGAAAAAGTACATTAGCCAAGAGGCCATAAAGTCAACTTTACAACCGCAATATCTCCAATACCGTGTTAGAATCATAAAGAGTGCGATTTACACCGATCGGCTTCGTAAATTCGATGTAGCCCGAGTCTTCGGTGCAGAAAGGAGAATACAGAAGCACCAGAAATATTAAGAAAGAAAAAAGACATTTATTATACCAACAAGATATATCATCATAATCATCATCGGCCTACACGTGTCCACTGCTGGACATAGGGCTCTCCTGCACGCCACTGAGCACGGTCCTCGGCTACTCTCATCCAGCTCTTACCAGCCTCCCTGCGGAGATCATCGCTCCACCGAGTCTGAGGACGTCCTACATTAGGTTTACCGATCCGCGGTCTCCACTCAAGAACTCAAGATACATCACAGAAGCAAAATAAGCAGATAAGTTATATACACAAAAACAGAAAGAAAACTAAATACACAACAGACAAAACGAATAAATAAAACAAGACCAAAGATGTAGCCTGTGGTGTATCTAAGTTACCTCAAAGGGCAGCTGACTCAGCGTTGTGTTGAGGAAGTGATCCCTCAGCGCTGATTTAATAACAGACATTTTAGATATAATACTTTAACTAGCACTGCCCGCGACTACGTTCGTGTGGTAAACGGATTAGCCCTTAGCATGTCCTACCTGAAGGTCTATTGTAAATACTGGTTAAGAATTTTCGAAATCAGATAGTACCAGATCGGAGATTACCTCCTATGTACATGCAAACTTGCAAACATGTAAACTATATTCTTTTTGTTGCACTAACCCGTGCTGAGGACAATTTTAAATACCTATTTGCAAACTTACAAACTTTTCGTCTTTATAATCTAATAATTTAAAAAATAATAATAAGTAAGTAGTGTTTTGAAGTCGGTTTTATTATTAAATTTTTAGTGGGGGAGCGGGAAAAAATTAAACAATCCCTTATAACCAAAATTAACCCTAATTAATTCGTTGCTTTAAAATTTGAAGTTATTTCCACCTCCGAAAGTCTTCACCAGAACATCACCAAATTACCTTGGGATTACTTTTACGCTATTTTATGAAAAATACGGATATTACTAAAGAATGGATCCCATTAGGCCTTATTTACTGCTGTACATTGAAGGGTTCCGTTCTCCATCTCTGAAAGTCTTCATCAGATGTTCACCAAATTAAAATGAGGCCAATGGGACGTTATTATCTATTTGAACAAAAAAAGAATTGTTGAAATCGGTTAAGATTTGACGGAGTTATGCGAGAACATAGCCTCCTTTTTTAAGTCGGTTAATAATAGTGTTTATTATCGAACTCCTCCGAAGCGGCTTCACCGATTTTCATTTTTTTTTGTGTATATTCGATAGGTATTATAATTAGGTGGTAGGCCAGTTAATACGGCAAAATAACATTTGCCAAGTCAGCTACGGGTTTTCCATGTCCGTCAAGTTTCCGGTCTTGTGTCGCCTGCATCCAGTGACTCCCCACCACCGTAACCCGTAAAATCTGGTGGGGGGCCTTCGCACACTTCGTCGTCCGGTCCACGGTCATGAGGGAGGCCTATGTCCTGCAGTGGGTGTCGAATGTCTGATGATGATAATGATGAGAGAAACATGTGCTCAGGTTCATGTTTTTTTTAAACATCCCGTACTTAAAATAAAAAATAACATGTCTATATTTTTTATTACTTTTAAAAATGATGCTTTATATGAACCTTAGGAATACAAACACATGAAAAGGTCTGGTTTTCAAGTACTCATAAGTCCTTAAGTACTAAACAAATTTGGGATTCGGATGTTCTAGTCGCGTCTATTGAAATTATTTAAAATCGGTCGTATTTACACGTGTTCCGCTTTTAGCCATAAATCAATAGGATTCGGCGAATGCATTAGGAATCTTAATCATTCAGAGTCACGAGCGCGTTCACTTGTTCTGCGGTACGAATAGAGAAAGAATGAATATCCTAAAATAACTAGTAACAGCGGTGGCAGTGCAGCGGTAGAAAGCCGGCCTCACATTCGGCAGGTCCTGGGTTCGAAACCCGGCATGCATCTATGACTTTGTTTTCTAAGTTACATATTAAAGTATTAAAAAAAGGTATTATATATTGGTTTAACGTGCTTACGAAAGTTTAAGTTGTAAAAAAAAGGTCGTGAAGAAACCTAAGTGTCCGAGGTGTTCACATACCTCAGCGCTTAAAATTGCTAGTCCGCGGTGGGCACGCGTGATAATTAAGCCCGAACTCTCTCTCTCTGAGAAAAGCATTCAAATTCATAGATCTCTATTGTGGTAGATTAGCAACGTTATGAATTGATACAGAAAGACACAACAGTGAGATACTGTAAATCTCAACGGCTGAGATGGGCAGGCCATCTTGAACGCATGCCGGATAGCAGAGTGGCGAAAGTCAGGGAACGTACCCAACGTGACCCATTTTTACAATTTTACCGTCCCCCCCTCGGTGATCACCCGTAGTATATGCCAAGACCCCCCCTCCCGATATTGGCTACGTGACGAAGACCTAAGCTCCTCCCCCGTCCCTGCAAAAAAGCGTGGTATTTTGAAGTCATTTCTGAAATAGCAACAGGTTCGAACAGCTCGTGTGCTATCCACTTTAAAACTATAAATATGAAAATATAAAAATAAATATTTGCTTTGACTGTTCAACGCCCAGGTTACTCTTTTTATCGTTTAAAATTTTCCGGGCGCGATAGGTTGATATAATTTCTCTGATAGTTATTTATGAATTTTGCATTCTGTAAGGCGTACTTTACATGCAAATATTTGATGTTTAAAAACAGAATTATATTTTTAAAAGTACTTAATATTTACAACTGTAAAAAAGACGAGGAAATACTACAATTAATATACAATGAAAAATTTGCAATAAACAATATTTTAATATAAACGGAGAGGCCATATTAATTAAAAGATAAATAAACGTGGTAATTTTTTTCTCTAGGACTACTTACTCAATACTTTATGGCATTCCACAAGTTTTAGAGTTGTTACATTTTAACTTAACAGTTATTTGATAAGACCTTTGTGGACCGTGTTGTGCACGCAACATTTTACTGCTTGTGCTGTATTAAAATATGCATTATTTATATAAATTTAAAATTAGGATACTTACATAATTGAATTAATAATCATGCAATTTAATTATATTTAAAAAGTTATATTTATATAATTATTTATCTCATTGCATCTATATTATCCTTTAAATATTCCTCTATAGTATAATAACATTTTGAAATTAGTATTTTCTTTATTGAAATTGTAGTCGTTATTCAGGTCTTTAAGGTGCTTTGGGAGTTTGTTATAAATTTTTACAGCCATTACCAAAATAATAATTAATTTTTGTGTCTTATAGTAACATCCTCTTTTTTTGTAAAAAGTTCTTTATGTTGTCTGACGAATTTTGAGATTTCTAATATGTAAATCGATGGTAAGGTAAGTAGGTTATATTTTGTGAAGTATGAAGTCAGTAGGTACTACCTATATTTGCCATTATTCTAACCAATTTTTTTTGTTGGGTGAAGAGTTACGGTGCATCTGTACTGTTACCCCACATTATTATTCCATACGATAGCCAGGCGTGCGCGTATGCGTAATAAGTTATGAGTGCTGTTTGCACGTTAGTTGTTTTTTTGACTTCTCGGAGACCGTATGCGAAGGATGACATTTTTGATTTAATTTTTTGTATGTGTGTTTTCCAATTTATGTGTTTATCTATAATTAATCCTAACAGTGATATGTAATCAACTTCCTCTATTTTAAACCAATTAAATGATACATTTCATAATATAGGTAACCTGTAGAAAAGTCAATATAGTCACGTGGTACAAAAAAGCGCCATATAGATCGGGTTCAAACTATGACGCCACAACTTGAACGAAACGCCTTAATATAATGTATGAAGCGTTTATCAATATTTGAGTTATCTCGTAAACAATGTTTTTATGCATTTACTCGCTTATAAAAAAACGTTTAGAATTCAATAAAAAAAATTAATCAAATCAGTTCTACAATTATCGCAACTTTATCTTTCGCATTTTTTGTTATCCCGAACACCCTGAAAAGATGTTTGTATGGTTTTATTTTTGAATTTTTCCTAAGTATGGTTTAAAAACAGTGTCACTCCAATCAAAGTTAGACGCAAGTTCCCCATTGAAACACATATCTTCCAGAAAGTATAGAGCTCCCGGTTCCGCGAATCCATACAATCAGGCCACTAAAGACACGGTCATTTGTAATTTTTAACCGACTTCAAAAAGGAGGAGGTTATCAATTCGACGCGTATATATATTTTTTTGCTATGTTCCTCCATAACTCCGTCAAATCTTAACCGATTTTGACAATTATTTTTTTGTTCGAACAGGTATAACGTCCCATTGGTCCCATTTTAATTTGGTGAAGATCTGATGGAGACTTTCAGAGGTGGACAACGGAACTTTTCAATAGACAGCAGTAAATCAGCCCTAATGGGGCCCATCCTTTAGTAACATCCGTATGTTTTATAAAATAGCGAAAAAGTAGTCCCAAGTTAATTTGGTGATGTTCTGGTGAAGACTTTCGGAGATGGAAATTTAGAACATCAAATTTAAAACCAACGAATTATGTAGGGTAAATAATGTTTATATTTATAAATTTTTCTCCAGCTCCCCCACTAAAACTTGAAAAATAAAAGTCGGTGCCCAGTTTCAAGACCACCACATATACTCGTATTTTGGGCACCGGCTCCAAATTATACTTCTACAATACCTATATGTATAAATACTTCTAATTATTTAAATTATGTCTAACTTTTTAGGGCTGTAGTGTTTCGAAGTCGGTTTTTATTTTTTATTAAAAAAAATTTTGTATGCTACCGACCGAATTTGCGCTACCCATCGCTCGCAATTCGCGAGTGTGTCTACACCCTTGCAAAAATCAGCTAAGGCACAGATGCAAACAGAAAGCTGGGCCTGTAACACTACTTTAACCCACCCAGCGGAGCGTTTTCACACTATCCGATCCGATATCGGTGTCGGATAACGATAGCTGACACCCGATAGCCGACACCATGTGGTGTTTTCACATATTTCCGACAAAATCGTTCCAATGCGGCCATTTGCTCGATAGCTTAGTGCGGGAGGTCATCATGGCGGACTATAATAGAAAACTTTATTTGCTGTATCTATTATATTTGAGACGCAAGCGTACAATTGGGTATTTGACGAAATATCAAATGAGTTACTTTTAAAACGGAATTTTGTATGAAATACTGGCTTATGACGTCACATTTCAGAGCACTGTTTTTATGTTTTATCTATTTAAAAATCGTAATAACTAGTAATTGACTAAAAGAGATACATTTTCCGAGATATTTCGTAATTTTTGTTTTAATTGAGTATATGAAATAATTTATTGTTGATCGTGTCAAATACCGTATTGAACGTGTGAAGATATTACTGCTTCCTATTTAATTCTTCTATTTGTTGTTTTACATTGCCAGTTAAATTTAACATTCAGATGAGCAATACGGTTAGCGAGGGACTAGAGATCTGTCACACAGGATCTTTTCTTGTATGAACTCCAGCCTCTCAAAGGCTAACCCCCGGTTTCTCGTACACTAACAAGCTGTTAATCCACTTTAGCAGCTCTGTCAGTGTTTTTTTTGTATGTTCTTCGGTCAATTGACAGCTTTTAACAGTAGATAAACAGCGTGTTAGTGTACGAGAAACTGGGGGTGAGTCAGTTTGATTTCTCAAATTGTACCTGCAATGCTTCCAGATTTCTCTGTGCGAAGGAAATGAACAAATCACTGACTTACCTCTCGCTAAGTGTTAGTGAACCAGGACCAGGTGTTAATATTATATTTCACAATAAATATTGTTTTGTATTTTAGTGATTAACTGTGTACGCAATGGTTAATTGTAGCATACCCCCCCCGGTTAATAGTGTACGAGGGGGTGGACACAGTAAGCCATTTCCCATTTTTTTTTTAAAACATGTCTTCCTCAAGAATTGATAAGTAAAATGAGTATTCTTAAATGCCAAATTGTAGCCTTTCGGTAAGAACAGAAAAAAGTTAGTTCTGATTGACCAATCACGCGGTGTGATGGTTTGAATTTTAGGTGGTTAACTGTTGAACAGATCACCCTAATGGACCAGGGCAGTCACAGAGTCGCGGTCGAGAGCAGGACGGTCAGTGGGCAGACCAGCGGCCCGATGGTCGGATGCTATAGTTGAGTTGGCGGAGAGTCCGTGGATGCGGATGGCAAGGGACCTCGAAAGGCCTTTACCCAGCAGTGGGCAGCGGTGTGCTGACGATGATGACGATAATGATGATGATGAAGTGTTAGTGGAACGTTTGAACTTTGATGCACGTCACACGTACTCGCGTCTAGTACTTACGTAAACTACTACGCATCGTCCGTAAGCGGCAGAAATAAGATCTCACATAGATCAACTTGGGATAGTGAGTTTTTGGCCTAGCATCCACCGCGGTAGAGCACCGACTGAGTCCAATCGGGTTTTTGATCATCAGTTGAGGGTGCCAACAAATTGTACTATGTAAATGTGGAGTGTGTCAGAAACTATTGAATTTTAAGGTTCAATGCCGAAACGAAATATCAAAAAAATTACCGGTAGCCGTTATAAGTTAATAAGCAGGTACTCTTGTAGATGGCATTTTTCACATTATCTTACATACAACCCAATGACATTCGACCCCCTCTATGTAGGAATAGTCCTACATCCACCCTCTCTACGTTCGCTGCTCAGAAAGAGATGATGCGTGGTGCGAAAGATCATCTGCATTTTGCAATCTTTACTCTGCGGAGATTTTCTTCTGTCAGACTTATTTATTTTGTCCTCTGAGAAGGCAGCTGTGATTTCCGCGCGCTCCCCCGGCATAACTCGCTTTATGTATTAGATTTTATGCGTCTTTTCCTGTAACATGGATGTGCGTATCATTAATCTTACGTAATAAATATCAGCGCCACTCTGTCCGCCTTTCCCCTAGGCGTCGCTGAGGCGGGTTGCTCCCATCTAGCCGCAATATCTCAACCTAATATTGGCAAGGAGTAAGTAATCATTTAGCATTCTCTAGGAACAAACTTATGAGTAGGTATGTAATAGTAAGAGGTAGTGCACTTTGAAAGAAGCCGAGAAACTAATTTCGAATAAAACCACCCAGCAGTAGCACCAGCAGTTTTTAAATTTGGAACAACGTTCCAACTATTACGCCGCCAAATAAAAACATTCCAAAGAGGTACCACAGACCAGTGATAGTTAAAAACATAGATGTCTAACTAGCGCTAAAAACGCTGTTACTTACTATCGCCCAATCAACGTTCACGTCGTCACGCATGGCGCACAGAGTGATTTACTTTACAGCACATCTTGCGCCATTCCATTGGTAAAGACTAATCAAAAGGACTAGGGCCATTTTTAAGTGTGAATTTTGTAGGCAGAATAACTTCTATGCTTTTTTTATTTCGTAAAAATGTAAACTAAAAAAAAAGAAATTCCTAATGTTAGCACTGTTAGCACATTCCCAGCTACATTATTTCAATATTATTTTCAAGTTCCCGGACAGTGTTTTTCATTTAAAGGGAAGCCTGCTCTCCTCCGTGTCCTCGTAGCACAGTGGGCGGCGGCTGTTATGATCCCTCTTGATGGCCATCGTGCAGGGAGCACTTAATAAAATGCCTTTTTCCAATTTATATTTTTTTTTGTTTCCGCCAGTGCGTGGGTTTTTACAGATCTCCCGCGAGCGTTTAGGTTATAACTTGTTATGGCATGCAATTTCGTTAAGTTGTTTTACCAACGGTACAGACCGTAAAATATTAAGTATGAATGAATATTCCGACTTTAAATTACGCTTCGGGCGGGACGTTAAAGACAAAAGTGCCAGCAATCATGTCTAAGAAAACAGCATGATAAATTCTCATACTTAGACATTTCATCCAAGTTTATTCTCCGGTCTTAGCATTAATTTCGCTAATATCCCTCTATATTTTCCATCTGTTTTCTCTCAGCGAGACGGGTTACCCGTATGATTTAAGGATGTCATTAAAGGAGTGCAACGCAAGCGGAGACAACAAGTCTGTAAACTTCGCCGTCGTCCTCCGAGACAAGGCAGACGCTGCAATGACGTCACGACACCCTTAACAAGACAAGTAATGCAATAAACCACTTGCACTTAACGGAACAGTGACAGAATTCAGTGAAATCTCGAGTCTCGTTTTCTAATACCTATCTACTTCAGCAAGCAATGGTTACACATTATTGTCATTAAAAGCATATTTTTCCTTTCATAATAATAATATGTTGTTGAATATTTTTAAGAATACAACAGAAACAGTACGGTATGTACTGTTTCTGTACTTACTTCAATCTTAAAAACTCGGATTCTTCTATGATAGCCATGAAACGGAGAAAGAAAAACGCTCTTTGTGTTTCACAAAAAATGCTTTTGTCTATTCAGCCGTATTGGTCATGATTACATCGAACCAGACTTTTTAATTTCATCAGTCTATTCAAAAGCTTTATTGCCTGCCAGTACCAGAGCTATTCTCAACATAATTTATTTATTGGTGCAGAGGAAAAAAAGCGCATGAAATTTAAAATTCGAATGGCAACATTCGCACCAGTGTGCAGTATATCTTGTTTATCTTTACCGTCGGAAAAAACTATAAAAACAAATTCACATTACCGCGCGGCCGCAGTGGATAGTTTTTATCTCACTTACATGTGGAATCGTTGAAAAAATAGAGCACTTTAGTGTCCAGGCAGGTACACTCTATGGGCGTTACGGTTAGTTTTGGGATAGTGCGAATGGTTTTTTATCGTGTCGGAGTCGGCTTTTCTACAAACGACACAGCCTAAAATGGTTTTCGTTGTTAGACCTGAGTTGCCAACTAAAAGCTTAGCGTCACGGTTGCAACCGGACAATTAAGGGACGTTCTATTTTGTCTACACACGCGCATGTCGAATTCACATATTGACGGATCACATTTTAACTTTGAGAATTATCAGCTCGCAGACTATCGATCTTGCACGCCGCCAACTCATAAATACTCTCTACCAAAGCCAACATGAAAAATCTCAATGCTTTAAAGTGAGCCTTTCCTTCAATAGCCAACCAATCCCTTCCGACCCGAGCCACACATCTTCATTTCACACGGCTCCAGCCTTCGATACACACGAGTAAAAAGAAAACTGGGATGCTGCGAGCGTCTAGCAATAAATAATACCGCGGGGGTGTCGGCTGCAATACATAAATTGGAGGACTTTTGACAGGAGATCGGATAAGGGGGGCGAGCGCGCGGGGGGGCGCTTGCCCGCGTTTTTATCGCCATATAATCGGCTTTTCTCTGGTGGACAGCACGGGCCCCTGTTCTCAGATGCTGGACGTATCACGCGAATTACGTAAGTCGTTAGTGCGCCGGGGTTTTTTCAGCGAGTTTCTTGTTTTGGATGGCCCCTCAGGCGTGCGAGTGACATAGCCGTCTGCTGTTGTCTAGGGGTGGAATTCTTTATTTCTTTGGAGACGGGATTTTTATTTCTCGGTTTGGATTTGGAATTGAAGAAATAAACCCGAGTGGAATTGATTCCCAAGGTTTTCGCAATAGCTCTGATTTTGATTGGGTTTAAGCAGTCGTGGTAATATCTAATTAAGTACACTTAAAAGAAAATTTAATAAAAACTAAAAACCGACTTCGAAACACTACAGCACTAAAAAGTTAGAAATAATTTAAATAATTAGAAGTATGTATTTATGTAGCTATTGTAGAAGTATAATTTAGAGTCGGTCGGTGGAGCGGGAGCTTTAAAATTTTACGTTCGTCAATTTCCATCTCCGAAAGTCTTCACCAGAACATCACCAAATTACCTTGGGCCTACTTTTACACTATTTTATTAAACATACCGATATTACTAAAGGATGTGCCCCATTAGGCCTTATTTACTGCTGTCCATTGAAGAGTTCCATTCTCCATCTCTGAAAGTCTTCATCAGATCTTCACCAAATTAAAATGGGACCAATTGGACGTTATATCTGTTCGAAAAAAAAGAATTGTCGAAATCGATTAAGATTTGACGGAGTTATGGAGGAACATAGCAAAAATTATATATACGCGTCGAATTGATAACCTCCTCCTTTTTTGAAGTTTATTAATTAACTATACTTGTCAAAGAGAGCGAAGGAAGATAGTCCAGAGCAAACACGCCTACATACGACGGAAAAACCAAGTAGCAAAATGAACAAGGCTAACGTCCTTACTACGAGTAGTATAGAAGCACGGTCTTATCAGTTACTACATAGTAATGTTATTTCATGTTTTAGGCCTCATCATAATAATAGTAATTTTTCGCCACTTCTACAATAAGATAGTTCCTTAAATTTCAGAACATTTTTACGACTCGTTTACACAAAAGCAGCTAGACAACGTCGCCAACTTGCAATATCAGTAGCCCGCGAGATGATAATTTTCAAACTTAAAATGTGGTCCGTTAATTTTTATATTCAACTTGCTCCGTTAATTTTTATATTCAAAGAACATCTCACTTTAGTTAACATTTTACGCTACACTGACTGTAGCGTGAATTCAACCCTATCCCTTTATGATAAGCACAGTCTAAATAATAACACTGTTGTGTATCTTATAACCGTCCCTCTGTCGCTGCGAACAAAACTTTTCTAAATATCGCCGACAATAGAGTGAGTGACAGGTTCTTTGTAATGCGAATTTCTTCGGCTTAACATCCTCCGAGGGACCGTCCTATATTAATTTTCACGAGAAAAGCGTACGACTTAACTCGTCGTTTGTTGTATGACATGAGGGAGCCTTGATTGAGACGCGTGGCGGAATGTTGTGCGGGGTTTTCGGCAGCGCGAATTAGATGTATCGTGGATTCAATCAATCAGCCCGTTCGTCTCGTCCACTGCTGGACATTGGCCTTCCCCAAGGCACGCCACTTACTTCTGTCCACGGCCATTCTCATCCAGCTGCTGCCAGCAATCTGCCCCAGATAAATTTTTTGCCGTTTTTTGCTCGATATTAACAACGGCAACAGGTAGACGCATATAATATTCACAGAATATTTAGTTCAATATTTGCTTCAAAATAAATAATTAAAATAAAACCAAATAAATATTTAAAGGGGGCTCCCATACAGAAAACGTGATTTTTTGGCGTTTTTTCTCGATCTTTGTGTCCAATGTTGTATAGATAATGGTAAGGAGCTCTTCGTGCGCGAGTCTGACTCGCACTCGGCCTGTTTTTATTTTATTTGTTCACATTTAAAAACATTTTTTTACAAATGTGGCCAATCTAGGCTGCAGTATGTTGCGTTGCGTTGCGCTCTTATAACTCAAGGTTTCCATTTATTCTTTTACACTTTTTACTATTTTAACTATACCAAGCGGACCCGCACCATCTCTCAAACGTCACTCAAGTAAATGCTATTTAGGCCACGCCTAAAAAAGTGATGCAAGTCAGTCTTAATATATAATATACTTATATTTATTTTCTTGTACGCAATAAAAAAAAATTAAAAAAGTTATTATACCTATCTTGAAATAACTAGATTGGCTAAACGTCCTGAACACAGTATTCAAGACTCGTTTACCCAATATTTACCTATTTCAACATCATCATCATCATCATCATTCAGCCACAAGAAGTCCACTGCTGGACATAGGCCTCCTCCATGGATTTCCAAAAAGACCGGTTGGAAGCGGCCTGCATCCAGCGTCTTCCTGCCACTTGAATGACGTCATCTGTCCATCTTGTGGCTGGTCGTCCCACGCTGCGCTTGCCGATATGTGGTCTCCATTCGAGAATTTTTCGGCCCCATCGGCCATCAGTTCTGCGTGCTATGTGCCCCGCCCACTGCCACTTCAACTTACTAATCCGCTGGGCTATGTCGACGACTTTCGTTCGTCTACGGATCTCATCATTTCTGATTCGATCTCGTAGAGAAATTCCGAGCTTAGCCCTTTCCATAGCTCGTTGCGTGACCTTGAGCCATAACATAATTTCAACATAATTTCCTTTAATTTAAGCTGGTGGGCGTCTTTGCCGGTATCGTGGATTAAGGCGCTTAAAATTCGAGTTTAATTGGTTTCAAATTTGAATCCCGTATCCTGTTCATGAAAGGTTTGATAACACACTTGGCTAACCAACGCTGGCACTGTAAACCATAGGTTCGTATCCTGCTTTGGCTTGTTTTTTTTTTCTTATAATGTGAAGTATAAGTACTCTAAATCCATATCATCCGAGACAACGCAACTTGCAAAATTACCGAAATGTCGGATTGTAAAATGAAAAAAAAAACAAAAACGGCCAAGTGCGAGTCGGACTCACGCGCGAAGGGTTCCGTACCATTATCTATACAACATTAAACACAAAGATCGACTTATTTAGTTTTCAGCTGAATGTAGAACTATATATTTTGTTAATATTTCATGCATTTACCTGTAATTTCCGGTATAATATCAAGCAAAAAACGTCAAAAAAAATACGTTTGTTGTATGGGAGTCCCTCTTAAATAATTATTTTATTCTGTTTTAAGTATTTTTACGGGTGGAATTTTTTGCCTCTAAATAGGTTTTTATAAAGTTAAGTATTAGTTAAAGAACATATTTTTTTAAATTACTTTATTATAAATTAATTTCAACTATTTCTTTAAAATAACATAGATTTGGGGAACATATGTAGCATTTTCTCAATGGTGAAAATTAAAGATAGTTATAATCTTTTTGTTGCACTTACCCGTGCTGAGGACAATTATAAAACCTATTTAGAGACTGCAAGTGATGTAAATTGCTTCGGCCAGATGTCGCTGCCTGTACGCAATACAGAGAAGTTTGTAAAGAGGCTCGAAATTTCACTGATGCCTGCACTTGCCCATTAGCTCAGTTGGGAGAGCGCTGACACGGTTTGCCAGAGGTCACGGGTTCAAATCCAATAGGTGGAATTTTTAGCATCTAAATGGGTTTTATTAAAAATAATGGCTAAATAGCTGGCCGGTCACAGAAAAAAAAAATAACGGGAAAGCGGCAATCTGATCTTCACTGGTTTTTTCGATTCACCCATTTTTGCTTTATATTTCCTTACATTCGTAATGAAAAGCACAGTGTTTACCTCGTGTTAAAGTCTTATTTAGTCCCTCGAACTATTAACAAACAACGTTTTGGGCCCAAGTAAGTTACTTTCGCCCCTAGAGTAACAATGTACTATTTATTATGTTTAAAGTAACGGATGTCGGGCACGGTCTGTCCAGTTATATTCATGTCTGTGACAAATAGAGACGAATATATCCTCAGAGAAGAAATTTTGAAACGCCCTGTAAACGCCGACGAGCAGAGGTATAGGAAAAGCGTCGATTACGCCACCTAAGCGAGACGTGGCGCGGTAACCATAGCGACAATATTTGCCGGATTATTTGCAAATTGAATCAATTTGCGCGACACGGCTCCGCTTTTAGTGCACGCCGATGAATGTACCACTCTACATTTTCGACTTTATACTGGGTGCCCTGTAAATATCGGGCCGTATTTAATGGGCACAGATAATCTGTAGACAGAAAATCTGTACTGATCTCGCTGGGCCGATTTAAGCTAGGAACTTGGAATTTCACTGAGCAGAGAACTATGTAATAAGCTACAATTATCAACCTTCAATTAAAACCGTGTTACGGAGAAACATTCCAACCCACCGTAAGTTACTTTCGAGAAAAACGCTTTTCTACGTATAACTTTGTTTCTTTTCCATGTTTTTGTTCAGGGGTTTTTAACGTTGCAGTACATACAGATTTCCTCACGATGTTTTCCTTCACGGTTAGCAAATGGTATTGCTACTATAACTTCACAAATGTACATAGCTTAGAAAACAAAGTCATAGGTACATGCCCGCACTGGGAATCGAACCTGGGTCTCTCGCTTCCGATTCCAATGTTTTATCCACTAGGCTACCACGAATCTCAATGTGTAACCTACTACAGTAGTAGGTAACTCAGTAACTGAGCAAAGGCCTACGGGACTACACAAAAAAATTTAGATAATAATTAGCGGTCATAGATGCCTAAGTGAGGTTTATACTGCCGGAACATTTCTTGACCACGTCCAACAATTTGTTGCCTTCCACGGCTATCTCAGGTGGCAATAGAAGGGACGATAATATTTCCCCTCTAAAACTTAAAACCGTAATAAAGTTGCCGGCCTGAATTACGTGCGCCGAAGTTGCGAGTTGTTTGTTTGTTTTGAGCGGAGCTCGCCAGCGGGGGAAGAGACGTAAGTACGGTCCGGTGCCCAAAAAGCTTGGAAACTCTGGCCACAAACGGTTAACAGCTAGAAGACAATATACATCTATACATGTGTGTGTGTATGTATTTATTAATGTTACACCATAGTAAGGCCTCACAAAACCAATTGCTTAGTTTGACTTTGGGATCAGTCTCTTTTACAACAAACATAGTTTTACATAGCAATTTTACATGACATACCACAAGACACAAGATAAATGTAAGAGCTAGATAACAGTCAACAGCCTATCCACCTTTACATACGTAAACTCTTTATTCTCGTCCATATTTTAGCACGCTGGCATTATGCGTTAAAGTATAACTAGATTAAGTGGTAACTAGATTATAAGCCTTCACCATGATATCATAACATGTAATGTTACTTATCTGTTGTTACATTAGGGGCGACATTGTAGCAAAAATGTAAAGACCGATTCACGGTCGGGTCACGTGACGTGTTTTTTCATTCCACTGACGCCTAGAAGGTTTGAAACGTATCCAGGCGTAGCCTCAAAGCGGCAATGAAATGAAGTCGACGCGTACATGCGATTGTCATTGGTCGTTTTCACATTGGACGATGGCCATAACGACATCGCTGGACTGGTAGTTTCATACATTTACTTAGGCCGTTGTGCGAACGTTGTATGAACGCTAGTCGAACCATGTCCTGCAGTTACAATCTCTCAATCATGTTAATAGTGATTTTTAGGACCCACCACCGAGAACCTAGGATTACGGGCCTGGGTTCAGATAGCATTTATGCCAAAAACGGCCGCTTTGGCGTTAACGTTATCTAGCCCTGGGTTTTATGCCTTAAGTTCACGGACCTAGGTCCTAAAATCACTATTAACATGATTGGCAGAATGGTCTGATACTTTTTGCAAAAACGAACTGTAAAAACCGCCCAAGTGCATGTCGGACTCACGCACGTAGGGTTCCAAATCGTTATCTATACAACATTTGAACATTTCAAGCGTCTACCTGTTGCCATTATTAATATAGGGCAAAAAACGGTAAAAATATCACGTTTGTTGTATAAGAGCCTCCCTTAAATATTTATTTTATTCTGTTTTTAGTACTATAAGTTGTTATAGAAAAACATCATCTGTGATATGCAACAGATTTACATCATCTGTGAAAATTTCAACTATCTAGCTATCATGGTTTATGAGTGCCTGGTGACAGACAGACAGACAGCAGACAGACGGACAGTCGAGTCTTAGTAATAGGATCCCTTTGGGTACCCTAAAAGAATTTTTTTTTTCTTTGGTGGCTCTAGTGTGGAGCCCCTCGACCGAACTGCCGAACGTTCTTCCGTTTCAACTAAGCCAAGGGTCTTGGCACTCTGCGTCCGGCAAGTTGAACGGTCCTATTCCGATAGTTTGTTGTTATTTCAATCACGCGTGGAGCCCTACACTGTGTGTTTGTAGTAACGATCGTGAAGTGGAACTGTGTGTGTGTATATATATATTTTTTTTTTTGCTAAATTGGACTGCCATTGCCACTAGACACTGTATCAATAATCGGGAATATAAAGGCTTTTTCTACTAACGCTATATTGCCACCTGTTTGCAATTAACTTCCAGCAACTTAATTTCTATACTTAAGGAGCTCAAGATCCGAACACGTCTGTCGATTATATGCCAGCAACATATTCTGTCTTTCTTCGGGCACATCTCACGTCGACCTGATAGTCTGGAATATAATATAATGATGGGCGAAGTGGAGGGGAAGAGAGCTCGAGGCAGACCACCCGCTAAATGGAGTGACCAGATCACCGGGGAAACAAAACACAAGTTTCACCAGGCATTCCACACAGCTAACGATAGGTCCAGATGGAGAGCACCACTCATCCTCGTCATAGCGGCCACGATCCTCAGCATTGAGGGACCGAGTGATTAGATTGGATCGGAACTTCATTTTCGTGATGTCCTAGATTGCTTACTATCATAGTTCGAGACTACAAGTGATTGTGTTGTTTTAACTTTAAACTGTTCGCGACAATAAAACAGTAGTTTCTTCGTTATTCTTTACTTTAGTAAATGATAATTTTATATGACTGTCAGTCAACCCCAACTGACGGAGACACACGAAAGAGTTGGCTCGAGTTGGCCCGCGTGAAGAGACAGTTTATATCATCATCATCATCATCAGCCATTCGACGCCCACTGCAGGACATATCCCTCCCCTCATGGTTTTCCTCACCATGAGGGGTTTTGACGTAATCGCCATGCTTGGCAGGCAGGTTGGCGATTGCAGCATGCGGTTGGAATCTCAGGAAAACGCTGCTGGCCGTCTCCTGGTAATACATTTCCTTAGTCGCCTTCTACGACATCCACAGAAGGAAATGGACAGTTTATATACTCAACACAGATTTGGTCAGCGTTAAATCGATATGTGTGTAGCTTTCTCGCTCTATGTACTTCGAAAGAGTGGGACAGAGCACCTATCGATATCACTGATACATTTTTGGATTAAGGGACTGTGATTGATAGAGAAAAGAAATTAAGTAACATGAGTGTAGTTGTATGGCTCTACTTAGATATATAGAGTGTATGGAGTGCGAGCCTTTGATAAATTCTCCATTGAAGGTTGAATAAAGGTCGGACAAAGGTCGAAGGCATTGGCGAAAGAGTCTCTAATTGAAATGGAAATGGGCGGGGCACCTGCAAGGGCACGAGTCACGAGTTTTGTGGCGCTATAATTTCAGAATTTGACAGTTAATGTACTGGAAAGTCGCGACTTTTGACATTTAAAACGCGCGACTAGCGTCGTCGTACTACCCAGGCTGGCAAGGCGGGATGACCAGGACAATCGCAGAACGGCCGAGAACAGGGCTTTGATTCTGTTAGGGCGTATAGTAGGTACCTACAAGGACAGCTACATGGTCGGGTCACGAGACCCGTTTTTTTTCGTACAATTGGCGCCTGAAAGGTTTGATAAGCGCACGTGAGTAGGCGGTCCTAAAGCGGGGATGAAATTAAATCGCGAAGTTTTTGTTTTGTTTTGAAAATAATTAATTTACATTTTTTTCTTACAGTTATATAGCCGCTCTCGGAAACCTATTTGGTTTATCTGAAAGCAGCTCGTTCT
Source organism: Yponomeuta evonymella (assembly GCA_963969515.1). NCBI lineage: Eukaryota > Metazoa > Arthropoda > Insecta > Lepidoptera > Yponomeutidae > Yponomeuta > Yponomeuta evonymella. The sequence continues at coordinate 10,928,630 of OZ018360.1, read as the reverse complement.
TTTTAGTATTATAAGTTTTGTAGTAGGTACCATATAAAAAAATAACGCGCAATAAGTAGCACATCAGCCTCTACAGGTGTTCATTTTAAATAGGTAGATCATCTGTCGATCGTACAACCGACTATTACCCATCCTTTAACGTTTATTGAATTTTTAGATTATTTTTCGATTTCTGTTATTATTATTACTATTTTATTAATACAAGTGAGGCCGTCAGGATTAGGAATAACGTCACTCCGTTTCCTCCCGTGGATGTCGCAGAAGGCGACTAAGGGAATCCATTATCAGGAGACGGGCAGCAGCGATTCCAACTGCATACGCCAACCCGCTTGCCAAGCGTGGCGATAATGGCAAAACCCCTCATGTTTATGAAAACCACGAAGAAGGCCTATGTCCAGCAGTGGGCGTCAAATGGCTGATGATGATGATGATTACTAATTTATTAATACAAAAGAGGCTGAGTTATTTCCGGCAGTTGCCATAGTGCTACAATGTATGAACATAATTTAGGCCATGGACGAATGTCCGTGTCTGAATTACCCCCGGTTTCCCGTGCACTAATAATCTGTTAATCTCTTGTTAACGGCTGTCAGTTGGCGAAAGTACTTACAAAAAAAACTGACATTATGTTAACCGATAATTGACATACTGTTAGCGGACATGAAAGGCAGGCTGCCATTGCTACAACAATTAAAATTAATTCAAATAGCCAACAGCGCGACTGCTGAGCATTAACTCAGTCTCCTTAATGTCATTGCAAATAGGATTGACAGCCCTTTGATGAGGCATTAGATGTCAGTCTATGTAAAATAACACAAAATAAAACGTGTTTACTAACCTACCTTAAGAAATATAATATGTATTATTTATTACTAACTCTGTGGACTTATTCCTTTTATTTCTGACGCTATATTATGTAGCAAAAAATAATCCTTATGATGAAGCCTTTCGATCGGTATGATAAGGCTACAAGGTATTTTTTTTCTCGTGTAGCGGGTTCTAGTCCTGGTTCAACCATGTAAGTATTTAAAAATCTATTAATGCAGTTTGAATTGCTTTTTAAATGAAAATAATGTCTTGTTTCAGTAAAATGTTTCATTTACAACATTCGAGGTACTTTCCCTCCGTGTGGCATAGCCGTGAGACGCCCTGTATAACCACTCGCGTAAATACACCAAATTGATTGAGACCTTATTTTTCAAAATCTGATCAATTTATCCCCCTTTTGGGCTCCGCCCCAGTCAGGTAATAAGCGGCCGCTTAGAGTCTATACTAATAAAGAAAAGATAATGCAGCACATTTGCAGCTGCTTCTGGTGATTCTAAGTATTGGACGCCAGAAACCACCGTCAAAAAGTAACTGTTACAAAACTACCCAATTACCTACCACTAGGTGGAACAAAACAAATAACTCTTTGCGTATAGTAATTGTAATGTGTAAAAGACATTCCACTGAAATAACACTGTGAAGCAAAGTAAATACACCCTAAAATTGCAAATACTGCAGCCGAAATTCATTACCGATTACATAAGGACCTAATAATAACAGGCATGCTACTTCAATCCAACTCAAATACAAGTACATCCACACTGCAAAATACACGTGATTCTCGCCTTTGTGTCTAACTCAATAGGAGCTGACGGTAATTTTTTGGTTCAGCTAGCTAGAGCACCACGTCGAGCATCAATTCTGACATCACAAAGACTCAAAGAGTAAAATATCAGAAACGATTCAATTAGAAAATGCACAGAAACAAACCACCCGCAGAAATGTTATAAAACTACCAAAATGTTTCTTGGTCACCTGTCTTTGGAAATAAATTGTATGTAGAAACAGTCGCCCAGTAAGATCGTTGTGTGAGTGAGCCCTACTGTATGCGTTTGAGGAGAAAAAGGAAATACAGAAGTCCTGGTTCGCTATATAAGGATACATAATATTTCTTGGACTCCCTCTGCAGAGACCAGGGCTTGCCACTTGCCACGATCCTGACACTCTTTTGCTTCATCAACATCCATTAGTCGCTGCAGTTTTGGATACTTTTTATCTTGCCCTTCGATAGGTACTACATACTTACACATTATAAGCTCCTCACGGCAAATATTTGAAGTTCCTTAGTAACAGTAGCGGGTTTTATGTTGTAATTTTCTATAAAACATTAAAGATAACGATATTTATGTAAGCTTATGTCTATATTTATGTATAATGTGTGTTTTTGGCAATAAATGTAGTTCACTTTCACTTTTCACTTTTACATTATGATTACAATGATCGCTAAAGCAGAAACGAGTCGGACATTTTGTAAAACCCTACATCGAGCTTTCACTTGGTCCGCTGGAAGGGGATCCACCCCTAAAGAAAAGGTCAACGACCCGGCCGACCGGCGTTCATGTTACTCATTAGAAATTCTCCCGTCCCCCTCCCACGCGCGCCACCTCCGTCTTCCGTCCTTTTCTTCCACTAAATAAATGATACTGAAAATGTGTCTGTTTTCTCGCCTAAGTGCTATCTGATACCTACATGGGAAGACTATTAGGGTAATAATTGAATGTGGAATGTGGAGCGCTCATTATTATTTCTCTGTGTTTTTTTTTTGGATTGTTCCCAATTCTACAGATTTCCATTACAGATTGCCAATTCTATAGATTCCCAATTCTACAGTTTACCAACTCTACAGATTCCCAATTCTACAGTTTACCAACTCTACAGATTCCCAATTCTACAGTTTACCAACTCTACAGATTCCCACTTCTATTGATTTCCATTTTAACAGATTCCCAACATTACGGATTCCCAATTCTACAGACATACATTACAATCAAATTGATTCACAGTTTAACCACTTTTGAAAGGAACAAATCATAAACTTGATTATGGTTTGGTAAAAAAAAAAACTATCTTTTTCAATCATTTTTATTCCAGCTCAATTTTCTTATTCTATATTAATACTTATTAATTTGTATACCAATGAAGTACCAGGACGGCCGGATTTTTGATGTGTCTTAATAATTCCTAAAGATGAACTCTCTGCCAACTTTCTCAGTTTGCCTACCTACCTTTTGATTAACTAGTGCAAGTCTTCCCAATTTGACTACTTTTTCATTTATTCATACTAATTAACCATACCTAGCGCGTGGCCCGACACGCACTTGGCCGGTTTTTACCCTTTGGTACGGAATCCTAAAATTGTAATTATGTACCTTTACATGCAAATCTGTAGAAATGTTATTCTGTTGAATTGAAAATGAATAGAAATGGGATTCTGTAGAAATAAAAATCAGTAGAAATGAGATTCTGTAGAAATAAAAATCTGTAGAAATGGGATTCTGTAGAAATAAAAATCTGTAGAAATGAGATTCTGTAGAAATAAAAATCTGTAGAAATGAGATTCTGTAGACATGGGAACAATCCTTTTTTTTCGTACGTTACAGCCCACGGTATCAGCAACAGACCTACTGCGAGCTACGCCGCTTAAGGCACATACAACAAGAACGAAAAATAACGTGATTAGCGAGATATAACACTTTTTCAGGGCTATAAGATTGAACGCATTCTAGACAAATAGCCTATCATAAGGCTGAGAAAAAGGTCTCTACTCTTTGACCATCAGGATGAAAAATTAGGAGGTGAATAGACTTTGTTCTTGTGCCTGTTACATTCTTTGAATGTAAGCATCTTGGACTTTGGATAGGTCTTATTGCTTAACATTGCCCAGAATGTATGTGCTGGTCATACATCTTGGCTCCGGCTCCAAAACACGTACCTAGAAAGATCATAATAGTTTACATTATTTCTGTATATTTAGTGATGAAGTGTTTTGAAGTCAGTTCATAGAGTTCCGCATTGAAGGGTGCCAAACGGGACCCGATTACTAGTCCGTCTGTCTATCTCTCTGTCTGTCTGTCTGTCTGTCTGTCCGTCCGTCCGTCCGTCCGTCCGTCCGTCTGTCTGTCTGTCTGTCACCAGGCTGTATCTCATGAACCTTGATAGCTATTTAAGGGGGGGGGGGACTTCCATACAACAAACGTGACGTTTTTGCCGTTTTTTGCTCGATATTAATAACGGCAGCAGGTAGACACTTGAAATATTTAAATGTTGTATAGATAATGGTACGGAACCCTTCCTGCGCGAGTCCGACTCGCCCTTGGCCGGTTTTTAGTTATTGATGGCGCTTTGGCGCACAGGTAAAAAGGCAATACGAAGCAATACAAACGTTTGCGAAGTCGCTCGTATGTTGAGGAAGCGAAAGTGATCTGTCAGGATTCTGACAAGTGGCAGTCCCTGGTGTCTGCCTACCCCTCTGGGAACCAGGCGTGAGCTTATGTATTTATGTATGTCGCTCTTAAAGTAACTGCAATAGTAAAGTACACATGTCACAGTCTATGTGCCGTCAGCTGAAGATACTTGAGTCAATTTGACTATCGTTTGCCTCAAACAACCTCTATGCTTTGTAAACTAGCTTAAAGCTAGAAGATCCTTAAGAACCACGTGATATTTTTATACGATAAAAACACTGGCCGTTCACGAAACCCATTTGCTTTATTTTCAGCTTGACTTTCCTCTATTTACGTGGACCTGGATAATTTTTAACATTATAAATCAAACTCCTTGGAGAGTGCTCAAAAAGTCTAAACAAAGTTACGTGGAGTAGTAGTAATTTAATGGCGTATACAAGGAGCTTCTAATTAATAACGTAGCTTAGTAATTTTTGGGAACGCTCTATGTACCTAGCTGTAAATAAGACTTTTTAAAATTCACATTCAAGTTTCAAAGCTGCTTCGAATCAGTCAAAAAATAGTCCACTTCAAGTGTAAAATTTCACGTTTTCATATTTTTGTAATTTCCTTTTTCTTTACAAAAGCCGAAACGTCACACGTCTCAAATAAACTTTCTCGATAAAATATCTACACTTATGAACGAAGCTGAAGCTACGGATATCCGTAGCCATTAACCCTGTTATGGGCTATACATTAGACGGAGTCCATAATCGTAAACAATGGCGTAAAATAGTTAACGGGCTTGGTCACCAACAATGCCGCTCCAGGCAATAGATTAAAACAACATAATACGCTCTTAAACCGACGCCATGCCGTGCAAATGGAAGAGAAATAACGACGATTGAACGCGCAATAAAGCATGTTAGAAGGTAGTAAAATCTGTATACGATATATGAATAATTTTCATCTAAAGTTTAACGATACACAGTGGAAACCTTCAGCCATTTCAGCCATGAATTTAAAGCAATGAAAACCTAAATTATTGAATTTCTAGCCAATGACTGAAATCTTGGGGGTCTGGCCTTGAAGGTCGTTAAAATTTAAATTGTTCCATTTTCAAATCACAAAATCGCGATACCATTGCACAAAATGTTGTCCTAACCCTGGCCGGCTACAAGAGGCAAAAAAACTTGTTCAAATTGCAAGTCAAACAAAAACAAACGAGCGTGTTTTTTATTCTTTTGCACCCCTTTAGTTAAACAATGTCATTCTAAACCCGGCTTTGCACTGACCTAAGGCCGCGTCCACACATAGTCACGAGGGCAGGCGGGCGGAAAATTAAACCAAGGACAGTCTGTCAGCCCCTACATACATGTGACCCGAGATAACACTGGTTCTTGCATTTTAAAAAGGACTGTTCCTTTTAGGACTGTAACTAGGGGTAATACTCGTAATATGTGGAGAGTTTGGCACGTTGAATAACTGAGGGAGGACAAACAAAACCTACGTCAGCGTCGATCAAAAAGCCTACATCGAGCCGGCTAGCTTTCCGTGTATTTTATGGGCAAAAAAGCCGCTGAGCTTTTTTGTCATTCACATTCACCCTATATTATGTTCATCAACATCAGCCTATAGCACGCCACTGAGCATGGTCCTCGGCTACTCTCATCCAGCTCTTGCCAGCCGCCCTGCGAAGATCATCGCTCCACCGAGTCTGAGGACGTCCCACACTACGTTTACCGATCCGCGGTCTCCACTCGAGAATTCGTCTACCCCATCGGTTATCACTTCTTCGGATAATATGGCCGGCCCACTGCCACTTCAGCATGCTAATTCGGTGGGCTATGTCGGTGACTTTGGTTCTCTGTCGGATCACCTCGTTTCGAATTCGATCTTTCAGAGAAACCCCGAGTATAGCCTATATTATGTTCACCTATTCCAAAAGCGGCGGAGATTTATTCGTCAGAATTCAGAGGATTAATCATTGGGATTGAAATAGATTGCTGTTTCAATAGATAATAGAGTGTATGTAGTACCTGGAAATTCTACTGAAACACATTGGTTTTCATTTTACCTACAGCTAGTCTCATTAAGGTTGAATGAATATCACTAACGAATAATTTTAGTTATTCATTCGACAAAAAATTCGAAAGTGATCTGTCAGGATCGTAGCAAGTGGCAGTCCCTGGTCTCTGCCTACCCCTCTGGGATACAGGCGTGAGTTTATGTTATGTTATGTCATTCGACAAAAGTATCCGCGGATCGGTAAACGTAGTGTAGGACGTCCTCAGACTCGGTGGAGTGATGATCTCCGCAGGGCGGCTGGCAAGAGCTGGATGAGAGTAGCCGAGGACCGTGCTCAGTAGCGTGCAATAGGAGAGGTCTATGTCCAGCAGTGGACAAGCGTAGGCTGATGATGATGATTCGACAAAAAGAAAAAAAATATTCTTGCAGTCATAACTCGGCTACATTCTTAAAAACCTATTTGGAAGCTAAAAATTCCACTGGGGGCTGCAAGTGATGTAAATTGCTTCGGTCAGACGTCGCTGCCTGTACGTAATACAGAGAAGTTTGTAAAGAGGCTCGGAATTTCACTTGCCCATTAGCTCAGTTGGGAGAGCGCTGGCACGGTTAGCTAGAGGTCGCGGGTTCAAGTCCCGGCATGGGTGGAATTTTTAGCCTCTAAATAGGTTTTTTAAAAGCACGGGTTAATGCAACAAAAATAATATAATCGGCTACTTTCGTTTACTACAACTTCCCAGCTACATTCTGAAGGCTAATGTATTAGAATGCACAAATTCGTTTAAGCGTATTAACGTTATAAAATGGAAATGAGGTGCGAACTGATTGCTCGCCGAGGCAGATAGGCAAATCACATGCGGCAAGTGAAAAAATTTCGATAGTTTTTTCTTATCAGTTTTCCACCCCTGAACATGACTTGAATTTTATTTATGTCGTTTTATATCTCCTGTATTGGGCTATACATGCATAATATCGGTGAACATAAAACTCCCCAATTTTAGGGAGTTTTATGTTCAACACAATCTACACGTTGGGAATAGTCAACAAATTCAACATTTCAAATATTTATCCGGATTCCTTGACTTATGGGGATGAGGATAGCCGGGGACAGAAAGAAGTGGTTTTTCTTGGGGCAGGCCTATGTGCAGCAGTGTACGAGAACGGGCTGATAGGTTTCTTTTCTTGAATCACTTTTCGCAGTAACGCGGGCTCTGTCTGTACACTTTATGATTAAGTACTGCATCATCTTAATCTCTTCCGACAAAATTACCACTGAATCCGGAGTCTAATTCGAAAATAAACCTTGTTTTTATCCAGATACTACCGCCAATCGTGTTTCCTATAACGTCATCGAGTGTGAATACCTGAAAATAAAAGACAGTTACGTTAGAAAAACCTCAACATTTTAAGGCTTTTTTAAAAACCTATTTAGAGGCTAAAAATTCCACCCATGCCGGGACTTGAACCCGCGACCTCTGACTAACCGTGCCAGCGCTCTCGCAACTGAGCTAATGGGCAAGTGCAGACATCAGTGAAATTTCGAGCCTCTTTACAAACTTCTCTGTATCTCTCTATCTCGAATTTTTAGCCTCTAAATAGGTTTTTAAAATTGTACTCAGCACGGGTTAGTGCAACAAAAACAAAATAATAAATAAGGCTGTTTTTACTTTTAACTTATCTTGCTCGCACATTCTATAACTTTTAACTATTGTAAGAAAAATGTGTTATTTGGACAAACGTTGTGTTACACAAAACGGAAAGTAAAACATTGTCGTCATAATTTTGTTATCCTATAAAAATACTTTTTGATAGAGCACGTCGGCCACTAAAATTAAACTTCTAATGCCATCACATGGGTGAGAAACAAGGTATCAAGTACCTAAACAAACATATAAAAACAACATATAAATTAAATAATAATAATTTCCACACAACACGATTACTTGTCCTGATCCCAAACAAGGTTACCCTGTGCTATGGTAAGGACTCAATTGGAACGAGTTAGAAGTTGCCGCACAAGACCGCGAGAAATGGAGATCCCTTTTACGAGCCCTATGTCCCTGATAAGGGATAAGAGGAAATCATCATCATCATGGTAAGGACATCACAAACATGGAAATGGCCTCTACCACCTCCGGCATGGTAATCAGACGTGATACCGCTCGACGAACAAGCAGTAAATCTGTCGAAAATGTCTTTAATTTTATTTTTTTACACCGCCTCAGTCCACATCTGCCAAAAGTACACTCATTATTTCGTAATCATTAAAAATTATATAATGTGCAAGCGAGAGGGATGCAAAAAATAAAACAGCATTAAAACCAGCCAGTGGTATAAAAACGTAAAGAAGGACGAGGAAGCGGCTATTTTGCCGAGGCGCGTATCCAAAATGCACCGTGGCCTGTGAGTTGCTACTGAATTAATACTAAAGAAGTTTAACTCACTACTATGGTCTAGAATATATCAAACCAATGTGTGGCAAATTGTACGAGCTCCATACCCGAAGAGAGCCAACAACTATTAATGGTCAGTTTGTCTCGGCTTGTCTGTCTATCTGAAATATAGATAGATAGATAGAGAACACTTTATTGCACAACCAGTTGAAAGATATTACAAATAGTTTCTTGTATCTAAGTAGTGGTATACAATTGGCGGTCTTATCGCTTAGAGCAATCTCTTCCAGACAACATATAGGTAAAGGGCATTTTTTATCTCTTGAACAGTAAGAAGGAGCTAGATGAGTTTTTCACGAACGTGTCACTATGGCAGATTGCACAACAAGTAATGAAAAATAAATTAAGGTCATATAAGAACTTGCTCGTTTTTTAGTTTATTCACCTAAGCCGTATCATCATCATCTGCCATTTGACGCCCACTGCAGGACATAGGCCTTTCTCATGGTTTTCCAAGCTTCCCGGTCTTGTGCTGCCGACATCCAGCGACTCCCCGCCACCGTAACCAGGTCGTCAGACCATAGACGTATTGCTACTGAAAATTTACAAATGTATGTAAGTTAGAAAACAAAGTCATCTCAAAGTCTTTAACTTTAGCTAGCCTAGCGGTGTAGGAAAACATCGTTAGGAAACCTGAGTGTCTGAGGTGTTCATATACCTCACCGCTTGAAATTGCCAATTCTCGGTGGGCACATGTGATTATTAAGCCCATACTCTCTCTCTCTCTCTGAGAGAAGGCCTGAGCCCTACAGTGGGACGTATATAGGCTACATTATAACTAAAACCTAAACCGTCGGTTTACCTATCGGCCGAAGTGCTAAATGGCCCTCCTGTAGTAAGCATAGGCTGTAGTTACCAGCAACTCTCGCGAGGCCGTAGGAATGAATTAAAAATACATCCGACAAAGGGCACCGGGGTCAAAAGCGGCCCTCGAAATGAAATAAAGTCTCTCTTTGCCGGCGCTGAGCCATAGAATAAGCGAGAAGAGGTGCATCAATTTTAGACTCTATGGAGTCAAACAGACTGGCACGATTTTGCTCGTTCTTTTACGCCTTTTGTGAAACACCGAAATCATAGTCTAGGCAGCGAAATGTGGCACAGACAGAGTAAAATGCCACATACGCGAAGTTTCGCGGTCTGTGGGATCAGTGTGCTAAAGGCGATAACGAGTAATATACAAACTACAACTTTTTATTAAATCTGTGAGCTATATCTGCCAATTGAATAATATTGATTACTAATGGTTACTAAGTTTGCGGTGCCTCAGTGTGCCAAATGCCTTGCCTTACCTATTTTCGTATGTTTTGACGAATTGTTCGTTTCTTGATGAAGACTCCCTGTAGAAAGTCAAAATGGTGAATGGAAAACACAAATTTTATGTGAAATGTATTTGTTACTACCTCGCTGTTTTGATGGCCCAAGGAGTTAAATAAAAAAAAAAAGTAGCTTTCGACGATTGCTGAGCTTCAGTCGGCCATTCGGTCCGCATCAAATAGCTGATTTGCTTTTCACAACTCATTTGCAAACTATTCAGTCCGGATATGGCTTCATTAGCCACCTTGTCACACGTAATTGGAATGAGTGGGAGGGGAGATGATTTTGGAACTTTAGAAAACATAATTTTTATTTTTGCATTTCTTAGGGTTCCGTAGCCGTAGGGTGCCAAACGGGACCCTATTACTCTGCCTCCGCTGTCGGTCTGTCCGTCCGTCCGACCTTTATAGGGCTCTATCTTTGGAACCGTCATAGGTATCCAACTAAAATTCTCACAGAATATGTGTTATTAAGGTGGATTACCTAGAAAATAATAAAATTTAAAAAATAACTGCGGTTTCCATACAATAAACGTGGTTTTTCGCCGATTTTTTTGTTTATGCTCTATCGTAAAAACGGTAATACATACAGGCATCAAACTTGGCGTGATTGTGGGCTTATTATATATTGTAACGACAAATAATAAAAAAACTGTCAAGCGCGAGTACGGAACCCTCGGTGCGCGAGTCCGACTCGCACTTGGCCGGTGTTTTTTATTTAATTTGCATTATGGTTAGGTTACGTTGGGTATCCAGTCAGACATTTTTTCTTGGGTCCATTTTTTGTGTTTAAGAACTTATGTCATATGAAAATAATTATGTTGTCAATTATATTGTATTAACACAATACTGTAGGACTAGAATCTCTAGAACTAGAATCTTATCTACGTCAATTACCTTAGTTTCTTTATCGTATCTAAAGTGACTCCGAGCACAGCGCGTCCCAAAATATCCGAACTCGGATTTAATTAAGCAAAGAGCTCTTTGATCAGCTTCTTTTAGAACAAGCTAATAAGAGAGTGTAGATGTAGCTTTGTGTGTCAAAACTTGAGTAATTTATCACATCGCCTGCAAGCTACGAAGACTGCACTTTACCAGCTTAATAAGTAAGTGAATTATGGCCACAGCATCGCAACAAATAAGAGGGCAAACTTGGAGAAGCTGGAGTACGTTAAGAACAAATACTGCCTCAGGTACTTATAAATGCACAGCTTAGTATACAATCGAGAGGCGAAGTCATCAAATGTCATGATTGATTTCAGTGGGCTAATGACGTGGTCGCTGATCCAGTGAAGCACTTTCAAAGTCACCTGTCAAATGGCAAAATAAATGTAAATGGGGATATTTGTGTCAGTTATGGCGCGGAGTGACTAAAAAGGTTGCTACGCTTAATAGTTTTGCTTATGTTTTATGTTGGATTTTTATAATGTGACCTATTTAGTCTGTTGACGATGCTCATGGTGAATTTATTATTATTTTTTATTTATTAATTTATATTTATGATTTAATTAATTTTGAGTGATTAAATAAATGAATTTTAATAGCGGTGTGCAGTTTTTAAGTATTGACGTCTTATTAGACTTTAGCAACACCACTTGAGTTTAAGGTGTTGTAAGATTGTATGGGTGAAGAATACGTATGTTTTCGTTTTGGAAAATATTGCTTACATTATTAGACAACCATTTATGTCATATATTTTACACTAGCATACATGATAGTGAATTCAAGTTATGAGTGTGTCCCACGAATAGGTTGCAAATACGTATAAGTTAAGTTTGTAATCGCAACCTCAGAACCCGCAAATGAGTGCGTAAGGCCTGCTCGTACTTGACCGGTGTCTACTTCTAAAAGGCAAGAAAGCCCTTGCTCAGGAATACTAACGCCATACACAAATAGAGCTTTGTAGAATTTAAACATATTACGCGGAATTTGCCTGGTATAAGTACTATAAAGTATATCATGCGTCACTCACTAATGTAGAGACAAACAGGGCCACCACAACACAGGCTTGACCTAGCGTGGTGACCACAGACCAAACAATTCTGCTTTTAACCATTTTAGTTATACATATTTCTTTACTTTTATACTATTTTCTTTTTGCCATTCACTTTTTCGTATTTTTGTATTCTGAACTCTTTGTCCTGTGTCGGCACGCGGCGCCCTAAAAATATGAGGCTTTTTAAACAACTTCCAAAGACATTTTTCAACACTTTTAAAGTGTTCTCCGCGAACAAAGTACAAACAAACAAGTCCACTTTTATTTCAACTCCAAATTCCGAGTGTAGTGTCATCGCACCCATCAACTGTCTTGGATACGCTCCTTGGATATCCGCTAAGGGCTCTCGAAACACATAAAGTAACAAGTATATATTTTGCAGTAACATAAAAGGACATTATTGTAGGTTAAAATACATTTGAAGAATGATAAAATAAAGCTCTTTTTTATACGTCCTTTGCTACCAAATAAAGGTGAAAGACTTCGATACAAGTGTGATGCAAAGAAAAAAGTTTAAGAAAAAATGTTTAGTGATTGTCTGATTTATCAATATTCGCCAATGTTCGACGACGATTGAGATTCATTGTAAAAACGAGTTAACTCATAGTAAGAAACTGTAAAATATATATTTTTATTTCTCGTTCTCATTATAATTTATTACGCACGTAAAACACTGTATGTAAAAAACAAATCCCATAGGTTTAAATTTTTTTTTTACAATTCAGCGACATAATGTCAACTTTTATGAAAACTTAGAATAATCATAGTGCTATTTCAGTTTTATAACCAGCTAGGTTCCGTTCTATCTTCACTGCATTAAATACATCCGTATCTCACACAGACATCAAAGGCCTAAATCTCCGTAACCGTATACAGTTTCCAACAAGTAAATAAGCGGCTAGTACTCGGCTATGTCGATATAAAACCGCGTTGTTTACCTCGGCATTACCGGGCCTTTGTCGGTCTCTCCGCGGTAGGCTTCAAACAGAGGCCAGCCTGTAATCCGACCTCTGGGCCTATTGCGAACCGGTGACTCGATTACGTATCTTATATGGTATGTGAAAATCACTTCACTCTGTCGTGTATTTACGAGGCGTATTATACGCCTGAACATCATAATATCCCGTAATAAATCTTTGAACGCATGTACTCATATCTATTTCCTCTCATAGGGCGACTTTCGCCAAGTCACTGCATAAGTAATAAATAGATAAATACTTATCCTCGGAAAAACGAATAAATAACTGATTGACAGGGATATCAGTCGTACAATGTATGTATGGATAGCACAGCAAATGTGTTTGTTATAATGATAAAAGGCGTATAAGCTGAAGAAATCAAAGTGCATTATAATTCTACCTGTCAAAAATGTGTAATAATTATAGCCAACAACATATTTACCACTGTACAGTCGACATCAGGTCAACCTTTAAATTGTTTTTGTAAAGTCCTCCTTAGCGTAACTGATTAGAGTACTCGTATGTAAAGGCTGATGTGCTGTCGGCTGTTTTAACTGTGAAAATACACTGATGGAAAATAACAATATCAATAACAACAATATACAGTTTAAGTTATCGTAATCGTAACGTAAAGTTCGTAATAGGCCAACCAACCTGCCGACGACGGCCTGCGCTAAATAATAATACTTCGGAAAGGAGAGAGCGTCAATGAATTTACTTTTTTGCAGGTTTAGGTATTTGTTGTGGACTTGCGGCATGGAGTAATTTTTCAACTTAGAAACGTTATTTTAATGCGCTGACTAAATTCACATGACTAACTGACAGTACCTATGACAACCAATGTAGGATATCAATTTTAAATGTATAATATGGCGGAGGGAACGTAAGTAATTGGAGAGCTAACTAATTACTGATTTCCATACATACATACACACATACACATATACTCCGGGAAGCTTGGAAAACCATGAGGGAGGCATATGTCCTGATTCATCAGATAATGATAATGATACATAAAGATACATAAACTTACGCCTGTATCCCAGAGGGATAGGCAGAGACCAGGGACTGCCACTTGCCATGATCCTGACAGATCACTTTGGCTTCCTCAACATTACTAAACTAATGATAATTTTTACAAGCAAACAACTTGTCGGTTTCAGTAATTCTATGACATTAAGATACATTTTATTACCATCGGTGATCTTATAAAAAAATATCAGATGATTCTCAGGTCTGCTTGAGTAGACCAGGTACCAAAACGTAGTAAAAAGGCAAAGCTGATATTTTAAGTCATTTGGAAATTTGCCTCATAATCATCATCATCATCATTCAGCCACAAGAGGTTCACTGCTGGACGTAGGCCTCCTCCATGGATTTCCAAAAAGACCGGTTGGAAGCGGTCTGCATCCAGCGCCTTCCTGCCACTTTAATGAGGTCATCTGTCCATCCTGTGCCTCATAATAAATGTTTGCAATGATAATAGTAGTTTATGCAAATGTCATGTAAGAGACATTCTTAGAATAAGAGTGTGGGTTTATGATAATAGTATTACACGAGTATTCTAATATCGTTTTATATGCAGTTGCATACACTACTTTATCTTCACTCATTTATAAATGAAATTAAAGTAAACAAGAAAGGCAATTATTTTCCATTTTTTTAGCCGCACAGAAAAAATAGTAAACTAATCATGGCGGACAAACAAATCCAAACTGCGCTGGTCTGCTTTCTTTTTTTTATTTATTCCTTTTGGGATAGGCAAAGGAGTCATACTTACATACAGCCATGTGCTCAGTGTGGCCACAGAGGTGTGGGTGAATCAGACCAAAAATTCACAGAAAAGTTTACTGCAGGGAGAATTTTAACCGGAAGTGTATCAGCAAGGAGAATTTTACCCGTAAGTGTATCGTAATAACAAAAAAAGTTATTTTACGATACAGGTAAGCAGAAATTCTGGTACAAAATTTATATCGTAATACAATCTGGAAATTTCGAGCCTCTTTACAAACTTTCTCTGTATTACGTACAGCCAGCGACATCTGGCCGAAGCAATTGACATCACTTGCAGCCCCGAGTAAACCGCTTTGCAGTTCGGTTTTTACATCGGAATGATATCGCTGTACCTACATGATTATTTTCTTTTTGTTGCACTAACCCGTCCTGACGACAATTTTAAAAGCCTCTATTTAGAGGCTAAAAATTCCACCCATACCGGGACTAGAACCCGCGACCTCTAGCTAACCGTGCCAGCACTCTGAGTAGAGTGAGTCCAAATTTAGGTACAATAATTTCTTATGTCATATTTCCTGTACTGTTTCTCGTGTGCCATAAAGTATAATAATAATCATAATAATAATTTACCTACAGTGCATTTTAAGGGTGACCATCCCCAAATTACTGGAGAACAAAGGTGCACCTTAATTTTTTTAGAGTTTATATAAGTGTGTACGTGTGTCAGTTTCTATATTTAACCAATTACTTCCAGCCTATATTTTTATTATTAATGACCAAAAAACAATACTAGTTCTACAGCAACATTTTGTGAAACATTGTAACTTTCGGATCGGGCGTCTTTCACACTCATTACCGATTACGCACGGAACCCTCGGTACGCGAGTCTAACTCGATTTTGGCCGTTTTTTTTAATCGCACGTCACGCCTTAATAGAATATGGCACACAAAGAGGAAGACACTGCTATCTTTCCCATTTTGGTGGGTACCCACTGGCCGTGAAGGCAGTTAATCCTCGCATTACTCCTCAAAAACAAGATCAGCCGCTCCGGGCGAGTTATCAGCGATCTCTGTAAAGATTCCGCCCTACTATTAAGTAGTAGCCTCCCAACAGGAATAATGGTTGGAGATAACGGGCCAACTGAACCATTACCCAATTGGACAAACGGGAGTAGCGTGAAATGGGTGGAACAGAAGGGCAACTCGGTTTGGATGGTTTGGTCTTGGACATTGGAAAAAAAATCTTTTCTTATTAATGCATACAGATTAGGTTAGGTTACAGAGTAAACAGACTAACTTCAGTAATCTGTCTTTCAAAAACATATGCATACTTGCATAGTCACGGCAGGTTAGTTTAGATTACAAACTAAACTAAAGTACTAACTTGAGTAATGTGTTTTTGAATAACAATGTACATTACTTAATGAACCATATTGTTATTGCAAATAATGTACTAAAAAGTTGTGCTATCGAATGTACTAAAAAGTTGTGCATACTCCTTAGAGGGCTGATAAAAGTTTTGCTTTTAAATTAGGTCTTGGAGTTCACATTCGAATGGTGAAATAGTAGATTGTACAACAAGTGCATAAAACGCACCATTTTACTCGAGACGTTTATCCACCCGAGCGAGCTTGCGAGCGAGGATAGATATAAAGTCGAGTGTAAAATGGGTTTTATGGACGAGTTGTACACTCTACTTTTCACTTCGATTGACGACATTATTTATCGTTAATCAAAAAACAATTTTAAGTTGTAACACAAATATTACAATGAAAAAATAATTATGGTTCCCGCCAATTAACTTTTTTTTCTTTTTTTTTCTGTAGGGACGTGACACCTGACTTAAGGTCGTTACATACTGCTCAGTTATAAAAACATTTTCTTTTTATAACTATGATAAGTTGTTGTTATGGCTTAAATACTATACTGATCTACTAAATTGAAAAATAAACAAATATAAAAAATAATAAATGAGACGAAATACAAATTATAAGTTTATTTCATGAAGTTTTATTGTGTACTTTGGCTGTTGGTATCTTTGCCTTGGTCTTAGAATACGAACGAAACGAAATAAAATAAAGAGGTTGTTGTATGAAGTTAAAGATGTTCGTGTAGCTGTTGCAGCGATTGCCTTGGTCTTCGACGAAGATTTTACTTTATGCTCTAGAGCATAAAAAGCGACTTTATGTCGCCTACGCACGACATAAAGACGAACTTTTAGAGCATGAGAAGTGAAAACTAAATTTGATGTTTCTTTATTTTGAACACTATAAAAGTTGTCTAGCCAGTCCTACATTGTGATGACAAGTTGTGAAAGTTATGTTGTGTTGCCAAGCATGTAAGTTGGTGATAATACCAGACGTCTGGCTAGAAAAAGCGAAGTAAATTAAACTTCTGTAACTTACTAGTATGTGGACGGTCTGTTCTTTTGTCCGAGTATATCTCTTTCGCTCTGAAATATGATCTGCGGATAGACGCAGTGATTCGACCGACCCCATTCTATTTAGAGAAGAACTTTTTGGGCCTTCATTAAGTAAAATGCCAAGCGTAGAAAGAAATACGGGTATGTTATTTTAGATCCGAAAAAGCAAAGAAAGCCTGGATTTTAAGTAGCGAATCGAATCCAACTTTGTGTTTAGTTTATTGATCAAAGCGAACGTTATCCACAGCAGGAGTCCGGTCTTACACGTACACGCGTATACTATAAGCACTACACTATATTACCATCAAGTGTGGCATTGATATGTATTACCCTACTTATGATAGAAAATACCCAGGAATACCCTATATTGTTTGTTTCATTAGAATTTTTTTTATTGCACGAAAAAACACTGCACAAAAGCGACCACATGTACTTATTACTCGTTGTATTTATCCACCAAATGCCACTTTAGCAGCCACATATGTAATCTTAGAGGCGAAAACGTTATCAAATTTGAAAATCCTTAAAGCAGCGAATATATTACGATAAGCGACCCAATGTCGCGCTGTACTAACAAAAAGTTTGTTCGCGTAGTGAAAAGAGGATATTAGTAATAGCGCCATATATCATACTGTTATGACCTTTATTGTACTGTTACAGGACTGTAACCTTTGCACATAAACGTTAGCGTACAACTTTTATGTGGAAGCAAAGGCTGACTTGTTTATATGAATTTATTGCCGTTAGCTGAGAGTTTTTTCTCGTAAAGTACTTTCTAGATGTTTCCAGGCTTAGCTAGGTCAAGGATGACTAAGAATGGGGGGTCATTAAACCTCATTACTTTTAGCGATTAGTCTTCGTGAACAGCTTTCATAATATCGGCTCTAGCAACTACGGTAAGAACTACAACATGAAAAGAAGCCCAATATCTAACAGGGGGAAAAAGAATCAACTGGAACTATAATTTTAAACAGAAACAAGGCTGTTGGCAGAGGCGGTGTTATTTTGAAAATATAGGACAAACCTAAAAAAATACTCTCATCCAATACCGATTTAGCACAGTAAAAGAGCTACAAAGAGTTAACTAAGCGTAGAAGTGTCTAGACATGTTTTCGTTATTAAAATATTTTTTTGTAAAATCTTTTTTAGGCCATTACATTTCTACTTTACTCAGCCTGACTATAAACTTTATACCTTCCTACATCGGAGCGAGTATTAAGACTACCGTTTAGCTGAACAAGAACGTCGGACTATAAACATTTCTCGCGAAACTATTAGTGATTCTCGCCCCTATGCCGTGGAGATGAGTGGCGAAAATACCTCGATGTAAGGTGGCACTGGCATACTGGTTCGGCTTACAGTAGAGGGCGTAGGCCCGCAGTAGGAATTGCAATTAGGCCTCAAACGACGCATAGCTTAGGTGGAATTCGATTCATTAACTCCTCAACTCCCGGTAGACCGTGGATTGGAATAGGTGGAGATGTGAAGCGATGTGAAGGGCTGCTGGCTGGCGAGGAGTTTTATTTTATAGGCTGCAATTTCATTACGCTCTGTCATATTCACTCAACTTGTTCAGAACAAGCATTTAATGAAACATAAAGCAATGATAAATTATAAGCACTGTGGCGTGACGACATATTTATATCCTGCTCATGGGGGTAAGCATCCATACACTATGGGTGAGGAACTTTGAAAACTACTGAAAACGTCGCCGCTCACGAACTCTATCTACCTATCCAGCACATGAATAAAGCCCACTGCTGGGCATGGACCTCTTACCTGTGACGCCAACCCTCTCGGTCAATCTCGTCCACTGCTTTCCAACGGGTTTAGCAAACCATCACACTCATGGAGAAATACCAAGTTACTTTGAGCCATGGAGTGGGGCGTCGGAGACGGTTACAGAGCGGTATGAAAAAAAATGAAAAAACAAGTGGGTGGGCCACCTGTACTATGGGTCAACGATGACCAGGCAATGGAAAACATACGCACGTGAAGTTAAATGAAAGCGTGTGATAAATAGACAGAGTGCAGTAATAACTAAACGCTGAGCCTACCGAACCTTTCCACGACCGGGTGACCTCTATTGTTACGGCATTATTATTCAT
Source organism: Yponomeuta evonymella (assembly GCA_963969515.1). Taxonomy (NCBI): domain Eukaryota; kingdom Metazoa; phylum Arthropoda; class Insecta; order Lepidoptera; family Yponomeutidae; genus Yponomeuta; species Yponomeuta evonymella. The sequence goes on along the minus strand of OZ018360.1, from coordinate 10,909,409 downwards.
CTTAACCGCCCCGGCCGATGGCGGCTGCCATTAATCGCAGCTTCTGCCGGAACCAGCTAGAATTATACCAGCCAGCTTCCGTGGGAGAACGGCTCTGTTGCTTACCGAAACTACATTCAATGAGTGGGGCAGAAGCGTAAATGATTCGTTTATTACTTAGAAGAATAATTTCCTTCTTTGCCTCTCGATGTGATTTTTTAGTCCCGTCTGATCTAACCATGTCGAATTAATTTATTGATGACAAACGCTAGTTAACTCACATCAAAATTGATTAAAAAAATATTTGTTTGAACTTGCCCTAATATAATATAATATAATATAATATAATATAATATAATATAATATAATATAATATAATATAATATAATATAATATAATATAATATAATATAATATAATATAATATAATATAATATAATATAATATAATATAATATAATATAATATAATATAATATAATATAATATAATATAATATAATATAATATAATATAATATAATATAATATAATATAATATAATATAATATAATATAATATAATATAATATAATATAATATAATATAATATAATATAATATAATATAATATAATATAAGCAGCCTATATACGTCCCACTGTAGGGCACAGGCCTTCTCTCAGGGAGATAGTATGGGCTTAATCACCACGCGTGCCCACCGCGGATTGGTGATTTCAAGCGCTGAGTTATGGGAATAGCTCAGACACTCAGGTTTCCTCACGATGTTTTCCTTCACCGTTAGCGAGTAGTATTGCTACTATAACTTCACAAATGTACGTAACTTAGAAAACCAAGTCATAGGTATATGCCCGCACTGGGGATCGAACCTGGGTCTCCCACTTCCGAGTCCGAGGTTCTACCCACTAGGCTACCAACTCTCACGAACTAACGAACTTAAAAATATCGATTTGAATGCATATAAGTAGAAGAGTAGGAATTAAATTTAAAAATTTTGTGTTCAATCATTGATCTGAAACGGCGAAAACGCTTCACCATGGTCCTGACGTCACTAAGTTAATAAAACTCAAATTGCCATGATTACGCCCCAGCCATCGTGTTTTGTGCAATCTTAAGCTGCGTATCGACTTCGCGCGGCAAACCATCGAACATTGGCTCGCGCGGCAGCCGCGCACTATTTGTGTTCTGTGATGGATACTGTGCCGCCGCGCGAAGCAACTCGAACATTGGCGCGCACGAACGTGCCGCGAGACGAACCAGTTCATGTCGGTTTTTGACGGCGCGGCAAAAGAGTGTCAGTGCGTTAAGTGCGCGAAGTCGGGACGGATCTTTAGAATATCAGTTCATGAAATGTTGAATTTAATATTTAAGTTTTGTAGCTTTGTAAGCCCCAAAAACTTCAGGTTTTTTTCTACAGTCTAATAGAAAACATATAAACAACTTAATACCTATTCAAGAAGGGCATATTATTATGAGGCAAGTTCAAACTTGAAATCGTTGAAACAAAAATCGTCGCAAAAGTTATTTAATGTGTAATTACAACAGTTTTTTTTTTTCTGGAACATCATAGGTAGCTAAAATGTGAAATGACCCGACAACCCAACTGAAGTATTTATTCTAAGCGAAAACAAAACAAAAACCGGACAAGTGCGAGTCAGACTCGCCTACTGATGGTTCCTTATAAAAATTTGTATGCACTTCTATATTATAAATAGTTCAGGAATCGAGTCTCCCAGTTTTTCCGAGCTTTCCCGAACTTCAAGGACAATTTTTTTATATGATTTAATTACAAATGAATAGTTTCAGATTTTTCCCTGTACTTGTAGTATAACACGCCATGACTTGCCAAATTTCATAGTCGCAGGTCAACGGAAAGTAATCTTTAAATTTTTATTCCCATGAGTGTCGAAATAAACGTTTTTTGTGGCATAAGCGGCCATATCTTTTTTTTTACGTGACTTAGAAGTTTGATTTTTTAGAAGTTCATTTTCATTTCAACTTGATACCTTCACGCGTTCCCGCGATAAAAGGTCTTGACACAGACGGACGGAAGGACAACAAAGTGATTCTATAAGGGTTAATTTTCTTCCTTTTGAGATACAGAACCCTAAAAATCAACCATGTGTTATAGTATAGTTTATAGTACGTTACTACACGTAATATGCTTGTAATCTGGACTAAAAAATACTAGAACGTTTGTAAAAATATGAATTAACTAGAAGCCACATGCAAAGGGGGGAAATACGAAAATCGAATAAAAATTGCTGTCTACTCAAATTAGTTATAGAAACATAAAATAAAATAAATATATATCACTTATAGAAACATAACTCCGCATACGAAATAGTCCACTATCACCTTCGATGTGCAGTTAAATTTATACAAACAAAGGAGCTTGAATAGTGGAATGCTCCATGCGGGCCAAAAACGCCGATTGAGGCAACAAACTCAAGTTTCGCGAGCAAACAATTTGTAAAAGCTGGCCCCGGTGCCTTGCCCGTAATTTCCTTTGTCCTATCGCCCAGTCAAATCGTCAGACAGCTTGAATCAATGATGGATAGCGGAGTTAGGGTCCCGGTGCACTGCTACCGTCGTCGTGACCCAAGAATTCAGTCAAAGAAAAAAAAATCGATTGTAAAACAAAATATATTACTTAATAAGTAAGTTTTACTCCTTTGTTTTAGTCCAATCGTTAGACAACTTGAATCTACTACTCGTATTATAGATAGCGGAGTTAATATACTTAATATTAACAAATTAATTACGATGTTTTACTCTCTTCGTCTTACAATGTCTATTGAACGAAAATCTTCATTTAAAGTGAGGGTAATTAGAACGCGATGAATATTGCTAAAATCGTTAGAAGAAGAGAGATGGATGCAGTATACCCTGACTTGGAGAGGAAATTGTAAACCGAAAGCGGCTCGCGTGATGCGATAATGAAAACTGTTCTATTGAAGCGCCCTCTATGGTCGGACAGGATTGTAATGAAAACTTCGGATGCACAAAATAATTAGCAATCGATAAGAGCAATTATTTGAAAATTTTAGGTCAATAGACCTTATTTGGAACAGTGGTTGAAAAGTAAAGTAAGTAAAAAGTATTTACTGAAAAAAAACTCACCTAAGATCAAAATACTGTGTTCACAGGGTGCAAATTTATAACTGGTTAACATGGTCACATCAAACAGCGCATTTCACGTTAGACTAGAGTCTGTGTTGTGGTAATCGAGAAACGAGAAATATAACATTTTTTTTTAAATTATATGTAAGGTGGCACCCACAGTAGACATTGTTATACTACATTATACGTTTTAAGCTAGCTGTAATCGTGACTTCAGCCGTGTAATTTTTACAGTAAAATAGTAATATTTGTTAAACCAGGTTTTGGCCTCGTATTGTTAAAACCAGACATTTTCTTCTAAATAGTTCAAAGCTTGACAGTGTCTGTATCAAATAATAAAGAGGAGTTCGGAGTAAAGACCTCTGAGATTCAAAATAAAATGTCCCAGTGACCGAGATGACGAGTGACCCGTCAGTTGAGTTGAATCAACAGAGTTGAATTACGCCATTGAAGAGTTAGACCCAAAAACGGAAAAGCGACCCATTTTTATGGAACCTCCTCCTTTTTTGAAGTCTGTTAAAAATAGTGGGTTTTTTTGCTTGCAATTTTTACGACGTACTCAAAGTACAGTAAATCAAATTAGTAAGAAAAATTTCAACTCCATAGAAAAGGAAATTTTGATTTCATGTAAGACAATTAACGAAAACGAACGACCCTGCTTACAATGCATAAAGCCCTGAATATTTCAGAGCCTAACAAAGTTACGAGTGCACTCTTGTCTGTCTGAATGGCTGGTCTAAAGACCTGTTTACATTTGGGTTAGTATAGAAGCGGGTAGCCGAATTCAGTTAATCATGTTAAGATGTGTAAATTCTATGTACAAGTAATACGAGTATTATTTGCTAGTTAATCGGAAGCAGAGTTTATAAAGCTGTCAGATCTGATTAAAAAAACTGAGTTACCGCTTTCCGGATAAGTTTCGAAAGCAAACAAGAGACAAATGTATCAATCTGTATTCTAAGTATAGTATTCCTAGAAAGCTACTTATTCTTGCGCATAAACGCGGTGTAAAGTCATAGGGAGTTAAGATTGGCCCAAACACATTTTCAGGTTGCCAAAGGATTTTCTAAGCTGTCTGTCTTCCCTTCTGTCATAGGTCTCATCTCCTTTGGGTCTGTTTTTTTTTTTAAATACGTATTTTTATATCTTTTTGCTACTTTATGTGTTGCTCTATTACTAAATTATAGCAAAAAGAAACAAAACCATAAATCAAAATACGACTAGTGTTGCCATGCCATAAAAGAAACCTCGGCTATGGCCAGTCCTTGTATACCAATTAAACCTTCTGCCAAGTAAGAAACTGAAGTGTACACCAGCTTTACTGCAGCGCTGCATTATTAAGCGCAAATCGTGCCGGCCGGCAGCCCAGCAAACAAAATCAAACATTAAAACCCTAATTCCCCATTGTAGCTTAGTTATTCTGCCATTTGTGCTTCTTCAGTTGGCAGCACTTACTTAAAACATAACGAACAGCCACGTTAGGACACATCCTACTACTAGGATCCTATTTCAAAATACAATAGTTGATTTACTATTACAATTGCATTGCAAGGTCGATTAACAATAACAAGTAGAAAGACTCGACGTCGCAATATACATCGAATTACCATAACGAACTATGAATTGTAGTTTACCGATACGCGGCCTTGTCGGGTACGTCCGCGTAGGTGATCTTTTTTTAACCGCATGCGAAAGAAAGGAGAATTATGCTTATGTAAGCTTTTTATGGTCACGACAAAGCTAAACGGCTGAATCTTTTAACACCCATGAGGTGTTAAATGTAACGTATTAACGACGCGATTATACTAGATATATAACGCCACGAATAAATAAGATGGCGGACGTCAGCTGTCATACTGTTTGCAAAAAGACACTAAAAAGTTTTCGCCTAACCAAATGCCTCGCCATCGTATTTTAGCTTTGTGATTCGTTTGCCCACATCGTCTTTAATTTTTTGCCGAACATCGACGTTGCATATCACACAGACACGCACGTATTGATATTTAAGCTTATGAATAGAGCACACGGCGTAATGCGGGATGTATCGTTGTTTGAATAACTTATGTGACTGCCTCGTTGGTCTAACGTCTAATGTCCTTCTCCGTGGTATAACGTCTGATTACCAGGCTGAAGGCCGTGGGTTTGATTCCCACTGGAGGCCGTCGTACATTTGTATAAATGGCTTCATCATCATCATCATTCAGCCACAAGAAGTCCACTGCTGGACATAGGCCTCCTCCATGGATTTCCAAAAAGACCGGTTGGAAGCGGCCTGCATCCAGCGTCTTCCTGCCACTTGAATGACGTCATCTGTCCATCTTGTGGCTGGTCGTCCCACGCTGCGCTTGCCGATATGTGGTCTCCATTCGAGAACTTTTCGGCCCCATCGGCCATCAGTTCTGCGTGCTATGTGCCCCGCCCACTGCCACTTCAACTTACTAATCCGCTGGGCTATGTCGACGACTTTCGTTCGTCTACGGATCTCATCATTTCTGATTCGATCTCGTAGAGAAATTCCGAGCATAGCCCTTTCCAAAGCTCGTTGCGTGACCTTGAGCCTTCTTATGAGGCCCATAGTGAGAGACCACGTTTCAGTGCCATAAGTCATCACTGGTAACACACACTGGTTGTATAATTTTGTCTTGAGCAATTGAGGTATATTAGACGAAAAGACTTTTCTAAGTTTCCCGAAAGCTGCCCAGCCGAGTTGGATTCGACGATTGACCTCTTTCACGAAGTTGGACCGGCCTAGTTGGATTGTTTGTCCTAAGTAGATGTATTCGTCTACAACTTCGAGAGTCGTGTTCCCCAATGTTATTGGGGTGGGCACAACACGAGCGTTCGACATGACCTTCGTTTTGTCCATGTTCATTTTAAGGCCCACACGTTGGGAAACTCGACTGAGGTCGTCGAGCATTATGCCGAGGTCTTCCATCGTTTCTGCCATGACTACTATATCGTCGGCAAATCGAAGGTGCGTGATGTACTCGCCATTGATATTGATGCCGCGTCCCTGCCATTCCAGAAGCTTGAAGGCATCTTCCAGTGCGTTCGTGAACAGTTTCGGAGAGATAACGTCTCCCTGTCTCACGCCTCTTCTCAATGGAATTGCCTCCGAATTCTGCTCCTGTACTCGGACCGACATGGTGGCGCTGTTGTACAAGCACTTCAGCACCTCGATATACCGATAGTCAATACGGCAACGCTGGAGAGACTCGAGCACTGCCCATGTCTCGATCGAATCGAAGGCTTTCTCATAGTCCACAAACGCTAAGCAGAATGGCAAATTATACTCCTCAGTCTTCTGTATAATTTGCCGCAGCGTGTGGATGTGGTCTATGGTACTAAAGCCCTTTCGGAAACCGGCTTGTTCGGGAGGCTGGAAGTCATCAAACCTGCGTTCGAGACGATTCGTGAGGACCCTCGAAAACAGCTTATAAACATGGCTCAGAAGCGAGATGGGTCGGTAGTTCCTCAATTATCCCCTTTCTTGAAGAACAGCGTCACCACGCCTCTGTTCCATGCTTCTGGCGTTTTTCCTTCGAGCACGACGGAATTGAAGAGCTTCTGAAGGACTTTAAGTACTGGTGTTCCACCCGCTTTCAGGAGCTCTGATGTGATTCCGTCCTCTCCTGGTGCCTTGTTATTCTTGAGCTGTTTCAGGGCCATCCTAATCTCGTACAGGCTGATGTCCGGGATGTCTTCGGTATAATGTCGGGTCAGTTTGGCTCTCGGATCTTTGTTCAAACTGCTAACAGGTTTTGCGACTGAGGTGTATAGCTGTCCGTAGAAACTCTCAATCTCCCTCAGCACCTCTGATTTGGTCGACGCTATACTGCCGTCCTCTCTCTTCAGCTTCGTCAGCTGGCTTTGCCCAATAGACAAGTCTTTTGCGAACACTTTGGAGCCCTTGTTCCGCTCTATAGTCTCTTTAATACGTTCGGTATTAAAGGACCGAATATCGTGCCGCATAGACTTTGAGATATGTCTATTGAGCTGCCTATATGACTTAGCATCCTCGGAGGACTGCAGTTGCATAGCGCGACGTTTAGCCATGAGGTCGAGAGTATAGTTTGAGAGCTTTTGTGGTCTACTCGTACGGTTGGGTCTATAGAACCTCGAGCCCACTGTACGGACAGTTTCTACAAACCTGTTATTGATCTCGTCCACCGATGCGGCGCTCTCCAGGCACTCAAAGCGATTTGACAATTCGAGTTGAAAGTTCTCGGGGTTCTGGATATGGGCATGAGTAGGTCGGAGCGTGGACTTCATGAGGCGAGACCTCTCAAGTTTGACATTGATATTCAATGTGCCTCTTACTATTTGGTGATCGCTTCCGGTTTTCACCATGTTGATCACAGAGACGTCATTGAATATTTGTCTTCAGTCTTGGCTTCAGTCTGGGTGTATTTCCATGTTTGTAATGTCCTTGCCTGATTACCATAGTACAGGGTATCCTAGTTCGGGACCAGGGCAAGTGGTTGTGTTGTGTGAAAGTTGTTTTACGAATGTTTTACGACAAGTAACGTTTTCTTAAAGAGCAATTACATAAAATGTTCTTAATTCATATTAATTTCGCGTTAAAACGTTGCCATGCCGCGGATGAAAGCCTCTCGAGTGTTCAGAGGCATTCCATTAGCCCCATCACACACGTTCGCGTTAATTTAGAGACGCGAATAAATTAAACAACGTCTTCTGCGCAATTTTATTGAGTCTTGTCATCGTGGAAAATAATCAACAGCCCTCTCACATGAACAGGGTTATTTCTGAAATGCGCAATTTTATAAAACATGCCGATTAGAGTATGTCAATTAAATATTGTTTAAAAAAATCTTAATTTTTGCTTTGTAGCTCTGTTTTGGTAGATAATACTTGATAATGTATTTAATGGATTGATGAATATTCTTCTATGTAGAACAATGACTTACTAATGTGATATAGGTAGAGCGCAAATTTAATAAAATTCATCATCATTCAGCCACAAGAAGTCCACTGCTGGACATAGACCTTCATATAATTTAATAAAATTATATGAACTCACACCTGTATTTCAGAGGAAATATAACAATGGTTTTAAAATTAATATTATGAATATAAAATTTGATATTTCGAAAAATCTAAGAAAAAAACTTATAGAACAAAAGTTATTGCCAAATACAAACTCTAATCGGGGTGTCCCAAAATTGCGCATTTAGAAATGACCCTGTATAGGAGAGCGAGAAGCAAATAATTGTTTAAAAGCTTTTTTATTTGACTGAGTTATAAAAATGAACGTTTATTTCGACCATTTCGAGAGAAAGGGGAATAAAACAGGACATCAACAATCACTCAAGTAAACATTCATCCGAGTGAATAGTCTATTTGTTTTTGGAAACTGTTAGTCACTTTGAAATTAATAAATTTGAAGACAAGACGCCATGTATATCACCAAAAACCACCTAACACAAAGATAACCCAACAGCGAAAGGCTCCCAATTAAACAAATACGCTACATCTCACGATCCCATCAGGCTACCTCAGCGAAAATGTGAGAAATAATAAGGATCACGTTTCATACGGAGCACGCAAATGTCTGGTTTGTCACAGTATGACGCGACAAGCAATGCGGGCGGATTTTGTTTCGTTCACGTCAGCTCTCTGCGTCCTTTGCGCGCTTAGGGAGCCAGAGTGTGACAGCGCGAGTCAGCTGTTACTTCAGAAATGGGGATCGAAAATGCGCGATCTCAAATAATATTAAAAAAATAACTAGAAAGCGTCCACGCTTTCATCACACTAGTTTGAGTTCAAGCTGAAGTATGCTACGGGGCTACGCCGTAGCGGTGACGTATTCCGCTACTCTTTTGCTACGAATGCGACACGCTACGAGCTACGAGATTTTTTCCTTTTCCAGCGCAGACAAATCACACGCTCTTTATCTTACTCTGGTTGTATTGTGGATGTTGATAATGTTTTATGAAAAGAAGAGCTAATTTATGTTCTGCAAGATTCAATTGGAGACCCGACTTATACAAAAACATAGTTATTTTTATTCTTAAATACGATTTTGTTAAAAAATAAGGCCAGTGTTTTCAACATTCTTTATGAAATAATTAAATTTCATTTACTGCAAAAAATTCTGTCCATACGCTAGCAAGTGAAAGCGTCTTATATCTGGCCATTTGTATAGTCAGCTGACTAGCTGGTCTTAACCTCGTAACTCACACAGACTTGCACGTAGGTATTAATCTTTAAGCTTATGAATAGAGCACACAGCGTAATGCGGGATGTATCGTTGTTTGAATAACAGTTGCTCGTGTGGTTAACCGAATTTCAACGTAAAATAATCTCTGAGGGCCGAGAGCCCCTACTCTTGGCTTCATAAGCATGGCCTTTAGCTATTAATTTATTTCATGGACAACTGTTACGCGGTTGTTAATTTTCCTAAAAGAAATAATTGAATTTACTTTCTTATGGTCTTCCTCTCTATTTCACACATATTAATTAATAATATATGTAAGTATTTTATACCTTATTTTATGTATGTTGTTACTTCGTGTTTTCGTGACAATTTAAATGTCTTCTTTCTTTCTAATTCTTTTTAAATGCACCACGGTACGCACTCCGTAGAATAATTACGAGTTACCGTAGGCACTGACTGAAAATCAACGCTGAGAGATCACTTCCTTAGCACAACGCTGAGTCAGCTACCTTTTGTGGCAACTTAGACACACCACAGGCTACATCTATCGTCCTGTTTTATTTATTTGTTTTGTCTGTTGTATATTTAGTTTTATTTCTGTTGTTGTGCATATTATGTTACTTATCTGCTTATTTTGTTTCTGTGATGTGTCTTGTTGTTATAATAAATGTATTTCTTCTTCTTCTTAAATAAACATAAAAAGACGTAACATTGCTGCAGAATCACTTAGTTCCAAACAAGTGTACCCTGTGCTATTATTTACAGACAAGTGCATAACAAACTGAAATATTATCGGGAAATATTAGGGACTGAACTAGTTTAAAAGCCACTTTTAGGAACTCAACTACTTTCTTTTTCTTTTTAGCTATTCGAGGAAGAAAGAGACGTAGGAGACCAAAGATATCATGGCTTCACAGCTTAAGATAGTGGTTTGAACAGAGTATCTGTTTCTTGTTTGTGACGGCCGCCTCAAAAAGCAAGATTTGATTTGATTTGTAAATGCTTTATTGCACAAGAGATACATTTGCACAAAGGCGAGCGTAATACTTAAAAGTATTTTGTTTCGAAAGATAGCCGACTTGGTTGACTACCTCGGATAGAAGACGACACATAAAGAACAGAAGAAGCGTAACTTCATAAGAGAGCCACGTATTATTTTGCTAACGGTAGCATTGCTTGAGGGCTAAGTATATTTTTGATAACGGTACTGCTAGCAAAACCATACAGCGTACCGATTTCTGTGTAGAGGCCTTGGGCCCTATGGGCGGGCATATATCACAAACTTGTGACGCACCAGCCTAATGTTGGCAGTGCGGCGTAGCTACGTAGTGTAATTAGCGACGCTAGTCGTGCAGGCTGTGTTTTATAGACGACTTAGGGGCCGGATTAAAGGATGAGAAGGGTACCAGCCTCCGGAGATTAGGGCATGATTGCTGATGCCCGAGTTGCAATGTGTTTCGAGCTGTGAACAGTACACACGGCATTGGAAGATTTGTAGTGTGGAGGGACTTATTACGGAAAGACGTGGTGAAATCCAAGCCTCTTGGATTACCACTTAGATACGAAAAGAAAACATTGGTCTTTGCATCTACGTAATGAGATGATTTATACAGCGTCTAGTGGCACCTTCACTCACACTAGATGCGAGAAGGGACCACTCGGACGCTGCAGTGCCTGGGACATTGTTTATTTTTAGATGGAGTAAGCTTGCCCAGCTCCTATACCATCCTGACTGCTTATTCGCCCTAGCCCATAGGAAAGAGAAGTCACTACGTGCGGAGCCAACCAAGCCGCGGGTTTTCTCGCGATGTTTTCCTTCACAGTTAGCGTGTGGTATTGCTACTACAAATTTGCAGATGTACGTAACTTTGAAAATAAACAAATTCATAGGTATATGCTCGGAAAAGATAGGAAAGACAAGTCAATACGTGCGCAGCCAACCAAGCCGCGGGTTTTCTCACGATGTTTTCCTTCACAGTTAGCGTGTGGTATTGCTACTACAAATTTGAAGATGTATGTAACTTTGAAAATAAACAAAGCCTGGGTCTCACGCTTCCGAGTACATTATTCTACCCACTGGGCTACCACGGCTTTTAGGTACGAAACCCTAAAAATAACTATCAACTGTTAACAGTAGATTAACAGAATGTTATAGTGGACGAGACGTTGGGTGTTAGTTGGTTAAAACGCCATCACGGTAAGCAGATTCAAATCCGGCAACAAATTTTCCAAGTAAATCAATTGAGAGCGTTTATGATGTCGGCTTTCCATCTCGCTCGCACGCTCTTCACATTTTCAATAATTGCAAAAGAATGAGAATACTGTTGAGTCTTCAACGGCACTAGAAATAAAATTACAGAAATTAGTAGATTATGTCGGTAAGGAGCAGTCTACCATGGAACATTTCGACTGGGCCTCTTTAAAAGAAAATACAATTTTCATTAGCAGAGTAGGCCATTTTTCTCCGCGCAAAATACGGGCGCCTCACAATTACAAGTTTATTGGCGAGAGGTGAGATTTATCTACAAAAACCGGCCAAGTGCGAGTCGGACTCGTGCACGAAAGTTCGAATTTGAGAAAAGCGCCATCTATAGAAACCAATAAGAATCGTTTAACATTGACATTTAACGACATGATATCGGCGCTGTGAAGGTTACATAGATGCCCGCTAGATGGCGAGCGCTGTCTTTAGACAACGTTTATTGTATGGGAGCCCCCTTATATTTATTTTATTCTGTTGTTAGTATTTTTTGTTATAGCGGCAACAGAAACACATCATCTGTGAAAATTTCAACTGCCTAGCTATCACGGTTCATGAGATACAGCCTGATGACAGACAGACAGACGGACAGTGAAGTCTTGGTAATAGGGTCCCATTTGGCATCTTTCGGGTACGGAACCCTAAAAAGAAACAGTAATAGATAGTAAGGAATCTGGTTACGAGTACTACCCAAAGCAAGAGCAAATAAGGTGCCTATATAATTTTAATTTTATTATCGTGGCAAGTGACAGACCCTGGTCTCTGCCTACCCCTCTGGGATAAAGTCGTGAATTTATGTATGCATATATGTATGTAAAATTTTACTTTGTAGGTATCAGAAAAAAAAATTGTAAACCGAATCAGTACTATTGTTGCATGAAAATAACTCATACAACAGTTATGTTGGAGTTTCGTTTTCCCATTTTCCAGATTTTCAATAAATTCTCAAAACCCTTTTTTTTAAAAAAAAAACGATTTCATGCAGGTTAAATTAAATGTCTTTTATTTTTAAAAATATTTCATCCTGAAAATCATCAAGAACTTAACGAAAATCCGCTTACTCATTATTTAAGGGGCTACAGTGTGCTGGAACTGGCTGGAAGACGCTTTTGAATCGCTTGTGACATCCTCTAGGAAGATGGCAGACCTTTGAAATTAATATATGATATAATTTAACTCCTCGATTCCCTATGGCATGTATGACAACTGTCATAACCTTACGCCTTCTATGAGTAAATATATTCCGTAAGAATGCTTAAAACAAACCTAAGAATTTATGTGCCATTTTAAATGCGCAGTGGATTACGTTTAAGCTTATACAGTCTTACGGGCAATATCAAAATATTGTATGTTCACGTTTAAAACTAACAGGAACAATAGTTACTCATTCAGAAAAAACGTTTTCATCAATTTATCACATTACGCCTTACGAGGAAAAGCCCAGCTACTCGTTGCATGTTGTCTGTGACCAGGCGCTCTTCGCATCACCATTGATTTGATTGTAACTTTTCATAAGCGATTCATCAATCATAAATCAACCTTCCAAAGTTCACCTCGAGCGCCATATAGTGAAATTAATTCAAAGTAGCAATTCTCATATAAAATTACCGATTGTAGGCCAAGGACGTGGGGTGAGGGACCGAAAAAGACGCCGCATCTTTCCAATTCACTTTCGTACAAAATGTACTGGGTCAAGTTTCATAAAACTATAATTTCGTAGTTTATTATGACAATTCAGAGTCTATTTGTTAATCTGTGGGTTAATCGGCTTTCGGTCATAGTCACAATGAATTGTAGTTCTATGAAACAGGATCCTGAAGGGATGGGTCTTTTCCGCGCCCTCGCCCCACGTCCCATGTCCGAACAAAACAAAAAACATTATATACCTATTAGTCCAATCGGTGGAGACATTTTCGAGTTTTTGCAAGACCAACGCACGGGGACTGATTTTTGTAGTAGTGATCGAGCTTCAATCGTTAGAAAAACATAAAATTTAAATTCCCATTTCCTGTATTTTTTTATTTAAGTAAATAACTAAAAAAGAAAATAAAAAGAAGAAAAGTAAAAAGAAAACCGATCATTTATTATAATCATTATTCGAACCAAAAGCTCTCTGTCGCTCAAGGGACGCCTCTTCCCATCCGAGCTATTGTAACATTATGAATCTAAGCGAAACATCGTTCTATTATTTGTGCCTAAATCACGGTAAAAGCGAGGTTCACTAAAAATGAAACCTAACTACCTATGTATTATAATCCATTTATTGTCGCGATTAGGTCGGCCGCACGCGGCCAGACTTTCTGCTCGAGTATTGTAGTCTCTAATATCTAGCATTTAAGGTTCATTTTAGTTTGATAGGAGTTTGTTTCAGTCCTCGCGCTCGCACTTCGCCTCCTCGTTAGATTGTAGGGTACATAGGCGGTAAATAATGTGTTGGTAAATAATAACTTCGATTGGCGTTACGAATAATACTTGATTCATAAACGAATCTGTGTAGATTTCGTCTGTAATTTTTTTTTCTATCTGCCTGACATGTTTTTCTGTTTTAAATAAAATAAAACGCTGTATATTTTTATCACGCATTTTATTGTACATGCGGAAGTATTGTTAGAAGAATCAATGGCGTAATGCTAAAAATTTTAAAGCAATTATAATTTATATACATGTGTACTTGTTTTTAGTTTTTTTATTTTCTCGAAATTCCGCCGTATTGGGATAAGTTATCTACACTGCAATAATTATGCTCTTTACCTTCCCTACATGTAATATAAATCACACTTCCATGACATGTATAAGTTGATCCTATTCAATTGTTTTTGCTAGGGTTGTCACAAAATCCGGGTTTTTTTATTCATGATTTATTCGATGCTCATTTTTAGGTACAACGTAATTTAAATATATAATTTAACGCTCATAATATTTTTTGGGTTCCGTAATCATAATGACAACAAAAGAAAGTAGTTAGGTTTTATGTACACGTAACAAAAAAAAAACAACTGAAACCTTAACAAAAAGGAAAAGTGTAACAAAAAGTAACCAAATAGAAATAGAAGTACTGTATCACACAATAGATTAAATAAAAATCTGCGTTCCTGGTTTACCGATATTACATATTTTTATTTAAGTGTCACAATGAATAGTTTAATGTATCTTGAAAATATTCGTCGGTGGGGAGTTCCAAAATTATAATAATAATAATAACGTCCACACAACGCAATCAAACTAGAATTCCCTGTACTATGGTATGGATAGTTTTTAACTATCAGCTTTAATGACAAAAATCACTTAAATGCTGTATGTTTCCTGTGCTATTGGAATGAAATAATAGAAATGGTATGAATTACACTATTAATACGATTATCAACAGATTAATCTGTTATAATATACCAATATAAGTTAAGACGAGGCGGCACTGTTTATTAATAATTATATTTATCAGTCTTTGTGCTGAAACAAGGATGCAGGCCAAATAAGCACTCAAATCCATTTGTAGCTCTTTTGCCAACATCCTTAGCAACGAAGTCTTTATCCATTTTCATAATTTTTGTTTTATTTCTTTGGTCAATATCCATTTTGAAATGTTTTTTTTTCTTCTGTAAAAAATAAATTATTTTGCTTTTGTTCTTAAAATTTTTATTATTTTGTTTGTGTTATACCATAGAAAAAAAATACTCCTGTCAGATTCGCTTAATGGACTATGTGGCCACACAGGCACGGAAGCGATGACACATATTCGCCCTTTTAAAACCGCTTCAGTGAATGCGCGTAGTGTAAAATAAAATAAAAAATTGCGTAAAGTCGATGATTTAAATTCAAAGATTTTGAGCCAAAATCTTAATCCAAGCTTCAAATTTATCAAAATTTCCACTCTTTTAAAATATTTATAATCCTCTGTATTTTTACACTATATTTAAAGATTTTCAACAGCTTTTGTAAATAAACCTCTTGAGTCATGGAAACACAAGAAGTCCACTGCTGGATATAGGCCTCCTCCATGCATTTCCAAAAAGACCGGTTGGAAGCGGATTTCATCCAGCGTCTTCCTGGCACTTGGATGAGGTCATCTGTCGGCTGGTCGTCCTACGCTGCGCTTGCCGATATGTGGTCTTCATTCGAGAACTTTTCGGCCATGTAGACGACTTTCGTTCATCTACGAATCTCATCATTTCTGATTCGATATCGTAGAGAAAGCATAGGCCTTTCCATAGCTAGTTGCGTGACCTTGAGCTTTCTTATGAGGCCCATAGTGAGAGACCACGTTTCAGTGCCATAAGTCATCACTGGTTGTATAATTTTGTCTTGAGCGATTGAGGTATATTAGACGAAAGGACTTTTCTAAGTTTCCCGAATGCTGCCCAGCCGAGTTGGATTCGACGATTGACCTCTTTCACAAAGTTGGACCGGCCTAGTTGGACTGTTTGTCCTGAGTAGACGTATTCGTCTACAACTTCGAGAGTCGAGTTCCCCAATGTTATTGGGGTGGGCACGAAACGAGTATTCGATGTGACCTTCGTTTTGTCCATGTTCATTTCAAGGCCCACCCGTTGGGAAACTCGACTGAGGTCTTCGAGCATTATGCCGAGGTCTTCCATCGTTTCTGCCATGACTACTATATCGTCGGCAAATCGAAGGTGAGTGATGTACTCGCCATTGATATTGATGCCGCGTCCCTGACATTCCAGAAGCTTGAAGGTATCTTCCAGTCCGTTTGTGAACATTTTTGGAGAGATAACGTCTCCCTGTCTTACGCCCTTTTTCAATGGAATTGCCTCCGAACTCCGTTCCTGTACTCGGACCGACATAGTGGTTCTGTGGTCATAGTGGACTGTTGTACAAGCATTTCAGCCAGCACCTCGATATACCGATAGTCAATACGGCAACGCTGGAGAGACTCGAGCACTGTCCATAACTCGATCGAATCGAAGGCTTTCTCAGTCCACAAACGCAAAGCATAATGGCAAATTAATACTCCTCAGTCTTCTGTATAATTTGCCGCAACGTGTGGATGTAGTCTATGGTACTAAAGCCCTTTCGGAAACCGGCTTGTTCGGGAGGCTGGAAGTCATCAAACCTACGTTCAAGACGATTCGTGAGGACCCTCGAAAACAGCTTATAAACATGGCGCAGAGTAGTCATCAGTAACCACAAAAACCTCCAATACTAATTTTCATATAAAAACGGAGCCAGAGATAAAAATCAGAATTTTTAAATTTTTAGGAGCCAGCTTGAAATTCGACTTACGCCATTTTGTAAAAAGTAAGTTAACGTTGTCATCCAACCCAAGGTCTTATTCAACATTTGTTCGACAAGACTACCCCGTAATGTTACCGTTTTCTCAGGTTTTGACAAAAAAGCTGTAAAGACCGGATTTTCCAAGTCAGATTTTTCTTATCGGATTGAGGGATCACCCTGTAAGGATGGAAAATTCCAAGTTTATACCATATGTGGAACTTGAAAATCTTTTAGCACCTGATAAGACCGAAATTAGAACAACCAAAAATTCAAGAATTTTCGCACGTCTAGTTATTTTAGCATTCAAATGCTAATTTCGTGAGTTTGGTTTATATTTTAATAAATATAATCGAGACCTATCATATTGTAGTAAAAATAAAAGACATTTTCGAAATTAATAAAAATTAAAGTTCAAGATGTAAGTTAAAATGTCGCACCCATCGTCACCATTGGTATAAGCCAAAAGTGGTCTAAAGCTTTCCTAGAAAATAAAACCTTTTAGAGGTCAATTAAGATTATATATTTTTATTATTATTCAACATTTGTTCGACAAGACTACCCCGTAATGTTACCGTTTTCTCAGGTTTTGACAAAAAAGCTGTAAAGACCGGATTTTCCAAGTCAGATTTTTCTTATCGGATTGAGGGATCACCCTGTAAGGATGGAAAATTCCAAGTTTATACCATATGTGGAACTTGAAAATCTTTTAGCACCTGATAAGACCGAAATTAGAACAACCAAAAATTCAAGAATTTTCGCACGTCTAGTTATTTTAGCATTCAAATGCTGTGTGACTATAAAGTTGATACAATATTAGTCCAGCCGCTAGACCAGCGGGGCCCGGTGGCATAACCTGCATTAGGTGTTGGTTGAAAATTTAAGCAAGTTTACTTTTCAATCGGCACTATTAAATTTGCATAAAAATTTGTTGACGTCACCGTCCTATCTAAGGTTTATGCAACGAGTTTATGTTGTTTTAAAAGACCACCCCTAAGTGTTACCATTATCCCAAGCCGTTGAAAAAAAAAGAAGCTTCTCTTTCGATTTTCTCCGTCAGTTTTAGCAAAAAAACTAATCGTATAGAAAATTTCAAGTTAGTAACATCAAAATGGGACAACAATTTTATCTAGCTGTTTTTCGCTGATCAACTTTATGTAGGTATATACATTCTTCACGTCACACCGTGTACATAAAGTTGTTATATGCGATGTATATCATGTTACTATTTTAATTAATATATCAATAATAATGGCACCAGGTATTTACAGATTTTTTTTCAAAATCAAATCAGATCCGGATTATAAATTACTATCTGAGAGCGTGACAACCCTAACGACGTAAAATCCGGATAACAATTAAAATGGTCGTAATTTCTACTTTCCATGGAATTGGCATTTGAAATATATTTTTTATTTCATATGGGGAAGTCGCTTCCTACGTTCCAATTTTGCCACTGAGTCCCGAAATACATCCATGTGAAATCAAAGTCAAATTCACTTTATTGAAAAAAGATAAGATGATTTTTTTTCACTTTTTGACATAAAAACCTGTTGTTGTGAAAAAACATGTACTATTTCGTAAGTAGGTAGGTAAACAAATACGTACTAAACATGTAATTTTTGTTTGAAAGCTATTCTTTCTACAAAGCATAGATAAGTTTTGAACAGATGTACCTATCTTTATCTTTTTTGTTTGTAATGGCGCATGCTATACAAGAAAGCATTAGATTGAAGTCTATTCAATCTACGCGTACGCGGGCGGGCTGGCGAGCCGGCTAGAAAAGTAGAAACCGCTCGGCTCGCTCGACGCGTTCGAAATTCGGCTATATATGTGTGCGTTTGGCGGCGTGTGCTTACGCGAAGGGAATGAGACTGTGTGTGTGCGGCCGCGCGCGCGTCTTTCTATGGAGATTACTACTAGGAATTAATTCAGTCGTGTCATCTAGCGGTGAAATGTTGAAGTGCTGCACACCTGTGTCAAACGCTCAAGGTCATCGGCACAGGGAAAAATCTTAATGGATGAGCGGGGGGGTTAAGTAGTCTTACGTTTACAGGGTGTCTCCAAAATACCTAATTTAGGGATTAGAACGGGAAGTATGAACCTGAAATATCAGCTGTCCCACACATTTAATATCGCAGGTGGTAAATTTAATAAGTTTCAGCTGATTTTTATAGCGGAAGTTGTTCATAATGACGTTCGACACGTTTTGGACACCTGGACACCCTATATTATAACTGAAATATTTATTTAATTACAAGAAATAGGCACACATGATAACGTAATAAATCGACTTAAACTAGTGGTTCAGTTTAACATGATCTTTTCGTGCTTACGAAAACTCGAACACTCCTCGAAATGGCATTGTGAGTTTTTTCTAGAGTACCTGAATAAATAAAACTTGATTTTTTAACACTGGACATAAAAATAATAATAATTTGTAGATCCGTGTGGCGCCGGATTAAGAATAGCGTCACTTTATTTCCTTCCATGGATGTCGTAGAAGGCGACTAAGGAAATCAATTAACAGGAGACGGGCAGTAGTGTCTTCCTGAGATTCCAACCGCATACTGCGATCGCCAACCTGCCTGCCAAGCGTGGCGATTATGGCAAACCCCTTATCGTTATGAAAACCACGAGGGAGGTTTGTGCCCTGCAGTGGGCGTCAAGTGGCTGATGATGATGATAAAGTTTAAGTTACCGTAATCGTAACGTCAAGTGTGCTTTTTATGGTTAGATATGATGTGTGTATGTGAACGAGAGTGTTAGTATGTAGGTGTGTATATATATCTACATATATATACACACCAGTATGTATGTGGCGTGTGTCATCTTGTACGCGAGGTGTCTAATATAATATATTATAATAATATATTGGCTGATGCCATACCGTCTCATTCCATAGTCTCAAACGGGCACAAAAGTACAACGAACTCTTCTCGACAAATACTCTAGTCATCTATAAGTATAGTAAAGGAAAACAGGCAACAGATGGCTCTGGGTGTTAATATAAAATTAATTGCGTCAACGAAGCTGTATTAAGGATTCCGTGGAGCGGCGGTTTTAATAGAGACTCGTGCCACAGACACAGAATCCGGACAAGTGCGAGTCGAATTCGCCCACCGAGGGTTCCGGACAAATTTGTAGGTACTTACATATTATAAATAGTTCAGGAATCGAGTCTCACAGTGTTTTCCGTGCTTTTCCTAAACTTCAAAGATTATTTTTTTTAGGATTTAATTTTAAATGTATAGTTTTCAGATTTTTCCCTGTACGTATGGTATAAGACGATATTAATTACCAAATTTGATAATTCTAGGCCAACAAACAGTACTCAATCAATTTTGATTCCAAATAGTGTCGAAATATACGTTTTTTTGCGGCATGCACAGCCATATCTTTTTTACATTAACTTAGAAAATTGACTTTATCACTGTTTCAAGGGACTATAGACTTGAGTATATGATTTTAATTTCAAATCGATACCTCTACGCGTTCGTGAGATAAAAGGTCTTGACAGTCAGACAGACGGACGGACGGACGGACAAGAAAGGGTCAACAAGGAACCCTTATAACTATGGCGAAACTTCGCCATGTCCGTCCGTCTATCTGTCTGTATGTCTATCCGTCTGTCTGTCCGCGATTCCCACTGTGACAGATAAAGATATTTTCGACGGGCAGTGCATACACTGACTGGTTCTTCATAACACCTCGTGGTAAAACCACTGTTCAATGACCTCACAGCTTATGCTGATTTCCTTAGCCCCCCATGGGCTTAAGCGTGATGTTATGTAGCTTATGTGTTACACCGGAACCTAAGCATAATTCTGGTGAGTTTTACTTAATTTCGTTTAGTGGTTTTTGCGTGATGCGCGCACAAAGAAACAGAGTGAGACAGACATATATATATATATATAACTGAGACAATGTTTACAGATTTATTATATGTATAGATTTACCATTTAACGTACTATTATCTATACAAAATTAGATAGAAAGATCGAGAAAATCGGCAAAAAATCACGTTCGTTGGATGGGAGCCCCTCTTAAATATTTCTTTTATTTTATTTTCATTATTTATTTTTGTAGCGAATATAGAACAAAATATTTTTGTAATTGTTTTGACTGAACAAAACCTGCGGGTGTAGTTTGTATTGATTATTATTATTTGTTTATTTTTATTGCGTTGAACCTAATATGTAACTGAACATTAAAATCTAATGAATAAATATCTTCTACATTAAAACTTGCCAGGTATTATCTGTAGATTTAAAAGTTACATAATTTTTCCTTATTTATTGTAACACTACTAATTCCGCGAAGACAAGGAATTAGGCAAGTTTTTATATATCAAGTATTTTTTGGTACCTACAAGAAGTTGGTCAGTTTTTTTTTGTTGGGATTTGAAGTGCTTAAAGCTTAGAAATGAGTAATATAATCAATAATGACCATTATAGTAAGAAAATAGTTTTTTTTCCGTTTTATCACACCTCCTAAAAAATATTTTTTTTACCTAGGTACTACGGACGGATTACATGGTAGCACTTGTGTAACCCGTTCGCCGTATAGACATATTTTTTTCGATTTTAGATTTTTATCATGGTCTTCATATTATATCTAAGTCCTAATAAGTTGTTTGCGACGAAATTTTAATTTAATTTCTTATTTTATTTTGCTGCTGACAGTCCATGTTTTATTTATGAATGCAGGAGAATACATAAATTTAATAAAAAGGGGTTTTCTCATAAAAAATATCTCTAATCATCACGGATTAGGCAATGATTAAAGAAAAACATTATATGACCCTGCATAACCTTGTCACCTTGTACATGTTAAACTGTTTTCGCTATTTTTTATTGGTCTTAACATGTCTAATGAAGCGCTAATAAGTTTAAAAATTTTATTTATTGTCGCTATGAAAGTAAAAAGTGTTACGTTGATTTTTTTGCTGACAGTATATTTTCTCAAAATCTGTAAATGCAAATATTCATAACTTTATTAATTAGGATACTAGGATACATGATAGGTCTTTAAACAAACTTTTTCTCTGTCTTAAAAGGAAATAGCTAGTTCCCCTCAAATTACGGCCCTATATAGCACGGTCACTCTGTATATTTTTCATTATTTTCTATTTTTTTTCTATTACTTTCTCAATAGACACTGTTTATATTCCTAATTTCAAATCTCTAGTTCAATTAGAAGTACCCTAGACTTTTGATGATCCGTCAGTGAGTGAGTCAGTGAGTGCCGAAAATTGCAATTTTCTACTCTAACTGGAAGCATAAAATTTAGAATAATCTGTCAATTCGATAACCTTAATCCCTCTGCAATTTTTTTGTCATGTGACATAACTGGCTTTAAAGATAGAGGGGGGTCGAAAAGTGCTCGAATCGCTTCGTGTAAATATATGCACAGCGCGGGCCGGCCGAGAACTTGGCCTGGCGCACGCTGTGCACCTTCAACTGACGCATTATATTTATTAAAGATATTATTACTGGTACAGTCTATTGATTAACTAATGGAAAGAAGATAAAAATTAGCGTGACATCCGTGGAATCCACAAGAGTTTTTCTTCAATGTTCTCTGAAGTCATGCATAAGTAACGCATGCATGTAAAGGTCAACGTGCCATAGACTATAACAAAAATGCTTTAACAAAACCGACAAATTACATTTCAACAGACTGCGTATGCAATTCGATCCCACAAAACACCCTAGTTGTTTGTCTTTACGAAAACACATTATTTCGGTCCGGGGATCGAATTCCGCCCACATAGCGACAAAAAGGGCAACTAGTTTTAACTCGATAAGAAACGCCCCAGAACTAAACGGCGCAAAAGGCTTACCTGTCCCTACATTACGCACACAAAATCTTGTGCGATTGAACCTGAGGTTTGCAATAGCAATTTGAATGGAATTTGACGAATGGAATCGTTCACGATTTGGGGCACGTAATACAGAGGTAGGCGTGTCCTTATGAATTTTTGTGAAGGTACATCACTAAGGTGATTATTGTGCCTTACTACGTTGAAGACAAATAAACTATTTCTATTTCTATTGCTAAATTTCGTGTGAACGCCTGACCACTATATAGTTGCGTCCTAAATCACTTAACACTTGTCACTCGGTCCGAGCCTACTAAGATCGTGAAAACTCGGCATTAAACACAAGAAGTTTTTAGAACAATAGTGCGTAGAACATGCGTTGTTCGAACAAAAGGCCCGGACCCTTATTCATGTCTGTGCTCGTATCTTCGTTGATCTTACTTAGGGAATCGAGAACGTTCTTGATCAGAACGGAATGGCACGCCGCCTGAATCCCTAATGTAACAAAATAATAGGCGACGCGTTCAGAAACGTTTACCGCGCGCTAGTTATAAGCGTGACACCTGGCTACGAACATATTGTTATTCTTTCAGTTATTTTCTCCGGACGACGTCACGCTTGATCCAGAAATATCCAGAAGATTCTACATGGACTTAAAAAATTCAGTAGAATAACTGGCACAAAAAACATTATTACATTTGGCTACGGCTTTTTTTATTTACGGTGCCAAGTAAATAAAAAAAGAAAAAAAAAACGACAAGAATAATCTTTATTTAACCGCCACATAAAATCTTAGCTTGGTTAGGATGTAACGATATATAAAATAAATTAATGACGTCAGGACAAGTTCCGGGTCCCAAACTAAGATACCCTGTGATATGCAGGCATGGACAAACATGAAAATACGAGTACAGTACCCAGTCTGGGGCCATCCCAACTGAAAATCAGTTTTGCTGATGTTATGCTAACCATAGCACACACGAGTAAAGTATGCTTAGTTGAAGCCCCTTTTTTGTTGTCACAGAGGCACCTGAGGCGTTTGGGGTCTGAGGTGCCTGAGTGCCATACATTACTGTATGGTACCCGGCTGCCTTTGACTCTATATGCCTGACATGTTCTCTTCACGATTGACCAATCACTGTTTTATCTCTGTTTTGTTGACGTTCGTGTCTTTTGTTTGTGTACCTTTATGTTTATTTTGTGTTTCTGTGACAATTTAAATAAATATCCTCTTTCTTTCTTTCTATTTGTACATGTCAAGTACGGCGGCCTCCAGTGGGAATCGAACCGACAACCTCTGTTTTGGTAGTCACTTGCGGGCACTTACCCACATACTCCAGTAGCTCTCCATAAATTTGGGGAAAAAAATCATCAATACTTTTCCATACATTCAGCAAATGCGAGCATTTGACCGACCAAGCAACTACTGAAGCGTTTTGGCCCTAAGCCCTCTATTTTTTTTTACTTATGCTCTCCTTACTTATGGCCTCCCCCCCTGCTTTCCATCTCTCCCTGACCCCAGCCACCTTGCAGAACATCCCGGTACGAATGCATTTAGGTCGCGACGTCGGTGACCATTTTGCGGAACCAAGTCGGTTGCAATTTTGGCCCACCTACCTTTGCTCAAACGGCAGACTGGCCTTGTCTACCGTATGAGCACAGTCATACTTTAGCCGGGCAGTCGCAATCCCAGCAACTTTTGTTTTTGAACGCAGCTTTGTGTTCCTAATGCGATTTTTTTTGTTACGGTCTATTCTTTTCGGCAAACCTTGAGTTTGTACTTCTGATTTTCAGTGATTTTCAGGACACCAGGATAGGCAACATGCACATGTCGACGAGCCTCCGCTTCAGGGCAAACGGTAGCTTGCCCTTCATCTAGTCTAACTTGTAACGTTCATTAAGTCTCAGTTTCTGTGCTATTTTAAATAAAACATTTTTGTTAAATTGAAATCAGCTCTCTCATGGGCCTGAAGCTCTTCCAGGCGTTGTCGATACGACGAACGATCTCCTTTTCCTGCCTGTTATCGAAGGAAACTACCTGGCCCAATTAAGTATACTGGCCGACCTTCTACATCCCCAACTTATTCGAGACCGTGTTCTTGTTCCATATACAGCTGATAAGAAACTAAATAAGTTCCGGACGGAGCGAAAAAGAACTTATTAGAGACACTCGACATAGAATGCTCCAGTTTATTCTCAGTCTAGCCTTGCCAACTCGACAATGCCTCGAAAGAAATTCGCTGGAACTAACTGCAAAGTTTTTCGGGATTATTACCAAGAGACAAGTGTTTTAAAGAGACTACTTAACGCTGAAAGTTCCGTGGTATAACTTTTATTCTTATAATTCATGTACCTCAATTTATTCTACCATTTTGTCAGGGTAATTAATAAAAAACCGGGCCAGTGCATGTCTGGCCACGCGCAATATAGGGTTCCGTAGAAGGAGGAGTTTATTACCTGTTTTACGGAACTAACAACTCCATCAACGTAATTTTCAGTAGAACTTGTCCTTGTTGACTTGTGAAGCCTACCTAGCTGTGATATTTTTCCTTTTAAGTTCATTATATTGCTACTGCCCAACATTTTTTCAGGTTTCTACTATCAACCGTTTAGCCGGAAGAGGGGGGACACCCTACTCTAATAAAAATTTGCACTTGAAAGCTTAATATTCCGCAAACGGGCCTCTAAATAAAAAAATAGTTTTCGCAGACCTACAAGACTTTTAAACGACCAATCCAACGATACGAAAAAAAAATCCACCCCTAGGTAATTTAGGTGTAGGTACTTAAAAAAAATATTTTTAAGATTTTATCCTACCGTTTTGTCGGCGTGATTAACATGTATGTATATCTAAGGTAAATTTCAGTTTTCTAGTGCTTGTCGTCTCTGCGCTAGGCCGCGGACAGACAGAAGTCTGTCTGACGGACGGACATGGCGAAACTATAGGTAAGGGTTCCTTGTTTTAATAACCATTTATTCAAATAACCACAAATTGACAAGCACAGATGAGAAATAAACGAACGAACTTATATAATCTTCTTATAATTATAAATTTTTAAGTTTTGTGTGCCTCCAGAAATCACAGAATTTTGGCCGAATTTTTACTGCCCGCCCCCCCGGTGACACCTAAGTAACACTTTTGCGTCTCTTTAACCAGTTTATAAATATTAAGTAGTTACGCAAGTAATTAACACAATTTTAACGTAAAAGTCTTTAGCAGCTACTTGCAAGTAAACGATTAAGTAAACAAGTGAAATAGAATCGAAAAATATTTTAGACGCTACACTTGGCGTTTCACTGTATATTTGTACGAAGATAATTATTTAAATTGTATATGCGTGAAAATTAAGTTAAAATTTAGTTTCATAGTAAATCTAGGGGGTTAAAGGCCTAGTTTACCTTTGTTAAGTACGTCTGAACTATAGGTAAAATAAATCAGACCAGAACACCCTTCCCTTAATAAAGGACTGCATTCCATGAGTTCTTTTTTGACCATTTCCAATATCCTTGCGTAGTTTTCAGTCGTCCCCTAAATATCTTATTCCTGGGTATGAGATAAACGTATCACCTCCAATTTGGTCCGAAAAGTTTCGTTTTACGCGTCCAAGCCGTACCCAGCCTATTCTCCAAATAAAGATGCTCGTCCAAAGACTGGAAAAACACTGGCCCTATTCAAGACTTCAAAAGTCTAGTGTCACTAATGGGAATTGTCGCATCAATTGGGGCCAATCTGTCGCCGCCGACTCAATACCGCTACCATATCGATAGTCTCGTGTATACCGGGCGGCATTTTAGTCACCCGACAAACTTTGAGGGATCTTTCTACTCCTCAATACAAACAACTTTTACTATGTGGCCAAACAAATCAGAAAAAAAAAATAATCAGCTGTTTCATACATTTGGTGCAGTACTGCTTCTATCTTATGTATGGAACAGCGCATTTATTTTTTGCTCTGATTTGTTTGGCCCCATAGTAAAAGTTGTTTATATTTATGAGTAAAAAGCCCCTTCAAAGTTTGGCAGTTGATTAAAATGCCACCCGATATATGTCACAGTCCCACCGGGAATTGTCATATACGGACTTGGACGACGAATTACCTGAAACAAGAAAGGAAATACATGAGTAAAAGAAAAGTTGTGACACTAGAAAAGAAAGAGGTCTGTCAGGATCGTGGCGAGTAGCAAACCCTGGTCTCTGTCTTCACATGCTAAGTGGTTCACCACAATGTAATCCAATATGACAATTTTTTCAAGTAACCAGAGCACAGGTTCATCCTAGTTTGGTTACTTCTGTGATCCATGTTCTGTAAATTCATATTAATAAATATATTTGCATTTGTCTACCCTTCGGATACACAGGCGTGAGTTTATGTAATGTTATGTTTAGACAAAGCTCAATACTTTCGTCTTGGATATTGGACTGCACTTTGACAATCAACAAATAGAATGGCATGT
Source organism: Yponomeuta evonymella (assembly GCA_963969515.1). Lineage (NCBI taxonomy): Eukaryota > Metazoa > Arthropoda > Insecta > Lepidoptera > Yponomeutidae > Yponomeuta > Yponomeuta evonymella. The sequence goes on along the minus strand of OZ018360.1, from coordinate 10,882,369 downwards.
AAATATTTAAATTACGTGACGAATTTACATTGAAATTAATTTCTCGACTTATTTATATTTGTAGCAGGTACGACAAAAGTTATCTTACTTAGGTACTTAACTTAGGTAGTGAAAAACTAATCAGTAATTAGGCTGAAGCTGCCAATCTTTAAACTACCTATGTAGATATCCAAACTATCACCCCTTTGAGGAAAGTGTCACTAAAAGCAGTGCGTTCCACCCACAGCGGTGGCAGCACTTAGGTAGAACGCTTGCGTCACGTACCAGAGTACCAATTATATTGTTTTCTAAACTACATACACTTGCGAATTTTTTGTAGCAATACCACTGGCCAACCGGGAAGGAAAATATCGCGAGAAAACCTGACTGTCTGAAGTACACACATACCTTAGCGCTTCATATCGCCAATACGCGGTGGGCACGCGTAGTGATTAAGCCCATACTCTCTCACTCTCTCTCTCAGCGAAGCCCCGCAGTGGGACTGATATAGGCTGCTTATGCAACTCAGTATTAAAATCACAAAAAACAAAGCGTACATATAACAACCGTTATGTCTGCGTACTAAAGTGTATGTATATCGAACAATCACGGAACGTTGTGCTATAAAGAATTCACAAATCCTTTGCCTTGTGCATTTTTGATATTTCACCGGCATACCGTGCCAACCCAAGCGACGCTATATATCCGGGATAAATTTTCACTAAAGAAGGTTGAACAAAATATTAAACGCACACAAAATTTGTGGAATAGTTTCACGTAGGTCTAAGTGGAAACAGAGATACGGAGTTATTAAACTAAGTTCCAAATAAGATCGAAAAGAAAATCCGTTGCCACTCATCAGCCCATATTCGTCCACTACTGGACATGGTCCAGGGCCTGGCCAGGGCCAGGAGCCCCCAGGGCTTGCCACTTCTTTCTGTCTTCGGCTTTCCGATTGCCTCAGATCATCGATAAAACGAGCCTACGCTACGTTTGCCTGTCCATGGTCTCCAGCACCGAGAACCTTTTAATTCCATCGTTTATAGGTTCTTCGGTAGATGTGATCAATCCACTGCCACATTAACTTGCCAATTCAAAGGCTGTGCATATCACCTTAGTTCATCGGCAAATTATTGAAGTTTTGTTATGGACCGTCGGAGATACTCTGAGCATAGCCCATTCCACAGCATGCTGAGCCATTTTGAATCGGTGGACTAGTCCTACTATCAGTGTCCACGTTCCAGCTCCGTAGGTCATAACTGGTAAGATGCACTGGTTAAAAACTCTTGAGGAATGGCCGAGGGGAATGCCTGGCGTAGGTTTTTTTACTTCTCGTGGGAAGTAAAGATCGCTCCAAAGTTAACCTTCTGCAGTGCACCTTTCAGCTTTCCGAATCCCTCCCATACCTTTCCGATGCTTCCGCCTATGTCAAGGCGTTTCTTTTCAATAAGTTTGCTCCGTTCACTGGCTGACGCCTCGCAGCGTGCCTAGCGAGTGAGGAAATAAATTTATGAAGGAACTTTTTGCGGTGCCAAAGTGTGTTTTGTAAGAAATCATGATTTACTGTTTTTACTCGACTGCGGCGGAGCCCAAAAGGAGGATAATGTGTTTGGCTCGTATGTAATGGGCATTAAACTGCAACGTTGCTGAAACATCGGGAATTAAGCTAATTCAATTTTTCTTAATAAATAATCGCGAATATACCCGATGAATATATAACTATGGACGATTTTAACTTTTGACACCAAATGTAGACAGCTAAAAGACGGGTAATAAAATGAAACCCTTCTTAGGTATTCCTTGCTAGGGCTGCGCAAGTACCTACAGCTAAGAGGCGGCATTTCAGCGGGAGATTTTGAGATTTAGATTTTGTGATTTTAATACTGCGGGTCACAAATGCAGCCGACTTCAAAATCGTAACCGTTTTAACCTTGAAATGCTACCTAACAGAACCAGGTCCTATAGTAAGAGCACTAGACAAATGGCGGTGAAGGTTTATAATAAATTACCTGAAAATCTCAAGTCAGCTCCTGATAATCAGTTCCTAAAGGCGTTAAGTAAATATCTTTTAGACATGTGTCCCTATAATTTGGAGGAATTTTATGACAATTGTAAATAAATACTAAATGCTTGTGCTAATGGTTTGTGTGTTTTAAAATTATTTTATATCAGAGAATTATTTAATTAATTATTAATAATTATTATTTTTGCTATGCTGTTATACAGTAAAATTACACAGTGCAATATGTTTAATATCATACCATCTTTATGACTGTAATTTATGGCAATAAACAATTGAACTTGAACTTGAACTTGAGATTCCAAGGATTAAACACGTCACATGTATCTGTACGCAGTGTGACTTATTCCGTCTCGGTTGCGTAGAGCTGAAAAAAAGCCGATCCCCGACAGAGGACGTGTGCTTTGCTTCCGTTTGCTCAGAGGATTTGCGGCCGGATTGCATCGGCTCTTACAAGCAGAGGTAGAGCATCGGTGCAACGTTGGCCTCACATTCGACAAGTCGTGGGTTCCAATCCCGGCATATACCAATGACTTGGTTTCCTGACATTTTTAAATTTGTTTATTCTCTGTTTATTTTTAAGAAGAAAGTCGTATTAAAATGATATTAAATGAAAGACTTTTAATTTAATTTTAAAATTACTTTCTTTGAATAAAATAAAATATAAAAGAAAACATTGTAAGGACACCCGAATGCCTGAGATGTTCACACAGCTTAGCGCTTGAAATCGCCAGCGGTCTCCTCCCTAAATAATGAGATGATTTATACAGAGTCCAGTGGCACCTTCACTTACAATAGATGGGTGAAGGGACCAGTCGAACGCTGCAGTACCCGGCACATTGTTTTTTAGATCGAGTAGATTTGCCCAGCACCTATACCATCCTGACAGCTTAGTCGGCCTGGCTCACAGAAAAGACACGTCAATACGCGCGGAGCCAACCAAGCCGCTGGTTTCCTCACGATGTTTTCATTCACGGTTAGCGTGTGGTAATGCGTGGTGTTCTCCTCCCAGTCTCTTGCTTATTTCTTGTATCGGAGGCCAAAGACCCACTTCCAGTCGTTGAGCCAGCGGATGTTTTAAGTTTGTTTATTTAACGTTGGTCTGAACGTGCAGAACCTCTAGTATATTTAGATCAAGTGAAAAATGGCCGAGGACCGGGCGGCGGTCAGTGCGTAGGCCAACAGTCGGACGATGTGGTCAGCTCGCCAGGGGGCCCGTGGACGCGAATGGTGAGAGATCGCATAGAATGGCGTGATGGGGAAACGAGCTATACCCAGCAGTGGACAGAGGCGGGCTGATGATGACGATGACGATGAAAAACGTTCTCGTACCATCCTAACCATTCCAAACAGAGATTATACAAGTATAACAATGTAAGCACGGCCTATGTGAGATAGCTCCGAGCAGCGAACCTCAGCGGGGTCCCCGCCGACCTTTAATTTTCTCCTCTAATAATGAACGGCCTGGCCTCGCCTTCCGCCAGCACCAAATTTAATTTTAATGCGGCCAACACTACACGGTGCCTAACAAAACATTGCGGGCCTGCTCGCCCGCAGATTAAAACTCGCTTACACTCTGTTTGCTCGCTGAGACGGTCCGTGTTGCCATGCCAATATGCCCAAATGGACCTAGAGGGCGCCACTGTATTGGGTAAACAGAAAAGCTGATCAACGGTTGCGCTTTAAACATTGGACCATTCCTAACTTAAAAAGCATAGAGTTGAATTTAAATCGGGTACAGTTCGAGTAGCGGAAGTTATAGTAGGTACCACTCGCTAACTGTAAAGGAAAACATCGTGAGGAAACCTGAGTTTCTGAGGTGTTTACATACCTCAGAGATTAAAATTGCCAATCCGTGGTGGGAACGTGGTAATTAAGCCCATACCCTCTATCTTAGAGAACCTGTGCCATGTAGTGGGACGAATATAAAAAAATCGTGGGCTTGATGTGATGATTAAACCCATACTCTCTCTCTCTCTCTCTCTCTCTCTGAGAGAAAGCAGGTGCCCAGTAATGGGAGGTATATATAGGCAGCTTATAAACACATGAGAAACTATGTATGTATGTTAGTAGCTTTAAGCAGTGCGGCAGTTTGCCAAAAAATCTCTTCTCCGTTCTTCTGGGTACAATCGTTGGGTTGAGAATATGCTGTCTCAATTTACTCTGAATTGAACTTTATGTCTTCACATTACAAGCGGTCTAAGGACCTTTCGTGTGTACCTACGCTGTAAATTCCTCGTCTATTCCGCAAATTCATCGATAAATACTGAGACTACTTCCGCATTCCGAAGACAAGAAAGGTTTCATCACAAAACAGGCACGTGTAACCCAGAACGCATTGCACTTTTTAATTGTAATAAAATTAATAGCTAAGTATATTGCATTGACTGGGACGGCATAGCAATAGAATCCGTCTGGATTAAGTGAGCGTGATGACGATTCGATTCTTCGATTTTTTTCAACTGATTCAACCGGACGGGTGTGATCAGTCTTTTTATTGTAGCTACCTAATAGAAAATATTCTTACGAAACCATATCTAGCATGACGACGATAAATTGACGATAAAAAATACTTTTAAGTATACTTAGAAAAAAACCATATACATGTTTCTCAATCTAAGTAAACCGCCCGGGGATTTATACGATATACACGATACCATGGTTCCTAAAACGCTGGCAGCATTACCACACTGCACAGCCAGAGAGAGCTTTTGCCACAGATAAGACTCGGAGCGATAGTATAGCCCCCGGCGCCTCAAACGTCCCAATGCCTTGTCAAGCTCTGACATACCAGCGCGACAAAACGCGCGACTTGCGCCGTCACGCCGCACTGACACGGGCTGCTAAAGAGCAACCAATAAGCGCAATGCACCGTGAATATAAGCGCGACAAAGTCAACAGCACCACGCCACAACTTCCCAACTGGGACGTTTAAATTCCAAAATCAAAACGCCACGAACAATGCCGGGGAGAGCGCAAAACCAACCGCGACTTCTGAATGGAGCCAGCGAACCGCGCAATTTTACGTGCGACTCGCGAACAAAACGTCCTGTCCGCGAGCGCGAATAATTCACTACAGAAATTTCCATGGCACGGTCGACGATAGAACTGTCTCGTTTGGTTTGAAACTCGCTCTTGTGATGCTTGAAATACGGATTGAGGTTTCACCGAGCTCACTGTACCGCTGAAACGCGCTTCCACGTGCAATGCGCATAGATGCAGTTTGCACAGTAAGTTCAACTGTACCGATGACGCTTCGCGTGAAAATAAGTCATCGTTATATTTTACCTTTTACCTTTCAAGAAAATCAAGCGCCATAGGAAGGAAAAAGCTATGTTAATTTTTATTTCAGTTTTAATATTAAATTATTCCTCCACATTATAATAATAATAATGATAACTTCCACACAGCACAATCGTTTGACCTGGTCCCAAACTAGGATATCCTGTTCTATGGTAGCCAGGCAAAGACATCACAGACATGGAAATACACCCAGACTGAGGCCATTTGGATGTACGGCGGCCCCCGGTGGGAATCGAAGCCACGACCTCTGTCTTGGTAGTTTAACGAGGCAGTCAACCTTCTCTAGTATACATATTGTGACTGGCGAAACGAAATTCCGCTTATAACTGCACAGAGTTACTGGCTGTGACTATTGTCGGAATTGCACTGAATTTTATTTCAATTGTCAAGCAAATGTATGCTGAATAAAATTAAGCTGTTGTTAAAAACAAGAAATGCAAAGTAATAATTCGTATTTTTATTTTAGCCTTTTAAATACAAATCTATGTTCTGAGGTTAACACGAGCACTAGACATAATAAAACTGAATTTTAACGGATATTTACTCGTTTACTTTTCGACAGTCTACCGAGACCACGGCACTTGCAAAAGTACCGAAATGTCGGAAAATTGTAAAATGGAAAAGTATACGAGTGAACGTCCGTTAAAATTAAGTTTTATTAAATACAAATCTCTTCTAATTCACGCCATTTACTTCGGTCTTGGGCTTTTCGCATCCAGTCTTTTCCTCTCACTTTGACCAGATGGTCAAAACGGTTCTCTGCCTTTTTGCAGAAACATTTTTGGCCGATTTTCATTTGGCAACTAACGTTTCGAAGAATATTATTTTGCGGAATAATCATTTGCCAACTTTTCTTATTATTTTTTTTTATTTCCCAACCTCGCAGTTGCCAACTGTTTGTTTGGTTTGCTTTTTATAATTACATTTTTTCAAAATGCCAACTTTTAAGTAGCGTATGTTTTACTTAGCGTAATATTCATTCAGTTGTTTATTGTATACCAAATGTTGCATTAAGTTTCGTTAAGTAACTTATGTGGGTAAGCGCCACATAACCTAAAGGTTAGGAAAACCTAGTAAAATGGATAGAATTTTCCTAGCACTCGCCGGCCGCTGCCGCGGCACGCTCGCTTCGCTCGCTCGGCTCGTGCGTGTGTTGGTCACAGTTCTAACCTAACCTAACCTATAGGTTTGCAAAAAAAAAAAATTAACCTAAAGGTTAGGAAAACCTAAGGGAACTGTTTCACAGACGAAACGTTATTCATCTAATAGTTGTTTGGCCTAGTAAAAGATTTGAAAAATAATAAATACCCAAAACGTTTTGTTTCATTATAATAATCAGCTTAACAACAATCCTACCAAATGAAACGTTGCCATACAAAAATTTGTAAATCGTTTGTTGTCAAAGTGAAAAATAGGTGAAATGTTGGTTGGCAAGTGATAATCAGCGTAACAATTTTCTGCGAAAAGGCAGGATCCCGGTCAAAACACTAGAAGAGAGAGAGAGAGAAATACAAATATGTCTGAATAGCAACAATTACAAATTGCGAAGAAGGCATCGATACTTCCTTCGAAAAGTCGAAAATCTTGCAGAAGGTCGAATAATTAAAGCGCCGGTCGTCCCAGGCGGATATACCTAATAGGTGTGTATCAGTTAAGGGCAAGATAAAAAGTACCCAAAACCAGCGTGCGTGCAAGCAGCGACTAATATACGTCGACAAAGCGAAAGGATTATCAGGATTGTGGCAAGTGGTGGGCCCTGGTCTCTGCCTACCACTCTGGGATACCTAATTCTTCGTAATTTCCTACCTTTGGTTAGGAACTGTCTTTCTATTCAAAGTGGTAAGAAGTAACGCTGAAATTTTTTTACGGATATAGATAATTGGCCCTTTAAAATTTTGCTAATGACTTCAGTGTAACCCAGTACTTGTCTGACCACATAGGTGCTGTATTACAAGAGACAATAGCATCTTAATAAACAAAGGTGAAAAATTCAAGGATACATAATATTTCTACATACCTACTACCTACTAGGAACGATAATACGGCTTCTATAGTCACGAAAGTGGTAAATAAACAGTACTGACAGTCTCTCGACAATCATAAGCATGGGTGGAATTTTTAGCCTCTAAATAGGTTCTTAAAATCATAAGCAGCTTGTATACGTCCCACTGTTATGTAGGGCACAGGTCTTCTCTCTGAGGTATGCGAACAGTTCAGACACTCAGGTTTTCTCACGATGTTTTTCTTCACGGTTAGCGAGCGGTATTGTTACTATAACTTCACAAATGTACATAACTTAGAAAACAAAGGCATAGGTACATGCTCGCACTAGGAATCGAACCCGGGTATCCCGCTTCCGAGTCCAATGTTCTACCCACTAGACTACTACCGCTTCTACTGGGCTAGCTCCCTGTCGACAATATGTGGTAAATTCTCGCGGTAGGTAGATCTAGATAACTTTGCCCCAACAAAGCACGCCAGAGAGAACTAAGTCTGGGGCCTCACTCTTATCGTTTTTAATTTGAAACGATGCCAGAAATATAAAGGCTGCTAGAGCACACCATAATATTCACCAACAGAAGGTTAACTCTTGCTTGGTTAGCTATTGCTTGTAGTAATAAGATCGCCAATGAGGACTTTTCAATGACAGCTGCCAGTTGAATTTCATTAAAAAAAACTAGATGGCGCTGCAAGGAGAACAAATGTCATCATAGGTTTTGAATGTTGTACATCGTTGTTAATCTGTGATAACCTAAACATCTCTCCTCTCGTCAACGAAACAAGCGAGCAATATGACAGAAACCACAGAGAATTTTAAGGCAGCTTTGAAAAGCCCTCATTGTACCTACTGCGATTTATTGAATTTCTGTTAATGTAATCTCTGTGTACAATAAATAATATTCTATCTTTCTATATATCTATCTAACTCAGTACTATGGCTGCATTAGGTGCACTCTTTGTATTGTGTTATCCAACTAGGCTCTAATCCTATATAGGCTTATCCAACGATACCCCACAGTATGGTGTAAGCGAGAAAAAACATTGCATCCCTAATTTAGGCGTAGGGGAGGTGCCCTAAAAATCTTTTTATTTATAACATATAATTCTACCGTTTTGTCGGCGTAATAAATATTTTTATCCATGCCAAATTTCATCTCTCTAGTACTTATCGTCTCAGTGGTAAGTCGCGGACATACAGGCGGATAGATAGACAGACGGACGGACATGGCGAAACTATAAGGTTCTTTGTTGACTACGGAACTCTAAAAAGCGGTCTAGTATGAGTTCGACTCCCACTACCGGTCCCGAACTAAGTAATCATCATCATCATCATCATTCAGCCACAAGAAATCCACTACTGAACATAGGCCTCCTCCATGGATTTCCACAGACCGGTTGGAAACAGCTTGGAACCCTCATGGAACTAAGTAATAGAAAACAAAATTTTTCTAATTTAATACACAGTATTATATTGATGGTGGTAAGGAACAGGAAGCCAGTCCAACTCTGAGTTGGGCAGTTTTTTTATGATTTCAAAGGCCAGTAATTTTTATTCTGTTTTGATCGACGAAACGCTTCAAGCGTTTGTTGCTCAAAATATTTCCGAAGGTCGTATACAATCCCTTTACTCCCAAAGCCCGTCTCGTGCAACTGCATACACTCGTAAGAAAGAGACGGTGCGATAACCTTCTGAGATGCCAAAGGAAGACGGAGCGATTACTTAGCCTTAGCGCGGCCCGCCCGAATTACTCCAAATGGCGCCCACCGCGGGGCCTCCGTATAAGTAAGCAAATTGTGAAACGAGGAAATGCCTGGAAATTGCAAATTCAAGCAATCCGAGCGCGTTTGGTGTGCAAGCCGACCGCCGGCTCCTTACATTATTTAAGGGGCTCCACACTAGCTCCACCGAGGAAAAAAAATCATATCTTTTTTTACAGATAGATTTTGCCACAAGTGTCTGTGCAATCTCTCAAACATGTTAATAGTGACTTTTAGGACCCATGGCCGTGAACCTAAGCAGAAAACCTAGGACTAGATAACATTAACGCCAAAAACGGCCGTTTTGACATAAATGCAATCTAGGCCCAGGTTAGTGATCCTAGGTTCTTTGTCCTGGCTCCTGAAAATCACTGTTAACATGATTTAGAGATCGTACAGACACTTTTTGCAAATACGATCTGTAAAAAAGATATTTTTTTCTATTTATGGTGCTAGTTAACCCACTAGATGCTACTTTCCATTTGCGTCTTGCTCGCTCGCACGATCTAGCGACTTAAAAATCTCTCGTCTCTTTTCACAAGTCTTAAAAACAAAACATTTAGAAAATAAAGTCGTAATTAGTTTAAGTATTTTTGATAAATTTTGTCCAACCGACACTCTACATACGGACATTTCTAACAGAACTTATTTTAAAAACCTATTTAGAGGCTAAAAATTCCACCCATGCCGGGGACTAGAGCCCGCGATCTCTGGCTAACCGTGCCAGCGCTCTCTCAACTGAGGTAATGGACAAGTGCAAGCATCGGCGAAATTTCGAACCTCTTTACAAACTTCTCTGTATTACGTACGGTTCAAGTCCCGGCATGTGTGGATTTTTTAGCCTCTAAATAGGTTTTTAAAATTGTCCTCAGCACGGGTTAGTGCAACAAAAAGAATATAATAATTTTTTTAACAACATACTTTTTGATAAAGAAAATTGATGCACCATTGTAAATAATGTGGAGTATAAATTCATATTTTTCCCATTTTTATAACAAAAATATGTCCGTAATATTCGTTATAGACATATTTTATTTTCTAATCTCCGTAACCTATAATGCCATACTAAAAGTCAAAAAGTTTTTATTGAAAGTAGCACGGAAACTGCGACTTAATGAACGATATAAGTAAAACATCTCTTTTCACGTATAAAAAAATATATTTGCAAATGAGAGGGAAGAAAAAGGAAAGTAGCGCCTTAACGGACCAGCGGCGTGAGATTTTCCTCTGAACCTCCTTTTTTACAGCAGTGACTCGGGAGATTGTTGCGCGGAATTCATTTGCCATTCACACAGAGCTCATCGCATTGCACCTCTTTATTATGTACTGAGAGTATTCCTCTACTGCAGACTCTGATGTATATTTACAGGGTGTAACAGTAAACTCCTATTTTTCTATAGGAGATGGTGCTCTACCATGCTATCAACATTGCCTTTAGGAACAATTTTGAAAGCGCGAATTATTAGCAGTTCTCAAGGGAGAAACAACATCTCCAAGTCCATACAAAAACGAGTTGTTTTACTCGTCGAAACGAACAACTTTAATAATGGGGAAACTTTGAAGTTGCGAAAAAAAATACAGACCATTTAAAGTCCCATAGAAAAAATACTTATTGAAGTGTAGAGCCACAACCATTCAGAAAACAGCGGGATTAAGTGACAATGTTTTATAACTAAGACTGGACAAGCCTTAACTCTTCGAAAAGTCGTAATGTCACAAAGAAAATTGACACATTTAAAATGCCGGTGGGAATCGTCCGAAATGAGTTTTTTATAGGATATAATAGTGTCGCTACTAAGCAGTAGAGTTAAATATAGAAACTTTTACAGAAAACAACAATTGTATGAAAAAGTGATCGACATTTAAATAAACAGGTTGTTAGCACATTGGTGCTCAGTTAAAGTGTTTGCTAATGTATTTTTACAAAATAGCTAATAAGAAAGTGAAAAATTAGCCACTTTAAATCCTAAGTCAGCGTATTTAAATCACAATTTGCAATTCGCACATAGCGAAATAGGGGAAAGAACATTGCACAAACAAATGTACAAATTAGAAAGTAAACGAGCGCCCATTTGCGCCATAATTTCCAGCGGACATTCGTAGCAAGTCACTCGCACGATATATTACCTACAGAAGGTTTACTAGCTCTTTTCACTGCCTTATTGGTCTAACAGTAAGATACTTCACTGACACGTAGCTCGAAAGATCAATTCTCACAGATCATGGCTGTACACTAAGCACTATATTTTTTTCTACATTTCCAACTCAAGCCCTGTACAAATAATTCGATTAAACTAAGCAGTTTATACAAATAGTTAATCTACAGAGTAAATCAAAATCCCTTTACCTTCCCTTAATGTGGAAGATTTCCGTAATCGTGATTATGAACAAGCCATAAAGATGGCTTAAAGAACCATGGCAACCATTTCGAAATCGCGACAAAATCTGCTTATTCCTACTATAAACTTGACACGACTTTACGCCACGTTCGTTTGTTAAACTAAGTAAAAATACAAAAAATATTTATTTTAGCAAATATATTTAACACAGTAGATTGACATCACTCTGGTATTACAATAATGAGAGTATTTATTTAGAGAGTAATAACGTTAACCTCCTCAGTTCTGACCTTGAAAATAACAATGGATTTATTAGATTATTATTTTCAAGTACAGGACTGAGGAAGCTAAGCCAGCCTGTATCGTGGGTACCGAACCGTTGCAAATCTTGAGTTAATCTACCAATATTTCGATTTCACGCCCAGTTCGATATTCTGGGCTGCGTAACAAATGCTCGTCTATAATTTAAACAAATTCGGCGCCCGATGCGGCGTTCCACCAAGAGCAATCTGGGCCCTGATTACGCCAACGAAAAAACGCTAAGAGGCCCTTCCGAGCGACGTTCCTTCTTAATGTAGCCACAATATACATAATGGCAAGATATTTAGACCACGAGTGCCTCTGACTGCTATACATCAAACGGGGACATTACCGCAGAGCGTCTGTTATGCCGTGTTTAGACTACGCCCGAAATAAGTCGTCGTCGCTCGTTCAGCGACCCGGAATGCATCTAATATGCTTTAATAATGCGACTATCATGAAGACATTTTTTTTTGCGGAAATTAAAAGAGGGTGTTTTGTAGGTAGGAGAAATTTGAGTCATTTCTTAACATTTTGTATTGTTTTTCGAATTCTGTTGGGTCGAAAGCGTCCATCTCCTCTTCGTGAGGGCCACATAAAAACTATAAAAGTTTACTGAAGCTCTCACACTTGCCGTACGATTTTTTCATTTCGCAAGTGCGTTCAGTCCTTAAGCTATTAGAGAAGCCCGATAAGAGAACTTGTTTTAGAAACTCAGTGACAATTAACTTCAGAGATGAGTTAGGGCGTCGCTTGAAGAACCGTGGCATGGATTACCGCTCTGGGGCATACTTGATGCAGAGGATCTCTCTCGCTGTGCAGCGGGGTAATGCTGCCAGCGTTATGGGAACCTTTGGCTCGAGTATGTCTCGAGGCGGTTTGCTTGACAGTTGTATTCGACAAATGTATCGTTTGTATTCTTGTGTGTGTGTATATGTATACAGGGCGTCCCAAAATTATGGGCCATGAAGGGAAAGTGCCTTAAATATCGTAGATAGGCTATTTTGCTGAAAGAAGACTTTATGTTATTTTTAAAAGTTAGTAATTCTGCATTCGAAGATTTTCTAAAAATTACTTGCCTCGTCTGGGAATCGAACCGACTTAAATGTAAAAAAAAAACACCCCTACTTTTATTCTGCCAACCGAAAGAATGGCCAAAAACTAATAACTCTTCTTAAGTAACATAGTATTTTAAAAGAAAGGAACAGCGTGAAATTAATAATTTTAATCAAATTAAAAACATACATGAAACTGCCGTAGTCAACTAAGTAGGTATGTTTTTTTGTAAATTAATTAATTAAATGCTTAAAATGTGATCCCTTTTGTCTTAAGCAAATCGCCAATCTTTTAATGAGTCCGCTGCCAGTTGATTTTCTTATCTTTTTATGGTGAATACTCGATATGATATGGCACAATTCTGTTTGTAACTCGCCCACGTTCTCGTATCGCTTTTTGTATAGCATATCTTTCACATATCCCCAAAAGAAGAAATCTAAGGTGTAAGGTCCGGGGAACTGGCCGGCCATCGAATCGGTCCATTCGTAATTCGTACCAATGCAAGTAGGAAAACATTAATTTAGAAAATCTTAAGAAGAGTTATTAGTTTTTGGCCATTCTTTCAATTGGCATCATAAAAGTAGGGGTTTTTTTACATTTAAGTCGGTTCGATTTCCAGACGAAGCAAGTATTTTTTTAGAAAATCTTTGAATGCAGAATTACTAACTTTTAAAAATAACATAAAGTCTTCTTTCAGCAAAATACCCTATCTACGATATTTAAGATACTTTCCCTTCATGTCCCATAACTTTGGGACGCCCTGTATATATATATTTTTCCCGTTCTGAACATCTTGCTTCTTATCATAATTACTTTGCACTAAACATTTGTGGATGTATGTTTTTTTTGTGCTTTTGTAATATGGTCGAATGTGTTCTACAATAATTTGTGACGGAATAAAAAAAATCTGAGATAAAGAAGGCTGATATTACGAAGTAGGAACTATCCAGTGGTGTCAAAATTTTAAATATAGTAAAACTACTTACGCTATTTCTACGGTTAACTGCAAGTAGAGTGGAAGAAAGGGAGCAGCGTAGACAATTGAATCTAAACGCGGGGTAAGATACGGACAGCATAAAATATTCGAAGCGTCTTGATATATTTGAAGGATATGGAAATCATTGGTCTTGGAGAGCGGAATATGTATGCCGGCGACGTTATGGCATGGGGGCAAAATATGGATGGCCGCTGGATATATTTCGGCCAATATTGCCTGGCAAATGTTTATAAGCAGCGTGTTCTTCTATCTATTGTTATTGGAGTTACCCTTAATTTATATCTGCAACTGAAATTTGAAGCGCATTTTTTTTGTCGAAGTCTTTTCAAAACGACACTCCAGTAACTTACACCCATATATGCCCAGTGATTCGAAAACGAACAAAATTATGCACTTTCGAAAATGCATTATAGTTCACTAATTATGCTAGAAAAATACCGGTAGCGCCATCTGTTATTATTATGATGAACTACTTTATTATCGCATAAAGAAACAAATAATTTATGTTGACATTTTATTTTAAAAAAAAAGGTGTCAAATTAATGTTGTGTTTTGGCGCGTAAAAAACATGTCGGCTCCGAGGAGAAAGTAAATTATTATTTAGTTTTCTTTTGATTTCTGCTACTATTATTATTCTAAAGTAAAGTTGAATATATTATCTGATGTTTATGTAGTAGTAACTGATATTTAATGCAACTAATTAGTCCTAAATTACCATGTAATTGTTTGTGTTCGAAAACGATACGTTGGGCAAATATACGGGTGGAACTTGTACTAAATCATATTTTTTGTTTTAGAATGTTTGCTGTTTGTAATGCTTTGACTACATATGAAGTAGTAGATTTACTCAACGAATTGGATTCGGATGATGAGGTGATACGCGCCGACATATTTATTGACCCTCCAGGTGACGGGTTGGTGTCCGATTCAGACTCTGGAGACGAAACAAACTTTGATTTTGCAAACTTATCGAGTCGGCAGCTTTTGGCACCTGCCAATCTGCAGTTACGAAGACGTTCCTATGCCGCCAGTGACTCTGAATGCGAACCTTCAACGTCGAGAGGCTATCAAGGTACTGAGAAAAGGGATGCAGAAGCACGTGAAAGTTCTAGCGTGAGTAGTCAACCACTGTCTTCATCAAATCGAAAGCGAAAAACGCGAGATGTAGACGATACTCCTCATCAGTGTCTTCCGCCACCTCCATCTCCAATATTACCTCGAAGATGGGTAAAGCGCAACCTGAATTCGCATCACGATGAGTGGATCTCGCCGCCCCTTAGATTTGTACCTACTATATCTGAGGCCTCAGAACCAGTAAAATTCTTTGAATTGTTTTTTAGTCACGAAGTAATAATGCACATTGTGCGTCATTCTGTCATCTATGCCATTCAAAAAGGGAATCCAAGTTTCACACTGTCAGATAATGATGTCTACTGCTTCCTCGGTATATAGATACTATCTGGATACTCCCCACTTCCACGACGCCGAATGTATTGGGAGAATAACGAGGATACACATAATATATTGGTAGCAAAATCCATGCGACGAAACAGATTTGAAGAAATTTTTCGTTATCTTCATGTTGCTGATAAAAGTAACCTTCAGCCTAATGACAAAATGGCAAAAGTGCGACCCCTTTTTGACATGCTCAACGAAAAATTTTTGCAATATGCTATTATTGAAAAAGACATCAGCATCGACGAGTCAATGATACCGTATTATGGCAGGCATGGATGTAAACAGCATATAAAAGGAAAACCCATAAGATTTGGTTTCAAAAGTTGGATTGCAGCCCTGCGCTTAGGGTATTGCTTGTACGCCGATCCATATCAAGGGCGCTACGAACAGTACAGGTCCGGATTAGGTCATTATGTTGTTACGAAATTGATGACTCAGATTCAAAAATTCTACGAAAACACGAGGTTCTCGGTTAACTATGATAATTTTTTCACTGGACTGCCCTTAGTATCGCACATGAAAGAGAAAAACGTCCTAGTGACGGGTACAGTACGCAGCAACCGCATAGAGAAGTGCCCTTTGAAAGACGATAAGTCATGTAAGAAGGAACAACGTAGCTACTACGACAGCCGGCTTGACGCAAATAGTGGCATCTGTGCTGTACGCTGGCACGATAACAGTGTGGTTAATGTTATCTAGTGAGTATGGTGTTCAACCATTACAATATGCAAGAAGATACTCAGTGGCCCAAAAGGAGAGAATAACTGTACCACAACCGAACGTTGTGTGCCAATATAACCGTTTCATGGACGATCGGCTGGACGCAAATGTGGGAACTTATCGCATTGCGATAAGAGGAAAAAAGTGGTACATGCCGATAATCTTGTGGCTGATAGATGTTGCGGTCAACAATGCTACCCTATTAGCTCGGAATTACTGCAAAGATGTAGACACTCTGGAATTTCGGCGGAGCATTGCTAGATCCTTATTGCATAGAAACGGATGTGTAAAGCAACATTCCGGACCTTCAAAGCGCATTTCCACGTATGTGCCTGCTTCGGTTCGTAAACATAACGCCGAGCACATAATCACCAGGGCACCGAAAAGGATGAGATGTGCGTTATGTAAAAGTTTGACGGTCACTTACTGCAAAAAATGCAAGGTTAACCTGCACTCTAAATGTTTTTCGGAATTTCATAGTTAAGTTATAAGTATTTAGATTTATTTCTTTCCTTTTTTTCAATAAAGAACATAAAAAACATCGTTGTTTAAATTACATATATATGTTGTAGCATAGATGCCCAATGTATCGTTTTCGAACACCTAAAAAAAAAAACAAAAAATATAGTTATTTCCAACTTAAAATCACCTTAAACTTGTATCTTAGCCTATTGACATCAACATTATTGAAAATGGTCAAAATCGGAAACAAAAAAAGTTCTGGGCATATATAGGTTAACACTTTTATGAAGCCTCAAAAAAACATTCATACGAATTCAAAACAACTATTTCAATGTATACACAGAAATATACATAGATAGAGAACACTTTATTGAACAACAAGAAAGAATAGAATATAGGTAGGTACAATTTTCTTAACCGATTTCTAATACATACAGTTTTATTTTTGTTCATTCGTGTATTCGTTGGCGTAACAATTCAATAAATGAAACTATTTTTATATTTTGTACATTTGTACAGATGACCTCAATCTGGGAGTATTTTCATGTATGTGATGGTCTTGCCTGGTCACCATAGCACAGCGTATCCTAGTTTGAGACCAGGAGAAGTGACTGTGTTGTGTGGAAGTTTTTTATTTTATTTATTACCTACTAAAGCAGACCTTTCCTTGCACTTCAATAGTTAAAAATTATCTGCCCTCTTTTCTTTTAACGTATTTTCCAGAAGACTCGACAATGTGTGGTCGCTTATACACAGTACATCTGTGTATAAGCTATAAAGCTGTTACTTTAGCCAGGACCCATCCCTATTCTCATTTCACTCAAATTGGGCCGGCCGGTCGTTCAGTCGAGGGCGTCTTAAGGCAAAATCAGACGATTCACGATCACGCTATCGCGATCGATCAAGGGTGTTCATTTTCTCTTTCATTCCTCGATCAAACCACTTGGTCAAAATAAATGTTCATTTTTATGACACAGTCAAATAAAAATAGCGTTTGAACCACTATTTGCCTCCCACTCACTCATATTGCACTCCATATCATGTGAGTGAGAAGCAAAAAGTTGATTTTTTTTTTAAATAGCCGTGTCGCGCTTTTTAATTGAAAAAGAAAAATAGAATGACGTAATCTGAATTTACAGTAGACAGCATCATCTTACCTCCACCTTTACACTCTACTCAGTTACGTTACGGGCGACTCTGCAACGAACAGTGCTGTCGACTGTACGTTCGTTCTGTGTTCACTCTTCTTTCATTCTGGAAATGAAAAATGCCGTATGAACCGATACTACATTGTTGGATCTGTTCACTAGTGAATTCATTCGGCATACGACGTTCAATCTGCATTAAAATTATTAATTGAGAGTGAAAGATATAAAAATATATAAATGAAAGAAAAGTGTACAGTGAGATTTCGCCTTTAGACATACGATTTGTGAAGAGCCTTCCTGTTTCGCTGACTCTGCCCTGACCGATAGGCACGCCAAACGCCGAGGGCGGTAGAAAAATCGGCTTTTTAGAGAATAGTTTCTTATAAACAGGATCCAGTGATACAATACAAAGCCACACAGGCAATTCGTCGTATTCGGTGTAATATATGATGCAGCTATACCTAACAAAACCTGTCGGGTATAGGTTATGAGCTGACCTGGTAAGCACATAACATCCAAGGCTCATAATTAACATTAAAGCACAAAACATCAGACGGTCTTATTTGTGAAAACATGATTCCTTAAAACACTTCTCGGAGGCAGTTAAATAAATCTGTGGTGTAGGGTTATCCGTGTGGTGCCGGATTAAGAATAGCGTCACAGCATTTCCTTCCGTAGATGTCGTACAAGGCGACTAAGGAATTCAATTACCAGGAGACGGGCAGCAGCGTCTTCCTGAGATTCCAACCGCACACTGCGATCGCCAACCCGCGTGCCAAGCGTGGCGATTATGGCAAAACCTAAAAAAGTTAGGAAAACCATGAGGGAGGCCTATGTCTGGCAGTGGGCGTAAATGGCTGATGATGATGATGATGTAGGGAACAACGTAACCACAGATTATTTAAACTGCCTCTGAGGAGTATCGTGTTTTACAAATAAGACCGTTAGTCTTTGATCACTATCAGAGGCAGCGGTGAGCACGTACATACGGTATTTGACACGATCAACAATAAATTATTTCATATGCTCGATTAAAACAAAAATTACAAAATATCTCGGAAAATGTATCACTTTTAGTCAATTACTAGTTATTACAATTTTTAAATAGATTAAACATAAAAAGAGTGCTGTGAAATGTGACGTCATAAGCCAGTATTTTCATACAAAATTCCGTTTTAAAAGTAACTCATTTGATATTGTGTCAAATATCCAGTTACAACTTTTTTGGAACCCTTAAAGGCGGTGACCTATGTCGAACATTTTGAGAGCACACTTAAAATAAACAGGACCAGTGGCGTAACTATACAGTGGCAGGGCTGACAAAATGCCACGGGCCCCCGACCTGAGGGGGCTCCCGAAATATGAGGCCCCGAGCTCAGAAGTAACTTAACATGTTTAACAAAAATTTGTAACAATCATAATTTTTATAAATAAGTACTTAAAATCAATTAAAGTTGAGTTTTATAACTAAAGACCAAATATTTTTTTATAATTATTACTGGGAGGGCCCATCATCATCATCATCATCATTCAGCCACAAGAAGTCCACTGCTGGACATAGGCCATGAGGTCATATGTCCATCTTGTGGCTGGTCGTCCTACGCTGCGCTTGCCGATATGTGGTCTCCATTCGAGAACTTTTCGGCCCCATCGGCCATCAGTTCTGGAGGGCCCCATCCAATGAATTTGCCACGGGCCTCAGATGGTAAAGTTACGCCACTGAATGGGAGATAAACAACTAAAATTAAATTACATTCAGCGAATAACATTCTAAGTTCATCCGCAACCGTAGTCTGGCAAAAACACCACCATATCTCAACGTCGGCCGCACTTTAGCTACATTAGTACCTACAATCGCATTTGGAAGTCAATATGAGTAAAAAATCAGACTTTTCTGTGTTTCAGTTAAGTACATTTAAATGGAACATAACAGTACTAGACTCTGGACCTGAAGATAAGCACTAACTTAGAGATTGGAAAAGTGGACACATGATAAACAAGATGGACTGAGAACCTGGTCAAACTGAATGGACCAAAACCGAAGCAAGTAGCATGCATTAATATTTAAATTTATTAAGGTTTAGGAGGACTTATTTTCTATGGGTAAGAGCTTCAAATTAATGCGTTTCACACTGCTGCCAAATTTTAAGGCTGCTTTTAAATCTTCCATCGGACAATTTAAATGACATATTTTTATTATCCTTAGTTTTTCAAAAAGAGAATTGACACTAAAATTATGTCCGCCATATTTCTTTGTAAAAAACTAAGTGTCTACATAAAACTAAAACATATCTAGAAGGTCCGCCATTTCATACTTAGACCACATGTGTAAAAGAACAGTCATTATTTTACAATTAGTATGAGTTATAAAACCTGAGTTAGTGAATAAACCTCAGTGTATGAAGTGTTGGCATACCTTAGCGCTTGAAATTGCCGATACGAGGGAGGCACTAATTAAGCCCATACTCTCCCTCTTTGAGAGAAGACCTGTACCCTATAGTGGGACGTAAATAGGCTACATAAAAAACCGTTACAATGTGCGCGCAAAACAAGCAGCCTTGAATCACAGTATTATAAATACGGACAAGTGACTTTCCGGTCCAACTGTCCCCACAAGGGGAGTGTCAGTCACAGCGCCGTGAGTTACAGTGCTCGTTCTACGCTCGCACTAATGAAGGGATGTCTCCGAGACGTTGCTCTACCAAGTGCCAGTTTTTGCCTATGTCTTCGTCTGCGTCGCAGGACTTTTGTAGTGTTTTAAAATTACAACCCTACTAGCACAAAATATAAATCTAACGCAAAAGCTTCGGCAACCGCAAAAAACCCAAGGGGTTGCCTTATCTACCCAAAAGGAGGAAACCAACACTCGCAGGTGGCAGCTTGACAGATGAATAGACGGCCAGTGGACTAGTAGCCACTCAGTAGTGGCAAAGAACGGGACAGCGCGGCGGTCGGTGGGCAGACTACTAGCGCGGTAAGCTAACGACATTGTGAAAGCGGCTGGGAAACATTGGACGACACTGGCGAGGGACCGGATAGCCTGGCGTGAAAGAGAAGAGGCCTATGCGCAACAGTGGGCTTTGTTTATGGGCTGATGAGATAGATAAATAGATGAGTATTTGAATTTAGAAGAAAATCCAAATCCTCATTCACCTTCAATCTTGTAATGATATCACAGAAGCCGGTAAGTTTATGAATCAGTGCTCTCGAGCGTTTCCAAATAACCGCAGACCGTCTGAAATACACGCATAATTTATGTGCCTTGAACGTGAACAGCTTCCAATCCATGGAACTCTCCTGACAGCAGAATAATGTATGACTAACGTTCCCCCCTCAGCATATGACATCATGCTTGAATCCCCTTTGAAATTCGTCACCATTGATGTTAGAACTACTTGTCGAGAATCTAAAATCAAAAGCAAAAGTCACACTGCTTTCAAAAGAAGTTGGTATTGGTTTTCTGGTTAGGACTTTCGTGGCGACTCTTTAATATTGGCGCCTATATACATCCCACTGTAGGGCACAGGCCTTCTCTCAGAGAGAGAGAGAGAGAGCATGGGCATAATCATCACCGACCTAAAACTTTCTGTGATATCATTACAAGATTGATGGTGGATAAGGATTTGGATTTTCTGCCAATAAACTATCCCTTAGTTTGGAGTCTGCCAATAAACTATCATTTAATTGGCGGAAACGAGTTAATGTAAAACTTGGATGCGCCTTTTATATATAGAGTAAACAAATTTCTTTTTTTTTATCACGCGTGTCCAACGCGGATTGGCGATTTCAAGCGCTGAAGTATGTGAACACTTTTGAAATAAGTCCGCCTTTGTACATCTACACTTACCTGTTATTTAAGTTTTATTTTTTTTTTATTTTCGTGCAATAAAGCGTAACAAACAAACAAACACCTCAGGAAGCTCAGGTTTCCGCGCGATGTTTTCTTTCACAGATAGCGCGTGGTAGTGGCGACATTTTATCTGGGATGAAAAAACCATCGCTCGGTGCTTTGTTTAGATGACGCCAGCGCTTTTCCACTAAGTTCACTCACCGGCGAGCGCCAAGTAAAATGAGTAAACATGGACTAAGTTTTCACAAAGCGAGACTATCTCCCGGTCTTAAATAATTAGCGTGCAAGATTTAACACTGCGCCGTTCGCAGATTATTTCACGGCTAGACTTGCAACTTGAAACACCGAATGTTTGTCGAATGCCAGAAGAATCCGTCAGTCTACCCCAAATGACGTTTAAAATAGTATTCAATGAAGCGAAAGACTTTACCAATACTATTTAAACAGCACTTGAGGAGTGTTTTAGAGGAATCGTGTTTTTATAAATAATACCGTAGCTTATCCAGCCCATGAGTATTATGTAATAAAATACTGACCCGAAAGTCGAAAGCGCAGACTGGACACCAAAAATACTTCATCCATAAAACTTTGGAAACCAATAATTTTTTTCGGGTATGTAACAATGTTAGCAATCGATGCGTAATTATTTAGTTTTATTTTCATTATTAGCTATGCAAAACAGCAAGGCAGCAATACAAATACTAGATAATAACTTAACATTTATATGTCTTGTAGAATCGCCAAAACATGTGTCAACAGCGCAATGATTGTGGTGTTTAAAATTTCAAATTACAAAACTTATGGTTCAGAGTAAGTACCTATCCTGATAATTTAAATAGATTGCGAGTTGAAAGTTCAAATTCGTTTCGAAAAGACAGTTTGCAATTACATAGCTTTCTTTACTTGTTTGTGCTTGAATCTCCTTTTCTAATTGCACTGCACTACACTTTGATGTGCTTTTATTTTTCCAGTGCATTTCGTTGGCTTGTTATTACTTTCTTTTATTTCTAAATTTATTTACTCGAAACAAAGTAACTAAATTCCCTTGTTTATTCTTGTGTCTCTAACCTGCACAGGTTAGATGCTTCTTTTATGTTAACCTTTGTAAAGGTAAAAGGGAGATAAGGATAGCCATCTCACTATAACAAAATCTTCTTACTTTCATAGATCCTGAATGTCAGCAAATGTCACTTGTTTGTGCTGAAAAGTTGATTGATATCAGTTAGCACAATTAAGTGAAACTTTCCTCACGGATTTACATTCACGATCTTTAAGTCACTGGACATAAACTTTCAATCAATCCGCCCGTATTCGTGCACTGCTGGGCCTCCCGCAAGGCACGGCACTTCTTTCTGTTCCTGGTCATCATCATCCAGCCGATACAAACAACCTGCCTCAGATCGTCGGTCCAGCGATATGGTAGGCGTCAATGGCTGCATTTTTCAGTTAGATTCTTGTAATTATCTTGCAATCCCGCAAGATAATTTCAATCCAGGTATTTGCGGGACTGAGCAAAATGCAATTTATTCTTAGGTGCTTGTTCCCAAACGTTTCGGTAGATGTAACCATCCTACTGCCACTTCAACTTGCTAATCTTATAAACCCACCTTGGTATTTTTGAGGAATTGTCTCATTTCTGACGTGATTCATCAAAGAAACTCCGAGCACAGCACGCTGAGAGATTTTGAATCGATGAACTAGTCGTACCGTCATATAAACTTTATAGATGCACTAATGCCTCGTTAGGCAGATGACCGTGGCGCAATTTCCGGTTCCTGAAGCTAAACTGGCGTCGTTTCCTTGCTGGGATTATCGACTGATTATTATTAATAGGCTATGGGTGCAGTTGGACGGCCAACTCTAATGATACGTGGTGTTAGTATGTTATGATCGAGATAATATATAACCAGGGTAGTAGAAAAGCAGACCATCAATCGATCAGTAGTATATCTTTAGAAATTTTATATCATGGCATGCAAAGAATTCGTCGTAAAGAAAAAAATATCATCCTTATTTATCGTTTAAAGAATGACACACACCAACGCGGTGGCGGTGGCGGTCCATATATAAATCATTTACGGCAGTAGTATTTTGTATGGACCGCCACCGCCACCGCGTTGGCGCATTAAACAATTTTATTCGCATTGTCTCCTTGACAGCACACTTACATTTTACATGTACTTGTACGTACAACAGACTACATTCGGCAACTCTAAATATTAAGCCCGGTACACACCGATTGAATATTTCATGAACGCTCGACACGCGCCCCTGAGTCGATACAATATTCCCGACGTGCCCATGATATGTTATTGTGACTCGAATGGAATAAATGTGGCTGTAATATGGCGATACAGTATATAAGATGTACTGCGGTTAGGCTGGTAGTTCCTCTCATTGGGGTCGTTGACTGACCTGCACCTATATTACGCGCAACAAATCCTGAGCGATTCCAATCGTTTAACTGTCCAATTAGTACTTAGCTTCATGGAAGACAAAACTGCATAGTCGCCATACTGACTGTCGGTGCGACATCTTCAGCGCGCTCCTGTCACAGGTCAGTTCCTTCACCACCTGGTACGTCATGACATTTACCTTCTGTTTAATAATGTCAATATAATAATAATATATTTTATTTCAGAATACACAGTTTAAGATTACAATATAAAACTAAAATAAATTATAATTCATTTTCGATTATTGTCGCGCTGAACGAAATGCCAATATCGGTAAAATGAACTGCCCACATCCTCACACGGACACCACAGAATCTCATTTTTGGACGCCTGTAGTCGTTTCCAAAATGGGGCAACACTGCAAAGACAATGGCACACCGGTACCCTGGCCAAATCAAACATATAGCTTCTCTGTGGCCTTCCCCTACATCTCTGTCCTTCTATAATCTATCTATCTAGCCCATAAACAGAGCCCACTGTTGGGAAAAGGCCTCTTCTCTTTCACGCCAAAGTGCAAAAACTTGCCAGTCTCGTCCAATGTTTCCCAGCCGCTTTCACAATGTCGTCGGCCCACCGGGCTGGTGGTCTGCCCGCCGACCGTCGACCCGCTCTTGGCCACCACTCAGTGGCTATCTTTGTCCACAAACCGTCTTCCCGTCTAACCAAATGCCCCGCTCATCTCCATTTTAACCTTACGATTCCTGTGCCTACTTCGACTTTGGTTTTATGCCGAACATAGATGTTTCGCATACGATCAATTATATTATGCCTTCTTTAATGTTCTTCACAAAATTGGCATGACGTAACAAGTGTCCCAGTATCTTCCTACTTCTTGCTGAGATTTAAATGCTCTATAACGATATCAACATAAGCAGCCTATATAAGTCCCTTTGTAGATCACAAGCCTTATTTCAGATACAGAGGATGGATGAGCTTAAGCACCACTTATTTCTAGAGGCATGTACTGTTGTTACCTACAGATATTTTATTTATCGCTTTATGTTGTCTTACAGGATGACACTGGAGACTATTTATCACTTTAGAGTATGATTATCGTTGTATTTTCTAAGGTTAACAAGAGCACTAGACATAATAAAAACTGAATTTGCGCGGATATTTACTCGTTTGTTTTAAGTTCAATGACTAATAATCAATATTACTGAGTTTATATAAAATCATGGTTTCTTAGATTTAATTTTAATTTCAACAACTAATAATCAATAGTTTTGAGTTTATATAAAATAATTGTTTTGCCAATTTAAATAAAAAAAAATTGCCAAAATATTTTTGGAACGTAACTTAATATTTTTTAGTAATTTTTGCCGAGGGTAGTAAACTAACAGTTAACGCTTTCAAAAAGACGTCTTTCACCTCAGTCTACCGAGACCACGGAACTTGCAAAAGTACCGAAAAAATAAAGTTTTTATTCAGTTTTTATTATAATTCTCGCTATCATTATTTTTAATTTGATACCTACATACATACATACACAAACTCACGCCTGTATCCCAGAGGGGATGTCCGTACGCCAGTTTCGGATACTTTTTAGGGTTTCGTACCCAAAGGGTAAGGGATTACTAAGACTCCTCTGTCCGTCCGTCCGTACGTCTCTCACCAGGCTGTATCTCATGAACCGTGATAGTTAGACAGTTGAAATTTTCACAGATGATGTATTTTTGTTGCCGCTATAACAACAACTACTAAAAACAGAATAAAATAAGTATTTAAGGGGGGCTTCCAAACAACATACGTGATTTTTTGTCGTTTTTTGCTCGATATTGATAACGCCAAGAGGTAAAATGAAATATTCAAATGTTGTATAGAATGGTGCGGACCCTTCGTGCGCGTATCCGACTCTCACTTGGCCGGTTTTTATCTTGCCCTTTGCTAATACATTCCCTATTTGTTCGAAGTATGTCCGCCTGGGACGTCCCCTACCGGCCCTTCCACCTACAGTTGCTCGATATACTTGTTTCGTCAATCTTCCTTCCTTCATCCTCTCCAATTTGATACCTACAATAGATTATAAGGGTTAAAACATCGTGAGGAAACCTGACTGCCTGTGTTGTTCACATGCAGCGTCTCCGCGCTTAACATTGCCAATCTAAACCCAAAGTGGTGATTAAGCCAGCCTCTCTCTGAGAGAAACCCTGTGCCATACAGTGGGACGGATATAGGCTGGATTATTAGCTGGACACTAAAGTATGCTTTATTAGTGCACCCTAATTTAGCACGCTAAAATTATTGCTAAAAAGTACGAAAATAAAGCAAACGTAAACCAGCCTTAAGTGTAAATTGTTTGTGAAGATAAACATATACTAGGTAGCTGAAAATGGATATACTGGAGAACTTGCACTAAAAAATGTTTTAATATAATCGAAGAGGCCATGTTAAAAGATAGATAAACGTGGTATTTTTTTTTTCTCTACGACTAATACTTTTCTTAATATAACCTGTCAAAAAGTGAAATATAGTCACGTGGTACAAAAACGCACCATACAAATCTGGCTCAAACTATGACGTCACAACTTGCACGTTACACCTTATAATGTATACAGCATTTATAAGTATTTGAGCTATCTTGTAAAATAATGTTTTTATGCATGCATACGAAAAAACTAAATCTGGTAAGTTTTTTATTACTATATAAACTTTATTTCTCACATTTTTTATGATCCCGAAAACCCCGAAAAATATTTTTATGGTTTAATTTTTTTATTTTTCCATAGTTTATATATATTTGTTCTATGGTGTAAAGCAATGTCACTCTAATCTAAGTTAGACGCAAGTTCCCCATTTGTCGCTGAAGACTTGAAACATATAATTTTTGTTTCGGGGATTTCCCAAAACTTTCATTGATTACGAATTTATGGCGGGGAATCACCCTAAAATATTAGTGGCTGTATTTCCTTCTAGGGCACACTATACAATGAAGGCTACTTAGAATTTCCTATTACCTATAAATGGTTAGTCGGCTAGAATTGGCTAAGATAATCATAACTGGATTACACATAACAGGAATTACCATAACACGTTGCATTAGTTTAACTTGAGGCAGACTATGCCTCAATTAATGATCGCCCTAATTCAGGGGATTAATAAATTACATTTTCTCAAACATGCTTGGAAATTTGAGCATTATTTCGACAACCTTCTTCGAGATAAATCGAAATTGCTGTACTGGCCAATTACACGCGAGCAGCGGCCGGAAAAAGTTCTATGAAAATTCATAACTGTCGTGTTTTGCGGCCAAATAAATTACATACTAAACTCATATCTGTCGCGTTATTTAAAAATGGAACGATCTTTTACTCCGAACTTGCTCCGAACAATGACAACCAAGGAGGTAACTTATCAGAGGTTTTATTTAAATTTCGAACTGGCTTGCGATAGAAAGCTGGATATACCTTTGGAAAAAAAAGAACACTTGAACGCGGCAAAAATTATTGTTGTTCGTTCGTGGTTCGTCTGATTTTGAAAGTTTATTGAATTTTTCAAATAAAAAGCTCTGCCTTAGTACTA